>OW240913.1:151315228-151368795 GCA_933207985.1 Pelobates cultripes | reverse complement strand
TTCGCATTTAACTCACAAGGAATTCACAGATCTGTAGTAAGTGAATGACAATTGTCATCATCTGTTTCCTTAAATATTGTGGAATGTTATTGTGGTTGAATGTCTGACATTTGAAGTCATGAAGAATGTATTATTCTTCAGTCGTCTTTGAAGTTTAGTTATAAATGAAGATATCATGATGGAACGCACATTAGTGAATTTGGAAAAAAGAAATGTATTTAGATTCTTCTCAATTATTTTATGAACGCATTCAAATAGGCTATAAAGTTACCCAGAATGGCTGGTAACACACTACACCAAGCCACACCATAAAAATGTTAGTGTACGTTGCTTGACATTTGAAATGGTGTTTGACATGTGACAGTGCCCCAAATAGATTTGGTCATACAACCTTGAATTTTAAATGTAGTGAAAAATCATATAGAAAGATCAAATGTCTTTTGACGCGTTTTAGGGATATTGAGACAAACTTGGAAATAGTGTGCCCGAATTTATTCCACAAAGTAAAATTCTGTAAAGCATAGAAGTATTTGAAGAATAGCAACATAACATTTATTTTATTTCTATGAAATTGATAACAATGCATAGAGAAGATATTTAGTTTTGAACGTGCTAGCAATGGAAATCAAATCCAAGTGAATATAAACATAAATTAATATATAAACATAAATAAACATTAATGCAATTAACAAAATTTCAATAATGATATAATTAGTAAGTTAGCAATACCGTCCCTGTAGCAATTATGATCCCAGGAGTACCCGGCCCCATTTCTAGGTAATGAGGCAACGCATTTTGCAATGGGTCATCACTGGGTGCTGAGGATCGAGATGCCGAGGTTTACCTGGCTTCGGCAGATCTGTAGAAGCTGGAACTGATCCCCCCAGCCATTCATTGGTAAAAAACATCAGCTGACCACTTTCAGCTATATCCATGCATATCCATGCATATCCTTGAAAAAATTGTGTATGCGAGATTGACAGACTTCCTCGAGTCCAACTCTCTGCTAGACCCGCTTCAGTCTGGTTTCCGCGCTAAGCACTCTGTGGAAACAGTACTGACCAAAGTATCCAATGATCTACTCGCTGCAAAATCTCATGGTCACTACTCTATCCTAATTCTCCTTGACCTGTCTGCGGCTTTTGACACTGTTGATCATCAACAGCTTCTTCTCATCCTCCACAATATCGGTGTACAAGATATTGCTCTCTCCTGGTGATCCTCCTACCTCTCCTATCGCTCTTTCAGTGTTTCCTTCTCTGGCTCTGCTTCTTCTCCCCAACTCCTATCTGTTGGTGTCCCCCAAGGTTCAGTCCTTGGTCCCCTACTGTTCTCCATCTATACTGCCTCCCTTGGTAAACTCATTAGCTCCTTTGGCTTCCAATATCATTTCTATGCAGATGACACGCAAATCTACCTGTCCTCTCCTGATCTCTCCCCGTCCCTCTTGACTAGTGTCTCTGACTGCCTCTCTACTGTCTCTAACTGGATGGCTGCCCACTTCCTTAAACTGAACTTGACCAAAACTGAAATTCTGGTCTTTCCTCCCTCAAGTGTTGTTACTCCTGTGTCTGTCTCCCTCCAAGTCAACGGTGCTACCATCAGCTCCACCACGCAGGCTCGCTGCCTAGGTGTTCTCTTTGACTCTGACCTCTCCTTCAAGCCTCATGTTCAATCTATCGCCAAATCCTGTCATTTCCATCTCAAAAACATCACGCGCATCCGCCCCTACTTAACGCCAGATGCGACTAAGGTATTGGTCCATTCCACTGTCCTTTCTCGGCTTGACTACTGTAATCCGCTTCTCAGTGGTCTTATGTGCTCCTAATTTGCGCTGATACAGTCCATAATAATGTGGCGGCGAGGCTCATCTTCCTGTCCGCACGCACCTCCCATGCCTCACCCTTCTGTCAGTCCCTACATTGGCTTCCTATAAAATATAGAGCTCAATTTAAAATTCTGGTTCTTGCTTTCAAATCTCTACATAATGCTGCTCCCACCTATCTATGCTCCCTTATACGCAAGTATGTCCCGTCTAGGCCCTTACGATCTGCTGAAGACTTATGTCTATCTTCTGTCCGTACTCCCACCTCTGATGCTCGCCTTCAAGATTTCTCGAGGGCTGTACCGTTCCTGTGGAACTCGCTTCCCTCCTCCGTTGGATGCTCACCCAGTCTCCACTCCTTCAAAAAATCGTTTATAAAAGCGTATCAATTAAACTGTTAATAGCTCCTGACTGATTCCTCTTCTGCAAGTGTCACTAGTCTAATACTATCCTTACCTTTTTGTGTCATTTTACCCCACTCCCTCTAGCATGTAAGCTCATTGAGCAGGGCCCTCAACCACTCTGTTCCTGTGTGTCCAGCTTGTCTGGTTACAACTACATGTCTGTTCATCCACCCATTGTAAAGCGCTGTGGAATTTGACGGCGCTCTATAAATATCATAATTATAATAATATCAATATGCACATAATTTACATTAAAGGAATACTATAGTCACCTAAATTACTTTAGCTAAATAAAGCAGTTTTAGAGTATAGATCATTCCCCTGCAATTTCACTGCTCAATTCACTGTCATTTAGGAGTTAAATCACTTTGTTTCTGTTTATGCAGCCCTAGCCACACCTCCCCTGGCTATGATTGACAGAGCCTGCATGAAAAAAAAACTGGTTTCACTTTCAAACAGATGTAATTTACCTTAAATAATTGTATCTCAATCTCTAAATTGAACTTTAATCACATACAGGAGGCTCTTGCAGGGTCTAGCAAGCTATTAACATAGCAGGGGATAAGAAAATCTTAATCAAACAGAACTTGCGATAAAGAAAGCCTAAATAGGGCTCTCTTTACAGGAAATGTTTATGGAAGGCTGTGCAAGTCACATGCAGGGAGGTATGACTAGGGTTCATAAACAAAGGGATTTAACTCCTAAATGGCAGAGGATTGAGCAGTGAGGCTGCAGGGGCATGTTCTATACACCAAAACTGCTTCATTAAGCTAAAGTTGTTCAGGTGACTATAGTGCCCCTTTAGCCAGTCCAGAACTCTTATTGAGACTTCAATGATGTCCCAGTGATGCTGCTGTTGGTGGAGTTACACCAGACCAGAACCTCCATGAACAATAGCAGCTTCACAGAGATGAAGTTTATTTAACCCTCGGTGTTCCTTTAAGCCAGGACTGGGTTATTCACTAAAACTGAGTATTTTGGAAAATTGACACAGGAACTGCAGACAGTCACTGATATAAAATAATTTATTCACTCATATAAAAGAGTTTATTCACTAAAAACTGAATTATGGTGAAATGAAAACCAGATGGGAAAATTATGGCCAAAATGGCAGTTTTACAAGTCCTGCATTGTAACACACAAAATGGACAGTCATTATTTCTATTATCATTATCAATGCACTCAATAGCTACTAATTCTATCTGACTTCCACCTGAAAAAATAAAATATTTGACCAATCAGAATACAGATTTTATTTTAAATCTTACATTTCTTTTTCTTTCAACCTGCTCATCTAGACTTCTTTCAGCACTGCAATACTTAACAGGCAATCCCCATTTGTTACATAAATATCTGATCATGTCTTGGTGTGCTCTATAATATAAAACCCATTTATACCAAGCATTTCTGAACTAATGAGTGTCATAGGAGTGCCAATTTTCTAATTTAAAATACTGCAGCTGCAGCACATTCAACATGAGTATTCAGTATAAGTATTCAGAAAGTATTCTGAAAATTTATCAAATCACACATATTTTACATCTATCATTTAACCCTCATAAAAGTCAGTATTATCTGACTAGAAAATAGTCCCTCCTGGTATTTTTTTTTTTAGAACTCATTACATAGCTAACGTGTGTAATCCTGTTTAATACCACAAATTGGGGCTTTCAAAAAATGAAAAGCGATGCTTACTGATTGAAAAGCAGGGAGAAATAAAAAAACAAATAGTAAATATAAATACTGCTTTATAAATAAATGGACTAATGCATAATGTGTGAAATTCCTAAATCACTTTAATGTTCAAAGAACTTAAAGTGCCACTGTCACTTTTGTCACTGATAGAATCTCTATGTATAACTAAAAAATGCTGTGTTGAAATTTCATTGAAGTTGGGCTTAACTCTAAATTACAGGGGAGTTTACTTGATTTTTTTTTTTTGATTTTTTTTTTTTAAGGATGGTATTTGCCAGCAAGGGTTACATCAAACAAAAAAAACGTGTTTTATTAAAAGTTTTTTGTTTTTTTTTATTAAAAAGAATTATAGAATTCTCTTCTAAGAGAAAAAAGGTCTTAAAAAAAAGTCCCACAGAGGACTGTAACGTTGACACGAATATGGTGTATCCATATTGCACAACAAATAATTGGAAAATCATCTACAGAGTCCTTTGAGTGCACTTTTCTTGGATTATGTACATTTTGGCTGACGTAAGCACCCAGGCAAGCACAAGACCATGCTGGACCCACGTGGACATATATTTTCTATATATGCACATAAATATTTTGTGTATGTTAAATGGTAAGTTTTATACATACACATATATGCACATAAAAAGTATATCTGGAAGTAAAACATCTGTGGGTAAAGTTTTAAAGTAAATTCCACCTTTTGCAATTTATAGAAAAATTGCTTTCTATGCACAGTCCTAAAGTATGTTATTTAGATTCCTAAGTTACTGATTTCTATATGCAGTAGCACTACAGCAGAGCGAGATTATAATTGCTCACCGCAGCCTCGTCCTTGTTTATTGCATCAGAGCTGTAAAGCAACCTTCATAGCAGCTGCCTGGTACAGTTTATTCATTTTTAACTTGCTATGAGCAGACACACTCAATGTTAATCCATCTAAGCACATTGGCCTTAGTCACATAAAAAGTGAAATATGGTTAATGTGGGTATGATCCTCTGATAGGTTAAGCTAGTAGTGTGAATTGCCATTTTAACATTTATAATGTATTCCGGTAAAATATTCCAGCGCAGTTCATTTTTAACATCTTTGCAGTTTGAGATATGTTCACAATGGCATGCTATAGAATATGTTTACTTAAGAAGATAAGAAGAATTGCATTCATAGGATGAGCTAAACATATGAGGATATTAGACAGAAAAATATATTAAAATCTGCTTAACAGGTACTTAAAAAGATTTAGTGCATTACAAATCCTTTTATAAAAAATAAATAAATGCTTAAGCAGATTATATCTCTCTTTCTAATAAAGGAAAACTAATGCTACAAATACATTTCTGTAATATGAAAGAGTGTGCTTTTATATAACTTAAGATGGATTTATGTCGCTTTTTCCAATGGATGGGGCGGGGGAAACAATTTTATGCAGCAAAATTCATTTCCTGCTGTCTCTAAGCACATCTTCCTGTCCATTGTTGTTGAAAATTAGCATATGTATTTTCAAATGTCTTAAAGGAACACTGAGCATCATAGCCACTTACTTTTCTCCTATTGTTTACTCTTCCCTTCCTCTTGCAGAATATGTTCTTTTCTTTATTTCTGATCTAGTTTTCTTTAAAACATATGATAAATGAGAAAGTGTTACTTTGTCTTATGTATTTTTCCTACGCTTTACTTTGTTTGACCAAAAGGAGGAGCTTAAGTCAGCTCCATTTCCTGTGTCAAAGAGAAGGGTGAGCACTTTCTCTGACACAGGAAATGGAGCTGACTTAAGCTCCTCCTTTTGGTGAAAGAAAGTCAAGTGTAGGAAAAATACACATCTTCCTGTCCATTGTTGTTGAAAATTAGCATATGTATTTTCAAATGTCTTAAAGGAACACTGAGCATCATAGCCACTTACTTTTCTCCTATTGTTTACTCTTCCCTTCCTCTTGCAGAATATGTTCTTTTCTTTATTTCTGATCTAGTTTTCTTTAAAACATATGATAAATGAGAAAGTGTTACTTTGTCTTATGTATTTTTCCTACGCTTTACTTTGTTTGACCAAAAGGAGGAGCTTAAGTCAGCTCCATTTCCTGTGTCAAAGAGAAGGGTGAGCACTTTCTCTGACACAGGAAATGGAGCTGACTTAAGCTCCTCCTTTTGGTGAAAGAAAGTCAAGTGTAGGAAAAATACATAAGTAGTCCATACTTTGTCTTATGTTTTAAAGAAAACTAGATCAGAAATGAATAAGAAAAGAACATATTCTGAGAGAGGAAGAGAAGAGGAAACAATAGGAGACAGGTAGGTATGGCAGGACAGTGCTGCTTTAAGTCCTTAATTTCCAGTAAAGAGGTGAACTGGTGTTTCTACCCACCATAGTGCTTCCTGCTGCATCTGCTCTGGCTAAAACTTTCTCATTGACACAAGTGGCAATGGGTTGCAATGACTGGCTCACAGTCTGCTGTTGATGCCCATATCTTATGTGGATTGTGTTTCTGTATAATAAAATTCCTACCAGAAGCGCCAACAAGCATTATTATTCAAATACATTCTCTGCCACTCTGTGTGTGGCATTGTTAGAAAAGTCACAAATTTAAGAATAGGAAGTTATAAATCTAAGATTAAAAATGTGCAAATGTGCTCATTTTTTGTTTTCATGTACGAACTGCATTTAGACAGGGCCAAATTAAGAGCCCAGTGGGCCTGGTGCTGTCAATTATGATGGGCCTAATTACAAAATCTTATCGACCAAAAACATTAAAACTGTACTACCTCCCAAGCGTCATGTATCTGATGGAGATGGTGTTGGAGGGAAACTCAAAGGATGCAGCTATACGAAAACATACTCTATGCTAATCTCTCTAATTTATGCTTTCATCTTTCAAGTAAATCCATACCCCCTAACAGCAGTGTCCAGTGAAGCAGGAAGACAGTGGTCAGGGTAAAAGGGTGTGCCACTGGCACGAATCACGTGACCAGATCTGCCAAAAAGGGGTGAACATGCCCAAAATGTTTGTCCAAAAAATTGGAAGGCCAGTCTGGCATGAATGCATGTCAGGCTGCCTGTCAATCATGCAGGCTGTCCAACTAAGGGCATACTATGCAGGCAGAACCCTGAGCTTGACATAAATGCATCAAATGATGCACCTAATCCAAGTTTTCTAAGGACTTTCCCCTAGCACTCCTATGTCCACTTGTCTCCTTACCTTCGTACTAGTAGGCAGAAGTTCCTGGTATATAGTCTGGGACAGAGAAAAGGTGTATGTAGTGAGTGTAGAAGAAATGGGACATGCCACAGTGTTAGAGATACCAAAGTCTGCATTACCTAAACTAATTTTATTGTCAGCTAGTCCACACAAGATTTGTTCCCATACATCTCTCTTAAGCTTCAAAGCTTACAGGGACACTATAGTCACAAGAACAACTACAGCTTATTGTATTTGTTCTGCTAAGTAGAATCATTCCCTTTAGGCTTTTTGCAGTGAACACAGTCTTTTCAGAGAAAATAACTCCACTGGCCACTTCTTAGATGGCTGCTAGAGGTGCTTCTTGGGGCAGTACTGCCTAGTGTGCAGCACTGCCATTCAGTGTCTCCTCCCTCTGCATGCAGACACTGAACTTTCCTCATAGAGATGCATTGATTCAATTTATCTTTATGAGGAGATGCCGATTAGCCAGGGCTATGTTTGACTTGTGCTGGCTATGCCCCTGATCTGCCTAGTTGACAGCCTCAGCCAATCCTATGCTGAAGTATTGTAATTTGCTCAGACCACCACTTCTGATGATGTCAGCAGAAAGAGTCAGTTCAGAGGCAGAGCCAGCAGCTGCAGACTTGAATACAAGTAATATTCTAGTAATATTTAGGGAGGCAAGACGGGATCAGGGGGGCTAGGTGGTGGTTTTAACATAATAGGGTCAGAAATACATGATTGTGTTCTTGACACTATAGTGTTCTTTTAAGTAAGAGTATGTGAAGAGTAGTTAGGGTTGCCACCTTTCTTGGAAAAAAATACCAGCCTTAAATAATTTGCATAATTATTATGTATGCGTGACATCACATGATGTAAATCACAAGGAGTGACATAAGAGAAAATTCTGTAAAATCACCAACAAACTACTCACAGTTTGATTCTGCTGTATAGATGGATTGCTCCCAGTGTCTCCCTGTCTCCCAGTGTCTCAGTCTTGCAAGTCACCCAGTGTCTCAGTGTCCCTATGTATCACAGTGTCAGTGTCCCCATGTCTCAGTGTGTCCCCATGTCACTAGGATACTAGGGGATACAGTAAAACATGGGGACACAGAGACCCGGGGACACTGAGACACTTGGGGAGACTGGGGGATATGGGGGCACTTGTGGATATAGACATGGGGGCACTTGTGGATAAAGACATGTTGACACTGGGAGACATGGAGACACTGGGAGAAATGGGGACACTGAGAGAAATGGGGACACTGCGAGAAATGGGGACACTGAGACACTAAGGACACTTATAGACATCAGAACACAGACACTGGGAGACATGGGTACACTGAGGGACACTGGTTGGGAGACAGACACTTGGAGACATGGGGACACTTGTGGACATAGACATGGGGACACTGTGAGACATGGGGACACAGACATTTGGGGACACTGGGAGACATTGGGACACTAGGTACACTGAGAGACATGGGGACACAGACACTGGGAGACTTGGGGACACTGAGGACACTGACTTGGAGACATGGGGACACTGGGAGACATGGGGACGCTGATATACTAGGGACACTGGCTAGGGGACATGGGGACACTGGGAGACATGGGACACTGTGTCCCTAGTGTTTACATGTCCCAATGTATCAGTGTCTCCTAATGTCTCTATGTCTCACAGCATCCCCATGTGTCTCAGTGTCCCCATGTCTCCCAGTGTCCCCAAGTGTCTCAGTGTCCCCTAGTGTCTCAGTGTCCCCATGTCTCCCTGCTGCATTTCCCCCAATCCCTCACTTACCTGAGCTGTAGAGCTGCTGTCTGGACTCCCTGTGCTGTGTAGCTGCTCCCCCATGGATCAGTGAGTAGTAGAGAGAGGCAGGGATATGCCTTAACTTCCTATCCCTGCCTCTCTCCACGCACAGTGACCTACTGGCTGGTGCTGGTATTGCAGAGTAATCTCTGTTTATACTGAGAAAAATACCTACAATTGTATTGCTGGTATTACAGCAATACTGGCACGGCCAGGCAGCCTTAAATACCGTCTGTGCCAGTAAAATACCAGTCAGGTGGCAAACCTAAGAGTAGTGTGTAAAAGTAGTGTTTTTTTTTTTCTTTCTTTAAATGGGCCTATTCGATGGGCCTGGGCCTGGAGCTGCAGCTCCTTCAGCCCCTATGTTCATCTGGCCCTGCTTTTAGACATCTTTCATTTGTAATTGGTAATTGTTACATTATTATAAACATCAATATGCAACACGTTCCTCTCTGATGGGATACATATAATAACTTCTTTAAACACTTATTAAGAAACACAAAAGAAGAAAGAAAAACCACCAACTGTATAGTTTAGTCAGTTTTGTGCTTCAATGAAGCATCAACTATCTCGGCAAGGTATGAAATCATAAACAGTGTAATCATTGCTGCTAAAATGAGCATATAGTCAGCATTTAGTGTAAGTAACATTTTCAAGTTTAAAAGCAAATAAACGAAAAGTGTTTGCTACTAGAGTTTTATCAACTATATAAAAAAAAAAATTGGTTTTAACAAGAGCTGATACATCATTGACAATTTAATATTTATGTACAATATGTACCAGCAGGAATGCACCAAAACACTGTTGAGATAAACTAATAAACACGTTACATATAAATTAACACATTTCTGTCGTCTACAAAATGGTGCACAGTGCTAAAAGTGGGGCAGTCACCATATAAATCAGTTGAACCCACAGTCATATTTTCAAGGTGACTCCTCCTCTTTTATGTCTTTGCACCACTTTTCAGAACACAACACTCTTATTAATCTCCCTCATATGGAAATGATGGATAGAGGATTCACAAATATTAACTGAGCGTTCAAATTAATACTTATATTTAAATGTAATGAAATTAAAGATTAAATCGAAAATTCACAACATTATTGAGAAAAACAGTACTCTTCACAATGTTGGACATAATTATCCTGACTATTTTTAACAAACATCCTGTAAAATTAAACTTGAGAAAGACCTAAAAGGTCTACACATTGCTGCTTGTCATTTGGTTCAAATAAATGTGCCTTTGTTGGACCTTGGAGTGCCTAAACCTTTCTTTGTTTTCTACAAAATAAAAACAGTCAGAATACACACTATTTGGAATATACTTGAGACCCATTACTATAAGAAATCAGAACAAAATAATCACCACATTTGGCGCTTAATACATTTATGACCATTAGACTACCTGAGTTAAAGCAGGAATTTCCTCAATAACATAGCTGCACACTACTTGACAATGTTACTATTACAAGAAACAAAAAAAGTGGAAAACATAGTTATTACCTATATTATGAATTGCATGGCAACAGCTCCTATATGAATCAAAAGTTTAACATTTGGTAAACCAGATAAATGATCACTACAAGCCTCCTACTTGTAACTGATAATAAAGATACTTGTATCTACCTGTCCTGTTGGTTACTGCCATAGAAGATGACCCAGGCAACATAATTTGCATTCCAAAATAAGTGATCCAAAATACGATGGACTTCATTTTTATCTGTAGTCATGTACTCCAGCAACCAAGATATTCTGTATAGAGAGAGGAAGAAAAGATCAGCGATGCTGAATGGCTTTGTATAATATATTATAATGATATCATTAAATGTCCAACTCATTAACAAACAAGAAATAAAATAAGAAAACTAAAGTAAAATGTATCCCAGAAATGATCTTCTGAAAAATATCTATTTATTTTAAAGGAACACTCCGCGTACCATAACAACCACAGCTTGCATTGCATCGCACAGCTTATCTAAGAAGAGCTAATGGAAGTTCCTCCTTAAGATCTTCTAGCTCTCCAATGCAGCTAGTGATGGCAAGCAGTAGTGAACAGCAGACTCCAGGTAAGGAGTTAAAGCATTCCAAAATGGGGATGGGGTACCAGTGAGCCACGTGTGGTGTTCCTTTAAGCACAAGTTAATGAAAAAAATAATATGCATCATTTATTTAAAAAAATTTTTAAAGGGACACTCTGGACCCCTAAAGCTGTTTAGCATGTGAAGAGTGTGTCCTTTTTTCCCCCTTTAATTTCAGATTTCAATAGAGAGAGTTTTATAAATTAACTTGGTTACAACCCCTGGCTTTTAAGCAGACAACTGTTCTTTTTACTTCCTGGTTTGGTTAGCTCAGTGGAGCTAAATTCAAGAGGCAAGAGACTGCTCGGAGCACCTGCCTTGCAAAGACTTCTCATTGAGCTCCATTGGGAAGTCTATGATTGGACAGCCACAGAAAATCTGGGTGGGGTTAGAAGGGGATGGATTGCATAGACAGCAGACAAGAAAACTGCAGGTTTTGCAAGCTATTTTAGATATAACTCCATTTAACAAATACATAAATAAATATATGCATGTTTTCATTGGGGAATATCTAGTAAACTGTGATTTATTTAGTGTTATTTTGGCAGTGGAGTATCTCTTTAATAATATCATGTTTTTTTCATTAAACAGTAATTTGTGATGAGTATTTTTAGTTTCAGGACAGATATTTTGGCCCAAACGTTCACTCTTTAGTGAATAAATCCCCAAAATCCATACTGAATAATGGCATGTAATGTGTTCAAACTGATATTGTTCAGTTTTACAGGATTGAAAATACTCTACAATGAAAATCAAGATTTGCATAAAGTAGTTTGCATTGCCACTACAGTTTTATGGCAGTAAAAGCACATAAAGTCATAAAATATTATTTTTATTTCCATATTTGTTTATTTGAAAACTGCAGAGGCATTCAGTGAACAATACTCATGCTATGATAATGCACAAACAGTGTATTTGGTTTGAATAATACAATATTCCATGTAAAAGGACAGCATGAATGGATAGTGAATTGTAAGGTAAGATAATTTGAAGAAGAATGGCGATACTTAGGCATATAAAATACATAAGAGCAATAAATAAACAATACATAATGTTAACTCCACTTTAAGTTATTTTATGTGATTTATTTGTATGGGTTTTTTAAAGCAAGAATTTCATAGATAATGTCACCATAGCCCACATAAGAACATCTTTTGTGCTGCTGTGTTATTCTATGGGCCTGAGTTGTCTAAAAATACACATTGCGTGATAACTCTCCGCAGAACAATACAGCTCTGACAGATAAAAAATGACATAGTTTGGGCAAGCTATGCTTTACACTTCAGAGTTTGTCACTGGTAGAAAATGTTCTAGGTGATTAATATGACTCTAAACATCTGTACGGTGATATATAATTGTAAAGGGCCATTTTAATGCTTGTATATCCATTTGTGTGAAAGGTTAAAATACATAAATTAAAGCCAAAAAAAAAAAAATTAAGTAATTATAAACCTGTTATGGGTCTAACAAATGCCCACTGTCACATACAAAGAAAAGGCTACATTTCTTTTTCTAAAGAATGACAGAAGACACAATTGAGTTCACAGCATTTCAAGATGAATTATATCTAAATGGTTTGCTATCAATATGATTGGTCATAAACATCATTGAAAAAGGTAAAGTACAGAAGCCATTGTTACGGAACTATTAGTCAAAGGCGTGATGAAATGCCAGAGACAAGAGCACTGTGTCACAGGGGTGTATTGAAGGTCAAGTTTAAACTATTAACTTTTTCAAGTCTGGTATTCTCTGTGATATTGAGGCTAATACAGAACACAGCTCTTTACCTAATAATATTTCCTCAGTAATAGCCTTAGAGACTGTTGGCCTTTGGGAACCAGTGTCATATTATATCACGTTCAAAGAAGCGATCATGAAATGTTATGAAATATTGCAAGGAAGAAGCCCTTCAAAGATCAAAGCAAATAAAATCACACCAATAAATAGTCCTGGAATGAACTGAAAAAAGAGAGTGAAAAAAAAAAGACCAATTTAGAATGGTCTCCTGTGGGCACTGTTATAGTCATTACATCAGCCCAAATTACTATTTATTGGATGCTAAAAATAGGTGGAAATGCAGGTAGCTTTGTTGTTTTTCAGAGGACTCAGCAGGTAGTGTAAAAACGAATTATTCCAAAAGTAATAATAAGCGTAATAATGAAACGTAGTTCTTAGGTAATGTCAGCATTTTAAAATAAAAAAAATGTTCTTAAAGGAACACAATAGGGTCAGGAATACAAACATGTATTCCTACTCCTATAGTGTTAAAAACCCATTTTAGGCCTCTAGCCCCCCCTTGCCTTCCTTAAATAAAGTAAAAACTTACCCTTTTTCTCCAGTGCCACACGAGTCTGCCAGCGCTGGCCCTGCCCTGATTTACCTCCTTGGCTGATATAATCATAATTCAAAAACATTGGATTGCCTTCTGGGCTGACATCATCAGAATAGGAAAGCATTAGATTTGCTGAGATAATCAATTTTGATTATCTCAGCCAAAGAGGCGGCATGGGGGACAGAGCCAAACACCACCCTGGACAATCAGCAACTTCTTATAGAGATGCATTGAATTAATGCAACTCTGTGAGAAATGCTCAGCATCTTCTTGCAGACCGTGGAGACACTGAATGTCAATGCTGCACACTGTTCCAGGTAGCACCTCTAGTTGCCGTTTGAATGACTGCACCTAGAGGTGTTCCTAGGCAACAATGTAAACACTGCCTTTTCTATGAAAAGGAAGCGTTTACAGACAAAAAGCCTACAGGTAATACTCACCAGAACAACTACATTATGCTGTAGTTGTTCTGGTGACTATAGTGTCCCTTTCAACGTATATGTATATGCACTTGTGGTTATTAAACCATAACCAGAGGCTTCTCGTCGTCTTCTATAGTTTTGTTCCATAACCTCCCAAGAGTTCCAAGAGAGCCCAGGCACCAGGTGATGGTAAGAAGTCAAACCGTTGTCAGCACAGATTTACAACTTTTCCTGGCTAATCATGGCAGCATATATATCATGGGTTAGCTCCGCCCTTTACAGCCGACAGGACAGGGAAAAAACCAAAGGCTTTAAAAGTAGGCTCCATTTATAAGGTCTTCAGTCTTTTTCCTGTCCTACAGTCCTTACGATGTGAGCATTTTGCTCCCTTTACCTATGGACATGTATGTTTTTTCCTCTTCGTTACTTTTTTTTGTTTTTGCTATTTTTGGGTGCCTTTATTCTGTGGTGCCTTTATATTATGATGCCTTTTATATTAATTAATTAATTAATCTGTGATGCCTTTCCTCTGTGATGCATTTAAGCTGTGATGTCTTTAAACTGTTCCTTATGCTGTAATGCCTGTATACTATGATGTCTTTAAACTGTGGTAAATTATGCAGCTGTGCCTTAGGCTGTGATGCCTTTTATACGATGATGCCTTTATACAGTGGTGCCTTTAAACTTTTGCACCTTGTCGCCTTTTAATCCCCTTGCAGGCACTTTTACTTTATCTCTTATGCTTCCCCTCAGTCCCGGAGATTTATTCCCTGTTTCCTTGGTGTCCAGGGGCCATGTATGCTGCAGGCCGAGCTCTCTCCCTGGTCTCTAAATGGCAAATGCACTCGGAAGACTCCTGCACATGTGCAGTTTGTGCCTTAAAGGGGTCAATACAGAATACAAGTTGTGGCAGCCATCTTGGATAAGGGCAATTGCCAGAAAGTACCTAAAATGGAGGGAAAATGACAGTAAACATCCCAAATTTATTTGGAAAGTACAGAACCTCATTGGTCAATTATAAGCTCGGATTCCAGTTTTCAAGGATTGGTTGCACAGTGTTTAGACCATGTTACACAAGGTCTGTGGATAAGGGAAGGCACAATATTACCATTCAATTTTATGGAATTACAAGTCATTTTTAGGGCTCTCCTTCACTTCCGAGGGTTGCTGAAGAACAAGAACAATTTCTCGGGAACTACCAGGTCCAGAAGCATTTTTCTAGATTTTATGACCTGAATGCTCAAGGTCAGGATACTCTGAGTCAAATTTGGAATTTCAGTCTGATGTACATATTTTTCCTGTTTTCAACTTTCCTAAAGGTAATTCAAAAGGAGACAGTAGCAGGCCATGTCGACTCTAAATTCCTATGATGAGGAAGACGAATCTGGAACCTCCAAGGGAAATTCCAGTACGTCCACACCTATTGCAAGGTCCCTTAATACACCAAGTTCCTAAAGTTCTGGTGTTGATGCGGGAGTCTTTATAAGTATCGGCATCCCTGAGACGGTCATTGAGATCCTCTTACAGTCCTATAAATACTTTACAAAACTTGGCATGCATTTGTCTGTTGGTCTCAAGAATAGAGGTTGGAATTACTCCTCAATCAGGCCTGGAAAGGGTCTGAGTTATAACACTCTAAAGGAGCACATATCTGTACTTTCCACATTGATGGGTACCCATTGAGCATTGGAGCCCCTGGTGCTTTGCTTCATGTAAGCAGCTATTAAACTCAAGCTTCCACTAAGGGTGTTGAAGCCAGTATGTGTTGTACCACTTGTCGTACAGGCTCTGACTAAACTATCATTCGAACCTCTAGCAGGGGCTTCCATGATGTTAGCACAGAAAAGTGCTGTTGCTGGTGGCTAGCAGCTCAGCAAGAAGAATGTGTGAACTCCATGCTTGGTCCTGTGAACCCCCATTCACAAATTTTTAACAGGATATCGTTGTCTTGCACTTAGCACCAGAGATCCTGCCTGAGGACAAAGCTTATTAATGCCATTCTCTACCTGTACCGACGGGTATCAGGGCACTCATCTCATGCTGTTGCAGCGTCGTGGGCTTCCATGGCAATGGTTTCTGCTGACACTTTTTGTAAAGCTGGCATTTGGACCTCTTTAGACACATTCATCCGGCATTACATACTGGACATTAAAGCAGTCAATGATGCGCAATTGGGAGAAGTACTTCAAGTACAATCATTTAATCTATATCGTATTGTTCTAAATATTTGATTGGCTGTTATTTACGTTTCTGTCCCTCCCTTTGTTAGCTTGGGTATTCCCATGATGTATATGCTGCCATGATTAGCTAGGAAAGTGTAAAATGTATTGATACTTCCCGTAATTTTCTTTTCCTGGCTATTATTCATGGCAGCATATACTACCCACCCATCAATGTCTCTATTTATCTACTGTAGAACTTGTAACTGACTGAGGACCTTAGAAATGGAGCCTCCTTTTAAAGCCTTTGGTGTTTTTCCTGTCCTATCGGCTGTAAGGGGCGGCGCTAACCCATGATGTATATGCTGTCATGAATAATAGACAGGAAAAGAAAATCACGGTAAGTATGACTAGATTTTCCACTATATTGGTCCCTCCGAGCACCTGCAGGAGAAGCAGGATATCACTTTAGGGGAAAGCAGGACTTATGCAAGATTTAAATCATTGGCAGAGAATGCCAGCTGAATTCTCACTTTCAATCCTGCCATTTTAAATCCTGCTTAGCTCCAATGTGGCCTCAAGCTTCTTCTTCTGCTTGAGAAGACCAGATGTGACAGATGCAATGTAGGCAGAAAGATGGACCCAGGTAGTTTTCAAATCATGCTTAAATTATTTGATATCTTACCATAGGATGGCTAAAGGGCACTTAAGGCACCATAACCACTACAGTGCTGGATACAAACATAACCAGAGGAGTCTCGTCTTATCAAGCAATGTCCGCCATTTATAAGAAAAGCTGATTTTAATGTATTTTAATAAATTATTTGAATAAATTATTTGATTTTACGCTAAGGTGGTGATTTTCCTGTCTTTTATCTTATGTGTCTTATCACATAGTTACTTACCCAGGGAAAGCATGGAACACCCAAATGAGATCTCTCTTCCATTTAAACTGAGCCCATGAGAGACTCAGATGTGTGAGTTGGCAATTTTACACAATGCTATGTGCCATTCAAACAAGGCTCATGTTCTATTGAGGAGACTCATTTATTCCCACAGATATTTCCATATGATATCGCAATCTGCTGTCCATATATCCTACATACCTGACCTTTGCTGACAAAAAAAAGACTAAGTATGGTCTACATTTATAGCTTCACTTGACGGTCAACATTTTAGACATTCAGAGATGTAAAACATTCTACCACACTGCGTTAAATGCTGGTTATTTAGGTTTTGTGGGCTTTCAACTTGAAAATGGCTGTCTTTTTTTCCCCTCTCCTCTCTTATTAATAAAGTGTCTTCCCGCATTGTTGCCCTTTTATTCATTTTTTTTGTTAAATGAACTATTTTTTATTCACTCTGCAAACTGTAGTGAGAAAATCCAAAGAGGTGATCTCTGAGCTGGATTCCTCACATAAATCACCAACCTCTCACATCACATTTAAAGTTGTATAGTGCATGCATCTTCTCCATTCTAATGTGTGGCTGAACAATGTTTAAACCAGCTCCCTGTGTCTGCATGTTTTATATGATGAGTTGGAACCGCATGATTCAATGTCTGGATATTTGCATTAATTAGTTTGTCTACAAAAGAGTCCAGTTAGTGTATTTTATTTTTGGCAATTCATTTTTATTCAATTTTAAAAACAAACGAAAAACTATATATAGATTTTGTAGAAAAAAAAAAAAAAAGGTATTTGTGACAACGATGGAACTTCCATTTGGAAAGAAAATAATAGTAATATTTGCACTTCGAATAAATATTTTTGAATGCCGACTGGGTTGAGTATTTTTTGACATTCACAGGGTTTTTACTAAAGTGACAAATCATAGTAAAGTCAAAGTGAATTTCAAATTTAAGGTCAAATTATCTGAACTGAAAACATAGCTGACACAGCTGACTTATGGAATTTTGCTAATTTTGTTATTTTTACCTTCAATTTAAAATTCACTTCGAATTAACCTTGCTTTCTTATCAAAGTTAAGAATCCTGTAAATATTCTGCATGGATGGAATGAATATACAATTTTAACAAAAATGAAATTATGTTTGGGGTCAGATGTTCATTTAATGTTTTAAACACACTCTTCATTGTGCGTAAAGTGATATAAGCTACTAATTATACAAGTACTAGTATAAGTCATTAACAGGTTTTCAAACTTAGCTGCAGCTGATCCACAAAAGGCTGCACATATTATGCCTACATGTCCCTTCTAGTGATCAGACTCACATATTTCTGACAGTGCATGAACAATTTCTACATTATTCCTATTTCTGCTATTTTTTTTTTCTTTTCAAGAAATACTAATTTTTCACCTCTTTCTTGACCATTATAGCACATAAACTTTTCTTTTAATAACTTCTGTACTGTAATAGTCGTTTGCTTTGCTTCAGTGATTCATCCTGTATGTGTTGCTACTTACTCCTAACCAGAGTTTTCTTCTATTATGTTTTTGTATTTTATTTTTATTAAATTTTTTGGAAACGTACTCATTGCCAGCAAATAATTGGCTAATCAAAATATGGTAACTGCAAGTTTAAAGGATTGTATTTAATACGTGCTGCTATAACAACCATTATGTATTTTAGGTCTCTGACTGTAAGTATTGTATTTACAATTTCCCTGCATCTGGTTTCATTAGTGGTTATTGACCCCATAAATGCAGGGTCCTGTATTTTACCAGACAGAATCAGTGATTAAACTGCTATTTAAAAATGAAAAACACATTTGCATAGTCAAAGTCATAGTAGTTATAAAATGTTTACTGACGTCTGCAATGTCCGTGTTCGAGCCTATCCTTTGACGTAGAGACTTGTAAAGACCTGTAAATTTTGTGAAAAAAAAATAATTTTGCCTTCAGTCATATGTCTGAAAGCTTGATTTTATGTATGTATTTATAGTTTTGTATTAATAAATGCAAGGTAACATTATAGTTTGTAGATTATTTCTGTGGGCAAATGATGTCAGGGGTACAATTTTACAGTGCTGCAAAATGACAGGCTTAGCAGTATTTATGTTTGCAATTTTTTTAGATTTTAACTGATTTCAGAAAGGTCCCGGGTCAGTAGTACAGTCTTGAGTTTAGGGTTCTCTCTGTCTGTCTTGGGTTTGCTCTCTGGTGTCCTACATCTTGGCACTGAGTCTGCACTGAGAGCATCGAGTTACCTCATCACATGAGCAGCTGTGGTAGAACTGACCAGTCATATCGTGTTTTCAGAGGGATGGTCCCTTTAAGAGTGATTATTGAAGTAATAATGTAACAGGCATACTCTCCTCTATGACCTCTATGACCGTTATTGTCATGAAAGACCTCCTAGCAGATCTCCGACTAACCATACAGGCCGACATGGCCCAACTGCGCAAGGACCTACAAGGCCTAACGGGCCGGCTGGGCACACTGGAGGCAGACTCCCAGTGCACCAAACAACACACTCAAGCCCTACAACAAACGGTCCAGGAGATCAAATTACAGCAATCCACATACGAGCAACGCATAGCAGCCTTAGAGGATCGGAGTCGCTGCCGGAACATAAAAATCCGAGGCATAGGAGAGGAGATACCGGAGTCTGAACTCCCACACACATTGCGGAGACTAATGCAGACTCTTTTACCTCACAAGCAAGCCAGACAGGTACCCATCGAAAATGTATTTCGCCTACCACGAGCAGCCAAGGCCCCACCAAAGGCCCCATGAGACCTCCTGGCTTGCTTCCAAAATCACGGAGACAAGGTGGCGGTAATGCAGGCTACGCGGAACCAATCACCGTATCCGTTTGAAAATATGCAGCTATCTTTTTACGCGGACTTGTCGGGGCCCAACCTGGCGTGGAGACGCACACTTCAACCCTTTACAGCCCTCCTACGCCAATATAAAATCACCTACCATTGGAGAGGTTCGCGCACACTGTTAATCCACCACAGGAATGCGACCTCTACCATCCGGGACTTACAAGAGGCAAATGAACTGCTACCGACCCTGGGACTTCCCCCGCTCGCTCACCCTCCACCGGAGAACAGAACCACGCTGGCACACAGCACCGCTTGGAATCCCGCAACAGCGATCCCATTCGTCCCTAGAAGAGCCGAAACGGCGATCACCGCGGCAACCAACGCCTGACGCAGTCCTGAAGCTACCTGGTATCCAGACCAGTTTACTTTAAGCAGCATCACCCGCTGCACCCCCTGGACTCACGAACCAGTTACGATGTATATATGTTAAAAGGTTAATGCCGACATATTATGGCAGAACTCACACTAGTGCCGGCAACCAAGGGCACGTTATAGCCACTTTTGTAAAGCCATTCGAAATCTCCCCACCCTCCCCCGGGTAACAGGGGATCTTTAAACAACACCAACGAGGGCACTGAATTACTTGTTATAGACTGACACCGTACAAACAGCACACACAACGAGGTCCACGCCACACAAAGCTTCACAGGGCAAAACCCACCTACCACACAACACAGCACCACTCACACCAGCATAGAAAACTCTTTGGCTAACTTATTCACAGTGAAACATTATAGGTTAAGACGAAACTGTGGTACTTATGCCCAAGCCGCCAGTTATCGCTCCCCCCCCACCACAACCACCCCAGCTACACTCACACTGCACTACAGCTACATACCCGAAACATGTCATCCCCATATTGTTTTAATGTTATGTTTAAGGGTGGTCATATGCTGAACGACATCCAACATCATCCATGCCAAGGCTATTTTTCGCTTACTCCAAACAATATAAAAGGTGCAACCTTTTTAAAAAAAAAACAAAAAACAAAAAAAAAACAAGCAAGCATGCATTGTAGCCAGTCTGATCAACTACCTAAGCGCTAGTAACCACAACTCTTGCTATTACTACTCGCATATAATTATATCCTGACCTAATCAGCATGCATACTTCTTGGTTTTACCTAATCTTTACACTCCACCAGTTACTTAGCCTGACCAAATTTTAGGATTAATAATGCTGGTGGACACCATATCATTAATTGTTATAATGTTGTCACTAGGCTTAACTAAATTGTAACTAGCTCATCTGAAAATCGCTTGACACGTACTGATCCACCATGTATAAATATAAAAAACAGTGCACTTTTTCCTGATAGTGTATGTTACACCATTGCTTTATCTTGTTTTATTCTTTACAATGTTTACCTACAATTGTATACATAATCCTGCACTGCAAAAATAAAGAATTAAAAAAAAAAAACAAAGATTGGGGTAGATCAGAATACGTGAGGGGGGAATAAATATGGGTAGGTGGGTTATTTAAGAACTGACAAGCTGCTCTTTCCTTGCACAGCAAAAACAAGAGAGTCAGGGTGCTCGGTAACCAGAGCCTGCTTTCCCATTAGGCAGAATAGGCATTTGCCTACAGGCACCTGTCCTGAAGGTGGTACATATTTACAGCACTTATAATGTGCAATTTTGGAGTTTAGGAGGGCTGATTAGGGTGAGCCAGGGACAGTGTCCTTTGTAGTCCAGTAAACCTCCCATGATTCCATAATTGAAGAAGGAAGTAGCGTCTTAGGGGATTCTCAAAGTGGTGGAAGATATACAATAAAAAAGAAGTGCCAAATATAGTGTAATAACTTTGATCTAAGTGGGTGAGGAAAAGAAGAATCGTACACGTGTGTACCTTAAACATGCCTTTTCAATAACCTACATTTCGCCCTTCCAAAAACTAAGCAAACTCTTTCCTTAGTCTCAATTTTAATACCTGCAATGTTTAGTTAATAAATTCGTAAATCAGATTTCTCTTTGGATCAAGAAGCTATCGATACCCAAAATATTAACAATCTTTTATGGTGAGCACAATTGTATCTAGTTTTTAGAGAGCGTTAGGAATACACAGTCGGTTAGTAAGAATTGTATGCTTTTGGATGAATGCAGGGTGTTGAAGAACTTTAATTCCTGCAGACTATGTTTTTCTGACCTATATGTTTTAATAGATGTAGAGTTCAGTGGTTAATCTGGTCCCACCGACGTAACAGATTGTTTTTTTCCTTCTTAGCAGAAGCAGTATAGGAATTTTCAAGCAAATCCCCAGTGGGCATTTAGTACCCCTGCCATTTTTAGCAAATGTTAAATGACTACACTCTGCATTGAGGTCTGTTAGCAGGTTAGTGAACACATGTTGCATCACATTTACTTCATCTTCACACACTGTGACCAAGATTAGTATCAAGGATGTTTGGGCTAGTCTATGGCTAACATTATTACACCTGGGAAAATGGCTATGTCTATGTTAAGTATGTTGAAATTCCCTTTCCATCACACCCTTTATAATTGTTAAAATTTTATCCCACCCAACATTACCACCATTTACACTTCATGTAAAAATTATTTACTATTGTTCACCCAACACTTGTTCCTTTCCTTTTACATAATATTAAGGTATTTTTAGATACAAGACCATCCCCTATTCCATGATACCAGATCTACAGTTACAATTGCAGGGTTAAAGAATGCCTGCTTTCAGTTTGCATAGCATGGGTGAGGGGAAATTGGCAGCACTGGCTGCTTTGCTCAGATTACTGATTGGAGATTCTTAGTGCTTTTATAAAGACACTAATAACAATTATTCATAGTATAACCCAGGGGTAAACAACCTTTTAGGAGTACTGTGCCAAAATAAGATCTTGAAGTCCCTTGGTGATAACTTTTAGTTGCCAAACATGAGGGAAACCATTATCATGCATTTCGCACGCCCCTGGTGCTTTCTCAACATGTTGAAAGAGCACCAGGGGGGTGCGAAATCCACTCAGGGTTACTCGCTCTCATTTTTGGACAGGTAGTGGTGATGATGGTCTCCCTCATGTTTGGCAACTAAAATGTATCATTTCCTTTCCATCTGTTTGCAACAGTGTTCACATTTAGCAAGCATGTCATTTCTGCCTGAAACGATTTTATTGTCACTGAACAACTGAACTTCATAACTTTGGCTGGACATACCTACATTTATGAAGATCCTGTATTCAGTTTTCTGAATTTTGCCATAACATTTTTTTGGCCTATGACCGCTGCTATCTTACCAATAAATGTGCACTCTTCATCATTTTCTTTGTTCGTTGATTATAATTTATTTTTTTTTACTGTGGATTTCAAGGCTTATTTTTTGAGTGCGGACCACATTATAAGTTTTGAGTTAAATAACTAGCAAGAACAGGCGGTAATCAGGGGAGAGCAATTACCATGGAAACCAATAAACTGTCTCTAAACTTTTAGCACTTTGCACCCAAAATGGTACCTGTTTTGACTTGATAAATTTCCCCATAAATGTCTTATTATTTAAAATATAAGGAATCTTCCAAAATGTTTGCTTACTTTTAAATCACATGAAACATTAACTACTACACTGTTTCATGAATGTACCATTTGAAGATCGTCAGTATTTATTTCAATTACTAAGCTTGTGCACAGTGAAAGAAATAACTTCAGCCATATCACCTTGTCCAAAAACAAAAAATAAATGTAAAAAAAAAACCTGGAAGGCCAAAATCCTGCCCAATAAAAGTTTGGCTCAAGAATCAGACTAACCAAAGGTGAAAATATGAGCCAATCAGAACGCTACAAAATATATGCAAACATCATATGTATATATATATTTTGCAGTACAAATTTTCCCACAATTTGGTTCACAGATCAAGCTGGAAAAAGTAACCAGTACAGGAAACGCAAAAAGAAACAGCAAACAAATAAATCTAAATTTATGTATTATATATTTATTAAACATATATTATATAAATGTATAAATATAGTTTGTTTGTTTTTTACTGTCGTTCCTTTTTTGCTCTTAATGGTTATTTCTCACTGATATGTGATCCCTCACCATCAATCATCTCTTTTTTTGGTGTCATGAGTAGAATTCTAAATCACAAATCAAAATGAACATGCTCATCCATTGTGCAATTTATTTTGTTCGTGATTTGGCTGCAGTTCTAAAATTTGGATGATCACCTGATCGGCACAAATTTGGGAAAATTGCAATTTCAAAACGAAACAAACCTCAAAGTCTATGAATTACTACTTTAAGATTTAAAAATATTTTGGGGACTTTTTATTTTCTTAAATTTATGTCTCTTGTGAAATAGGTTATTTTACATTCTTGTGTATTTTTCTAATATATTTAACTATTGTGTTGCATAACTTCATGATAATTATATTATTATACTCAATTTTATATGTAACATATGTATTACCTTAAAGGACCACTATAGGCACCCAGACCACTTCAGCTTAATGAAGTGGTCTGGGTGCCAAGTCCAGCTAGGTTTAACACTTTTTTCTATAAACATAGCAGTTTCAGAGGAGGGAGGAGGAGACTTCCCCACCCGGCGCTGGAGAAAAAGGTAAGTTTAACCCCTTCATCCCCCAGAGCCCGGCGGGAAGGGGACCCTGAGGGTGGGGGCACCTTCAGGGCACTATAGTGCCAGGAAAACGAGTATGTTTTCCTGGCACTATAGTGGTCCTTTAAGGACAATTGTCTTTTATATCAACAATTAGATTATATATTGAAGGGGTATTCAATAGAAGTGTAGGTATCTTTAGATTTTAATGTTTTGGTTTAATTAGTTGTATTTGTTTATTAGAAAATACTTGTGTGAGCAGAAAATGAGTGTTTCAAGCTATTTATGTTATATATAATGTAATATCATGGCACAAATTGCAGGCGCCTGGATCTTCCATTGCATTAAAGGGATATTCCAAGCTGTAGTGGTTATGGTGTCAAGAGTGCCTTGGCCCCATCTCATGGAGCAGACAAATGTCTCTACAGAATAAAGTGTGACAGATGCAGCAGAATGCTCAAGGGCCTCTTACTTTTGCACACTTAATATTTCATAGTGCACCATATATATTGTTTGCCAATTTTAAAGCAATTAAGATTCAATACGGAGTTTGATAAATGTATGAATTATGTACTTTTTATGAAATGAATTTTTTCTATCCGACAAACTGTTCAGAAAATGAATATATTTTATCACTAATCTGTGAATAAGACTTGAAAGTATACTTAGAGAATACTCAAACTGAGATTTTGTATGAGTGTCGCAAGGCCAATTGTTCACCTATTAAGTAGATATCAACTTTTAAAAATCCTCAAACTCTCCTTAAAACAATCTGCAGAGTTCTTATATTTTGCAGATTTCTGTCATACTCTTACAGTTACACAAATTTACCTTTTTTGTATTCTGATATATATATATATGTTAATTGAATAAAATTGTAAAATAGTATACTCTTGAAAAAAAAAAAAAAAAGTAAATGTGATAAAGCACAGCTCCAAACAGTGTCCACACAAGTGTTCCATTCCATAGTATGATGAGAAGCCTCTGTGACACCGAAAATCCAATATATATTATCAAGATCAGGACTGTGGGAGACAAGGGAGGAAAAACATTGCGTTTCTTTACCACACTCCAGATATCGTCTGAATATTGGTACTGCGCAATAAGCAAAATTTTATTTAAAAAGTGGTAATTTCACACAATACGAATGACTGAGCATCAGAAGGCAAAATTATATATTCAGAGAATACATCCAGCATGTTAAAATGATGATTATATTCTCCAATATAATTTACAGTCATTCTGTACTGATGTGGAATATATTTGTGAGTCGGATAATTAATACTAAAATGCTCCAAAGAATTACGCTACATTCTATAGGGAATTCATTGAGTAATATTGGATACAGTTATTTAGAGAGCTGTTTGAGATTTACAACACAGCCTACCATGACTGCTGAACATACATTCGACATTTTACAATTAATTGCACACACCTGCTCCTTTGTGGTTTATATTCACAGTATATACTTGGAGAAACAGTAACTACTATAGCTACTGTGCTGCCAGCTGTGTGGCCCTTCTGTCAAAAGCCATAAAGATAGGGATTTATTCACTAAGCAGCAAGTGGTAGTGAGATGACTACTGATATACACAATTAATGCTATATAATAGAATTAAAGGAAAACTCTAGTGTTATGTATGCAAACATGTATTCCTAACACTAAAGTGTGCCTCTGCCCCCCCTCCACCCCCAAATCTGTTACCCACCTTACTCCAGCGCCCTGAGTCGGGCTCCTCCTCTGCCAGCGTCACGCGATGGAGGGGGCCTAGTGTGCCACAGGCGCATTAGGTCTTTCTAATTGACTCTTTACTTTCCTGTGCATATTCCATATTCTGCCCCCCTCCTTGGCTGAGATCATCAGAATTGACTTGCTCAGCCAATCCAATGCTTTCCTATGACAACCAGGAAGGTGATTATATCAACCAAGAAGGTGGATCATGGTTGTAGCCAGTGCCTGCAGACCCATGCAGCGCTGAAATAAAGGTACGTTTTAACAATTTTCAAGGGGAGGTCAGAGGCCTTAACTGCATTTTTTACACTATAGGGTCAGGACTACACGCTTGTGTTCCTGACCCTACAGTGTTTCTTTAATAACCTATTACCAGAGGTAAAACAGTTTTAAGTATATCTTCCCTACATAATGAAATAATTAGTAAGGGATGATATCACTGAACTTGCAAGTCAGCTATTATACCCCCCCATAATATAATTTAGAGTGGTAACAGTGTGCAATATATCCCATGATCCTCAGTCACTTGCAATTAACAATCATCTTCTTTGAAAATGTTAGCCATCTCAGATTTACGACTTTAGTGTGTTTATATAAGTATCCTGTTTAGGATGCTTTAATTTTCATGACTGGTCCAGTTATGCAGAAAATTTGTATACAGTAAAAATATTTCCCTTCTCATACCACAGTACTGTAATCAGAGTTACTCCCAAGTATAATGAACATGTATTCCAAACTATTAAAGTCTGTTTTGCATAACCCTCCACTGTCAAGAGATATGTAAATATACACTATTTTACTTATTAATTATTTACCGTTCCTTCAAATATTGGGGTAGAGCAGTGGTAGGCAACCGTTGGCACTCCCGATGTTGTAGACTACATCTCCCATAATGCTGGCAAAGCACCAGGGGAGATGTAGTCCATTGTTTGCCTACTCCTGGTGTAGGGTAAGATGTAATAGAGACTGTATGGTCAGAAACATTTGCACAGAAGCAGAAGTGCCATTTTATTGCATAATGTAAGTTTGACAAAAATAAATAAAAGAAGCATAATTCTGATTTGGGATTTTTCTGTGAATGCAGCTTTCTAAATATGCAACTAAATGCTTGTATGTGTGCAGAAAATACAGTTAACAGAGCATGTAGAGTACTGGACATTACAGACTGCTATTACAGCTGGCAAAAAAATCCTGTAGTGTCTTCTATGTGCCCAGAACCCGCTATTCTTCCCTTCTCTGAATATAGTCATATAATTTAAACTACAAAGAGTTCGGGTTACCTATTACAGATCATATGCCTAAGAAGGACAGAAAGGAGTACTAGTAGAAAGAAGTGTTTCTCTGTAGAGTAAAAAACAACACTGGAGCAAAAAGATTGTCCAGTGGAGTTTTCCGGGCTAAAATTTGATTTTGCTGGGAGGGAAGGAGTTAAGTGTGAATTACAAAACAAAAGCTTTGAGAGTCTGCAAAAATCCTCTGCTTGGGATTGCACAATAACGAAGCTTGCCCAGTTTGATGGGAATTAAATTTTCACAATTGCTGGAGCACTGATTGCATAATGTATGTTGACTCAATCTAAGAAAATGGATTAAAGTCAGGTCACTAGAAACCACATATAATACTTTGGTGTTTATTTACTAGACCGGGATTG
Organism: Pelobates cultripes; assembly: GCA_933207985.1. Classification (NCBI taxonomy): domain Eukaryota; kingdom Metazoa; phylum Chordata; class Amphibia; order Anura; family Pelobatidae; genus Pelobates; species Pelobates cultripes. Next base: position 151,341,165 of record OW240913.1, on the reverse strand, counting down.
TGGGATAATGAGCAAGGAATTACATGTTTTTGCTCAAATAGCCAAACTGGAAAAGGACTTTTACAAACTATTTCACTTCAGTAGAAAGGACAAATCTTCCAAACTAACGATCAAAAGGGAGCCATTAAAAACACAATGAAACAAAAAAAAAATATCGAAATAAAAAAAAAAAATGAAAAAAAAAAACATACTATATTTTCTCTGAAATCAGTTTGCTAGTAGAAGAATTTTTAAATGTTTAAAACTACTTTTTATTTTTACAGAAAGTGATGGATACCTTGAACAGCAAATGTGGAAGTTTACAAATGTTAATACAGCAAAGACAATTCACAAATGTTTGGGTTACGCATAAAACTAAACTATTCCCATAGGCATAGGCTGATCTCTGGACAGACATACTGGCATCAATAGGATCTGTTTGTGCTTGTGAAGACAAATGACAGATGCCTACTATGAAAGTGGAGCCGCAGAATTCTAATGTATGTTTTGCCCAGGGCTTCTTAATCATGTAATCTCTAGAAAAATCTAAAAAGTTCACTCTTTGAATTAATCTAAATACCCGTGCCACATTTTTATCTAATGCAGATTTTATTGGTGTATTAACATGTCATGGGTTTAGTAAAAACTTTACAGTTCTTTAAACAAGTAGGAGACACTACTCCTTCAGTAATGTCTTAATACATTCCTCAGGAAAGAAGACTTTTCCCTGGTGCTAAATCTTTTCCTGTGTTGAACTTTTATCTCTAAGCTTTATTTAAACTTTATTTAAAAAAATGTCTTCAAATGTATATGTAAGGGGAAAAATTGAAAATATTGACCTGTAAAACGTATTAAAAGGTTTAATTCAAGTGCGACTATATATATCATGTTCATTGCTGTACAGGTCTGAGCTTGCAGCAAGTGAAGAAAATTGGCCGTATAGTATAAACAAAAAAAAAAAAAAAAGAGAGACTTTGCTTCTCAACTGTATTAAAGTTGGCACCGAGTGTATAAACACAATAAAAAGTGTTCATTTGGGAGTAGGGTAATAGCACCTCCCCAAAACACTTTTGAGTTTTGGCAGCAATTTCCTATTTTGTCTAACATCTTGTACTATCCTACCTATCTCACATTTCTATTATGATTATCTTCATCATTTATCTTTAAGGCACAAATAGATCCCACAGTGTTGTAAGACAGGAAAAAACATACAAACCAGGCATATTGAAACAGACAGAAGCAGATGGTATACAGCATTTAGCCCAGTAGACTTTGCTATGTGTGTGCACACTTTATCTTTATAAGTACTGTTTTACTACTGTAAATTTGAAAATAATTGGAGGTATACACTGGACTTGTCTTTTGTGTATTGTTTTGTAAAATATATTTGACTGATTTTTTTTTAGATAATACTAAGGGTCTCGTTCGATAAACAGTGAATTTTAATGATGACTTGAAAACTGAGTTCGAAAGTTTAGACTAGAATAGCGAAATTTAATAAAATATCAAATTGTGCCTAGTACAAGATTTTAAAACTCTGCTATGCTGGGTGATTTTTAAAAACAAATTTTATAAGTTGGTTTTAAATTCACAAGAAGGTGCTGTTAGGGAATAGATTTCTTAGTGTAATATTCCATTTTCAAACGCGCATTTTATGACAAATCCGTAAGTTGCAGTGAGTTGAGAGTAAATTATAAGTTATAAAGTGTTGGACATTTATATCACAAACTCTGAATTTTACATATTTTTCTCTTTTTTATGTTTTAGCTATTTTTACAATTATGTAAAATCCTCCATTTGAAAGATAGGTCGATGATGAATGAATGACCAGTAATATAAAAAGGAATATAGGAAATTGTCTGATATACCCTTGATCTATAAGGACAACCTATGCTAATCACTTGCATTGATCAAGCACTCTTCACACTATTATAAATAATGAATATAAATTGTATTGTTAGGATATGGATATTATAACTGCAAGTGCATGCTCACCTTATATACTAAATTTATAACTAACAGAGAGAGACAGACAGAGGAGTGAGGAAGATGAATAAAATTAATAAAGTAAAGCATAAAACTGTAAATAGGCTTATAGGATTCTTATTATTATACATGATACATTCAGATTCCAGCTAACTTGTGTTCCAAATAAATAGCTGTAAAACAAAGCTTGATGAAACGATAGGGTGTTCCAGTGGTATTGTAGAATTTAAACACTGCTCTTTCTTTCTAACATTAGTGCAGTCCCAGAGAACTCATCTCACTATAACACACACACACACACACACCTGTCAGCTTGGCGTCAGCCAGACCAATGAATGGCAATTCCAACTTTGTCCTTGAAACAAGTTTCAACACATTGACACACGTTACAGCCAGCGCTCCAGCTAAAACATTCTACTGCACATTAAAACTAAAAAAATAAATTATACACATACACACACACACACAGCTAATCCATATGTAATGTAATTCTTTATAGATTACACATCCATCAAATCCTATTGGGGTATAGGCACTGGCAATGAAATAGTTAACATGCATGTGTCCTGCAGCTTACCATTCACTCCCATCTAACTCAGCCAGGTCCCTGTAGTGTCCCCAGCACAGACAGGACTAATGTGTCCTATAGGTCTGGCTGGTTAGTTTCCCCTGTGCCCCGGTGACAGTGCAGTGAGTTGTGTCAGATCATATGGCGAGAGAGCTCTCACACACTTCCGGATCTAGTGACATCAAATAGCGCTCTAGCCGTATTTACGGCTATCATCAGTCTGTCTGTCTGGGCTGCCAACATCCTTAGCTCAGCACTAGTAAAGCCCTGTGTGGCAGGGTTACTATATACAATAGCACACCGGATACATAGTTAGAGCATTTACTTTTCCTAGTGACGCTTACCCTCCTGTAACTCCTGTTGCTACACTTTTTTTTAAAAATTACATCACTTGGTAACACAGGAGGAAATATCGCCCGAACAAGTCACTCAGCCGCGCTACAATAGAACGTTCAGAGCAAAGTGCCCTCATGTCAGTTAGGACCATAAGGATCCATGAAAACAGGTGCTACATGATGAGAAACATGCTGATTGTCCCCATGGTGACTGCTCTTTATTTAAAGATTTGCTCCAGAATAGAACGTTTCGGCTTTGATCAATATCCCTGCACGCACTCACAATCTCCAGGACATCAAATAACAGAGAGGGGGCAGAGGGAAGAGTTAAACCGGCACTGCTGCAATTAGGCTGCCTTGGCTGTTACAGCACATCAATAAATAGTGATTAACACGTGAGGGGGTGGAAAATATCCAAACATTTAGAAAATGTGTCATAGAAGTGAGACCCATTGGAAGGAAATGATCAACTGGATTTTCTCCTGGGACACGTTCAAAGGAAGAGAGAAACCATTAGTGTGGCTTGTAATCCCTAAAAATTCTGTGGGTGTTTCTTATATGCCTAAATATGAATTCTGATTACTATCTTTCACTCCCCTTATATACAAGGAACACACACAGGACTTCCTGCTTTGGCAACACAATCTATACAAATAATAATGCAATCTATGATGGGCATTATACAAAATGCTTTAACCTTTGTTAACTGGTTTATACCACTCATGAGTTTAAATGGTTACAGCTCTAAGCAATCGTCATTAACAGCATAGAAATTTAGATTTAAAGGAGTTTGTCCCATGAGCACAGAGTTGCACTCACCTGTATGATAGCAGGTAGTGCAGGGTAATCATCTGTGTAAGATTACTGTTTACAAGTAAATCTATTATCTGGGGATGTATTCTGTGCTGGTACAGTGATCTGATGATCTCCTCTGCCGAGGATGTGCCATACCAAGCTGTCACTAATCATTCTGAGCTCTGCCCTAGTAGATATAATGTAAACCTAAGAGACAGATCAATATAGATAGATGGCACTGGGATCAAAAGGGGAATGAAAACTGCACTCCTTCCTCATCTTTGTTAAAATAAAATCTGTATTGTTCTGACCACAGTACCATTTACATTCTCTATTCTTCAAACTGTTCCTTCCAGCCTTAAATAGTCAGACAGCTCATCCTTAACCCAATGAAGTATATCATTCTCTCTCTCCCTCTCTTTCTCATTAGTGAACACCAATTAAAAAGCCTTGTTTTGAACTCAATGTGGGCCTCTGTGTCACATAACATGCAAACTTCCCTGCACACAGCAATTAGTGTCTGCCACAGCAGGTATATCAGAAATACAGGCAAAGCAAATAGCTGATGTCACACACAATTAAAGTGAAACCTGTTTTTAACATCATGTGTGCCACTAAAATAGCACGTTGAGCAGAGACCATCACATTTAAAGGGACAGAGATCAAAAGGTAGAAATCATGGTACAGTACATACAACACGTTCCTTTGTGAAAATGGTATCTTACCTTTCATCTGTTTCAATAAATCTCCCAGTCAAAAATGATACAAAGCTTCAAATGCTGAACTTACTGGATAGAGACTCCCAAAGAGTGGGGAGAGGGGAGAAACAGCTCTGTCCTTATTAGTCTAACAGTGTGATCCTCCCACTCAGTCAGCAGTCAGGACGGCCACACGTTGTACTTACTTAACTAAATCAGTGCATTGTCCCTTATAGTGAGAACTTCATACATCTCATTCGAACGTTCAGCGCTGCGATGCTGTGCAGCCACTTCCACTGGGGGAAGTTCCCCTCTCTGCCGGAGTTGTCTTGCTTAGGGAGAGATACTGTACCAATCGGTGCCGCAAAATAACTCTAACTCTGAGAAAATAAGCTGATCACACAATCAATGTTTAAAGGCATCCTCAGTTTGTCCTGCTGCCATTGGGAATGCAGTAAAACCTTCCCTCCTGTGTGGCATTGAACTTTGGAAAGCTCAAGGGACTGAAGGTATTTATTAGTTTGCCCGTTAAAAAAAAAGTCTCCTACACAAGGGTCTCTCCTGCACTGTAATGTCATCTAAGCCTGAGAATCTGACATTGAGCCTAGCAACTGTCCAGTCTCGGATATGCCAAAGTGCACTTTTCCTGGTTTCTGTAACAGGCTGCTCAAACCAGGATCTGGAGTATTTATGTTATGAGCAGAATGTTATAGCGAGGTATACATGGTTACTGGTTGGGGTGTATATACAGTTGCATGGAAATAGAATTAAAAATATATATATTCATGGCTTTGATTTTTCTTCTTTGCAAACTAATTATAAGTTCTTTAACTGAGCCACGTGTTTTAGTATAAGAAATCAACTCTTTCTTGAATTACGTCACAGAGATCCCTTGCATCAAACGTTTTAAGATATACAAGTGTTTTGAGACTGTAATCTAAGCACAAAACACTTTATTACTACTACATACTATAGATCGAACTCACATCCAGGCAGCCACAACTGTCTCTTCCTGCCATAAATAATACGGCTTCTAGTTGAGATGTCTCACAGCTCATTTTAATCTATTTTTAGTTTTCTTTATATAATTTTTTTTTTTTTCATTCCACAGTTTAATCCTCCACATTGTATTAATTCTGACACCTATAACGTCAGGATTAGCACCTCCAAGAGTAAAGACTGTTTTAGCTGTGGCAATGGCAGGGGTGATATTAAAATATTTAGTAGTGCTGTGAATGATTACTGCTGAGTAAGGCACATTTAAGAGTGTTTAATTAAATTTTAATATGACAATATAATTTTAAATCGAATGATGAAATATGATGTGCTCAGTTAGAATGTAAAAAGGAGGGAGAGAACAGTATTCATGTATTGGCAACAATTAATTTTCTACATAAATTAACCCTTTAGGTGCCAATTTGAATGTGCAGAGATTAAAAATAAAATATATACTGTGCATGGAGTTTTACTACCTTCTTATACCATTAAATAATGTTATATATATTAAAATTCTATGAGGTTCATACACTGTGTAAATATATTAAAATCCTATGGGGTTCATACACTAAACCGAAAATTATGGTGAACTACGATGAACATTTCGGGTCACAAAACCAATTGTACAAAAAACAACAAAATTGGAGAATCTCTAATTCACCTATTCTGGCACTGAATTGTAGTTCCCCTAGTCAGTTCTTCCAGGTTCACAGTTTAGTGGATAACCCACATACATGTGAAATTGGCTAAGCAACAACTGGCCTGGTTGATTACAGTGTGTGAATGATAACTGTGTTTCTTTAGGTATTGTGTGCTCTAGCAGTGTCAATTACAAACATACAAGTTTACCACTGACAAAAAAATGCATTTGTGGACATTTAAAAAACAGAAGCTGACTGTCAAAAAAGGTAGTGGTAAACTAGCAGTAAAATGGGATTGTACAGATTTGCTTAAAGGACCACTCTAGGCACCCAGACCACTTCAGCTTAATGAAGTGGTCTGGGTGCCAGGTCCAGCTAGGGTTAACCCATTTTTCAATAAACATAGCAGTTTCAGAGAAACTGCTATGTTTATTAATGGGTTAAGCCTTCCCCCTAATCCTCTAGTGGCTGTCTCATTGACAGCCACTAGAGGCGCTTGCGTGCTTCTCACTGTGATTTTCACGGTGAGAGCACGCAAGCGTCCATAGGAAAGCATTGTAAATGCTTTCCTATGCGACGGGCTGAATGCGCGCGCAGCTCTTGCCGCGCGTGCGCATTCAGCCGGCGGGGAGGATCGGAGGCGGAGAGGAGGAGGAGAGCTCTCCGCCCAGCGCTGGAAAAAGGTAAGTTTTACCCCTTTCCCCCTTCCAGAGCCGGGCGGGAGGGGGACCCTGAGGGTGGGGGCACCCTCAGGGCACTATAGTGCCAGGAAAACGAGTATGTTTTCCTGGCACTATAGTGGTCCTTTAACTCTTATTAAACTTTTTCCCTAATAGATAGTATTCAATTGTTTAAATTGCCATTTAAAGCTACACTCATACTTGTGTAATATTAGAAGATGTTTAATAGTCAATAAATGCATTTGGATTCTCCTCCTTTTTCCTATATGGCGACTTGTGCAATGAAGCCGCAGGAGGTAGTATTTCTGCTAGAGGGTGAAACAGGAGGAATCATCAACCCACCATAGGCACCAATGGCATATTGGATTAACCTTTGTATTCTGTCACATGCACAGGGTATAGAGCAGGAGTATACACCAGATACTGAGGTCCTCTGTAGATCTTCTAGCTCTCTCATTCATCTATCGTGAATTTCACAAGCAGATTATGTTTTCAGAGTCAGATCTGAGTAAGGCTGGGCCAAAATTCAGAGTAGGGTTTGACAGGCAAATAACTTGTTAGTAGTTCAATATTCTTACTGCAGGTACATAGTATAACTAAGTTATTGGGAGATTCATTATGGGTAATTTCATGAAGGAAATTAGCCAGAGTAAACAATGGATTTAGTCATCAACTTATGTCCGATGAGTCTCATTTTTATTTAAATGGCTTTTTCAATAAGCAAAACTGGTGTTTCTCGGGTACAGAAAAACAATGGATAATTAATCAGGGCCAATTGCACAGTCTAGTGTGGAGTGACCTCACATGAAGTTATCGGACAGAATTTTGAGCGCTAGAACCTAATTAACTAATGATATGAACAATGCAATCAAAAAGCCAGACTTTGCTAGGCGGCAAATGGAGCTCATTTAAACTATGTTGTCATATTAATTCATGTTCCTTTCAGATGAAGCAGAAAATAGTATATCAAACTACAGAGATTTGTATTGGCAAATAAGAGAAAAAAAATAAAAAAAAAAATTTATTACGCAGTCTGAATCAGAACCAGAGTTTGAACAATATAAATCAAAAAAGAAGGCAGTCTTTGCTTTATACAATAGGTTGCCTCACCTCGTCAATTAATTAGCCACTTAGCAGGAGGAAAACAAAGTTCATGGCAAATTGTTCAAATGTCAGAAAGTAACAGAAAATAGGGTTTTACCCAAGTCTTGAGACATGTCAGTGATTCTTGCAGACAGTAATTCCCATATGGAAAAATAACCAAATATGCAGGCTGGTAAACTGGGTGGCTGTAGCAGAAAGGAAAAAAAAGTTAATTTAGCTTTTAGCAGCTGAGTTGGAAATATTTGAACTCCAATAGAGGAATGCAGGAAGCAAGGTGAGTATAAGGATCCAGTTTGTAGATTCTGAAGGAATTCCCAGTGAGGTAAGTGAAAAATCAGTTCTGAGTTGGGCTGAAGATTCTGGGAGCTGAAAAATTAGTTAGTAGAAACATGCGAGGAACAGGACCATAACAGGCTGGTGTCTGCTCATTAAGAGTGCACAGGTTCACTTACAGGGTGGTCTTAAATAGGCTGTTTATTGTGAGTGGACCTGTGAACTTAATGGAAAAGAGCAGAATTATTTAAAGAGATAACATTAAAATACATGTTCCTGACATATATCATCTTCTGTACCTAGTCAAACATTTCGCCATACATTACACATCCATATGTAATATCATTGAAATTGGTCTATGCAAACCTGTGTGTATGTATATATATATATATATATATATATATATATATATATGAAAAAAATCAAGATGCACTCACAGGTCTTCAAATATAAGAAAAAATGGTGCTTTATTAATCCATGTGTGGTATACAGCAAAAATCAATCGACGTTTCGACCCTGCCGGGTCTTTTTCAGCAATGTATGGAGAAATGTTTGTGTATATATATCTCCAATATGTATTTTCTTGATGATGATATATATATTTTTTATATACTAGAATATATATAATACACAAGATCCAGCGCACTCACCTATCCACTAAACAGCAACTTCAATGTTGAAAGATTTTATTTGGTTTTTTTTTAAAACACCTAATCTAGGCAAAAATAATGGGGGTTTAGTTACATTATATGATCATACATTGCATAAGCCTTCCACAACGTCAATGTACCCCATCTTTGGCAGGTCCTACACTAACAGCCTAATGTCTGCTCTTATGAGATTAACCTACTTGGGGAAAAAAATTCCATCTGGGGCTCTCTGCAGTACAAGGCTAAATAGGGCCCTGGGATGAGGCACCTGTGACAGGGAGGGGTTCAAAACCAAGAAGTTGGCTAGACTCCCAAATATATATATATATAACAAGGGGCGATTTGCTGCTCTCACCTGAACATGCATAAATGGGGGTGCTGATGGGGGCTAAATTATACAATACACAAGATCCAGAGCACTCACCTATCCACTAAACAGCAACTTCAATGTTGAAAGATTTTATTTGTTTTTTATACAAATATATATATATGTGTGTGTGTGTGTGTGTGTTTTAGTATATATATGCACAAATTATCATCATGACAATAGACCTATTGTTAGAAAAATCATGCCAAGTAGAAACTTTCACACATTTTCCTGTTGCTGTCATTGATTGTAAAGAAGAATTAACTACTGATATGCTAATAGATCATTATACCCCCAAATTCTAAAAAATATCTTCTAAAATGTCATATGTCCCCTTGAACACAGAGGTATTCGTAATATCAGTAGTAATCACATGATTTTTTAAAAGACATTTATAGACTATGATTGCTAAGCATCTTTAGTTGGAGAATTAATTATCTTTATTTTTACTGTTGTATAAATTTTCCACTGTTATAAGTAAAATCTCTTTTGTTTGATTTTTTTCCACTAAAACTCAGAACTGTAGTGAATTAAAATTTGGTTTGCAACACCTATACAAAAATATGCAAGCAAAGACACAGTGTGAGAATGTTTTCCATTTTTATATTTTTGTTTACATTTTGTGATTTTATTTTTAATTCCTTACACTTTGTTGCTTAGTGAATAAACCACTATATGCCCTTTATACAGAGCTGTTTTCAAAAGTTTCACTACAAAAGCTTTTGTATTATAGGTTCTGTATATATTTGTGTGATATGTCATGTATTTCCTCCACTTTTATAGTGTAGACAAATGTATTTATTTAAGCCTCTCCTCGTAAATACAATTTCCCATTTAATTTTTAAATATTGAATTCTGGGTCTGCATTTATTACATTTCCATAATGCCTATAAATTGGATCCCAAAAGGATATTGCATTTTCAATGTGTGGTTTTGCCATCAATTCATATAGAATTAAACTAATATTCCCACAACAAGTCAATACCCCTTTATACTTATGGCAATACATTGCTGGACTGCCAATCATTTTATTCCTTAGGCTACTGTTGACACGTATTTCCAAGTCAATCTCAATGAAAACCTTTCCAAACACATCCCACTTTGGAGGGGTTGGGGGGCGGGGGGAGTTGCAAATATATTTTTACTCCTCAGATACAGGACCTTGCTTTTTACCTAATTGATTCAAACCTATTAGTTGCCTGCAGAGTAACTTAATTTATCCAATCTTCACTATAGAAAAGAGCATCTTATATCAACTGTATTAGCCTGCCTAAAATCATAGGTGTTTGAATATAGTGTTCCCAGACACATCCTAATGCAGCTGAAGTCCAGGCTCTACAGGGAGGCTTTGTATTGAAGAAGTCAATAGGAAGAACAACAGCTCCTCCTGACGTGCCCTTTGCTCCATCATTGCTGCAAATGAGCTGCTGGCCGGCGCAAATCACTTTAAATGATCCCTCTCACTCCTAAAATGGTAGGAACATTTACAGAGTTCTGCACTGTCGACCACCTGGCAACACACATACTGTCCCCTCATCATGACACGTTTCAATAAAGATTCACCATAACAAGTGCTGCACATGCCCATGTCTAACAATATGTCTATAAAATATGTCTATAACACTATGTCTATAACATTGTCAGATTATTTACTGAAGTGAAAATTCAACGTTATTTTCAAATTTAAAGGGACACTATAGTCACCAGAACAACTACAGCTTAATGTAGATGTTCTGTTGTGTATAGCCATTTCAATTAACACTGCCTAGGATCACCTCAAGAGGCTGTCACTCAGACAGTCACAAGAGGTGCTTCCTGAGTCAGTGGTGCACAGTCTGCAACACTCACCTTCAGTGTCTCGATGCTAAACGCTCCCCATAGAGCTGCATTGATTCAATGCATCTTTGTGAGGAGATGCTGATTGGTGCACCGCATCGTTTTGCCGTGTGTGCACATTAGCCACCCAATGATGTCCTATGGGAAAGCATTGGGTTGGCTGAGGTAATCAATTTTGATGCTGTTTGCTGTATGCTTTCAGTTCATGGATTCCAGTGCCTTCTGTAAAATAATATCTTGATACTGACTGTGGGTACAATACTGTGGTGCTCTGCTTACTACTTCTGTTCAACATTTGAATTCTACATTAACAATTTCTTGCATTGTATCTGTAATACAGTTGTACAACTAAGAACAAGCACTTTCATCTTATTCATTCTGTTTCAATTCACGCAGTACATTTTATTGTAAATATCAAATGTGTCATAAAAGGTTAAGTTGTTCATATTCATTGCAACACCTTATTCTGTTCTTTAGTCATCAAACTAAATTATGATGACTTGTAAACCACATTGAACCATGTAGGTTAAAATAGCTCATCAAATCAGTTATGGTTAGGGCTTGTATATTTTTTACATGTTGCAATTCTTTTTACAGTTTACTGCAATTCAACATGCAAAATTATAGAAAAAAGATTGGAAATTTCTATGAATTTAGGGTGATATCCAAATCCATTTTTTTTTCCATTAATTTATTTTTCTATTTAAACTTGCTATGGGGGTCGGAGTGTTCCTTTAATGGTTTATATTTAGGAGAGTAAAGCCTGCTTAGTGTAAGGCATTCATATTTGCATTTGAAATTCATTTCAAATTCACTTTAAAATCCATGCAATTCTCAATTTAGTGAATACTAGACTTGTGCACGGAGAGAAAAGTCAGCGGAACCATTTCTCCTGAAAATAGAAAATGTTTTTGAACACTTGAATTTAAGCTAATGCTGGTTTATCAGAAGTTTGTACCAAGATTCTGATTTGAAAACTGCATCAGAAGAATAAAAAAAGGCCACTCAGTGTGCTGCAAAAAAGATACATAATATAATATTATGTATATATTTTCTTAATATGATGTACATATTGTGCAGTACGCTGATAGCAGAGTTTACCCTCCATTTAATTCACTGATCAAATGAAAAAAAGTAACCAATGGAGAAAAAAAAGTAGCAGTAAAAAAATAAATGAATCTATATTTATATACTATATGTTTATTACATCATTAAAATGTCCCCCCTCTATTGCTCACTTTTGACTTGATCTGTGAATAAAATAAATATTGAGTTCCTGCTCCCTAGCCATCTTTTATCTTTTTTTCCCATCACTCATTTGTTTTTGATTTTTGACGCCATTGGTAAAATTCTAAATCAGGACCTTGAACTGAACGTGTTTGGCACGGCACAGTTAGGTTGGTCCGTGATTCGGGTAAATTTTGGCTGAGAGTTCACAAATTCAGCTGGTCACCTGATCTTCTTAAATTCAGCTGAACTGCATTAATGCCAAAAATGAATCTCTATTTCTAGTGACTAACCCTTTAAGTCTTAACTGTACACTTGAGATAAAAGTAAAAATTTTCTAATCCCAAATTAAACATTAGAGCTCTAAAGGGAGGACCTAGTTTGTGCTCTAGCTTGTGAGGGAATTTAAAGAACTTTGTCTAGCTTTGCACCCTCTCCCAGTAGTCAATGGGTACAGATTACTGCCAATCCCCCCTTGTGGTTCTGTATCAGGAGGGAGCATTTACATGATCTGCACCCACAACAGATGCCGAGACTACAAGCTCTGCTGACTGGACCACCAGTGAGAAGCATTATGACCCCACCGGACCACCAGGGAGCTGGAAACATTGCAACTCTCCATGTACAAATGTAAACAGCAAGGGGGGAAATGTATATATTACTGTGTTTCCCCAAAAATAAGACAGGGTCTTATATTAATTTGTGCTCAAAAAAACACACTAGGGCTTATTTTCAGGGGATATCTTATTTTTAATGTACAGTACAACAATAAATGTACAAGAAATTTTTTTTTTTTTGGCACGGTTCAACAATAAATGTACAACAAAGCATTTATTCAATGACAATCATGTCATCTTCTTCTAGAACATCGTCATAGCTCTCCAAACCCTGAAGTTTGGCCTTTGTTTCTTGTGACTCTATTTCCTGTAGAAGCTTTGACCCCAATCTCTCATGCCCAGCAATATAGCTCTCTTTGCATAAGTACTTCTTGTCCATGTAGCCTGCACGCAGCAACACAGCTGTCAGTGATTTTCTCCCATGAATTCTTCACCCAATTCACAACCTCTTGCAGGCTAGGCTTCACAAAGTTTCCCCGCTGATTTCTCTCCATTCTTTTTTCAATGTATTCATTGATTTCGATGCGCACGTGGCTCTTGAATGGCCTGTTTATGGCAATATCAAGAGTCTGGAGATAGCCAGTCATTCCTGCAGGAATCATTACTTGATCTATTCTTTTCTCTGCAAAGAAGTTCTTCAAGTCTCTAGCCGGGGAGGGCTCACTGAATTCATGTGTGTACCAGGCTTTTTCAGTTTCAAGAATATAAATTCCTGAAACACGTTCAATATTATCTTTCTTGCCCATAGTGATGAGTAGAGATGGGGCTTTCTTTCCATCCAGTCGAGTTGCCAAAATGCAGGTAACACGTGCGCTTTCGTAACCAGTGGAGGGAATTTAGATTGACGAGGCACCTCTCTGATCGATTGTCGTTTGAGATCCTTAAACATCCTTAAAAGCTGCAGTTTCATCCATAGCAATCATGTTGGAGAGTTGGTACTTAGAAAAGTCGATGTGATCAACAAAAGACTTGAATGCAAGTGTACGTTTTAGCATCTTCCAGCTTGTACAGTGTTGTCGATCTGCTAAGCGATAGCTCATGTCGCTTAAGGAAGTCATCCAGCCAGTGTTGTGATGCTTTGAAGTCTGTGGTGCCATTGCAAGAATGCTTGTATACCAGCCCTGTGCTCAACCAAAGCCTTTGCTCTCCTGTCCACAATCCATTCACAGATGACGCCTTTCAGCTTAGGAAATAATGGTTGCCGACCTGATCCACACTTGTGCTTCTTGGCATTTCTCTCATCCACCTGACACTTGAGATTATCATACTCTGCTTGCCATTTTTGGACCATTCGGACATCCAGCTTCATCTCTTTGCAGAAAGCCATAAGATTCTTGCCCTGAGAATCCTCCACAATTCCTTCCTTGTGCACGACAGAATAGCTTTCTTTTTGCACACATTTTGTCAAAATACTACAACACTGTCGGTAAGTGAGGATGCACTACTGTAGCAAGCATGTGCCAGAAAGCAGGTCTACATTTGGGGAAATTCCCCCGAACATAGACAAGTTCAATAGTGCATGGAATCCCGCAAATCTATGTTTGGGGAAACTCTCCCAAACATAGATTAGTTTACTCGTGAATGGAATCCCGCAAACCTATGTTTGGGAAAGTTTCCTGAACATAGATTAGTTTACTTGCAAATGGAATCCCGTGAATCTATGTTTGGGGAAATTATCCTGAACATAGCTCTGCTTACCCAGGAATGGAATCCCGCAAATCTACATTTGGGAAAAATTCCCTGAACATAGTTTGGCGAACGCTGACTAGGGCTTGTTTTCGGGGAAGGGCTTATATTACAAGCATTCCCCCGAATATAAGCTAGGGCTTATTTTAGGTGGATGTCTTATTTTTGGGGAAACACGGTATGTTATGTCACTGCTGCAATTTGTGTGTAGGCTGGGTCCTGAAACACACACATTGATCCATCATAAACATTGACAATTTTCCCAACTTTACACACGGGTCAGTCCTACAAACACACAGTTAGCCCTATACATACAATCCCCTTCATACATACTCCTCACAGTCCGTTACTTCCATACATGCACAACAGCATTCTATTTACTATGCTAATTTGTTTTCTTTTCATTCTTTTATTCTTTATCTTTAAATATTTAGAAAATTTCAAATGTTGGGGTCTTTTCTGTACACCTTAATCATTGCAGTGCTGGCTTAAACAGGCTTAACAATTCAATCTACTCAAACCAGAGGCTACTTTCTGTAGCTGACAAACCTCAACACTGATCATGACATGTGTAGGGAATTTGCACAAATGTTATAAACTTTGAAAAGTGAGTACATGTTTATTCTTTTCAAGAATGAGTCAGTCCCAGCCTGAAATTCTTCTTTTAATAACCTTCTTTAGTACTGCCAAGCGCTTCACATAAGTAGTGCTTTATAGGTTCTGACACAATTCCACTGTATTATCTAATACTCAAACTGCATTTTTCTCCTTTTTTTGGAGCAACAAGAGAAAATCTCCTGGATGAGAGAGAAAGAAATTGAAAGATGGGCATACAGAGCAAAACTAACTATTATTTATTTAAACAAACTAAAACATATTAAATAGTCCATCCAGGATAATTAACAATAATTTAATGTATGCGTTACGCCTAACATACGTGGATACCTGTCTCTTGGTCAACAATCTTAATCTGTGGATTGTTACTACTTGTTTGTGAACTTTGTTTCTATTTCTTTCATTGATTGGAATGCATTATGTTATAATTCTCACCCTTTAGGCACTGGGGCATGTATAAACATTAAGACAAACATTTCACATGATTTTTATTATAGACAAATCCACACAAGGGTTAATGCACGGTGACTAAATTCATTCTTGTTCTTTTGCTTTAGGCTCACTAGCAAACACAAGCTAGGGTATTTACTAAATGGAGAATTTAAAGTGAATTTTAAATTTAATTTCAGAGTAGCTGAAATAAAAGCAAAGCTAACAAAGAGAATGTTTCTAGTTTGGGTATGTTATACTTAATTGTAAAAATCACTTTAAATTCACACTTTAGTGAGTGGTTTAAGTGGTGATTGTGTCTATACGCTTAAAAATAAAAGACACAATGTAGGTGAACATTTTATAGAATATTTTATATGCTTTGTTCATGTGTGTGACTGTCTGCCTGTGTGTGACTGTAACTTTGTGTGTGACTGTAATTGTGTGTGTGACTGTCTGCCATTGTGTGTGACTGTCGGCCTATGTGTGACTTTAACTGTCTGTGACTGTGTGTGACTGTCTGCCTGTGTGTGTGACTGTCTGTCAGTCTGCCTGTGTGTGACTGTAACTGTCTGTGACTGTGTGACTGTGTGTGTGTATGTATGTGTGTGACTGTCTGCCTGTGTGTGTGACTGTCTGTCAGTCTGCCTGTGTGTGACTGTAACTGTCTGTGACTGTGTGACTGTGTGTATGTATGTGTGTGACTGTCTGCCTTTGTGTGTGACTGTCTGTCATTCTGACTGTGTGTGACTGTAACTGTGTGTGTGTGTGTGTGTGTAACTGTCTGCCTGTGTGTGACTGTCTACGTGTGTGTGTGACTGTCTGACTGTGTGTGACTGTAACTGTGTGTGACTGTATTCCATGTGTGTGTGACTGTAATTATGTGTGTGACTATCTGCCATTGTGTGTGTGTGTGTGAGAATGCCTGCCTGTGTGTGACTGTAACTGTGTATGACTGTCTGCCTGTGTGTGTGTCTGTATGTGTGTGACTGTCTGCCTATGTGTGTGACTGTCTGTTGGTCTGTCTGCCTGTGTGTGTGTGTACCTGTCTGCCTGTGACTATTGTCCTGTGTGTAACTGTCTACCTGTGTGTGTGTGACTGTCTACCTGTGTGAGACTGTCTGCATGTCTGTGACTGTAAGTGTGTGTGACTGTCTGCCATTGTGTGTGTGATTGTCTGCCTGTGTGTGTGTGACTGTAACTGTGTGTGACTGTGTGTGTATATGTGTGATTGTCTGCCCGTATATGTGACTGTCTGTCGGTCTGCCTGTTTATGACTGTAACTCTGTGTGTGACTGTCTACCTATGTGTGTGTTTCTGTCTGCCTGTGTGTGACTGTAACTGTCTGTGTGTGTGTGTTTGTGTGTGACTGTCTGCCTGTGTGTGTGACTGTAACTGATTGTGTGACTGTAACTGATTGTGTGATTGTAACTGTGCGTGTGACTGTCTGTGTGTATATGTGTGTGACTCTCTGCCTGTGTGTGACTGTAACTGTGTATGTGTGACTGTCTGCCTGTGTGTGGTTGTAACTCTGTGTATGGCTGTCTGCCTGTGTTTGTGACTGTCTCCCTGTGTGTGTGACTGTAACTGTGTGTGTGACTGTGTATCACAGTAACTGTGTGTGTGACTGACTGTAACTGTGTGTGACTCACTATAACTGTGTGTGACTGCAACTGTCTCCTATACAAACACTACACCCCTAGACACACACACACTATACATGGATGAAGGGGAGCACTGACAAGATTTTTCACATAGGGAGCCTAAAAGCCTAAGGCCGGCCGTGCATAAAGGAAACTAGAATGTATATGTTTCTTTTCAGGAAGTGTTTGGGAAGGCGGTGGAAAGTCATATGCAAAAGGGTGTGACTAGGGCTGTATAAAAAAAGTGACAACTCCCAAATGACAGAGAATTAAAAATTGGGACTATAAGGGCACGATCTTTACACCAAAACTGCTCAATTTAGCTAAAGTTGTTATGGTGCTTATAGTATCCCTTTAACATGCAGCATATTATGTAAAAGGTGTACTTAATATACAATTTTCAAATTTTGTATATTGTTTGTATTAAATTAAATTATGCATACATTTTCATTTAAATATTTCCATTTTTTGGGTGCAAAGTATACCATTGATAACACTGCACAGGGATTTGGGATAGTATGCAAGTAACTTTTTTTTATTTTTATTGTATGTATTAGGGCTAATGTTTACTTTTGTCATTGCTGCCACCCAGGAGTAGTGGAAGGCCGAGTGCAAGGCTTAATTGTGTATGTTTTAATTTCATTAATGACAGGAGGTGAATATTTAGCTTAAATCTCTCTTTAATGAAATTCCAGCAGCACCAATCAAATCATTAATCACAGTAACCAACCAAAAACGTACAGTCTATATAAAACCATGGAGTCTGAAACAAATCAATACTACTACTAAAAATATAAAGAACTTTAAAAATCCAAAGAACATAATGGATGTAGAAGAACAACTAGTGTCCAACAATGAGCCAATAGGTGGATCAAACTGAAACACAAAGAAATACATGAAAGATATTTGAATGAGTCTTAATGGAATAACATTAAGGACTATCAGCTACCAGGACAGCCATTTTGTCACTGCAATCACGGTTGTAGGTGGGCTGAAAGAAGGGTCCAGGCACTTCTGCTTGAATAGCTGCTTCACAAAGACCACATCTCCTGGTTTGAAAGGATGGGTTGGCTCACCTGTGGGAAGATGCAGTGAGAGGGAGATGTTATTCAAAAGGTCAAAAAGCTGGCGCATGTACTCTTGGACAACCTGTATATTCCCTTGTATCATAGGAGCAATATTACTTTTTTGGAAACAGAGCAGGGTTGCGACTGGTTAGTATTTGGATGGGAGACTGCCTGTAAATATAAGGTGTTGTAGGCTATACTGATAGGGATCATAGTCATAGAGACTTTTGTATAATATGTGGTATGAGAGTAAAATGGAGAAGGAGAAGCATGTAAAGTTGCATATTTTGCATCAGCATCAGCAAAATCATTCCCCTCACATATTAAGATAAAGTCAGTGATCAGTGATGTAGTCCTTACATTTGACAAAAAAAAAGCCTTTCCATTGGCAGCTATATAACCAAATAACTTGGAAATCATGTACGACCTCAAAAGCATAACACGAGTCACTGTAAATAGTGACATTCTTGTAAGCAAAAAAAAATACAAACTTGTGTTAAAACCACAAATTTTATACAGGGAGTGCAGAATTATTAGGCAAGTTGTATTTTTGAGGATTAATTTTATTATTGAACAACAACCATGTTCTCAATGAACCCAAAAAACTCATTAATATCAAAGCTGAATATTTTTGGAAGTAGTTTTTAGTTTGTTTTTAGTTATAGCTATGTTAGGGGGATATCTGTGTGTGCAGGTGACTATTACTGTGCATAATTATTAGGCAACTTAACAAAAAACAAATATATACCCATTTCAATTATTTATTATTACCAATGAAACCAATATAACATCTCAACATTCACAAATATACATTTCTGACATTCAAAAACAAAACAAAAACAAATCAGTGACCAATATAGCCACCTTTCTTTGCAAGGACACTCAAAAGCCTGCCATCCATGGATTCTGTCAGTGTTTTGATCTGTTCACCATCAACATTGCGTGCAGCAGCAACCACAGCCTCCCAGACACTGTTCAGAGAGGTGTACTGTTTTCCCTCCTTGTAAATCTCACATTTGATGATGGACCACAGGTTCTCAATGGGGTTCAGATCAGGTGAACAAGGAGGCCATGTCATTAGATTTTCTTCTTTTATACCCTTTCTTGCCAGCCACGCTGTGGAGTACTTGGACGCGTGTGATGGAGCATTGTCCTGCATGAAAATCATGTTTTTCTTGAAGGATGCAGACTTCTTCCTGTACCACTGCTTGAAGAAGGTGTCTTCCAGGAACTGGCAGTAGGACTGGGAGTTGAGCTTGACTCCATCCTCAACCCGAAAAGGCCCCACAAGCTCATCTTTGATGATACCAGCCCAAACCAGTACTCCACCTCCACCTTGCTGGCGTCTGAGTCGGACTGGAGCTCTCTGCCCTTTACCAATCCAGCCACGGGCCCATCCATCTGGCCCATCAAGACTCACTCTCATTTCATCAGTCCATAAAACCTTAGAAAAATCAGTCTTGAGATATTTCTTGGCCCAGTCTTGACGTTTCAGCTTGTGTGTCTTGTTCAGTGGTGGTCGTCTTTCAGCCTTTCTTACCTTGGCCATGTCTCTGAGTATTGCACACCTTGTGCTTTTGGGCACTCCAGTGATGTTGCAGCTCTGAAATATGGCCAAACTGGTGGCAAGTGGCATCGTGGCAGCTGCACGCTTGACTTTTCTCAGTTCATGGGCAGTTATTTTGCGCCTTGGTTTTTCCACACGCTTCTTGCGACCCTGTTGACTATTTTGAATGAAACGCTTGATTGTTCGATGATCACGCTTCAGAAGCTTTGCAATTTTAAGAGTGCTGCATCCCTCTGCAAGATATCTCACTATTTTTGACTTTTCTGAGCCTGTCAAGTCCTTCTTTTGACCCATTTTGCCAAAGGAAAGGAAGTTGCCTAATAATTATGCACACCTGATATAGGGTGTTGATGTCATTAGACCACACCCCTTCTCATTACAGAGATGCACATCACCTAATATGCTTAATTGGTAGTAGGCTTTCGAGCCTATACAGCTTGGAGTAAGACAACATGCATAAAGAGGATGATGTGGTCAAAATACTCATTTGCCTAATAATTCTGCACTCCCTGTAGCTTTGGTGTGATTTGTATAGGATAAAAGTATGTTTGAGAGAAGCAAGGTCTGCGCATCCTCCCCCAACATAGCATATGCAGCAACAACTCTCAAGCATGCTAGCATTCCCTGAACCACTCATGGTCCCAATGTAGAGCGCTACGGAATGTGATTCAGGTTTCAAAACTGACATGTAAGACTTTTTCGTTTATTACTGGTCCTTTAAGTGAACTTCATGATTTTCTCCTCTAGTGGCCTCCCTAACCACTAATCTATTCACTCACCTTAATAACCTCACCTGGATTAACAAATGAGGAGGCTTGATAAGTCTACTCCCAGCACACAACAAGGCCCTGATATTGAAGTCTATGCTCTGATAAAGAATCTCTGTTCCTGGTAATATCCTGTATTTTATCTACATGATTTCATTCTGTAGCGAACTTACCTGCAGTGCCTCATCCTGTACTCATGCGCATTACCTCATACTGAAAGGCACTAACCTGTATTACTTCATCCTGAATTTGCCTCAATTACATCTTACCAAAAGACTTTCCTTATCAGCTTCCAAGAATCCTGATTTGTGGCGTATTGCCTTCATTGAAGAATCTTAACTGCTTCAATTGCTGCATCACTGCATGATCTCGTAAGCAACCTGCATTATATTATCTTGGAATATACCTACCTGTTTTAACCTCTGCAACTCTGCATGATCCTGTATTGCCTTATCCTAAAAGGTATTTACCTATAACTAGCTGCATTGCAAAGTATCCTGGAAATCCTTAACTACTTGGTATAACTTCAAGCCTGCTTGTATACAAAATACTTTATTAATTTACTTTCTAAAGATCTTGTTTGTGGCATAACGCCTAAACCCTGTTTTTCTCAAAGTATCCTGTTTGTGGCAGACTGCCCTTTAGTCTTATTTTCAGTAAATGTGTTATGTCTAATATGACAAAGTTTTAACCAATAACCCTTGCAATTGTCTCCTCTCTGACTTGATCAGAAGCATGACAAATACCTTTTGAATAAAAAAGCCACAGGCCTATATCCATTGCCATGTGTCTGAGCCAGGACCCCTGCCACTGTGTCACCCTCTTCCCTACAATATAGGTGAAAGTGAAGAGAATAGTTGGATTCCCAGAGCTGGAGCACAGCACAAAACCTTTTTGAGAGCACTGTAAGCATCTGTGAGTGTTGAAGTCCATTTTACACAATCCGATCATGGGCTATAATAGTATATTGTGAAAATATGTGGGTAAACTGTGAAAAGCCAGGTACCCATTGTCTACAATAAGCAACCATGCCTGGAAAGGACATTATGGCTTCTTTGTCCTGAGGCGAGGCACGGTTAAAATGGCTGCACTTCTATCATTTGACAAAACTCTTTGACCTTTAGTTAGAAATCCAACATATTTTACTTCAGGAAGACAAAAATGCAGTTTATTGAGAAAGACCTTATGACCACAATGAGCCAGGTGATGTAGTGGGTAAAGGGAAAGATATATAGTAACTATATTTATCAGGACTGCACAACAGAAGGTCATTCATGTATTCAGCAACATTGAGCCACATATGGAAGCCCATAACTCAAGGGTCTTGAGAAGGCTGAGCAGGAATCACAGAAGCATTGGGAAAGGAGTTACCACATATTTTGACTCCTTCTATACATGAAAGCAAACTGTGAATTTGTATCAGGGTGCAAGGGGATGCTCAAAAATACACTAAACAAATCTACAACAGTGAAAGCCTGTTCTGTGCTTGGAATGGAGGTTAGAATAGAGTTAGCATCAGGCACAATGGAATTGTCCACCTGTAAATCATGTGTGAACCTTGAGCTTTAGGATAGGATTGATAAGTGTGTTGAATGGTGAGTTTGTTAGTTTGATGATGCCCTTTTGTAGGATCTCATGTATAATTGGTGCTAAGCCTGCCTCCTTGTCTTGTGGCCTGATATAGAATGCAAAGTATGTAACCAGGGTTGATGGAAGTTCAGTAAAGAGAGATTTAACCCCTTAAGGACACATGACGTGTGACATGTCATGATTCCCTTTTATTCCAGAAGTTTGGTCCTTAAGGGGTTAAGCAAAATATAAAACCTCCTCCTGTCATGTGATTAAACTATGCACATGTGAATGGGGTATTTGGGTACAGTTTTAGATGGGTCTGCAACTTCCAGTAAAAGGAATACACTAAACACCATAACGTCCACAACATGCGTTAGTGGTTATAGTGTCATAAGTGCCCTGGTGCTCCACATAGGAAGTGATTAAACCATTTTAGAATGAATTAACTTCTTACTTCGGGTCTGCTCCTGCCTCTACAACCTGATCCAGAGAGCCAGCCACTGCAGGGCTTAGCTCAGGAAAACTAACACAAGTCTCATAAGCAAGAGCTCCTGAATCTATGGCTGAGGTAGAGGAGCGTTGGAGTGGCACCCAATGGACCCCAGGTAAGTAGACAAACATTTCTAATAATAGTTAAACTACTTAGAATGGACAGAGCCAGTGCACTCCTGGGACCATAACCACTATAGAACAATTTTAGCCCCCTTTTATATCTCTTCACTGATTCACAAGTATGCCCCTTCTCGGTCTCTCCACTCTGTCCATGACCTTCTCCTGTCCGCTGCTTGCAGCCAACTCACGCTTGCAGGACTTTCTTTGGAATAACCTGCCCACCACCATCAGACTCTCCCCTAGTCTTCAATCATTTAAAAAGTGCCTTAACAACCATTTCTTCAGGAAAGCTTATGGCTTCCCAGAGTAATCTCTCCCTCACATACCTTTCCCTTGCTTTCTCCTAAAGGGCAGCACTTAATTTTCTCCTCCAGCTCTGCTTCACTCCCACATTATTTGATTGCTATCTCCTGTCCTGTTGTGTTTTATACCCCACCTCCTCTAGACTGTAAACTTGTTTGAGCATGGTCCTCTTCATCCTATTGTTCCTGCAAGCTTTTATTTTGTTTTTTTTTGTCTCAATTGTCTCATTTATTGTTAAATCTCCACCTTTTATAATATTGTAAAGTGCTACGGAATTTTTTTGGCGCTATATAAATACCAATAATAATAGTGGATATGATGCTTGGAGTGTTCCTTTAATATACTCCTGTAATTAGGCCCATAAAAACATTCAACTCCACTGAATCTGTCCCTGTGTGTAGTGAAGAGTGCAATTAACAAAGTCAATAGAAAGGTGAAAACACTTGATGTTGTAGGAGGATTGCCCACCATAGTGAAAGGGTCACCCAACTTTTCAAGAGAAAAGAAGGCTTCCACATACCATCTACAACAGGATTTAAGCAGGTGGTGACACTTTAGACATGTTGGAAAAATTTTGGAACAGAAGACTAAATCCTTAGTCTGTATTCCCACCAATCCTTTGGTGGTGTGTCCCTACTGGGGTGTGAGGTTTGAACAATTAAAAGGCAACTAGTGTCAGTTTTTATTCCGTTTAGGAATTTAACAGAAACTTTGAGCATCAGTAATACCACTTTGGGACAGGTCATCCTTGTTCACTCACATCATAAAAAAAATGGATGCCTTCCTGGAAAACGAGGAATTGGCACACTCCACACAGCAGCAGTGTTCAGGAAGCTGGAAAAATTTACTAAATACTTGTCTGAGTGAACACATTGCTAATAGTCCCAAAGTCATGCTAGTTTTCTTGTGTGATTTCAAAGATTAAGGGGAAAGTGGCACTCTGAACATCTTGACATACTAGATGGACAGATTAATAACAAAATCCATGATTTGTAGTAAAAGAGAAGAGGAAGGTTGAGGAAGATTTTCACATTGAACGTACCATGTTATTGTCAACTACTCCTAGCAGCAGTGGTGGCAGCATAATCCTAACACGGCATAGTGGAGGGGGGGGGAGAGTGAGTCAGCGAACAGCCAAAATAAGACTATTAATGCCTATGAAGTGGTTAGAGCGTGCCTGTGTAAAGATGCATTGCCCCTTGTGAGGATTCTTGGAGCTACTGTGTTATGAAGACGTATATGGCCTGCTCTGTCTCTGGTTGTCCAGCAGCTATATTCATGTCCACTGACCACTGTCCAAACTGAGCAATTGTTTTCTCTTACAGGAAGTAATCGGAATTCCTGACATTCACAAATGTCCCTGCAACTAATGCAAAGAGCCTTTCTTAATTTCAATCTGCCACATTTGTGTTACCTTGCTCACTATGATACTTAAGGCATCAGCATCTGCTAGCTGAGATTCAACTGGCCACTTACTTCTCCCTTCAAAGTTATTTAAACATTTTATAAAAGTATTCAAAATTTTGGTGGTGAATAAAAAAAAAAAAAATTGAAGATTATGCTAGCGCAGTGTACTAATAATCTTAATTTTAATAATGACAGGAGGCGAGTATTTGCATTAACTTTCTTTACTAGCTCCACAGCAGCAAAGAAAAAAACCATTAAAGAAAGAACCAATCAGAGCAAAACAGAGGATATATAAGTCCCAGCGTAGCCAACCATTTCCTCTTGACTACTGCGACATCACAAGATCCAAATGTAGTAATAAGTCCGTTGTAACTTTATTCCAACTGTCATAACGAAATCCAACATGGTCATAACAATGGCCTCTTCAGCCTTCCCATCATCCCTGTGGCTTGTCAAACTGAAAAGAGAGAGAGACTAGTATCAGTGAAACGGGGATGACCAAAGAAAACCAATTGTCTGTTATGAATCAACTAGTCAATAAAGATATCTTAAAATTCCACCATACCAACTAGTTCAATAGCCCTATAACAAATATAACAGCATAATATGTAATCCAAGTGAGTAAGTCCAGATAAAGAACCAATCTACTCCCACCAACAACTTACCTCCATCTGGGCGGGAACTTCTAGGAGAATGAAAGGGTGGGAAATACTCGCCTCCTGTCATTATTAAAATTAAGATTATTAGTACACTGCCCTAGCATAATCTTCAATTTTATAACATGACAGGAGGCTTCGTATTTGCAGTTTTAACGCTTAGGTAGAAGAGCGAAAGCGGCATTGGACGACGGGCGAAAATAGAAGGTCCGAAAGGTAGATTCCCGGGACCAATCTGCCGTGTGTAGGATATCCGCCAGAGAGGCGCCTGCTAAAAAGGCCGACGATGCCGCTGCCCCTCGAACGGAGTGTGCGCCAAATGAGGCATCTACCCCGGCTAGAGCGAGAATCCATCTGGCCCATCTGGCCAATGTGATGACCGAGACCGGGCCGTGTGGATTCACATATGATACCAAAAGTTGTCGTGCGGACGGTGAGCGCAAGCCTTCCGTTGCTGACACGTAGGCTCGGAGGGCCTGGACCACACATAGTTGGGGATCCGAATTGAAAAACGGATAGAACACTGAAGTTGTATTGGATTTATTACGCTGTGATATGTGAAACGTGACTCCTTCGGGGCCAATGGAGAAGGCGACCTTATCGAAAGTCCGAACGTCAGTAACTCTCCGGAAGGACACCATGCACAACAGGAAGGTGAACTTCGCCGTCAGTTGTTTCAATGAGAGCTGTTCGTTGGGAGGCCAGTTCCTGATAAAACGAAGGACTATCTCCACATCCCAGAGATGTTGATATTTAGGTGCTGGAGGTCTCCTTAGTTTGATACCCCATAGCAGCCGGCATATTAGCGGATCCTGTCCGACTGTCCTTCCTTGAAACGGCACGTGTGCTGCCGAGATAGCT
>OW240913.1:151304007-151314826 GCA_933207985.1 Pelobates cultripes | reverse complement strand
GGACTCCAGAGGCACCCGCAGCTTCAAGTCTCTGTTTGCTGCTATGTAATTGTATTTTAGCAGCTGCTCTCTTGATCCGATGCACGGATCTGGCAGAAACCTTCCTCAATGTGCCTTTATCTGCATGAACCCGTCTGTGCTCTGAATCAGCCACACATCTCTTAATAGTGCGATGATCACGCTTAAGTTGTCGTGAAATATCTAATGTTTTCATACCTCATCCAAGGCATTGAACTATTTCACTCTTTTCGGCAGCAGAGAGATCCCTTTTCTTCCCCATATTGCATGAAAATGGTGCTCTGCTTAATAATGTGGAACACCCTCCTTTAGTAGTTTTTCCTTAAATTGGGCTCACCTGGCAATCTAATTATCACAGGTGTCCGAGATTGTTTTCAGTGATCAAAAGAGCCCTGAGACACAATGCCATCCATGAGTTAAACTGAAAAACAAAATATTTAATCTTTGTGACACAAATAAAATTTGCATAATAATTTGGAACAGGGTGTATTTCTTCTCTGGTTCTCTCCACATATACCTTGTCAAGGATTATTGAAGCGCTGCACCTACCCCGCTGTTTTAATTGTGAATATTGTTAAAAGAAACTCCCAGGGAAAAATAATTAAGCTAAGTGGGATTATTCCAAGGTTGAAACTAAAGGGGCACTACAGTAACAGGAATACAAACATGAATTCCTGTCACATTAGCTGTAAAAACATAGTTTAGGTTTTTGGCCCCCCTGTAAGCAATGTAAAGGTAATTTTACTTACCTATATTCCAGCGCAGTGCCGTTCCTACGGGCTGGCTCCACCCCCACTCCGCCTCCTTGACTGAGATAATCAAAATAAACAATCTCAGTCAATCCAATGCTTTCCCTTAGGAAATCATTTGGAGGCTATTGTGCATGCGTGACAAAACCCCACATTGCACCAATCAGCATCTCCACATAGATATACATTGGATCACATTGTTCAGCACTGACCCAGGAAGCACCTCTATTGGCCATCTGAGTAACTGCCACTGGATGTGTTACTAGACAGCAATGAAAATACTGCCTTTTCTCTGAAAAGGCAGTGTTTACATTAAAATGCCTACAGGAACAGGCAGTAGACACAAGAATAACTACATGAATAATGAGCGTGCTATAAATATATGACATATATTGCAGTACTTAAAGTAGAATTATAAAATATCTGGAAATCAGCTTAGATTAAGAACTTTTCTTACAAGCACATTTCTGAAAATCTGCTCATTACAAAGACCACTGAACAGCTCAGTGTTTGCTTAATTGTGATGTAAGAAGAGTATATTATATCATTGGTGGCACAATTTCATGCATACTTTTTAAAATTAGTTCGAATTTTTGTCTTTGGTTGAGGAGAATGCATGTCTACTAAAGAACAGAGAAAATATCCTTATTTTTAGTGGGGGCCTATCTGCTTATTTTTGGTAGATGCTACAATTGGAAAATTCTCACTTTTTATTTATTCTCTTTAACGTGTCTACACAAAGTCTGGAAAATATGAGGAAGCACTCACTTGCAGGATCTAGTTCTAAAATCAATACACAAAAACCAAAATCCAGTCAAACTATGAAGAAAGATTTCTTTGATATTCACACGGACATTAAAGAGGGGATACCAGAGGCTCCAGAAGATCAGCTTCATGTAAAAGATATTGAAACAGAAATCTCCACACCTTTAAAAGCTCAACAACTGTCTCCTATAAGCCCAGGTAGCAATCTGCAGATACCGCTTATATAGATATACAAAATGTTCCACAACCAATTGATTTGAGAGAATTAATTAAAAAATATATATTCTATCAATAAAAAGTTATCCAACGTGTTATTGATGAATTAACAATTTATAATAGGGTAGCAATGCTAGAAGAAGATGTGGTTAAAGTAGCATCGGCTAAAGATGTTCTGAACAAAAAGGTATTTGCACACGATAAATCTATATTTATAAAGGTTCTGAACAAAATTGTATTTGATCAAGATTAATACATTCTACAGTTAAAGCAACGAGTACACAATCTCTAAAACAGAAGTAGGACATGCAACATTCGGATTTGTGGAATACCAAATTCAATAGTCACAGAAGCCATACCTGAATAACAATTCTTCGAAGTTCATAATTTGGTCAACATATTAAAATGGACCATGCTCATAAAATATTAAACTAAAAAATTACTGATCCTATATCTCCAAAAGATGTGCTATAATGTATTCATAATTTCACAGAAAAAAAAAAAATACTCAGGAAATGTAGACATATGAATCAAATAAAGATGGTGGATTCTTTTATCTCACTGTTTCCAGACATTTCCACTGCAATTTTGTATGCCAGAAGAAGTCTTCAACCTTTAATTAAACTACGTCAAGAAAAATGAATGTGAGAAATTCAGATTCAGTTTCCTGTTTATGCTTACAGTCTTCAAAGGTGACAGGTGTAAACACATTAAAACAATCTGACAATCAACCATTTTTGACCATGTTTGGCCTTAGGATGTAGAAATTCAAGAATGGGCAATACTACCTAAAGCCCCTGATGTCTTGATGGACCCTGGAAGAATTTGGGAAGTAAAAACATAAAAAAAGGAAGAGAGTTTTTGCTCCTATGATTTTGGAAGCTCCTGAAGACACTGGAAATTTAAAATTAATTAAAAAATAGGGAAATACAACTAAATAAAAATGGTGTACTGTCTCATCTTTTGGTTTCCATATAATGTCCCTGCATCATATTTATTATAAGAAGATTTTTGAACCCTATTCAAAATATGTCAAGAAAAGAATATAACATTTTGATGTGGTCTCTTGTTTATATCAACAGTTTTTAAAGATGGCAGACAACATAACTTAAAATAGTGATGACCTTAGAAACATAGAAACATAGAATGTGACGGCATATAAGAACCATTCGGCCCATCTAGTCTGCCCAATTTTCTAAATACTTTCATTAGTCCCTAGTCTTATCTTATAGTTAGGATAGCCTTATGCCTATCCCACGCATGCTTAAACTCCTTTACTGTGTTAACCTCTACCACTTCAGCTGGAAGGCTATTCCATGCATCCACTACCCTCTCAGTAAAGTAATACTTCCTGATATTATTTTAAACCTTTGTCCCTCTAATTTAAGACTATGTCCTCTTGTTGTGGTAGTTTTCTTCTTTTAAATATAGTCTCCTCCTTTACTGTGTTGATTCCCTTTATATATTTAAATGTTTCTATCATATCCCCCCTGTCTCGTCTTTCCTCCAAGCTATACATGTTAAGATCCTTTATCCTTTCCTGGTAAGTTTTATCCCGCAATCCATGAACCAGTTTAGTAGCCCTTCTCTGAACCCTCTCTAAGGTATCAATGTGACAGACCCATACGTATGGACTAAAATTGCTGTGTTCGTCTGTTTTGCCGTTTTGCATGAATTTCCCCCATTCGTATGCCTTGATTAAGGGAATGTATTTTTGTTTTGTCGAACAGAACTGCCGAACGGACGGCCACCCAGAAGAGAAGTGTGCTGCTGGTTAACCTATTGATCCCAATTAGAACCTTGCGGTTAACCACAGACACTTCTCAATTAAAACCGAATACAGGGTGGTCGTCATTCGTATGTCGACCACGAGGCGGCGGCCTTTTAACTATGCGAAAGCCCAGCGGTGTTCGACGATTATTTCATGGAACTCAAAACGGACACTTTTTCAACCGAACACCGCTGAAGCTGTCGACCTCCCCTTCCCAATCGACAAAAGCATACGAATGCCGGCCGTTCGGGAGAGTTAACAACACGAATGGACTTAACCCAGATAGCCTTCCCATGGAGTAAATCGCATACCGAAGAACTGTAATAGACTTTGACTCCATGGCGATTGAACTATGTGTGTGGGATCTGAGCGCTATTCGCCTATAATATGCACTCAGATCCAGGCTATCTGGGGATATGTTATACGAATGCAATACATTCGGCAGTCATAAAGTTATGGATTTTAATGTGTTTTATAACTTTGAGTTAAAATGGCGATTTGCCTCTGCTCTGGGAGATAATTGAATTACTTCCCAATTATCTCCCGAGCAGAGGGGAGGGAACTGTGATGCATGCTGGGAATATTGTGGGGATGTATGTCCAAAATGTCCCCATGTCCTTCTGTTATTCCAGTCTCCCATTTGGTCCCCTGGGGAGTGTCCACCAAGTGGGAGACCTGCATAAATACTGGCAGGTAGCCCACAGTAAACTCAGTTCGTGTTTTACCCTCAAAGCGGAGCTTGGTCTCGTTATTGGGGGAATTTTATTACCGGCGACTAGAGACTGCTTATTGGGATTATTTGTCGCTTGGAAACTATTGCCGTTCGGCTGCTAGTGGCGATTCGTGCATTTGGAGCTCGTGAAGGGAAGGAGCCGTACAGGTACCATTCGGGAGTTTGGAGTGTTCCCTAGCTGGCGGTTCGCATGGTTATACTGCATACGCTACCAGACCACATTATTGCGAACGGGGAGCATTCACTAAACGGCGGTTTGTGCATTTACTACTGGAGGTACCGTAACAATCAATATCCAATATCCTCCAGTACTGTGTACAATACTCCAAGTGAGGTCTCACTTGTGTTCTGTACAATGGCATGAGCACTTCCCTCTTTCTAATGCTAATACCTCTCCCTATACAACCAAGCATTCTGCTAGCATTTCCTGCTACTCTATTACATTGTCTGCCTACCTTTAAGTCATCAGAAATAATCACCCCTAAATCCCTTTCCTCATATGTTGAGGTTAGGACTCTATCAAATATTCTGTACTCTGCCCTTGGGTTTTTACATCCAAGATGCATTATCTTGCACTTATCCACATTAAATGTCAGTTGCCACAATTCTGAAGATTTTTCTAGTTTACCTGAATCATTTGTCATTTGGCTTATCCCTCCTGGAACATCAACCCTGTTACATATCTTAGTATCATCAGCAAAAAGACATACCTTACCATCAAGACCTTCTGCAATATTGCTAATAAAAATATTAAAGAGAATGGGTCCAAGTACAGATCACTGAGGTACCCCACTGGTGACAAGTCCAAGCTTCGAATATATTCCATTAACTACAACCCTCTGTTGCCTGTCACTCAGCCACTGCCTTACCCATTCAACAATATTGGAATCCAAACTTAAAGATTGCAGTTTATTGATAAGCCTTCTATGTGCAACAGTGTCAAAAGCCTTACTGAAATCTAGGTAAGCAATGTCTACTGCACCACCCTGATCTATAATTTTAGTTACCCAATCAAAAAATCAATAAGATTAGTTTGGCATGATCTCCCTGAAGTAAACCCATGTTGTCTCTGATCTTGAAATCCATGTGTTTTAGATGTTCATCAATCCTATCCTTTAACATGGTTTCCATCACTTTCCCACTACTGAAGTAAGGCTTACTGGCCTATAGTTGCCCGACTCCTCCCTATTACCTTTCTTGTAAATGGGCACAACATTCGCTAACTTCCAATCTTCTGGGACTACTCCTGTTAACAATGATTGGTTAAATAAATCTGTTAATGGTTTTGCTAGTACACCACTAAGCTCTTTTAATAGCTTTGGGTGTATTCCATCAGGTCCCATTGACTTACTTGTCTTTACTTTTGACAGTTGAAATAGAACCTCTTCCTCTGTAAACTCACGTGTAATAAATGACTCATTTATCCTTTTTCTCAACTGAGGTCCCTTTCCTTCATTTTCATCTGTAAATACAGAACAAAAATATTCATTGAGGTAGTCAGCTAGACCTTTATCCTCTTCTACATACCTTCCTTCTTTTGTTTTTAATCTAACTAATCCTTGTTTTACTTTTCTTTTCTCATTTATGTATCTAAAAAATGTTTTATCCCCTTTTTTACTGACTGTGCTATTTTCTCTTCTGTGTGTGATTTGGAAGCTCTTATAACTTGCTTAGCCTCTTTCTGCCTAATCTTATAGATCATTTTGTCTTCCTCACTCTGTGTTTTTTGTATAATTCCTAAATGCTAACTTTTTGTTTTTAACTATTTTGGCCACATCTGCGGAGTACCACAGTGGTTTCTATTTTTTGCTTTTACTGAGAAGCCTAATGCAATTTTCTGTTGCCTTCAATAGTGCAACTTTTAAATAATCCCATTTCTCTTGGACTCCATTTAAATTGCTCCAGTCAGATAATGACTCCTCTACCCATATTCTAATTTTAGAAAAGTCTGCTTTTCTAAAGTCTAAAACTTTTGTTTTTGTGTGGTGTGACTCAGTCACTGTTCTTATATTAAACCACACTGACTGATGATCACTGGATCCTAAACTTTCACCTACACTAATATCTGATACCAAATCTCCATTTGTTAACACTAAATCTAGTATGGCCTCTTTACGAGTTGACTCCTCAACAACTTGTTTTAGAGACAATCCCAGTGGGGAGTTTAGAATATGTGTGCTCCTGGCACAAGTAGCTAATTTTGTTTTCCAATTTACATCAGGAAGATTAAAGTCACCCGTGATGATAACTTCCCCCTTCATTGTCATTTTAGCTATTTCTTCAACTAGTAGATTATCTAACTCTTCAATTTGTCCTGGGGGCCTATAAATCACACCTACACGAGTTACTGTGTGATTACCAAATTCTAACGTAGCCCAAACGGACTCTATGTTTGCCTCACTAACTTTTATTAGGCTAGATTTTATGCTATCCTTCACATACAAGGCCACCCCTCCCCCTTTCTTGCCTTCCCTTTCTTTCCTATATAAAGAGTACCCTGGTATTGCTATGACCTTAAACTACTTATTAGAAGCAGAAACTCTAGAATGGACAAAGATCCTTAAAGCTCCTAATGTTTTGAGAGACACTGGAATGCATATAGAGGACGAAATTAAAAAAGAAGCAGAAAAAGAAAGAAGGGGAAAAGAAAGCTGTGTCCCTATTTCCCCTGGAGTTCTCTAGGATATCGAGAGTTTACATGCTTAATTTAAGGAGTTTATTCTCTTGTTTGTTGCAACTAATAATCAGAAGGTTTGGCTGAATTATAAAGTGGATAAAAGCCAGAATTGGGCCTTTTTTTTGTCGGGTTGGGGAGGAGTGGGCTCGGTCAGTGACAAGGCTGAAATAAATATAAAAATGTTGTTATTATATTGTTATTGCATATGACAGCTATTTTATACCTACAGGATTGAATAATTTTGATCCGTTTTTTAAAAGACAGGTATTCCCCCTTTTTGTTTTGGAGACGCACCTTGGGAAGGGGTATGTCAATACCCTTATGCCCTACTGAGTAATACCAGTAATATATTTGGATATCTTTGGATATTATTCGTCCGGTATACGTTACCTATTAGTCCTGTGTGTTACACAATTCTACGTGCTGGATCATACTGTAATCCTGACAGCCGGGAGTAGTGGGCAACTGAAGGTCCTCCACGAGGGTGGTCCGGGAATAAGCTAAGGTATTGTGACAGATTGTGAATGATTTTTAGCCCTAATGAGTTTAGGAGTTTATTTATGGTCTAATAAAAATATTCTTGTAAACTATTTGTTATGTTTTATGTTGAATTTTGTAAGTTAACATATCATGCTTTCTAAATACAAGGCAATATAAATAGTGAATATTTCTACTAGAGACATAAAACAAGTTGTGTGAATAACTTGCATGCAAGATAGACAAGCACAGCCTGTTTGTGGAGCAGTTGCATGCATAAAAAGCTGGCGTAATGTAAGACATGCTAATTTCATATAATTTGTATAAATAAACCACCAATAAACCATAACTCAAATAAAACACAACAAATAGTGTTTATGTTAAGGTTAATCAAATAAGAATACCCAGCTGTTATTGAGTAATAACTCCTGTGAATATTTACAAGCCACAAAAAGCAGCAAGTGGCTAATGGACATTTATGGGATTATTAAATTCACAGCTGGGGGTCCATATTTTATTATCCTTGGTTTATTTAGCAATCAAAACACCAGTAAAATGAGCTAAATCTGCGGAACCAGTTTTAATAGGCTGAACAGATTTTCCTTTAAGTGAAGATAATATTAAGATTATGGAAAATGTATGATACACGACTATATTACAGCTAATGGTGGCCTGTAGGTTTTCTTTAAAAGCTTCCACTCTTTTAAGAGAATGTGGTCCGTTTACTGTTCCACATTACACTAACAGATCTCAGTATGCTTAATAGAGAAATAAACAAATAAGTAGAAATGCATACTATCCTCATATGTATGAAACACACAGTAAAGCGAAATCCCAGGGTGGAATTTAACCATGCTATAAAGAGGAATTGTCACTTCTCAGAATTTAAATATATATATATATATATATATATATATATATATAAATAAGTCACTACATTTAACATATATGTAATTTATGAAGTGTGAAAAATAAAATTCACACCTCTTTATCCT
This sequence comes from Pelobates cultripes, assembly GCA_933207985.1. Lineage (NCBI taxonomy): Eukaryota > Metazoa > Chordata > Amphibia > Anura > Pelobatidae > Pelobates > Pelobates cultripes. Next base: position 151,306,425 of record OW240913.1, on the reverse strand, counting down.
GAAACTGGGTGCTTCCACCTTGCATCCATGTCAGTCTTTGTCATTAACTATGTCTATGCACCTAGATGAAGCATACAGAGTAGACGAAAAGTATAAGAATAGGGGAGATTTATCAACGTGCCACCGACAGTTTTACATCAATGTTTAATCAAGTATTTAGTGCATTTTTTTTATCTGTTGTTGTTTTTTTCCTTTTCTTGCTTCTTTTTTGAGCCAGTCATTTTAGAATATACGTAATTTTTTTCTCTTGTTTTGGAGTTGTAATGGAATAACCAATTTTTCAGGTGATTCTCAATGCTTTATTCAATTGTATCAATTCCAGAGAAGACACAGTTCCCCATTAAGCTTTTACTAGATCCGTGGTTCACCTTTTTGTCATGGACACTAGCTCAGAGACCTTTATTTCTTAGTGTAATATGATAAAAATGTAAAAAAAATTCTCAGTATTAAAGGGATTTTACATTGCACTACAGAAGTCAAAATCTTATTGTAGGCATTTGTCTAGGGTCTGATGTGCTATGCTTGTTGCGAGCAAAGGTGACCCTGTAATAGCCCAGTAATGTAAAATGGAGACCCATTCTGCATTAAATAGTATGTAACTACCGAAATTAATTCAGTTTAAATAATATACTTAAATGTGTCTCTCCAGCAGCAGTATATTGATTTATTTTCCTTCCAAAGTACACTTCAAAAAAGGAAGAGACTGAAATCTGTCACCCATTCCCAAAATCCCAGCACTTTCTGAAGAAGATTCATTAAGCATGATCATTCATATGATATTGTATGTGTGTTAGTTTGCCCCATACAAGGGTAATATCAGGCACAGGTAAATGCTGATTGTATCCAGAGTAAGAAATGACCAATAGATAGAAAAAAAGTAGTAACAGTAAAAAACAAAAACATACACTTATATACCACCATATTATATATTTAATGAAAATATCATATATAAATATTGGGTTTTTTTTGCACAGTGTGCAACTGTGAACAAAATGGCAGAAAAATCATTGTACAGTGAAATAGATATAACATTTATATTTTGCAATACACTGATTGTTCCATTGTACACAATTTTGGTTTGTCTGAATTGTTTTTCCAAAAACAATTGCATGGATGATTCATGTGAACCAAAACGCCATATGAACGAATTTCAGACCACTTAAATTATTATTTTTTGTCATCAGAGCAAATTGTTTACCTGTGCACAAGTCTACCTGTAACCATGCCATTAATAATATATTGAAACTACCCAAATATCAACTTAAATACTCTATTCTGGTCAATTAACTTAGATGTAATAAAACAAAGAAATGTTTCAAATACATTGATTATGGATATGCTTGAAGTTCTAAAAATGTTGAAAACTAAATGTAGCGGATGGCACTGGGCTGTCCTGCAAATGTCTTCGAAATAATTGCATTCGGGTGATCTGCTGGTTTTCTATGTGTTTTAAAGCCTTGTATTCTTGTGATTGTTCGGTAGTTCCATTCCCTTAGTTTATTCGAATGAAACTACCGAACAACCAGACCTCCCCTGTGTGAAGTGTGTCCTCAATTACCCGTTGCAACATTGTTGCGAACGGGTAATTGAACAGTAAAGTAGCCGTCCTTTGTTCTCGGGGGTGGCCGCCATTCGACAAACGAACACGTGGCGGCGGCCATTTTAAAACTCCCGAACAGCGGTGTTTTGCCGTCGAGTGTCTGGAACTAAAATCGGACACTCGAGTAGGCGAACACCGCTGAGACCTCCACAGCCCTTGTCCGTTCGGTTCCAAACTACCGAACGGCCCCTCGTTCGGTAGATAGAGAATACCGAACGAGGGGATTCAGGCGAACCCTCCCTAGCCTCTATAGCTAAAGGTTTTCGTGTATTTTATTCCCTTATGCCAGGACCGACCGCAGGGCCCATTCACATGGAACCGAATTCGGCTATCTCAGTTCGTGCGGTCGGTCATTTTATTCCTCCCATACTTTTCCCGAACCCCTGGTCTGATCTGGGTGATTTTTGGATATGTTGTTCACCCAGATCAGGGCTACCAGGGGATGTAGGATTTAAAGAGGTATCCCTACGTTTAGGGGTACATCCAGAAACGGGGGGAATTGGTGTACTGGATAAGGGGATTATGATGCTGGCTGAGGGGAGGAGATATGTGGGAGGTTACCAGGACAGGATTGGCTACTGTAATAATTACTGTAAATCCCTCCCTTGCATGGGAGCATGCTTTATAAGGAGACTGTGATTAAAGGCTTGTTAGTTCTGCTCCTGAAACTGTGTGTCGTCCAGTTATTGGGATTGCTGTGGGGATATTGCTGTATTTTACTTGCTGGAAACCTTGCCTTTGGATTTATTATTTACTTGTTCCTGAGCCTCACTTGGATTACAAGCGGAGATAACCTGGGGAATATTGCATCTCCGCTA
>OW240913.1:151290637-151303505 GCA_933207985.1 Pelobates cultripes | reverse complement strand
ACCCGATCTTCAAAACTCATACATGGGGGAAAAGATGCGGAAAAAAATACTACCAATAGTGAAATGAGAAAAGGATTTTAATATAAACCATACCCCTTATGAATGGTACCATACTACAGTTCAATTTTAAAAAAAATACATTCATTGTATATCTTTGTTAGAACTTCTTTTGAAGATCTTGTATAGATGGTACTTGGTTCCCTCTACACTACACAAAATGTATGAAGCCTATTCACCTATGTGCTGGAGAAGCCATAAACAGATTGATACAATAATTCATATTTGTTATACCTGTGAGATTTTAAATGATATTAAGGGGCGTATATCTTCTCTGATTTTAGATTTAACTCAAGAGAGAATGATTCTCACACCTTCGCTTTTTTAATTTAATTTAGACTCTCCATTAGTGTCTTTTATTATAAATATTTAAACATTCTTTTTGCTCTGAAAATCATTATAGCTCGTCATTGGAAATCGACTTATTCTCCAATATGGCAATAAATTCTAAATCAAATAGAATATCGGTATATAATGGAATGTAACTTCACTACTACATTGGGTAAATCCATTTCATATCAAGATTTATGGCAACCCTGGTTAATATATAGGGAAAATAAAAACTTATTCTAAATAAGGGATGGTTTAATGGAATGAGATAAATATTTCCATGTTTACCTAATAAAATAAGAGTTCTCCTAAAAATGCAGCAACCTGCCATTGATTCCCAGTGTTTGCAGTGCTCAATTATGTACGTCCATATTTTTTGTACTAGATCTAAACAAATTTATTATGTTTAATAGTAATGAAACATCAGATCTTTTTGTGTTTGTTGTATTTGGCAATGCTGATAATAAAATAAAAGAGAATAAATAGTAAAAAAAAAATTAAATAATAATATATTGAAACTTGGCAAAAAAAATATTTATCTGTAACTAAATTCATTGGAAAAATGCATGTGAAACTAAAATTTACAAACAAGAAATTGTATAATATGCACAATGTAATTTGACTTTAAACCAATAAGCCCTGGCCATCAGAATAACAAAGAGTTTACAATTATACCCATAAATGATAGAAAACATTAATAGCCATTAGCCAAGTAGAATAAAAGACTAATTTAACCTTATTTTGAGGTTAAGGTTATGGAAGCTGGAGCTCAGATACAGAGGAGAGCATGTCTGTACTGGTAAGATACTATTAGTGAAAATAAAAACTCATATCTCATATTTTTGACAGGTTAACAGGTGCCAATAAGCTATTACCAATATCAAAGTGAAATAAGCCAACTAAAGTAGGAGGGGCTTAGTAGCAAAATTGCAATCATGTATCTACATGGTGGTTTGCTTAAACAGGGAAATCCACTTCATTCAAATACAAAAATATAAAAATAGATACATGCCAGGGACTCTACATGCCAACCTGGGGATAATTTCATGAATGATTCTCACCATGGATTGTGATGTTTGTTTTGAACCTGAAAGTCCGTCACACTCGAGGCTGGGCAGTTGCCGAGGTCCCCTACAAGCATAGGGGCCCAGTTGGCTTGCCAACTTTTCAGTATATTATTCCATGAGATATATTCAGACCCTTCAAACCCTCTTTATTACAATTTTTGGGTGGACTCATCTTAGTATCAGTTTTTATCTGTACATGTGATCTTGCTGTTGCGAATACATATCTTGACCTTGATGAAAACTTACACATACTTATTGTACATGAGCAAGACAAAATTAACACACATCATTTTTTGAAGCTGTAAAGCTATAATAAATGTCTAATATTTAACAGTTCATGTTAGTTGCTTCCCCCTTCTACTTACTAAATGTTTGTGTGGATTAATCTCTGCCGTACAGCATGTTTCTTTCATGTTTAAACATTGGTTTTGTTGGAGGTACCAATAAATATAAGTTTCTTTTTATTGATAGTATACATTTTCATTCCAGTGAGTTGTTGTGTAGGCAGGCAACATGAATTCATGATTCCTTGGCAACTGATTATACTAAGTAGTGAAAATATAAGCACTAAAACAGTGTAGAAAAATTGAAAACATATGCCAAACAAATGTATTCACTATTTGTAATAGGCTTGTGCATAGCGAGAAAAGTTGGTTCAGCAATTTATTCAGAAAATGTTAAAATAATTTGGAATGGCCAAAATTTCAGCCATATGTCAGTTTGACATAATTTCTGTGACAAAAAAAACAGATCCAGGAAATTAAAGAAACAAACAAAAAAGAACATGAAAATGGGCAGAAATGGGAAACTCAGTGTACTGCATAACATATATACATATATGAGAAAATAAGGGTTTGGCTGCACTCACCTACACATGCTAAATTAGGGTTATGCTGGGGGCCAATAAGTACAGTAAAAATGAAAATCCAGCGCACTCGCTTATCTACTAAACAGTCATTTTAGTGCTGAACAATTTTCAGTTTTATTAAAAACACCTTATCTAGGCAAAAAAAATATAATGGGGGTTTAGTTACAGTATATGATCATACATTGCATAAGCCTGCCGCAACGCCAATGTACCCCATCAGGTTTTTGCCTAGATTAGGTGTTTTTAATAAAATTGAAAATTGTTCAGCACTAAAATGACTGTTTAGTAGATAAGCGAGTGCGCTGGATTTTCATTTTTACTGCATAACATATATATTAAGTATATAAAAAGTAACCAATGGTAGGAGAAACAGGAGGAGGAGTACATATATATATATTTGTGGTCAGGGCATAAGCCGTAATATAACTTATATAATTAGGAAAAACCCTGAAAGGAAATGTCAGTTGTGGTGTGCCGGAACTGACGAGGAAGTAGGCCTGAAATAAAAGAGGGCCTACCTTATAAAATGCTTATGAAAGCGGTGTGGTGGGTGGGACAATCCATCGCACCTAACAGGTAGTGAGGGAAGGGTCTGGAGTCCCTTAAGAAGGGTAACCCAGCCCTTCCCACAACTTCAGGCCACGCCTTCCATTTGTGGTCAGGGCATAAGCCGTAATATAACTTATATAATTAGGAAAAACCCTGAAAGGAAATGTCAGTTGTGGTGTGCCGGAACTGACGAGGAAGTAGGCCTGAAATAAAAGAGGGCAAAAAGAGAAAACCATTTATTCGTCCTACCACCGGACATAACAGATTACATATTCATAGTTTTGAAAGCCAGGCGTACTTCTTGTATGGGCTGAGGTATGTATCTAGTGTATGCCGTAGATTTCCATCGTCCTAATATCTGAATAATGTGAGCAGGGATATTCTTTTTAGAAGCGGTGGTGGCGGCTCCTATTCTAAAAGAGTGACCAGAGTAGCTGGCTGGGTTCAGTCCTAACCGGGCTAACAATCTCCTAATATACATCATGAATTGGCTCGTAGTGAGCTTATTACCGTGCAAGGACAGGAGTGGTTGTGGGGGTGCCATATTGTCAAAGGCAAGAAGGGTGTCGAAAACCTTCACCGGGCACCAAGTATTACTTGTGGGGTAATAGGGTATAGTGACCGTTTGCCCGGGGGCGCTCGTTTTGGTATGGTGCAGTAACAGAAGATAGTGATCTTGGACCTTTATGAGATCGGACCTTGTGAGGAAAATGGGTGAATTATAGCTAGTAGTAGTGAATTCTCTGGGCTGTAAAAACCCGTAAAATGCTAAATAGATGGCGGCTTTAATTACACGATTAGTATGAGCTTCAAAGGGTGAGGTGTCTAGTAGTTTTGACAGTGACTGAAACAATACATCGTGTATGGGTAGTCTAGTTGGTGAGGCTATAGGGGCGGAGTCTTTGATGCCTTTAAGTATAGCCTTAACTTGGTAGGACGACAGAAAGCGTTGTTTGTTAGGCCAAGTGGTGAGGATGTGATGCTGAAAGCCTGTGATATACAATTTGATGGTATTGTAAGATAATGTTAGATGAAAGTGGCAAAAAGAAATAAAAGCAATAATGGTTTCCATAGAAAACTGGTCAGTGACATTAAAGTCCAACAAGAATTTATTGAAAACATGGAAAGCCCTTTCATATGCCTTCCTGGTATTATCGGAGAGACCGAGCTGTGAGAGTTGTCGCCCTTGACATAGCAGAACTTTTAGTCCCAGACCATTTCCTGCCACTTTGGAACTGGAGTTGGTATCAGGGTAGCTGTTGGCAGGGCCTCCCGAAACCGAGACCGTGACAAATGATCAGCTGCAACGTTGAGAACCCCAGGCACATGAACACAAGTGAGAAGAAAACTGTGTTTTGCAGCGAGCCATGTGAGATTCCTCATGAAACGCATGATGGTGAGGGAAGAGGAACGCCCCTTGTTTACAATATGGCATGTTGCCATATTGTCCGAGAAGCAACGAACCGTATTCCCGGACCAACTTGCTCCCCACTTAACTGCTGCCGCTAAGATAGGATAGAGCTCAAACAAGGCTGATGTGTCCTTAAACCGGGGGATTTCTGTAATTTCCCTAGGCCATGCTCCCCACATCCATTCATTGCCCCATATTGCTGCAAAACCTGATGTGGCTGCGGCATCCGTCCAGACTGACTCCGACTTCTCTGACCAAACCGGTATAAACATGCTTTTCCCGTTCCAATTTTGCAAAAACTCTTTCCACATATGTAGGTCAGTGGTGGCCTGTACATCTAAAGTAATGCGGGAGGTGTCAGATTGCAACATTGGAAACAGGCTAAGTAACCTTGAAATGAATGCTCTACCTTGTGGAATGATTCTCATAGCGAAATTTAGAGAACCCAACAAGGATTGCAACTCCTTCCTATTGCATGAGCCTCCTCCTAAGTAAAGGTCGATAGCTGCCAGGATGCGCTCAATCTTGTCTCTGGGTAGGCTAGCTTGCATGTGTACAGAGTCCAGTACCACCCCCAAAAAGTGGATGATAGTATCTGGACCCTCAGTCTTGGTAGGTGAAATAGGCACTCCTAGTTGTGTAAACAGTTGTGTGATAGACTGGAGGCTACTGGGAGGTACTAGGTTACTTTCTATGGTCAGGAAATCGTCCAGGTAATGGATAACTGTGGGACATTTACAGATGTTAAGCAGCATCCAGCACAACGTCTCAGCGAAGATATCGAAAATCCTGGGGCTGCTTTTAGAGCCAAACGTGAGACGCGTGAAGAAGTAATATGAAGTTCGCCACTTAACACCATGTAAATGCCATAGGGATGGGTGGATAGGGAGCAGCTTAAAAGCGTTGGCAATATCAGTTTTACTCAGCCATGCCCCTACCCCTGCTGAGAGTATGGCTGTGACTGCATGATCGATGGTGGCATACTGGAGGGAAAACTCCTCAGACGGGATTAGTGAATTTAGACTTGGGGTATGAGATGCATGGGGGGCGGACAGATCGAGAATTAATCTTTGTTTATTGGAGGATTTATTGGTGACCAGTCCTATGGGGTTTGTCCTCCAAACTGCGAAAGGCGGGGGGGTTGAAAGGGCCTAATAAGAAACCTTGGTCAATTTCCTTCTGTAGGAGTAAGTCAATAGTGTTGGGTGCTGCCAAGGCTGTCTGCAAATTATTACATTCTAGGATCCCCGTGGGCATGTGAATAATACCCGTGTGAAACCCCATCTTAAACCCTGTCACCAAAAATCAACGAGATGTTGGGAAGGGTGATCCCGCAAAAGTAGTTTCAGTAGGGAGACATGAAGAGACGATAAGTACTGCTTAGGGTATAGTTTATTTGGGCACATTGCCTTGGAGTGAGCTCTGAAACATAGTGAGCAAACATGGAGAAGTCTGCAGGCACTGTAACCGCAGGAACCTGAGTTGAAATTGTTACAGACCTGCGATTTACCCAAAAACACTATGTCACGGCCTAGTTTATCTTTAAGCACCTTGCCAGGTCTCCCTGTGGGTACTACATTAGGAGGTGGAAAAACAGCATTTACCTCTGGAGAATTAGGGCACAGATTAGCCGTGTGAGAATTGGACGAGCAAATGGCACAAGCTGGGGTTTTTAGGCCCACGAAGTGCTGGCAAAAAACCTCTGTATCCAGGACGCCCCAATCCGTTTGGTAATTGAACTGTGAAAGGGCTGCCGACGACTTCGCGGAAAAGGTAGTCGTAAAAAGACGTACCACCGTACTTATGCCCCAAATCCACCAGCTTGTGGAGATACAGGTCCAATTCCTCCCTCCTATCCGGGTATACCGAGCATATTACATCTCTGTATATACCGAAAGCTAGTACAAATTCTGGAATTGATAGCTTCTGATTCAACCTGGGGTCTCTGGACTTCAGTACCACTGACATCACCGTATGCGTAGGTCTTATTCTCTAGGACATCTTGTGAGGCTATCAAAAGTGATACCAAATTGATATCTTTCCCCTCCAAGATGTCCTTCTTTGTTTTAGCAGGCACCATGTGTGCGGGGTTAATAATATGTGGGTCTTTTAACCTATTTTGTAAATTACCCGGTAGGGGGTCCAAATGGACCGAAGCGGCCGGATCCACTGCAGCAGCCAGTGACTTTTGCTGGCTATCTGCATCCATTTTGTCTAGCTTGTCAGTAATACGACCCAAAGAGGTCAGGACTGAGGACAGAATCGTATTTAGATCTGAAGATTGGGTGCCACTGGACCCTTCACCCGCCCCCGCGTTATCAGTCTGTGTGTTCAGCAATCTGTACAGTTCTGCTTTCCTAGCTGTAGCAGGGAAAGGAATATTTCTCTTCCTTAATTCGGCCATGATCCTGGGAACAGTCCATGCCCTGAGTGAGGCAGGGCTTGCGAAGTCGTCACCCCGAGACGGAGTGACTGATCTAGCTGGTGTACTGGGTAAGGACTCAACTTCCCTTCCTTCCGGAACTTGGGACATGCTATAACATAAAATGACATGTTACCTGGGGTGCTATCCAACTGGCTTATGATAACTAATGCCAAGCGGCGAAGAATTATTAAGTAACGTGACAGGTGAGGCCCTGCTAGTAGCCAAGCGGCTAGGAGAGGCGCTATCTATGATTTGGCTCGTGTGGAGTACGTGGCCATTGGCATTATGGCGGGGTGGAGGCCTCTCTGTGATTTGTAACAGCATAAGACAGAATGGGAGTGACAAGTAAGGCCCTCTCTATGCAACTAAGCGAGGCGGCTAGCTATGAGTGGTCCCTCGCGGGACCACTAACGTAAGGCATAAGAGGCCAGAAAACGTAGCTAGTGGGTCCTATTTATGTAAGCCAGTAAATCTGTACTAAGCCGAAAGGGAAGGTATGGGGAATAATAGTCGAAAAGATATGACGTACCTGATGAGCGGGTTGACAGCTATTATGAGGAAAAGGAGGTACAGACGATCTGTAGTCACCTACGAAAGTAATATACATTTGAACGGGCACAGAAATATGACCCCTAACTCCCCTGTTATTCAGATACCTACCAGCAATATTGCCCTAGCAGAGGGCTGGGCACCAATTAATAAAAGAGCAAGGATGCCTATACCTAAAATACAGAAAACACATATAAGGACCCTGGCGTAGGGTGACTGATAAGTAGAAAATAACTCGAGTGAACTGACCTAAGTCCTGTGCAAGTTGTTAGAATAGCTGCCCACCGTGGAAATGCAGAGAAAATACTGAAAAGAGTTTAAAAGACATCTTAAGTGCTAATCATGCATATATAAATTCCCAATACCATGATCCGTAGTCATTGTTAGGCTAGCAGCCTAATAATTGTATTAAAATACGCGCCCAACATAAAAGTATCTGCACACATTGCTGGTTGTAACCTCATATGACAAACTTGCTTAAATAACTGCAAACTTTATGAACTTAAAATAGCATAAATGACAGAACAGGTACAAGAAACTCTAATCACAATTTTAGACACCAGAGGTCGCTCTGGAGCCTATACCAGTGTATGATTTTAAGTAACAGCGTTTTAATGAAATGGACACAAGAATAAAAGTAACGTGAGAAATAAGCATAAGTGTGCTTATAAAGTGACAAAGTATCAAGACGTGAATAGGTTGTTGTATAACATTGTATTATACTGGTACTTTGTGAGCGTGTAGCATATTGACCCTTAGTGATGACGTAAAACGGCCGCGCCGCCAAATTTGCGACGGCCGTTTTAACTTACGATTTGCAGCGTGAAAATTTGCCCGCCGACTGCCCGACCTAGCGCGCACCAACCCGTGGTATCCGGAGGTAATCCTGGATGCCTCCGAAAAAACTGCCCGACCTAACGCGCACCAGCCCGCCGGAAACTGCTGTCCGAAACCGGAAGTGACGAATACTTCCCCAGGAATCCGTCGCACCTAACAGGTAGTGAGGGAAGGGTCTGGAGTCCCTTAAGAAGGGTAACCCAGCCCTTCCCACAACTTCAGGCCACGCCTTCCATATATATATATATATATATATATATATATATATATATATAATATATATATATATATATATATATATATATATATATATATATTGCTTTTTCTAATATAAAATATTGGTCCTTTCAGCGTAAAACGTTTAATTATACAGTAAGCATACGCACATGCAGACACAGGCAATTTCACTGACATACACAAGCTCATTGATACACAGCCTCATAGACAAACAATCTTACTGATATACATCAGCTCATTGACATAAAAACACAAGCTCACTCACTAGCAGGCACACGCATGCAAGCAAGCTCACTCACTAGCAGGCACACGCATGCAAGCAAGCTCACTCACTAGCAGACGCACACACACAGCTTAATGTGGTGGTACTGGTGTCTATAGCATGTCCCTACAGGCTTTTCAACGTAAACACTGACTTTTCAGACAAAAGGCAGTGTTTACATTGTTTCAAAGTGACACTGCTAGTGACAGTCACTCAGACGGTCACTAGAGGTGCTTCCTGTGTTAGTGCACCTACATTCAGGGCCTCCACACTCTGTAGGTGCTGAACGTTCCCCATAGAGATACATTGATTCAATGCATCTCTATGAGGAGATGCTGATTGGAGTGGCGTTTTGCAGCCAATCCTATGGCAAAACATTGGATTGGCTGAGATCATCAAGCTTGATGATCTCAGCTATAGAGGCAGGGCCAGTCGAGGGGAGACCAGCACGCTGCGTGGGGAAAAAAAAAGGTGAGCAAAAACACTATTTTTAACACACATTTACACCATGACAGACACAGAAACACACCTATACCATGACAGATACACACCCCATGACGGACAGACAGACACACACACACCCCATGACGGACAGACAGACACACACACACACACCCCATGACGGACAGACAGAGACACACACACACACCCCATGACGGACAGACAGACACACACACCCCAAGACGGACAGAGACACACACACACACACACACACCCCATGACGACAGGCAGACACACACACACCATGACGGACAGACAGCCACACACACCATACAGACAGACACCATGACGGACAGAGACAGCCACACACACACACACACACACCATACAGACAGACACCATGACACAGACACACACACACACACCACATACAGACAGACACCACGACACAGACCGACACCATGAGACACAGACAGACAGACACACACACCCCATGGGACAGACAGACATGATAACACAGACAGACAGACACATTACCCAGGGAGGTCCCTTCTGATGTCAGCTAGGGACTTGTCCTGATGGCCGATGGGGAGCTGTGCTGTTTTCTGTCACACAAGCAAAAGGACGAGATCAGCGCTGAATATGATCGCCACACATTCCGCCGGTCTCATTCAGCTGCGCGCTGGGGAGCAGAGCCAGCACAAGTCCCCCAGCGGCCACCAGAAGCCCCCAGAAGACCTCCCCAGCGCCCGCCAGCAGACCCAGCTGTCTGCCCGGCCCCAGGTGCCGACGGCCCACCGGGAAATTTCCCAGTATCCCGGTGGGCCAGTCCGGCCCTGCCTAGGACTCCCCAAATCCTTTTCATGCATTACATGCGCTTGCCAGGAACTCCGCCATAGATGTGACAAAACAAGAACTGCTCCTTCTGCACTGGCAAGTACCCTCCCCTCTACACTCCTTTTTATATCCATCTTCGCCCACCCCCTTACTGCAGGGCAGCAGTCATGCTTCCCCTTCCTTGCAGTCCAGGGGATATCTATATATGAAAAACACACAAAAATACACATTTCCCACATAGGAACCTCCACAGTCTATACATCCCCAGGTAGCCTGGATCTGAGCGCCAAACAAATCCAAAAAGCGCTCAGATCCCACGAACACATCCGAAATGCCACTAGGGTAAAGTTCTGACCCGCCGTACACATGCCCATAAATAAAATTCTTGCACCATAGCTTTCTCTACATTGGTTCCACCACTTAAATCATTATGTTTAAAATTTAAAAAATGCATGCAGTCTGTGCCAGTCACAGCCAGGGGAGGTGTGGCTAGAGCTGCATGGACAGAAACAAAAGTGGTTTAACTCCTAAATGGAGTTAAAGGACCGCTATAGTGCCAGGAAAACATACTCCGCCGGGCTGGATGGAGAGGAAGGGGTTAAACGTACCTCTTTCTCCAGCGCCAGGCGGGGAGCTCTCCTCCTCCTCCTCTCCGCCTCCTCTCCTCCTCTTCAGCTGAATGCGCATGTGCGGCATGAGCCGCGCGCGCTTTCAGCCAGTCCATAGGAAAGCTCAGCACAGACTTCCAGCAATTGTTTGGGGTTCCATTGGTGGCTGAAAAGACTGTGGGCCCAACAACTTGTCTCAGTTTCTTAGGCCTGGATATTTATTCGGTGGTGGGGGAATGTTGTTTACCATCGGATAAGCTGGCTGTGCTTCAGGCGAAAGTGAGGGCGGTTCAGAGTGAGTGTAAGGTGACGCTGCGGGAAGTGCAGTCGCTGCTGGGAAGCCTTAGCTTTGCCTGTCGCGTTATTCCAATGGGCAGGGTTTACAACCGTTTTCTGGCGAGGGCCACGTGTGGGATACAATTATGTTCGGGTCCTATTATGTTCGGGTTTCTCATTCCATGAAGGAGGATTTGAGAGTTTGGGAAGACTTTTAATGGGAAGGTCTACTTTCTGGACCGAGCGACATCCTCGGAGGTTCACAGATGCGCCTGGCAGCGTGGGCTTTGGCACATACTTTGCAGGGAGGTGGAGTGCAGCATGGTGGCCGGTAAGTTGGATAAGGAATTCGGTGATGGGAAATCTGGCCTTTCTCGAATGGGGAGCAGGTAAAACACACAAATTCATCACAATTACATGGGGAAACACAGAATGCAAGGGAAAATCGTGGGAATAAACACTGGGAACACAAAAAATAGAAGGCAAAACATATGAATATTCAGTGGGCATGGTACTTAGTGGTGGTAGCCCGCCTTAGTTCCTGATGTGGTTGCGGTGTGGTCCGAGATGATTCCTCGGCTACATTGAAGACCTGCTAGGGACCTTGCCGCGCTGGCTCGGTGCCGGGGAAAGGTCAATAAGACTATGTCGGTTTTCATACGGCAGACAGGCAATGTTGTGGTGAGGCATCGGGATCTGGAAGGAAAGCTGTCTGGGAATTATTGGGCGGACGGGGTGCATCTCTCCAAGGTGGGGTTTCAGGAGGGTATCAGTAAAGCGCTAATTTTCCTGGGAGGGGGGCACTCAGGTGGTTTGAGGTGGTCAAGACCTGAGCTGTGGCGGGGTAAAATGAGTCAATAACATGTAGGGTAAGTTGAGTGGAAAATACTCACGGGGTTGCAGTGGTTTCATAGGTTCAAGCTCACCTGGGGATGTAGGGGTATCTTGGTATACCCTTACAGTTTGTTATATATTGTAAACATGCCACTTGGTTGGTGTGTTATGTGATTGTTATTCTTGTTATATTATGATTTATAATCATGTTTGGGGTCATTGCCAGGGCTATTTACCCTTAGGTGCGAGAGGGGAATTTTAGTATGTGTGTTAAGTGTTGGCAATGACCTTATGTTATACGATGTTTTAATAAAGATGTGGACAAAATTTTCCAACGTTAAAATGGTAGTCTGTGTTTTATTGGAAAAGGGTATTAAGGTTAAGATGGGTATGCTGCAAAAGGCGACTATACGCATATCAAGGGAACACAGAGATAGTTGACGGGCAGCTGGCAGAGCCCAGACCGACCCTACTGCATAGGGCAGGCAGGGAGATCTCACTAGGGTCATTTCAGAACCTGAGGGTCTCCCTTACACTGAGGGTGGGGATAGTGCCAGCCTGGAGGATAAAATTTGTTTTATTGGGAAGGAGGCTATGGAGGCATAATATGCCTCAAGCGTCGCAGATGCTCCTCTAGTGGCTGTCCGGAAGACAACTAGAGGCTGGCTTAACCCTGCAATGTAAACATAGCAGTTTATCTGAAACTGCTATGTTTGCATCTGCAGGGTTAAAACCTGAGGGACCTGGCACCTAGACCACTTCATTGAGCTGAAGTGGGCTGGGTGACTATAGTGTCCCTTTAAAGCCCTGCACTGCATAATGGCATAGACTGTCATGTGGTCCTTACGTAATTAAACACTCTCTCAAACGTTTAAAACTTCTTTAGCATGCACAGTCAGTTCTCGCTCAAGCCTGATTGGCTCCATTTGGCAAAACACTGCACTTTCTGCAGTCTCCGGTACTTTGAGGTGGGCCTCAGTTTGTTATGGCATATTTCCCAGGCTGAGAGGTAATAAAGGTCTTGGTCCTCGTGTGATGGTGCAGCTGAGTCCTGGGTTGATTAAGGCTGCTTGAGGGATGTCTGTGTTGGGGGGCTGGCAGAATTGTTTGACTTGATGGAAGCCTGGCGTTAAAAGACTAGAACTGACTGAACAGGTTGCTCCATCGTTGTGTGCTTTGGTATTGTCTTTTGCAAGTTTATTAAATATTCTATTGGGTGCTTTGGACATTGACCCCTGGCATGAGCTGATCATGCCACATGGATTGCCCCTTGTGTTCCT
>OW240913.1:151276649-151290537 GCA_933207985.1 Pelobates cultripes | reverse complement strand
TTCGTCGGTATGCCAGGTTCCCCTGAAAGAGTCCAGGCCACTAAGGTCAGACGGCTGTCTGACACCATCGGATGTGCGTTTCTCGCCGGGTCCCTGAGTAACATGTCGTCGTTTGGTAGGAGGATCGGGTCCTAATAAGACAGTTCGAGAAGGTCCAGGAACCAGGGCTGACTCGGCCAGAGGGGCGTCAGCAGGGTTAGTCGGACCCTCCATCTGCGAAGATGATTGAGAACTCTGGCAATCATGGCGAATGGGGGAAAGGCATATGCTCCCTGTTGTGGCCAGTGCTGAGTGAATGCATCTACCGCTGTACAATCCGGGTCTGGTAGCCAGCTGTAGAATTGCGGGACCTGCCGGTTGTTTCGTGAGGCAAAGAGATCCAGTAGAAAGGGTCCCTTCTGGTCCTGCAGATGTGCGAATATCCGCGGATCCAGTTGCCAGTCGCTGGAATCCCTCCAATGACGGGAATACCAATCCGCCGTGAGGTTCGTCTCCCCCGGCAGGTGTTCTGCCCGTAGTGTGATATTGCGCGGGAGGCAGTAGTCGAAGATTTCCTTCATCAGATGCGCCAGGGTTCTCGACCGGGTGCCCCCCAGGCGGTTGATGTATCGTACCGCAGATACATTGTCCATTCTTAATAGTATACAGCAATTTGACTGCCCTTTTGTAAGGCTGCGGATAGCAAAGGAGCCCGCTAGGAGTTCGACGCAATTGATATGCATCGACAATTCCTGTGGTGTCCACGTGCCCCCTGTGGACGTTTCTCCATCCGTGGTGCCCCATCCCACGTGGCTCGCGTCCGACTCCAGGATGAAGTCCGGTTGACTGCCGAAGATGGCCCGACCATTCCAGGCCTGCATGCAGTGGAGCCACCACTGGAGTTCTTGGTATACTTCTTCCGACAGTGGGACCGGTTGGTTGTATGTGAGGTTTTGGCGGAGGAGGCTGGCCTTCAGCCGTTGCATCGCTCGGTAGTGAAGGGGTCCCGGAAATATGGCTTGTATTGAAGATGACAAGAGTCCCACAATCCGCGCCAGTTGACGGAGCGGAATGGAATCCAATTTGAGAACCCTGCGGATCTCCTTCCTGATGGCCGTCACTTTGGCGGACAGGAGATTCAGGGTGCAGGACCTGGAGTCGATCTTGAAGCCCAGGAATTGGATTCGCTGAGCAGGCGTCATTGCGGATTTGGCCTTGTTGACAACGAAGCCCAAGGATTCTAACAGTCATACTGTATATGTAGTGTGCCGGATGGCCAGTTCCCTTGTTCTGCAGAACAAGAGAATGTCGTCCAGATAAATTATGCATCTGATCCCGCGTGTTCGGAGGTGCGATACCACTGGTTTTAGCATTTTCGTGAAGCACCACGGTGCTGAACTCAGTCCGAACGGAAGGCACGTGAATTGCCATGGCGTGCCGTTCCAGAGAAAGCGGAGAAATGGACGGCTGTCCGTGTGGATTGGAATCGTCAGATAAGCGTCTTTGAGGTCTAGATGCGTAAACCAATCCCCTTCTTGGAAGAGATCCCTCAATAAATGGATGCCCTCCATTTTGAAGTGGCGGTAGGTCACGAACGTGTTTAGTCCTCTCAAATTGATCACTGGCTGGAAGTCCCCGGTCTTCTTGCGGACGAGGAACATGTTGCTGAAGAATCCTCCCCTTGTGTGCGCAGATTCTATAGCGCCCTTTACGCGAAGCTCGCGGAGTTCCCTGTTTGAGGCGAGTGTCCAAGGCTGAGAGACGCAAAGGATAAGGGGGGAACCTTTAAATGGGCTGTGATGGGAGTTCGATTCGATATCCTTGGACGGTCTGTAGCACTCAAGCTTCCGTGGACAGTTGGGCCCAATTCTGGGAAAAAAGTGAGACACGGCCTGCAATCATAATTATATGAGGTATCGAACAAAGGTGGTCTCTTACCTGTAGGGAAGCGTGCACGGCCTCGTCTTCGACCACCTCGTCCTTTGTCAGAACCCCTTTGGTAGTAGGGGAATGGTTGTTTGGCTCCGCTGCCCTGGTAACCTTGTTGAGGGAAGAATTGGTGTTGGAAGCCCATACGGGGGCCTGAAGGCAAGAAACGGCTGGCGGCACTGCCCCGCTGCCGACCAGCCCTGGAAAAAACACCCTTTGCGGAGGTACCTCGGAAGACCTTACGCATGGACGTGCAGGCCCTATTCAAGGAGGTAAAGACGTTTACATGCTTATTTAGTTCCTTCATAAAAGCTTCACCAAAGAGCTTGCCCTGTGCCTGTGGGCCCAATTCTTTGACCCCTAGGTCAACCAATTTGGGGTCGATACGAAAAAGTGCTGTCCGGCGCCACTCCGTAGAGAGGGCCGCATTCGTATTACCGAGGAAACAAAAGCCCCTCTGGGCCCACTCTCGGATATCATGTGCCCATTCTCGCACCATGTCTGCCATGAAGGAGTCCGCTCTGGCGTATGCTTCATCCGCCAGGTACATAACTTGGGCCAAAGGGCCCATTGTGTCTAGGAGTTTATCCTGAGCTCCTTTAAAACTCTTCTCAATCCCCCTCCGTGGGTCGCGGCCCCCTTGTTCCATAAAGGTCAGTATAAGCTGATCAAATTCCGGCGTATAGGCCACTTTATCTGGCAGGGTTGGTCTCGGACACTCTGCCCGCATCCTCTTACGGATATGCTTTTCCAAAGGTTTCTTGATCCAGAAATGCATGAAGCGGAGGAGATGATCCGGAGGGGCCCACTCACCCGATCGAGGGTGGCGAATCTTCCTGGGATCAAGCATTCTCTGGCCAGTGGAGTCCAGGAATATCTCCTGCTCCTACGTGGCCGTGGCGGGGGGTTCCGCATCTCCTTTCTGCTGGGGCTCACCCAGAAATGTCTGTGACGTAGGCGTTGGAGCCCCAACCGCCTTCGTCAGAGTCGGAGGTTTCAGCCTGCCACTCATCCAGAACGGAGAGAGAGTGGGGCACGTCTTGCTCCTCATCTGAGGAGGCCTCCCCAGCGTACACGGGAGGTATCTGAGTAGTGCGATTATCGCGCTACATAGGGGCCTTGCCTTTGAAGGTGGCTCTCCTGGAACCTTCGCCCATCCAGTGGCGTTTCACCAGGCATTTCTTCTCTCTAGTGGAGTCATCCGACTCATTGGAGTCTTCGTGAGCCTGGTGTGGCTTGTTAAACAGCGCATTAGATTCAGCGGGGGCAGGAGCCGCTTTAGCTAGCGCTTTCTCCAGAGACGCAGCTACCGCTGCGTTGATCATTGCTTGAAGGTCACTGGTATTAATTGTGTCCTCCATGATGTTGGGCACTAACAGATACTAACAGGCACAGGTATAGGTATGAGAGGTGAGGGACCGTATGGGAGGGACTCAGGTTAAATAACGCCCAGCGGCGTGGGACTGGACTCCTAATCGCTGGGGGTCACCCAGGGTCACAGGGAACTGCTTTAACAGTTCCCGCTATGCAGCACTCAATGGGGGCTAACCCCTAGCCAGGATATTGGGTTAAACCCTACTGGCAGTCCCACTCCCCAGGGGCAATGACACCAACCTGTGAAGGTCCCAAACGAATTCCACCTCAGCAGTAGAAAAAACGAGCTTTCAGAGCAAGAGCCTTGTCCTGATAGGTGTTACACTCCACAAAACTAATTACCCACAAAATGGCCGCACGGATCTCGCGAGACTAACGGGCGCAAAGCCCGTGAAAATGGAGCCCTTTAAGCGTTCGGCAGTTTAGCCGCGAATTTGGACCCGGACTGAATTCCCTTTAGCAATTCGGGAAACTGTCCGTTCGCGCAACACATGCGTTCGCGGCAGCAAACCCCGCGAACGGCTTAGAGGGGGCGAGAAATGCTAGGCGCCCTGTGGGAATGAGCGTCCCGCCTGTTCGCGCTACTAGAGCGCGAGCAGAGCGCAACGGTCGGGAAGAAGGTGGCGAGCGTAGCCACCGGTAGAATAAGAGGGAAGGGGGAGACGGACGGTCTAGCCTGACACCAACCCCTTAAAGCAGGGAGAGGAGAGCGCTGGGAGAGGCTGTCCCGTACTGCCAAGACAGCCTCAGCCCAGTACCCTGCCCCAAAGTGAGTACAGCTCCCCTGACAGGGGAGGGTAGACCCACTCAGGTCCCCCTGGCACCAAAGCAGAGAAAACAATAGAAAAATACAATAGAAATACAATAGAAAAAACAACCAGGTACAATTAAAGTAAAACAGACATCAATAACATCTTAAAGAAACCTGACAGGAATCTTAAAGAAATCAGTACTCTGACCTGACTTGTGATGGAGCAGCAAAGAAAGAGGAAATGGTTGGCTACGCTGGGACTTATATATCCTCTGTTTTGCTCTGATTGGTTCTTTCTTTAATGGTTTTTTTCTTTGCTGCTGTGGAGCTAGTAAAGAAAGTTAATGCAAATACGAAGCCTCCTGTCATGTTATAAAATTACATTTTGCCTGCTGTTTCTGCTGCCACTTTCAAATGCCTTTCATTGTAGAGGTTTTGACCTTCCTGGCTTAGTCTTGCAGTTTGACTATGCCTGTTACTACCCCAGATGCAGTTGCGAGAAGGTGATAGGACACTGTTTTTTCCCATATTGATGGCTTGTTACTGAAGCAACAGGCTAGGTGTGTGGGAGAGATTTGTTCATGTCAGGGTTGAAGGCGGAGGTGTAACTAGAAACCACAGGGCCCCAGTGCAGAAATTGCCCTGGGCCCCCCCCCCTGCCAATTCACCATATGACTATCCTTCCTCTCCAATACATTCCCCCCCGTCACTCCTCCATGCGTCCCCCCCACACATGCAGACCAACAGATACACATAGACGCACACATATACAGACATATACACACTTACATTCACTCACACACACACACACACACACACAGACAAACACACACAGACAGACACACATACATAGAAAAATTCATACAGATACAGACACATATACAACATGTTTTAGTCACCCTCCTGTTTGACTTCCCTGTGATCCAGTGGTGGCTCAGGCTGATGGGAGTCAGAGATCCCACTCTGACTCCCTCCTCTCTTTCCTGCTGCGCGGCTCCCCGTGGTTGCTGAGAGGAAGTGACCAGGGCAGTCACTTCCTCCCAGCGTCTGATGTCAACATAGGGGGCCCGGTCATGCTGCTAAAGCGTCGCTGCGCTGACCGGGCCCCCTGAAAATTCATTGCTATCAACTGGCCCTAACAGCATGGGCCACCCGATGGGCCCCTTCAATGCTTCCCTGTGGTTATACTGCATGGGCCGTGGCCGCGTTATATAGCTGGCTAGGCACCGCGGTGCAGGGGTCTGCAGGGCGGCCAAGTCTCCTGGAGTGACGGGGCCGGTCACAGCTGCGACCACGGTAGTTCCGCCACTAGTGGTAGGTGTGAATGGATTGTCAATTGGTCCAAGATGGTTTTCATTCCTTTTTTTTTTTTTTGATAAATCCCATTTTTTTTAACTTAAAATGGCTCATGCTTCAAATTTTTTATAAATAGGAAAAGATTATAATCACTATCAAACAAAAGTCACAGTTAACCCAATGGGATTTTTGTAGATGAATCATTTAAAATATTGTTTATTCTTAAAATTTTTTAATAATTTCGGATTCTGATGCCTAGTCATAGGCACCTTTTTTCTTCCTTTTTAGCTGACCGATTTCTTTTCTGGATTATTTTCAGAAACACAATACTGCTGAACTGCGACATGGCCTCAATTTTGCAGTACAGAATTAGTTTTTTTTATTTCGGAAGAAGTAGTTTGGCTGAATATAATTTTTCTGCTGTACACTGGTTTAGGTTTTACAGCAAGTATAATAGGACACAAGCACATGTTGCACAACAATGTATTAAATGTACTAATAGTATATTTACAAAAATAAATAAAACCAAATAGGGCAGTACAGCAAGGCCACCATAAGTATATTAGAGTAAACATTAAACTCACAATATTTGGTGAAATTCTGAGCCCATAATATAAGACATAGACTTCAGATGTGAAACGTCTTTTGGATACTCTGATGTACATGTAAAAATGATAATGAAAATACATAGTGTAATACCTTAAAAGTAAATTTTTTACTGCTTTATTGTTGTACACTTACAAGATAAAAAAAGGAAATTAGGCCCATGAAACATAAATATGCAGAATCCAATCTAGATTATAAAGTGTCGGTGCTCAGCAGAAGCAGTAGTATTTCTCCAGAACATTGTTGACAAGTTAAAACACATTTACAAAATAAATATAAAAAATACTGCTCAATTCATTTTGCCTTACTATGAAGACTTCTTTAGGAGAAACTGTTCCTTCAACTTTAAACTTCCGAACTATGCTTCCAACGGTGTCTCTAGGAACATTCTGTGCCTTCACTATCTTTTTGCATCCTGTTCCTTGTTTGTTATGGCCGATGATAAACTTTGTGGACCATTCTTTTGACATATTTCTAACATGCAGGCAAATGGGACAAACCCCTAGCCCGTTCAAGCATTTCAGGAGATCCAGCACAAGCACACCTGTTGCAACTAATCATGTCCTTTATTAGTTGCATTAGGTGTGCTTGAGACAACACCTGCTATTTTTTATTATGCATTCTATTTAGGGGTTGAATAATTTTGAGATTGGAGAAGCCATTATAAGTTGCATTTTCATTTGAATTTGGGTGAAACCACTTGTACCATTCGTTGTGTTGAGCTATTTCAATTGCTTTTGTTTGATCTGTTTGTTGCAAACAGCTGAAAGTCTGCAAATAGTGACAATAAACCTGATTTTCAATGGGGTTGAATAATTTTGCTTACAACTCTATATCACACTGGTGAGTGTAAATGTAGTACTAATTTCTCATTATCATAGAAAAATCTGAAGCAGCAGCTCCTCTACATGAAGCCAAAGAGGTCCCAAACAAACAAGATTCAAACACAAAGCTAAAACTAGAAAGCAAACTGAGGAACGTGTACATAAAATTACTACTATTTTGGAAAATGTTCTAATATAAGAGTTTTATAGTAGAAATTAATATCCTATCTCTATGTGTGGTATGTGATGCTGTTGATGTTTCAGTGGTCTATTCAAAACAACAAAACAAGAACAGAGAAAATCCTCCGTCCACTGCAGGAGCATCAATATTATTATTATTATTATTATTATTATTATTAATTTTTATAGCGCCATCAGATTCCGTAGCGCTGTACAATGGGTGGACTAACAGACATGTAATCTAAAACATTTCCTAGACAAGCTGTCCTATTATCTTTTCATTTAGGGCTGGATTCTATATAAAATAGAAGCATACCTTTGGTAACTGAATAGCATTTTTCCCATAGATGTTAATGGAAGAACTGCTATTCAGTTACCAGAGTTAAGTTTATCTCATGTAATAGAATCCAGCCCTTAGTACTAGAGGAACTTAGAGGACCTGGCAGCATTACAGAACATAGATTTTCTAAAACAGTCATACCATGTCGTTCAATAACAACACTGAGGAAATGTAATATTAAACAGTCAAAACGGCAGTTGGATAACTAAATTATATGGCTAAAAGGTGCAAATGAGAACTTAAAGCAACTTCATTGTGTCAATTCATCGTACTCCAACCATTTACTCTCCCATTATCTTATGAGCAGGGGTGCTAATACTTTTGGCATCATTTTATTTTCATTATGTGTTCACTATAAATCTGTATAATATTGTTGTAGGTACTGTTGAAATGAAAGAACATCATATATATTTTGTAATACATAATCATTTACATATTTCAGTGATGATGTAAAACTTAGTTAAGGACTATTTTTTTTCTAAGGCTTACCTTCTTGTAGGTATTTCATAAACCTTTTTCATAGTATTTGTTCATAATATTTTGAGCCTGAACTTCATGGCGACCAGTTGCAGATTGCTGGAGCTCCTCCACGGAATTTTGTAACCAGCAAGAAATATTACTCCTACCACTCCTAGCCAGCATCGATATTGCCCTACTCGTAGACTAATCCGTACACAGAGCTCAGAACCTGTATTAGATAGTAACCACCAAAAAGCTCTCTTGTTGAGGCCTTGAGGCGTGGTGTAAGCGTTGGCTGATAGTCGGACGATCTCCTGGGTACACACCCCTTTCGGCTACCCCAGCCGACCACTGAGCTGACTAGAATACTTATACTTACCTTCGATATCTGATCTTCTCTGCTCCTTGGACCATGCTAACTAAGCACAAGGATGGGCTGGCACTGACTCAGATGGCTCAGCACAGCTTCGGTGTGAACATCCTAGTGATCCTGGGGAAAATCATTGAGTCATTGACTGGTTCTGGATGACATTTCAGAAGCTACACCTCTACGTTTACCCTTGGAGAGTGAACAGCAATCTTTGAACCGGGACGAGGAGACCCCATCCGGGTCAAATATCCGCTACAGCTGCTGTCTCTTCTATAGATCGCCCAGCTGCTGATGGTCAAAGGGGTAAAACCCTGAAGCATCGCCCACACAGGAGGGAGAACATCAGCCGCAAGACTGAGCCCTCCTGGCACTCTTGATATGAGAGGGACTTGGACTCTGGGAGATGCCGAGTCTGTGGCCTAGATATTCCAGCCTTTACATTAACCTGGGGCAGAGGGGTACCTTGCCTCGGTTTTGCTCCATATATAACTTAGGCTACCCTCCAGTACATTCCTTGTGGTTCCCAAGTAAGAGAGCAGGCTGACAGATGATTAGTCATTTTTGCATAGGACGACCTCCTAAGCTTTCATTACCTGTATGCTATTAGTTGAACTGTTTGCCAATCCATTTATGGTTTTTGTATTTTACATATATTTTTGAAGTTACAGGAATAACATGTTCAGTGGTATTCTTCTTCTTGTTTAGCCAAGCATGTTATTAGCATTATTTATGCAGACAAGTACTCACTATGTCTTCTAACATTTCTATGATCAAATGTTTTATGTCTGGCATGCATTTTGACATGTTTGCTTAGCTTGATCATACAACTTAAAAAAAAAAAAAAAAAAATTAGAATGTATTTTGTTATACTTGACACTCTTTGCTAATATATTGCAGATATATTTGGTCAGTTCTGAGGATATAAAGATAATGATTTATATCTTAATGACCATATCCATATTTGTTATAAATTTTTGCTTCTTTTTCGATTATTAAACCTCTTTACCCTGTTAACACCACCCATGTATTACCCCCTTTTACTCTCTATTGTTGTAAGTATACTTATGACCTTTTGTCATGTATTGAAATGTGTAAAAAAAATAAATAATATATATATATATATATATATATATATATATATATATATATATGTTATCTACTTAACTTTATAACGATATTTCTTTTAAAGTCATATTATTATTTGGCTATTTAAATTATTCATCACTCTGGAGTTTACCTAGTCTACTTCCAATTAGTTTATTTGTTATAATTCTCCCTCAATGACCAATGACAATCCATGTCTTCATAGCCATCTACTCCTTAATGACTTTCTGACAAAAGAATTTCCTATTTATTTACAAGTACCAGCTCTGTAGGGTCATGTTAACGCTAAATGAATTCGGACATTCCATATCAGAGCCCGGTCCCTAAGGATGAGATTGTTACGACAGCATTATTGAACGTTAGCAGGATACTCAAGGACAAAACATGGACAGTTAATGTTAAAAATTGTAAGAATAAAAACTAATTGCACAAAAACAATAGTCATTACATAATATAGTTTAATGATTCACAATTTGACATTTATTGCTTTTATTTAAATAGATGTTAAACTGTCACTTTGCAGGATTTTTATTGTTATCCTCTCTATTTAACAAATATATATTTGTGAGATGTGAAAAAAGAAGCAAATGTAGAAGTTCAAGTTCCAACCTCTTTATGCTGAAACTCCATCTTAGCGTCCTGTCAATCATTACTATAAGCTCTGCTTTTTTTTACCTGGCAGCCAGCACAAAAAAGGCATACAGAGAAAAGGGGAAATGTACTATCTGTGCTTGGATTGTAACTTCATTTTAGCCACCATCCTTAAGGGGTTAGAGCAGTGGTTCCCAAACTTTCTAGGTTTAAGGTGCCCTTATTATTTCAGTATTTTTCCAAGGTTTCCCAAGTCAAAATTTCTAGGTTGTATATCTGTACAGAGCTGCTGTATTTACTGACGCTATAGTGTAATGTACAGTGTTGGTGTTTGAAGGGATGCTTGTATACATTTATTGTGTTTTAATACAGGGATGTGTTTGTATGTGATGTTTGATTGCAGGGGTGTGTCTGAATGTAACATTCACTTTTGAATGTGGATGTACATTTGTGTGAAGTGTTTGAGTGAAGGGGTGTGTTTGTATGTAATATTTGTGTTAGATTGCAGGAGTGCACTTGTATGTTGTGTGGTGTTTGACTGCACATACATTCATACGTACACAGATATTCATGCACATTAACACACAGATGCATATAAATACATTGACACATACACACAAATTCATATAGACACCGACACATATATACATTATTATGTTATTATTTTTATAGTGCTAACAAATTCTGCAGTGCTTTACAGTGGGTGGACAAACAAACATGTAGTTGTAACCAGACAAGTTGGACACACAGGAACAGAGGGGTTGAGGGCTCTGCTCAATGAGCTTGCATGCTAGAGGGAACGGGGTAAAATGACACAAAATGGTAAGGATAGTATTAGACTAGTGACAGTTGCAGAAGAGGAATCAGAGGAATCAGTCAGGGGCTATTAACAGTTTAATTGATACGCTTTCATGAAGAAGTGGGTTTTTAACGATTTTTTGAAGGAGTGGAGACTGGGTGAGCATCTAACGGAGGAGGGAAGCGAATTCCTCAGGAACGGTGCAGCCCTCGATAAAGCTTGAAGGAGAGCATCAGAGGTGGGAGTACGGACAGAAGATAGACGTAAGTCTTCAGCAGAGCGTAAGGGCATAGACAGGACATACTTGTGTATTAGGGAGGATAGATAGGTGGGAGCAGCATTATTTAGAGATTTGAAAGCAAGAACCAGAATTTTAAATTGAGCCCTATATCTTACAGGAAGCCAATGTAGGGACTGACAGAAGGGTGAGGCATGGGAGGTGCGGGAGGACAGGAAGATGAGCCTCACCACCGCATTCATTATGGATTGTAACGGCGCAAGTTGGGAGCACCTAAGATCACGAGAAGCATATTAGACTAGTCAAGGCAAGAAAGGACAGTGTAAAGGACCAGCACCTTAGTCGCATCTGGCGTTAAGTAGGGTCAGATGTGCGCAATGTTTTTGAGAAGGAAGTGACAAGATTTGGCAATAGACTGAACATGAGTCGTGAAGGAGAGGTCAGAGTCAAAGAGAACACCTAGGCAGTAAGCCTGTGTGGTGGAGCTGATGGTAGCACCGTTTACTTGGAGGGAGACAGACTCAGGAGTAGCAACACTTGAGGGAGGAAAGACCAGGATTTCAGCTTTGGTCAAGCTGAGTTTAAGGCATCCAGTTAAAAATAGCAGACAGGCAGTCAGAGACACTAGTCAAGAGGGACGGAGTGAGATCAGGAGAGGACCGAGAGATTTGCGTGTCACCCGCATAGAAATTATATTGGAAGCTAAAGGAGCTAATGAGTTTACTAAGGGAGGCAGTATAGATAGAGAACAGTAGGGGACCAATGACTGAACTTTGGGGGACACCAGCAGAGAGGAGTTGGGGAGAAGAAGCAGAGCTAGAGAAAGAATCACTGAAAGAGCGCTGGGAGAGGTAGGAGAAGCACCAGGAGAGAGCAATATCTTGTAGACCGATACTGCGGAGGATAAAAAAAAGCTGTTGATAATCAACAGTGTCAAAAGCTGCAGAAAGGTCAACGAGATTTTGCAGCGAGTAGATCATTGGATACTTTGGTCTGTGCCATTTCCACAGAGTGCTTAGAGTGGAAACCAGACTGAAGTGGTTCTAGCAGAGAGTTGAACTCTTTCAAGGATCTTGGACACAAGCGGCAGTAGCGAGATAGGACAGTAGTTGGACAGGGAGTTAGGGTCAAGGTACACATATAGATGCACACCGACCCATACACACACATAGATACACACCGACATATACACATGTGCACCCTGACACACACAAACATTGATACATGCCCACACCATGACACAGATACACCCTGACATAAAACACACATCCTGACACAGATGCACATACACAATGTGTGCGCGTACACAGACACAGAAGCACACTGATATATATATATACACACACTCATACACATACAAACACTCATACACTCTCACACACACACTCATACACACACATAGTTACATAGCTGAAAAGAGACTTGCGTCCATCAAGTTCAGCCTTCCTCACAAATGTTGTTGCTGTTGATTCAAAAGAAGGCAAAAAACCTGGTCTGAAGTGCTTCCAATTTTGCCACAAACTAGAAAAAAAATTCCTTCTTGACCCCAAAATAGCAGTCAGATGTCTCCTTGGATCAAGCAGCTATTACCCCACTAATTAGAAATTATATCCCTGTATGTTATGTTTTTGTATTTATCCAATTTCAGTTTAAACATCTGTATGGACTCTGACAAAACCTTTTCTTTGCCTTAGATGAAATCTCCTTTCTTCCAGCCTAAATGTGTGACCTCGTGTCCTATGTATAGCTCTGTTTATGAATAGATTTCCAGATAAAGGTTTATACTGGCCACGAATATATTTGTATAAAGTTATCATAACTAAACAGATTTAATTTTTTTTAACCTTTCTTCATAACTAAAATGCTCCATTCCTTTTATCAATTTTGTAGCTCGTCTCTGGACCCTCTCCGGTGCCATGATATTCTTGATTTTTTTTTTTTTTCTATATCTCCAGCCACCCTCCTGTCAGCTTACCTTATGTGCCAGGTGGGTGGCTTGGAGTCCTGCTGTTGCTTTGGGAGTGAAGGGTCTGGAGCTCTTCATGCTCCTCTACCTCATGCTGTGGCTGCCTCATCTCCCTCCTGCGCTGTGTCCCTGCAGGATGCTGGAAGGATGTGACAGGCTGTCACTTAAGCCCAGCTGGCCGACATTACAAGGGCCCGGCCGCGGTCTTAAAGGACCACGGCACTTGGCCTGGTCCCTGATGAGCAGTTAAATATTCGCGGCAGCCCTGTTTGCACGTCATGGTGCCCCAGGGCGCTGTGAGACACAGTTTGGGAGCCGCTGGATTAGAGAAATGTCTCCGGTGCATTCCCTTTCTGACATAGCCCAACTACTAAGTGAAACTGTAGCTCAAACCCAAAAAAAGTGAACTGTTGGTTTTTGGAGATTTTAATATTGATTGGCTGAATCCTAAAAATAGTAAATCATGTAGGCTGTTTAAGACTTTGCAGCTAACAAAATTAATTTCCTCCCCAACTTGCATTAATATTAAAAGCCAGAACCATACCTTCCTCGATTGAATTCTCTCCAGTTGTCCTGTCAGAATCCAGGAGGCAGGCGTTATCCCTAACAGTTACAGTGACCACTGTCTAGTGTACTGCATACACAAAGTAAAGGCCACTAAATCCTTCCCCCCCCCAAAGATTATAATCACCAGGTCATTCAAAAAAATGTAATCTTGAATCCTTTTTTAAAAATGATCTCAAGAACCTACCATGGCCCAGATTAGATCTAAAACCAGATCTCGACTCTGCAATTGCATTTTTTCAGTCCGAACTCTTGCTTGTTTGGAATTTGCATGCCCCTCTGCGTAAAGTGTGACTAAAAGGGACACACCTGCCCTGGGTTAAAGCTGACCTTATTCAAATGTACCAGTTTAGAGATTCACTGTGGTCAAAGTTCAAGTGTACTGGCTCCATGAACGATCACTGTACTTACAGACATTGGTAAAATCCATGCACAAAACAAACAAAAATGGCAAAGGCCCAATATTTCAGTGAAAATTTGAACAACAACCTATCAAACCCAAGAAACTTCTGGAAAAT
>OW240913.1:151241098-151271452 GCA_933207985.1 Pelobates cultripes | reverse complement strand
GATTCGTCTTCCCGTTCGTGAGTTATGGAGCTCTGGAGGTGTCAGCGGTGTTCGGGTAATCGAGTGTCCGATTTGAGTTCCAGACACTCGACGACCAAACACCGCTGAGCCTTTCATGCATAAGATGGCCGCCGCCACGTCAGTGGCGGATCCAGAGCCTGATCTCGGGAGGGGCACTTGTAGATTATTTAAATAAATAATCCTGGCACAATAACCACTACAGCTCAGTGTAGAAGTTATGGTGCCAGTAGTGCCAGGATCCCATCCCAGAGTAAGTAGTCATACCGTTTAAGAACAGTTTGACAACTTACCTGGGGTCTGCTGGGATATAGGGCATAGGAGAAGTGGTGTGTGTTAGGGGTGAAGTGTGTGTGAAAGGTGCAGTGTGTGTGTGAGCGGTGAAGTGTGTGTGAGTGCGTAAGGGCGGCAGTGTATGTCAGGGTTGCAGTGTGTGTTAGGGGGCAGTGTATGTGTGGGGCAGTGTGTGTGTGAGAGGGTGGCAGTGTGTGTATGGAGGGCACTGTATGTCTGTGTGGGGCAGTGTGTGTATGGGGAGCACTGTAGGTATGGGGGGCACTGTGTGTATGGGGGAGTCGTGTGTGGGGGGGAACAGTGTGTGTAGGGCACTGTATGTGTCTGTGTGTGTATGGGTGTGCAGTGTGTTGGAGGAGTGTATGTGGGGCAGTGTTGTGGGATGAGTGTGAGATTGGAGGTGTTGGTTACAGCTTCCCTGCCCTATAAAAAACACACACCAGTTCTGGGTTTGCTTTTCACAAGAAGCATTGCCTGATGTGAATGATGCCTCGCACAAAAGAGCTCTCAGAAGACCTACGATTAAGAATTGTTGACTTGCATAAAGCTGGAAAGGGTTATAAAAGTATCTCCAAAAGCCTTGCTGTTCATCAGTCCACAGTAAGACAAATGTGTCTATAAATGGAGAAAGTTCAGCACTGCTGCTACTCTCCCTAGGAGTGGCCGTCCTGTAAAGATGACTGCAAGGGCACAGCGCAGACTGCTCAATTAGGTGAAGAGAAATCTTAGAGTGTCAGCTAAAGACTTACAAAAGTCAATGGCAAATGCTAACATCCCTGTTAGCGAATCTACAATACTTAAAACACTAAACAATGGATTTCATGGGATGATACCATAGAGGAAGCCATTGCTGTCCAAACAAAACATTGCTGCATGTTTACAGTTTGCACAAGAGCACCTGGATGTTCCACAGCAGTACTGGCAAAATATTCGGTGGACAGATGAAACCAAAGTTGAGTTGTTTGGAAGAAACACACAACACTATGTGTGGCGAAAAAAAGGGCACACCAACATCAAAACCTCATCCCAACTGTGAAGTATGGTGGTGGGGGCATCATGGTTTGGGGCTGCTTTGCTGCGTCAGGGCCTGGACGGATTGCCATCATTGAAGGAAAAATGAATTCCCAAGTTTATCAAGACATTTTGCAGGAGAACTTAAGGCCATCTGTCTACCAGCTGAAGCTCAACGGAAGATGGGTGTTGCAACAGGACAATGACCCAAAGCATAGAAGTAAATCAACAACAGAATGGCTTAAACAGAAAAAAATACGCCTTCTGAAGTGGCCTGACCTCAACCCGATTGAGATGCTGTGGCATGACCTCAAGAAAGCGATTCACACCAGACATCCCAAGAATATTACTGAACTGAAACAGTTCTGTAAAGAGGAATGGTCAAGAATTACTCCTGACCGTTGTGCACGTCTGATCTGCAACTACAGGAAACGTTTGGTTGAAGTTATTGCTGCCAAAGGAGGTTCAACCAGTTATTAAATCCAAGGGTTCACATACTTTTTCCACCTGCACTGTGAATGTTTACATGGTGTGTTCAATAAAAACATGGCAACATTTCATTCTTTGTGTGTTATTAGTTTAAGCAGACTGTGATTGTCTATTGTTGTGACTTAGATGATGATCAGATCACATTTTATGACCAATTTGTGCAGAAATCCATATCATTCCAAAGGGTTCACATACCTTTTCTTGCAACTGTATATATATAGTTTGTATATTGTACTTTTGTAATATTGTATCCTATTGTAACAGTGCAAAACAAGAGAAATCTCAATGTATCCATCCTGGTAAATATTATTTATATATATATATATATATATATATATATATATATATATATTGTGATAAGGTGAATGGGGTGGTCTGTGAGGGAGTCTATATCTCGACAGAATTGTTCAGAGAGGTGTATGATTTTTAACCCCAGGGGGAGTGTATGTTTCTGTGTATGTAACCAGAATGAATATTTAGTTATGGGCCCCTGGGGTGGAGCATTTGGAGAGCAGGGTGGGCCAGTGCTCCACTCCGCAGTTTAACGGTTTTCTTGAAAGACATAGATCCAGCCCAGGGTTTTGGACTGTCTCCAACCTACTGCTCAGCTGCAGGTAATCGGCTGCAGCAGTGGGAATAAATCCCTCCCTGCTAGGCAGGTAGGGAGAGAATGTTTTGTTTCTCTCTGAAAGGCTGGCTAAATACTGGAGTGCTGAGAGTGGACAAAGACTCTAGGTTGGTGAAACCAATACTGTTTTGTTTAGTTTAACCCTAAGAGATGGGGAACCTAATGTCAGTTAGTGCTCAGACGAGCTAGGTTTTTGTTTATAAGATTTTGTGTTACATTTATGTTTTCATTTACTGCTGTATCCTGTGTGGATTTACATATAAAGTGACTGGAGTATATGCAATTACAAGGACTGTGCCTATTGTTTACCCTAGAGGACCGTGCTACCTGCAAACAAGGATCACAATAAATATATATATATATATATATATATATATATATATATATATATATATATATATATATATATATATATATATATAATTTGTAACATTTATAATCAACTTTTTAAATAGCAAATGTACTTATGGCCTCACTAGACAGGTGTACAGAATCTGTTACGCATAATGTTCAGTTCTGTTCAGTTGATTTAAGTGACTGCCAGGTGGAAATCAAAATTAGAAACATTCAAGTCCTAAGCTATTAGCCAGGCCTTAAAAGTTACTTGCCACCATTGCATCACTTAATCCCATGTATCCCGTCCATCATCCAGCCTTTAACTCCACCATTCTCCCACCTTAAAGCGGAACTGTCATGGCCGAATCCAGTTTTTGGTTTTTTTTGTAACCCCCCTCCCGACTCCATCTAATTGTCCCCCTAGTCACCCCCAAATGCACTTAAGCCCCCCCAAATGACCTATTTTTTAAAATCTTTATTTTGTGCCCGGACCAAGGTCCTGGGCGCCGCCATCTTTGTGTGGGCAGAAGAAGTCCCTGTGGGACTTGTCATCTGCCCACACTAGATAGCGCTGTCAAATTCCAGTGCATGCCCAGTTAAACACTTGGGCATTCGCTACAGGAATTTTGTCCATTCATTCCTCAGAAAGATGAAGGAATGAATAGAAATTTCAGACGAACAAACAAACTCTGAATATCAGGGTCCCCCTCCATTTTCATTTAGGACACTCATCCCATCACTCATAGGTGGGGGCCAGGGGGGGTGAGGATAATAGGTCCCCCCCATTTTCATTTAGGGCCCCCACTCTCTGCTCATGGGTGGGGGCTGGGCGGACCCTATGTCACTAGTTTAGTTGACTAGTCCCCCCAGCTAGTTAATAGATGCCCCACCATGGGACCATTTATTGTGGAGGGTTGTGTTTTTTTTGTTTTGTTTTTTTTTTACAACAGTGAGCAGCCACTCATATAACCACTAATAGTAAGTAATCTTTACTTAGTATTAGTTAAGTTGGCTGAAAGACCAATTTAGGTCTTTCAGCCTTTTGGTAGATAGCTCCCTAATACCATGGGAATTAGGGAGTTATCTACTAAGCGGCTGCATTTGATAATATTCCATATTAATTAAGAATGATCACTATTGAGCAAATCAAACTTTCATAGATAGTTAAGATGGCGTCGGTACACAGTATTGAAAATATTAATAAAACCACAAAACACAGCAACAGAATGACTCATGCATACCATCACAAGATAGTTATGAGAACAGAGCTAGCTTATTAGATAAGAGATAATTAACCGCACAGATCTGGCATGGCCGTGTTGATGGTCCTGGCCAGCTGCAGGTCCCATCCAACGCTTTTGCAAGGTCTTTGCAGGGCTGCACTGATTAGATTTCATAGAAAAGTACAGACTTTCCATCCCATTGGTAAACTCATAGAAGACGAGAAAACTTGGCCCTCGCTTGGAGTACTTCCCACCTGTAATACAGAGCGTATTGCTGGTTCTGCGGATTCCCAGAAAGAGAGGGTCCCCTTCAAGCCTGACTGCAAGAAGTTCTCTCAGTCAAGTGAAGCAAGCTTCTCTTATGGTGATGTATACTTAAGCTGACTATTAAGCTGTTTCCTTAAGCTGAATGATTACTTACTAATTAAGTCTCTGTTAATCATTAAAGTTTGTATTGATTATTTACAAGTACTTGATGTCAGTGTCTATCCCTTTCTCAAATAATCAATTCACTCATTTTGAATAGGGTTTTGGTGCCCACCAATATCTTTAAAATACTTAGGGTAATTGATTATTGCTTTTTATATTGGCGCTTCATGAGTTTAATGATTAGGCACAACACTGGAAGATGCAGCCTCAGCACAAGTACTGAATGCCATCTTTACATGAATAAACAAACTGTTTTCATTCTGTTATGACAAAATTTTGTAGTTTCACCGGCATTCTGTCTAAATGACAGGACGTTCAGGAATAGTGAAAGGAGGCATCGTGAGATCACGGAGGAAAGGTAAGAATTGTGGGAAATTGCTCTGACCACACAAAATGAAGCACACTTTGCTTCTCCGCTGGTCAAGCGTAGGAAAAATACATAAGACAAAGTAGTCTCTACTTTGTCTTATGTTTTAAAGAAAACTAGATCAGATAGGAAGAAACGGAGATCGGACCCTGACAGAGGGAGAGAAGAGGAAGTAATTAAAGAAAGGTAAGTTCGGCATGACAGTGCCACTTTAAACCTGCTCTTAACCCCATCCTTTTTAAATTATTTTATGATATGACACTGCTGTGCTATGTTTTAGCATTAAGCTACTTTTAGTGAAAGTGGCTTAATGATACAAAATACCCCCACTCCCCAACACAAAATACATCTAAGCTGGCATGACAACAAAAAGAATTACACCAGTTTACATTAGCAAACAGATTTGGCTACATTTCTGATGGGAAACATTTGCTATAGTGTTATCGTGCTATTGTTGTACAGAAGGCCCAAGACCTGTGTAAAGTCCCCTTTCTGATGAGACATAACATTTATCAATAGCTTTGTTTGGATTGTAATTCTTAAATTGTTGTCAGTTAATAGCAATTGTCAGTGGATCACCCAGAGTCTCTAATGCCAGTGAGGAACGATACGCAATCTTTATTCTGTTTTGGTAGCTGAAGCTACGTTTACTTTAGACTGTTGTCAGGGGCAATATAGGGCAAAACACGAGCAGAGGAAGCGATGTAAGGAATCTGTCTTTCTGTTGGTTTATGGTTTCAAAGTATTGTTGAAAGAAAGTCCACTTTGAATGGAAAGTCCACTTTGAAAAGGTAAATTTGGAATTGGTCCTTGAATGTTATACAATTCCTTCACTCCAAAGTTGAGGATCTGTGAATTATTTGGTCAGGACTGTCTGACAAATATATTTATAAACTACACAAAATCTGAGGAAACCAAGAAAAGTCTCAAAATTTAGTACCTTTCAGCTTTAACCAATACAGACTTTCCTCCATGATAGTCAGGCCCCGCCCCCTGAAGGGTTTTAACCTCATGTTTTATCTTTTACTTTGTTTTTTTTTATGTTTTATGTTTTATCTTTTACTTTATGTGATAGATCACAAGTTCTTTGTTCTACAGACCCTCTGACAAATGTTTCAGTTTATACAATAAAAACAGAAATCACTCCATTATCCCCTAAACAGGGTGCGTGACGGCGGGAGGGTAAGGGGGGTTTGCCCTCGCCCACCCACATAAGCCTGCCACAACGTCAATGTACCCCATCTTTGGCAGGTCCTACACTACCAGCCTAGTGTCTGCTTCATGAGCTACTTACTTGGGGAAATAAATTCCATCTAGATTTCAACACAGTACAAGGCTAAATAGGGCCCTGGGATGAGGCACCTGTGACAGGGAGGCGTGCAAAGCCAAGGAGTTGGCTAGACTCCCAAATATATATATGAGAAAACAGGGGGCTGGCTGCACTCACCTGAATATGCATAAGTAGGGTGCTGCTGGGAGACAATTTATATTTAAACCAGAAAATCCAGTGCACTCCATTATCCCCTAAACAGCAACTTCAATGCTGACAGATTACGTTTTTTTTTTGGGCTGTAGATCCATCAATCATGATGGCAATAAAAGTAGATTTTTTTTTTGATTTTTTGATTTTTTATTTGCCAAAAAACCTTCAGGATATTATACTCTATTTTCCATTTACATTATTAACATTCTCCTTATGCTTCTTACTTTTTCATGCCATACAAATGTTTCCCTTTTAAATGGATCCATTACAACTTGCATCGTACCTTTTGGGGAACCGACTACAATCTTTACAAGTAGATGTATGCGTGTTCTCTGAGTAAATAAGCTAATAAAATTGTTCCAGCCAATGTGTACTAAAACTCAGTTTTTAAAGATTTTGTCAGCATCACCACCATGTTTCCTCATAGTTATGGCAGTTGAGTGTTCTTGCACACTACAAGTAGCACGTGAATTTGTGCTTGATGTTCTGTTCTCTTGGGTTATGTTGCTACTCTGCAACAGTAGGCTGAGCTTTTACTTTGATGAAGAACCTTAATTTGATGAAGAACCTTAATTTGTTCTATTTCATGTCTCTTGTTTGTGCTTTCAGACAGCTGCAAGTAATTGGAAAAAAAGTCTAGTTGAATTTGTTCAGTAAGAGGCGTTCTCCACACCTATGTGCAGTACAAAAAAAGAGAAAAGTGTTATAGTTTTCAACTAAAACATTCAAAGTGAATCAGCAATTCCAGCATGCCAATCCATGAGTTTGACACGAAATGCAACACTATTTAGGGTTACTTATCCAAGGTAGCTCTGAGGGGACAATTATCCAGCCTACAACTTCGGTATTACCACTTGTTAACTCTTCAGATGCAAGCATCTTTAATACAAATTTTTTACAGCAAACAGATAAATAACAAAAAGAATGCAATAAACAAATTTAATAAGCAATTATGCTAATCGTGTATTCACGATTGTGGCATATGACTGCATAGCCTGGAACTTGTTTACACATAAGAGCCGGTGTGAAGGGGTTAATGGAAATAAAAAGTGGTAACCCACAGCAATGCTCTCTCTTTGGCTGATACTCACTGGCAATTACTCCATGGTCTGCAACCAGGACCGGACTGGGGATTCTAAAGCAGCCCTGGAAAAAAAATCTATGCCAGCCCCATAGCCATATAGTGTCGCATGTAATATGTAAGGCTATGTCTTGCCACCCTAGATGATTGAATATATATATATATATATATATATATATATATATATATCTTTTTACAATATAAAATATTGGTCCTTTCAGAGTAAAATTTTTAATTATACAGTAAGCATACTCACATGCAGACACAGACAATCTCACTGACACAAGCTGATTGATACACAGCCTCATAGACAAACAAACAATCTCACTGATATACATAAGGTCATTGACCTAAAAACACAAGCTCACTCAGTAGCAGGCACACACACACACAAGCAAGCCCACTCACTAGCAGGCGCGCACACACACACAGCTTAATGTAGTGGCTCTGGTGTCTATAGCCTGTCCCTGCAGGCTTTTCAATGTAAACACTGACTTTTTAGAGAAAAGGCAGTGTTTACATTGCTTCCTAGTGACAGACACCTCAGATGGTCACTAGAGGTGCTTCCTGTGTCAGTGCGGATTGGCTGAGATCATCGAGGGGAGACCAGCATGACATGGGAAAAAAAAAAAGGTGAGTAAAAACACACATACACATACCATGACAGACACACACCATGACACAGACAGGCCGTGACACAGACAGAAACACACACACACACAATGACACAGACAGAAACACACACACACACACCGTGACACAGACAGACCATGACAGACAGACACACCATGACACAGACACACACACACACACATGCACCATGACAGAGACACACACATACCATGACAGACACACACCTTAAAAAAGACACACACACACCATAACACAGACAGACTGTGACACAGACACACATTACATGACACAGACACACCATGACACAGAGAGACCGTGACACAGACACACACTGTGACACAGACACACATTACATGAGACAGACACACACACAATGACACAGACAGACACACATTACATGACAGACACACACACACACAATGACACAGACACACACACACACCATGACAGACAGAGGCACACACACCATGACACAGACAGAGACACACACACACACCATGACGCACACACCATGACAGACAGACACACACCATGACAGACACACCCACAAATGACACACACATACTCACACACATAATTGCTACCTGTGTGCTAGCATGGGGAGCTCAGTCTGATGGCGGCAGCATGGGGGAGCTGGCTGTTCTGTCTCTGCTCCCCCTCCCCAGCACACTGCTTAATGAGACCAGGGACGGAATATGACGTCATATTCCGGCCCCGGTCTCATTAAGCAGCGCGCTGGGGAGGGGGAGCAGAGACAGAACAGCCAGCTCCCCCTGCGGCCGCCAAAAGAGCTCCTTCTGCGGCCGCAGGTGAGCCAGCTGCCTGCCCGGCCCCAGGTGCCGACTGCCCACCGGGAACTTTCCCGGTATCCCGGTGGGCCAGTCCGGCCCTGTCTGCAACATTGCACCTCGTGGAGCTACAGGCCCAAGGCTGTGTTGGGCTGTCTCTACCCTGGGTGGAGTGAATATCACAAAACTCCCCCTGCAATTGAAAATGTTTATGGATTTATCTAAGAGACATCTTGAAGGCAAGCATAAGACGTTGGAGTATGAACAGAGGATATAGTCCTAGACAGAATATGCTCCTGTATTAGGGAGGATATGATGGTTCCTCAGCAATAAAAGTCACAGTGATTGCATCGCAGAGCTTTCCCACATTAAATCCTACACTCATGACAGTGTGGATTTTTGTATCACAGAGCTCCAACAGCAATGAAAGTCACAGTAAAGGGCAATGTGCATGGGTGCACCACAGAGTTTCCTCTGTAATAAAACTCACATTAATGGGCATTGATGCCATTATGAGAAATATGCATGGGTGCATTAAAGGCAGAGTGTCAATGTAAATAGGCAGGCAAGTGTGTGGGGTGATAATTTAAGCTATTTCCCACTTTTTTTATAATTGAAGAATTAGGGGCAGTAAGGGTAGGATCAAGGGTACAAGGGACAATCTGGGGTCAGTGTTTTTACTAATACACACAAAAATAGAATTTAGAACACACCCAGAACATGCATTTCGCAGAAATGGTGCTACCATAGAGACCAGAATTGATACATAATACAGATTGAGGAACAGCGCACACATAAAAATACAGTTTTACATTTTATAAGGCTACTTAAAATCACCTATTTCAGAGTGGAGTGTGGCCACCAAGCTGAAAGGAAGCATGTTAAACAGGCTCCCGACATCTTGAGCATTTTCCTGGGTATAATCCTGATCTCTGACCCTCATTACTCTCCATTGTGGGCTGCCTGAAAATCATAACTTTTTAGATCACTTTAATAAATACAATCAAAATAATTTAAATGTCACTTTTGATTACACTTTGATAAATGTCCCCCCATATGTTTGAGACATATGTTAAGGTTGCTTAGAGCACTACAGTGTGTCATGGCCCACTGTTTGAAAACAGCAGGCCAGAGGCGTACCTAGAGATGCCCCTCCCCCTCCTCCGCCATAAAAAAGTAATTTTTTTTTAAATTTTTTTTTATGTTTTCTAATTCTTTACTCTTGCTGATAGCGACACGCTGATCCCCACCTGCACCGGCCCTCATCGAAGAGCCAGCACTAGCCCTTATGTAAGGCAGCCGATGAGGCCGATTGCGGAAAGGGCCACGCCTTTTGTGCCATCATCAGCTTCATCCAGAGAGGTAGGTACATCCGGATGAGCCGCAAGCCACTGCCAAAACTGCTCATCATAGCCCCACCACGAGAGCCCGATGTACGTGCGGTATGCTTCCCATAATCCATCCAAGTAGCAGAACAACGATGAACAAAGCCCTGACGACTTCTCGCAAGGGACATTGGCCAGGATGCAAATACTCTCAACCAATTCCTGAAAGATCCACTCTCCCCCTTGACCTCTCGTGGCACCTCCTCTGACCCCACTCCCCCGTTGAGTCACTCCCCACAGCGCCACCTGCGCCCAAACCCTCGCCGGCCGCGACACCCGCCCTGTGCACCACACCTGGCCCCCGCGAACCCCTTGCTTAACCCCAGCCCCTAATGAATTAACCAAGGACTGTAAGATGTTCAGCAACGTGTAAGAATGTAGTGTAACGTCAGGCTCACCATCCAAGCCCCCTCGCCGCGGCCAATCCAGGGGCTGCTCCACAAAATCCAATGGGTCCAGGATGCGCCACATCCGCCGACTGCCCGGGGAGCCTACCTGATGTTGAGAACGCCTAGAAGAAGAACGGCTCCGAGACCTGTAATGAAAAACAGAAGTCCTGGGCAGGGTGCACCATTCCAGAACTACATTCCCATCCTGCACCCAGGAGCGCCTGCCCAATACCAAAGCCTCCCATTGAGTAATGTCAAGCCTCTTCCCCTCCCCCAAGAGCCTGGGACACCCCGCTGCCCCTGCTTCACCGTGCCTGCCCTAGGCTCACCGACCTCCTTTCTCCCACAGAGGTACCAGAGGCTGACCGGTGCTGCCGTGCCTGCCCACCCATCCCCCTGTGCAAGAAGAACTCCCAACCCGCGAGCCTCCCAACCTGCGAGCCTGACCTAACACTCTGGGACCTGCCCACCCTGGGCCAAGACCTATGCCTCCCCTGCCACCTCGTCCTAAGGGACCACTCACCTTGCCCCTGAGGTCTGCCTGCAGCTACCCTGGCACCTCTGTGACCCCCCCCCGAGATGCGGTCGGAGTGACCCACCTGCATGCCAGCTCCCACATGCCCCCCGCCGTGGGCCACAGAACGCGAGGCCCCGGCACCTGCCGTCCTGGCCACAGCCTGCCCCGCCTACCTTGCTCAGATGACGTGGAGGCCTCCTATCCCTCTCCAGATGGCTCCGACCACCACCATCTTGATCCGCTGCCAGCACTGAAGTGAGCTGGTCCCGTCTCCACTCGGCCTCTTTGTTACCCTACTTGGGGTGATTTGGATTGGAACTCAACTGCAGTTTGTGAACCTCCCTAATTACAATTGTGAAGAAACTGAGAATCTTTAAAGTATCAATACTGTAGCTTTAAGAAAAGAGAGAATCACTGGAAACTTGATTCAAACGAAGTTTTAATAAGTGTTAAACTTAAATGACTTGCATTTAGGCAATAATCCAATAAGAAAAAGTGCAAGTAATCAACAACAAAGTTAATTATTAAGTATTTCCTCAGAGATACATTAAGTGACATTCTTTGGTTAATGAGAATAATCTTCAATAGAAACATTAAGCAAGTAGCTGAGAATATTTGCAAAGCAAGAACAGTTCATAGTTAATAAGCATGATGGGAGTTGTCCTCCATATAATTAGTAGCTTGTAGCACTGAGTATATTTGGAAAGCAAGAAACACTTCATAGTGAATAAGCATGATGGGACTTGTCCTCCATATAATTAGTAGTTTGAAGCACTGAGTATATTTGCAAAGCAAGAAACTGTTCATAGTGAATAAGCATGATGGGAGGTGTCCTCCATATAATTAGTAGCTTGAAGCACTGAGTATATTTGCAAAGCAAGAAACCGTTCATAGTGAATAAGCATGATGGGAGTTATCCTCCATATAATTAGTAGTTTGAAGCAATGAAGATTTGAGTAAGCAAGCATTAGTTAATTATTAAATTATATTGTAGACAAATAGCTGAAAGATATACTTAAGGTTAATATGAGTAGTCCTCCAATAGTTCAGGGATATGGTCTTATCTTAGTCCAGAAGGCTAGGACGACTTCAGAGTTTGTAGAGCCGGCGTATCCCAGCAGCCGGTGTACATATTCGGAAGTAGGACCCACATTGCCAGAGCTTGTGGAGATGCAATTCTGGCGGAAGTAGCTCCCAGTAGCTGAGCCTGTGGAGACAGCTCACACACAACCACCAAGCACATTCTCTCTGGCCCAGTCTCCCTAAATACCATCAGAGCTGTGTCAGAGGGGGGCGGGGTCCAGCTCCTCACAGCTGAGTGCCGAACCCGGAAGTGTTACTCCATGACACTCTTGATCCCTTGCCACCGTCATGATCCCCTCCAGCATCCTCTCCATCTCGTCCAACCTGCAGCAAAGACAACAGTAGAAATCTACCAGGCCAAAGAAGTTAACACACCAGGTGAACACAAACTCAGCCAGCCAGGCAAGTTAAAAGTGATTTTTCTAAGATGGCAGCCTATTTATATAGCCCAACCCCTAGCCTCAAAACCACCAATCCCTACATGCTTCCTTGTATGCCCACCTGTAACGGCACTCCCAGGCATAAAAGGGTTAAACCGCCGTTTAGTAGATCTTCCCCTTCCAGAGATGCAGGCACAGCTACTGCAGAACACCAATCCGCTGAACAGGAAACCATATGAATGCTGTAAGCAGCCGAATAGGAAAAACCATACGAATAGGTTTACACTCCTAGCAGTCGAACTGGAACAGCATACAATAAATCCCCCCAAGAACGAGACAAAGCTCCGTGTTGAGGGTCAAGCAGTGAACAGTCAGAGCTGTGGGTTTATTGTTCTTATGAACACATTCTTACGCATTAGTACCACCCACAGGGTTTTGGAACACAACCAATAAACACATACAATACATTCAGACACTCCCACACAAAATCCTCCCCTCTGCCTGTGATTCAATTACCTTACACAATGGGTAATGTAATTTAGCACAAGCAGAGAAATACAATTTTTCCACATTATTCATAACTTGAAAAGTATGCATCACATTCACATAAAACTTACATTTTCAGAATCAGCATACTTCAAATACAAACCTACAAATTGGTCCAGTGGTTCAAAAGATAAATCGTAGTCCTTTGTGACCAAGTGAAGCACGGCTTTTCTGCCCAAAACCAGTTCCACAGAGTCTTCTATCCTGGAGATAATTGTGAAGTAATCCAATTATCTCCAAAAACAGAGGCAAAACTCCATTGAACACATGGCAGCAAAAAGACCGTAAAATACAATAAAATACACAAGGTTACATTTATGACATAAAATACAGACATGCAACATATGCCCAGATAGCTTAGGTCTGAGCGCACATTATTACTGAATGGCGCTCAGAGCACACACATACAGTTCAATTGCCATGGAGCCAAAGTCTTTCCCATAGTATTTCATTATACGAATGGGCTCCATGGCATAGCTATCTGGGGTATCACTGCTTAAACAGGGCAAGCACCAAATTTCTTGTCTTTGCAAATCAAGCCTTTTAACATGGGGCCATAATCCAAAGGCAACAGGCGAGCAACCAGGCTTCTCCAATGCAATGTGGCGAGATTGCTCTCGTCACACCACCTCCTATCCCTGTTAAGGCCCATTTCCACTAACCTGTGCATTTTGCTACATGGGGCTACAGTGCCAAACTTAATACTTTTCCCTTCTGTTCACAAAAGCATTCCCTGGTTTGTTTTATATAGTTCCTGAACAGAGACACTTTTCCTGCATTCGGTAGACAAATCTACCGAACACTGACTACCACCCTGGTTCATTAACTACAAAGATACCACAGATTTAAGTGCTCTCTCTTTGTGGCCGCCGTTTGTATAACTAAACGTCATGTGCTGGAGAAAATGGCGGCCATCTTGTTGCACGAATGCAGGCAGCAGGACCTGGTCTGGAACTACAAGTCAGACACTCGACCACATGAACACTGGGGAAAGTATACGAACACCTGCTTCTTTCAGCGAGAAGCCAGGAGAGCGCTTTTCTGCAGGTTTGTTCGCTTGAACAGGGCGAACAAATGCCACCTATGAGCCGGGGAACCATTCCGGTCAAAACTTTACCCCGGGGGCTATTCGACTGTATTCATGGGATCTGGGCAATATTTGGACAACTTGGGCGCTCAGATCTAGGCTATCCGGGGATATCATATTTGTGAGGGTTCCAATATGTTTATTATGTGTTTTCATGTGTTTTAATATTTAATGTCTTTTATGTCTAGTCATGTTGACACTGGAAATTGTAGCCATTTTGTGGGGGTGTTCTACTGCCTTCTGAATTTGTATATAAGTAGGCCAGTTGGCCAGGTTAAACACATTAGTTTCTACCCTTCATCAAGTCTAGGCTGATGTTTGAGGAACTTGGGCTACAATCACTACTGTGCATTCGGGACTCGGGAGAGTTATAACGGATATACTCAGCCGGAGTATAGGGGATCCGTTACAGAGAGCATTGAATCAATGCTTTCCAATGTTGTTTTTGCTGACACTGGATGTTCTCACGCAGAGCATGAAACATCTAGCATCATTTAGCAGCCCTTAAGTCCACTAAGAACCCAGAGGCTCCTCTAATGGCTGTCTTGTAGACAGCCACAAGAGGTGGCGTTAACCCTGCGAGGTAATTATTGCAATTTCTCAATAACTGCAATACTTACAATTGCATAGTTAAGGGGACAGGGGCACCTCATCCAGACCATTTCAAGCGGTCTGGTTGCTTAGAGTGTCTTTATAATATTTACTTATGTCAATATAGAGTAATGAAAAAGTTGTATTTATTTTCATATACGTTGTTATTTATTTCATTTTTAGTCATTTTAGATTCTACACATTATTTTTAATACAAATGCATATGGTGAAAAATAAAACAAAAATAATACACACAACGGGCCGTGTACATAAGTTTGGATACATAAGTTTGGATTGGATAAACTCTTAGAATGTATTAGTTTCTTGCATTAAAAGGATCTCTATTTTACTTTAGAATCTGGTTTAAGAGCCAAGCCGCTCAGGACACAGGTGCTTACTATTTAATAAGCCCTCACAGATATGGCTTAACTCCATACTAATTTCCCTTGCTACGGTAATTGTTTATGTAGTACTGTTATAGTGAGCTACAAATGTTAATGTTTAAAATATATTCTAGTACTTAGTGTGGTCGGAGACAGAATGAATTGACCAAGGAACAGATCTATAAGTTAAAGAAAGATTCCTATTCCAAGCATTACTTTTTGAAATGTAATTGCATATCTACAGCTAAGAATAACATCAATACCCCAGGAAATCTCG
The DNA here is from genome assembly GCA_933207985.1 of Pelobates cultripes. Taxonomy (NCBI): domain Eukaryota; kingdom Metazoa; phylum Chordata; class Amphibia; order Anura; family Pelobatidae; genus Pelobates; species Pelobates cultripes. The sequence continues at coordinate 151,256,034 of OW240913.1, read as the reverse complement.
AAAAGGAGAAACATTTTTAACATATCCTTCCTGGTAATATACTTTTATAGTATGAGAATCTGTCTTTCTGTGCTCTCCACAATTCCCTTCTTGAAACAAGTAAGATTCACATTATACAACCAATTAATAAACCCCAAACTCTGGGGTTTCGAAAGTCAAATGATTTTAAAAAGTATATAAAAACCATGTGGGCTGCGATTTTAGTAACCTGATAGTTTACAAGAAAAGCTGGGAACAGGCTAACAGTGACATTACCAAGTCGTCTGTGCAAAGGACAGGTAAGAAATGAAGTGGCATTCCTTGTTAGAGGATATTATATTAAGAATATTAATTTTGTTTTCCTAGTTTGTTAAGGAGGAAAGGGTCTTTACAATTCCTGAATGTGATTCTGGTTAAACCTAGCACAGTTCATACCTGTCACGAAAAGGGGTGGCCCAACACAGTGTAATAACCTCTTAATAGGTAAAATAACAATACCTAAACCAGTCCTTAGAATTGCTGGACTGAAAGTAAAATAAAGAGAATAGTCAAAAACAGGCCTAAGTCAAAGGGAACCAGAGAACAACCAAAACAAAATACCAGTGCCGAGTCAAAGAAACCAGAAATCAGAGTAGTCAGGGAAAAGCAGAGTCAATAACAAAATAGCACCAAACCAGATATAAACGCACTCTTGGCACACTAGCAAGCTAGGAAGCACAACAGGGCAGTAAAAAAATCTGGCTAAATGTGCTTTTATATGCTTGGGAAGGTGATTGATGTAGTCACACCCTCAAAACATAAGAGGACATTTGTAAATCCTGCCCATGCTAGTGCCCATCACCTGAGGACAGCATGGGTGCACTGTGTCATAAAAAGGCGCGTAAGCACAGCGGCTGGTGTCCAGGAGATTAGTCGATCTAGCAGGAAGACTAAAAGAGGCGGTCCTCTCGATCAGGGGAACAGCTGATCGGCGGACCGTCAAGATAACTATAGGATTCCTTACATTACCCCCCTTCAGGACTGCCTACAAGGCAGAAATCACCCGGACTATGAGGAAAACTGGCATGGAAAGCCTGGAGTAAACGCGGAGAATGAACATCATGAACAGCAACCCACGAGTGTTCCTCAGGACCATAACTCTTCCAATGCACCAAATATTGCAGAGTACCCCTGGAGATTTGAGAATCGACAATGGATTGAACCACAAATTCCTCATGATCCTCCACAAGGACAGGCAGAGGAGACCGGGTATTCCTGGTGTATTTGTTACAAACAAGAGGTTTTAACATGTAAGAAACAAAGTAATTATAGATACATAATGCAGGAGGCAACTGCAACTTGTAAGAAACAGGGTTCAAACAACGTAAAACCTTGTAAGGATCAATGAACCGAGGAGCAAATTTATAGATGGAACTTTCAAATGAATGTGCGTAGTACTCAACCAAACCTTGTTACCGACTTGATAAGTAGGAGCTGTCTACGTTTGTCAGTGTAGTTCTTCTGTACAGAAGATTGACGTGTCAGGATGTGCTGGATTAGTTCCCATTTCTCTTGTAGGGTATCCAAAGAATTCTCTACAGCAGGCATTTCCAAGGAAGGATGAAACCCATAACTGAGATAAAATGGACTGTGATAAGCGGATTCTCTCTAATTGCAGGGCGACTTTGATTGCCCAGGTAATTAAAGTCGCCCCAATTATCCTGATTTTATGAAATAAAACATTTTAAAAATTGTTCCAATGACTGATTAGTTCTTTCAGCAGCCCCATTAGACTGTGGGTGATAAGAAAAGTGAGACATCGTTTGATACCAAAATGAGTAGTGAATTCTTTTCAAAATTGAGATATGAATTGTGGACCTCTGTCCGATACTATTTCTTGTGGTAAGCCGTGTAATCTAAACAACTCTCTAGCAAATATATCTGCTAATTCAAATGAAGAGGGTAGTTTATGCAAGGGTACAAAATGGGCCATTTCAGAAAATCTATCAATTATGGTAAGAATGACAGTGTGACAATTGGATATAAGTACATCTACTATAAAATCAATAGAAATACTAGACCATGGTTTCATGGGTATTTCTAATGGTTGAAGTAAACCACATGGTAAAGCGTAAAATGTCTTAGATTGGACATATACATTACAAGCCTGTATATATTCTTTGATATCAAGGGACAAAGAAGACCACCAGAATTGAGAAGAAATAAGAGAAAAGGTCTTCTTTATTCCAGGATGGCAGGTGGCTTTATTATCATGACATAATGATAACACACTTTTTCTTAGAGCAAGGGAAATATATAAAGTATTTTGAGGGGTTTGACTAGGTGCCTCATTTTGTTTCTCTCTTAGAGTATTCATTAACTCAGAAGAGACTCGGAACTAGGTAGCTGCTATTATTTTATCCTTAGGAATACAGTTTACAGTGATGATGGTGCGCAATAGAAAAAACTTTTTTAGCATTCACTGTGGACCTCTTATAGAGAAACAACCTGCCTCCGTGTTGTTGATTTAAGGTGCATATACAGTGTATTGATATCAATACTTAGTGCATGCTTAAATCAACAACACAGAGGCAGGTTGTTTCTCGATGAGAGGTCCACAGTGAATGCTAAAAAATGTTTTTTTTCTATTGCGCATCATCACCACTGTAAGCTGTATTGTGTCCAAATTGTTTTACCAGAGTTTGTTTCTGTTGGTTGCTGCATTTGTTAGATTTATTTTTTCCCCTTTGTGCCAACCTACTTATAATTGTTTTCATTGTTCTTAGGAATGATGGGAGACACTTCAACTTCGGTGAGTAGCATAGGCTCAAATTAACGTGACAAAGCATCTGCCTTAGTATTTTTTGTACCTGGTCTATAGGGTAGTAGGAAACATAAAAAGAATAAAGACCAACAAGCCTGTCTAGCAGTCAATCTCTTACTCTCCCGTATATTCAACAGATTCTTATGATCAGTAAGAATAGTAATAGGGATCAGGATGAAGCAGAACCAAATGCTTTTTTTAAGGTACTCAAAGGCAGCCAATGCTTTTGGGTCCATACTTGATTCGTCTTTTCTTTTTTAGTCATGTTGGCAATAGGGAAAAGGGTAGAGGAAAACCCCTTAATGAATTTCCTATAACAATTGGAGACTCCTATACATCTCTGTAAATAGGAATTCAATAGGAATAGGCCAATCTCTAATGGCTTTTAACTTCTGTGGATCCATCTGGAACCCGAATTCAGATATCACATATCCTAGGAAATTCAAATTTTCTTGATCAAAGATAAATTTCTCTAGTTTGCGGTATAGTACATTCTTTAACAATGTTTGGAGTACCAATCTTACATGTTTATGATGTTTCTCAGGACAAGAGGGATATATCAATATGTTATATAGATACACTGTGACAAACTCATGTAGATACTCTCTTAACACATTATTTATGAGATCTTGGAAGACTGCCGGGGCATTGTATAACCTGAATGGCATTACAGTATATTCGTAATGGCCATATCTAGTGTTAAAGGCCATCTCCATTCATCTCCTTGTTTGATTCTTACTAAATTATATGCACCTCGTAAATTTAATTTAGTAAAAACCCTTGAACCTTTAAATGTCAAAAAGTTATGTGATAAGAGGTACAGGATACACATTACGGACTGTTATCTTATTGAGTCCACAATAATTGATGCATGGCCTAAGATCCGACTCCTTTTTTGAAACGAAAAATAATCCTGCTCCAGCAGTTGAAGAAGACCTGCGAATAAAACCTTTGGTAAGATTATTTTTTATGTACTCCTCCAATATGTTATTCTCCTTCTGAGAAAGAGGATATACAAAACCCCTAGGTTGCATACTTCCAGGAAGTAACGTAATGGCATCTACCATCTATGGCCTCAACGGCCAAGGATGTAGTTCTTTCTCTGAGAGGAAGAGAATATTCATGAGCAAAAGTTTTATCAATAAAACTTTCTGCAGCCCCGGGATCTAATAGAGCAGAAGTACATATCTTCTTTCCCTCATATTTCAAGGTGCTAGGTATAAGAAGCAGTTTTTCTGATTTTCAAGTTGTGAAGGACTCAATTACAACACCCAAGGTCGGTCCTCCGTTAGACCTTAGATTAGGTTTTGGAGTTTTCCAGGCTTTCAGAACAGGATAAACAGAGATGTCCCCTCTTACCACAATACATACATAGACCATCTCTCCTTCTATGTATTCTTTCTGCCTCAGACAATCTAGTAACACCTAACTGCATGGGTTCCAGAATATCCAAAGCCATAGAATCTGAAGGAAAAGTAGCAGCTAATCTTACAGCAGGTCTTCTAGGCCTTTCCTGAGTGTTTTGCCTGTGTCTTAGTCTCTCATCTATTAAGGGATTGGTAAGTGATGAGTGTGGCGGAACCAGCCTCGCCACTGGGCATTGGAGAAGACTGATTGCCAGCCTCCTGCCCTGTGACTATGGTCCCATGTTGAAATGCTTGATTTTCCCCTGCAAAGACCCGAAAGCCGGGTCATTCGGTACTTTCCCTATGTGAGCAGTGTTACCCCAGATAGCTATGCCATGGAGCCCATATAATAAGACTGTGAAAGACTTTGGCTCCATGGCAATTGAACTGTATGTATGTGATCTGAGCGCCATTCAGTAATAATGTGCGCTCAGATCTAAGCTATCTGGGGATATGTTGAATGTACCTGTTTTATGCAATAGCTGCACAGTTATATATTTTTATGTATTTTATTGTATTTTGCTACCATGTGGCTAATGGAGTTTTGCCTATGTCCTTGGAGATAATTGGATTACTTCCCAATTATCTCCAGGATAGAAGACTCTGTGGAACTGGTTTTGGGCAGAAAAGCCATGTTTCATTTGGTCACAAATTTGACCCACTGGACCAATTTGTATGATTTTGACGTATGTGTGTATTTGGAGTATGCTGATTCTGAAAATGTAAATGTGATGCATACTTTTAAAGTTATGAATATTGTGTAAAACTGTGTATTTTCCTGCCTGTGATAATTATATTAACCCATTGTGTAAGGTAATTGTATCACAGGTAGAGAGGAGGATTTTGGGTGGGAGTGTCTGAGTGTATTGTACGTTTATTGGTTGTTTTACAAAACCCTGTGGGTGGTACTAATGTGTAAGAATGTGTATATAAGAACAATAAACCCACAGCTCTGGCAGTTCTACTTCACCCTCAATTTGGAGTGCCATCTCTTATTGGGGGAATCTGCTACAAGGGATTGCTATGCTTGTCATACTCCCTTGCTAAATCACTACTAAGCTCTTGTAAGAGCATGTTCATGCCTTGCTCTCTGGAGGAGTCTACGGTGGTTATGGTGTCTGCTGCAGTGCATGGAGCACTCAGGAAGCGCTAGGAGCATCCATCAACGGAGGTACCCAGATCCATTACTATGAGTTCCTCTAGATTCTCAGGTAATTCTCAAGCAGCCACCTCATCCAAAATGGAATCGGATAAGCCATTCAGGAATACGTCTACAAAGGCTTGATTGTTCAATTTTATTTCTGCTGCTAGAGTACAAAATTCTAAGGCATAATCTACTAAGGAACGATTCCATTGTTTCAATCTTAACAAGGATCTTGCTGCATTGGCTTGTCTCCCTGGTGAATCAAAAGTACATTTAACGACAAACTAATTATAATCATAAACCAGCGCACTGTCTTTTTCTAAAAATGGATTAGCCCAGGCCAGAGCCTTATCAGTAAGAAGGGTAATCTTAAATCCAATTTGGGTTCTATCAGTAGGGTAGAATCTAGATAAAAAGCTCAAAATGGATACTTACTTGATTCAAAAACCCTCTACAACCTACTGGATCCCCTCCATAGTGCAAAGGAAAATGCATGTTGTTATTGCTACGGGCATATGAGTCTGATGTTGTAGCAAGAGGAGTTAAGGATTGATCTTGACCTTCGGGCTGCATGTTTCCTGAACGGTTAAACAATGTTTTTAAAGACTTTGGTCCATCCAAACGCATATCATGAGAGACTGCTGGGGGGGTTAATACCTGCAGGATCTATAATGGCCCTGTTGTAATGTCACAAAAAAGGGGTGACCCACACACAGAATAATAACCCTCCCATAGGTAAAATAAAACTACCTAAACCCATCCTTAGAATTGCTGGACTGAAAGTAAAATAAAGAGAATAGTCAAAAACAGGCCTAAGTCAAAGGGAACTAGAGAACAACCAAAACAAAATACCAGAGCTGAGTCAAGGAAACCAGATATAAACGCACTCTTGCAAGCTAGAAACCACAACAGGGCACTGAAACGCTGGCTAAATTGCTTTTATATGCTTGGGGGCGTGATTGATGTAGTCACACCCCCAAAATCTAAGAGGGCCTCTGTAAAACCCACCCATAGCCTGACGTCGGCATGTGTGCAACGCGTCATAAACAGGGGCGTGTGCACAGTGGCCGGCATCCATAAGATTAGCTGATCGGGCAGGAAGACTGAAGGAGGCGGTCCGCTCAATCGGGGGAACAGCTGATCGGCTGACCGCTAAGATAAGTATATGAATCCTTACAATACCAGAGAGAAAAATTGCATCAGTGTGCATTTGTCAGTGCATGTGTGTATCTGACAGTGTTTGTGTTTCTGTTAGAGTGTGTGTCAGTGTGTGTGTGTGTGTGTGTGTGTGTGTATCTATGCATGTGACTGTGTGTATATTTGAGAGTATACCTATATGTGTGCATGTGCATTTGTTTGTGGTAGTCTGTTCTGTTTGACAGTGTCCATCTCTGTATGAAAGTGTTACTGTGTTTATGTGTGTGGCATTGTGCATCTGTGTATGTGGCAGTGTATATGTGAATATACACCTGCATTCAAACCCCAACACAAACTCTGCATTTCAATGTCAACACAACACACAAACAAACCCTCTTCAAATCCCAACTCTATAAAAAAATACACCTTTGCATTTTAACTATACAAAATACTGCACAAAAAAAACACATCAACATTACACACAAATACACCCCTGCATTTAAACACCAACATAAAATACCCTATACAAAACAGCTGAACCTTCAAGCAAACAATACCACATGCAAGGATGAGCAGTGCAACAGATGAGTATCTACTTTTTTGTCTCATTAGTTTCACCACTGGAAGCGCAAATCTTAAAAAAAATAAAGGATCCATATGCTTTTCACAAAATATTTGCCTGAGCCGTTATTGATCCTCTTTTGTCTTATCCACAGTAGGACGAGGTACAAGAAAATAGATTCAGGACTAAGGTGTCCTATGCTTGGGGCTGAAGTTCCTCTTCGTTGCTATGCACTGGCTTCAGTGGATCACCTTAACTAGTGGGAGTTACACTCTGTTAGATGCCTTATTGACCTGGGGAACTTCAGTCCCAAGCATAGGACACCTTAGTCCTTAATCTTTTTGTTTGTACTTTGCTCTGTGCTCACTGCTCTCCCTGCCGAGCCTTCTTAATGAGTGCCTGTGTCCAAACCCTGTAATAAGGGGCCCCTGGCCCTTTAAGAGTGCTCAGGACCAGCCCCTTTCATACTGCCTGCTGGGAGGAAGTGAGGTGAGATAACTTCCTCCCAAGTAACAGAGTGCCCCTGGGGAGGTTGAGGAGGCATACACAGGAGGAGGAGAGGGACTGAGGAAGTCAGACTCCCATCAGCCTTGGCCATCCAGCTCCCACTGGATCCCAGGGAAGCCACCCTACTGTACCCAAAAGGTAATCAGACAGGAGGGTGGCTAATATATGATGTACATTGATATGTGTGTATACCTGTTGTCAAATCATGCCAATTCCACCTTAAAAACATCGCCCGCATCCGCCCCTTTCTTACACAAGATGCTACTAAAGAGCTTGTCCATGCTCTAGTAAGCTCTCGCATGGACTATTGTAACTCTCTCCTAATTGGTCTTCCCAATAGCTGTATTGCCCCACTACAGTCTGTAATGAATGCTGCTGCCAGATTCATTTTCCTCTCTAGTCGGTCCTCTCACACCTCACCCCTCTGTCAGTCCTTACATTGGCTTCCTATATGCTATAGGAGTCCATTCAAAGTGATAACCCATACCTATAAAGCACTGAATAATCTTAGCCCCTCTTATATCTCCTCACAGATCCATAGGTATGTCCCTTCTTGGTCTCTCTGCTCTGCCCGTGACCTTCTTCTGTCTGCTGCTAGAACCCGTACGGCCAACTCGCGTTTGCAGGACTTTTTGCAGGCAGCTCCCTTACTATGGAATAGCCGCAATTAGATTATTCCCTAGTCTTCAATTGTTTAAAAAGTGCCTTAAAACCCATTTCTTTAGGAAAGCCTATGGCCTCCCAGACTAAGCTCTACCTCACATACCTGTCTCTTGCTCTCTCCTAAAGGGCAGCACTCTACTCTCTCCTCCATCTCTGCTTAACTCCCACCTAATTTGACTGCTATTTCCTGTCCTAATGTGTTTTACACCCCACTTCCTATCGACTGTCAGCTCGTTTGAGCAGGGCTCTCTTCAACCTATTGTTTCTGTAAGTTTTCTTGTAATTGTCCTATTTATAGTTAAACCCCCCCTCTAATAATATTGGAAAGCTCTACGGAATCTGTTGGTGCTATATAAATGGTGATAATAATAATACCTGGGTTTGAGTCAGTGCATCTGGCTATATGTGTGTGTTTATCTGGCTCTCTGTGTGTGTATATGACTGTGTGTATGTATGTGTGTGTATCTGACTATGTATCCTGCTGTGTGTGTTTCCTGCTGTGTTTGTGTCAGTATGTGTATCTGACTGTATCTGGCAGTGTATCTAGCGGTGTGTGTTTGTGTCAGTGTGTGTATCTGGCTGTGTTTATGTCAGTGAGTGTATCTGGCTGTGTATCTAGCTGTGTGTCTATGTATGTACCTCTGTGTTTATGGGTATCTATGTGACTGTATCCCTATGTATGTGTACTTGTGTGTGTGTGTGTGTGTGTGTATATATATATAGTGTGTCAATATGTGTGTATCTATGCATGTGGCAATGCATTCATTCCAGCATTCCAATGCAAACACTGCACACACAGACGCTAACACTGCACACAAATTGACGCCTGCATTCCAACACTAACACTGCACACAGAAACACTCCTGTGTGTCAAAGTGTGTATCTGAGCGTGTGTATGTGCGAGTGTGTATAGGCCATTGCGTTTGTGTTATTGTGTGTATCTGTGTGTAAAGGTGCATGCATGTGTCCAGGTGTGTGCATGTATCAGTGTGTTTAGGTGTGTATCTCCTGTGTCAATGTGTATGTATATCTGTGTTAGTATGCATACATCCAGGTAAACACTCATCATATAAAAACACACCCTTGAATTCAAACTTCAAAATTATATACAAACACGCCCTTCACTCACACCAATAGTACACACAAATGTACATCTGCATTTAAAAGACAACACTACATCCAAACACACCCCTGCATGCAATTACAAACGTTACATACAAACACACCCCTTTATTAAAACGCTAAAATTATATACAAACACCAAATCTACACACAAAAGCACACCTGCATTTAAAAGACAACACTACATACAAGAACACCACTGCATTCCAATGGTAACAGTGCATACATATACACCCCTACATGCACATACATACTCTATACAAAAAAAATGCATAATTCAAATTCACAAACACTACTCACAAATACAACCCTACAAGAATGGCTAAATGGTAGATCCCATCTGGCGTGGGAGTTGTTCGACTGATGAGTATCCATCTTTTCTCCACTCTTGCGCTAGAGGGGAGATCCCAAAAAATTATTTCACCAGGCCCTCTCTATATTAGTTCCATAACTGGGTTGGGGTGGAGGCCATGATTGCATGCCAGGGAGCTGGGGGGGGTTGGGAATGGTGGGGGAAAGGCAGAGTCTAGGGGGCCCAAGCAAATGCTTGCCCAGGGTCCAATTGATACTAAAGACGGCCCTGATGGACGCTGAGATGTGAACAGTGTTCTGTGTCAAAATTGATGCAAGTTTGACACAAGTCAGGATATTAATTACAACTAGCAAAAATGCTGACGCGGCTACAACAAGTTCAGTTCCAATATTGACGTGACTATGACAGGCATTAAGAGTATGGTGCAGATGAATACTTGAATTTTTGCCAGTGCCAACAATGACATGACTGTCTCTCTGTAAGACAGAGGATGGTTGGTCTCAAAACTGGCATGATTATGACGTGTGGAGGAGCAAACATTCCCAGAGAATCTTAAAATGTGTGCAACACTCCTGTACTTTAACCATGCAGAATTTTACGCCCTATAATTAAGTTTTTATTCTTATTAAAAATAGTTGCTTATTATTCTTTATTGGTATTTCTTATGCTCTTACTTAATATATTTCAGATCATGCACTGGCACATGCCTTACAAATTCGCATTAATCCTACTAACCAGCATATTATTTCTTCCTGCTAATTAACTTCTACTACTATTATATATTACTCACATAATATGATATCCCAAGAGCAGAAACAAAAAAAAAGTTAAAGTTCACAGTCCAGCCTATCCATCATTCCATATTTCCTGTGGGGAACCTGACACTGCTAGTTCACTTCCATGCTCTCAGATGTGCATAACAGAATTCCAAATATAGTTTATTCTGAAGTCCATGTAGACTTATTTCAAAACAAGCATTCAAAGAAATAACTCATGAAATTCTCAAAGAAATTCTAAATCTTGTCAATGTAGGGAAAAAGATGGTAATCTAGATAGATGCGATGGTAGATGACCAAAAAAAGCTAGGTGATATGCATTTTCTCATAGTTATAGTGGAAGCCCTGACTCTTAAAGACATGAACGTAGAAGACACTTTAACTACAAGGAGAAATAAATGAAGTAATTAATTAAACATGTATATGTACATTCATGCAGAAAACATGCCCTGTGCAATAACGCCAAATATACCAGAGCAACCTTAGACAGGTTCTATTAGACATGTGCAATTAATTTAGTTCCAAATCCAATTTCCGAGTTCTCTTTTCTTCCATTAATTTCCACGTTCTTTACAAACCATCTGTTATCACAAGAAGAGCAAATTGGGGACTTTGTATCCTTACATGTGATTTCCATAACTAAGGATATCAAATTATGGATTTATCTACTAAGAAACTGAAAGACCAGACTAATTAAAAACACATTTCTTACATACGGTAATCCCAAGTAAGGATAGCAAATTAGCTATCTATTAATGTGATCTATTATACAGACTATAAAAAAAATAAGAACCTTTTATTAATATTTGAACTTTCAGGTAGCAGTTTACTAGACAGCTCCCTAATTTGTTACCCTTATTGTTTTACTTTTTTTTTTTTTTTTTAGTCCACCCTCCCTGCTTCATACTTGGCCAGGGAGGGGGATATGTCAATCCCTGGTGGTCCGGTGGCATGGTCTGTTCAGTGGGGGCCTGCAGAAGCTCTTACTTACCTTCCCAGCAGCTCCCCTGTGTAAATCTCGCGGCCTGCGTGCTGTGCGGAGCATTGCCATGGTAACCCGTGGCAACGCTCTGACGGCCACGCGACACGTAAGATTTAGACAGGGGAGCTGAAGGGAGCTGCTGGGTAGGTAAGTAAGAGCTTCTGTGGACCCCCCCTTGTCATGAGCCTGGCGGTCCTGATCTGTATTATGGCAATGTAAGTTTCCATAATATAGACCCTCACTCGAGTATAAGCCGAGGGGGGCTTTTTCAGCATAAAAAATGTGCTGAAAAACTCTTCTTATACTCGAGTATATACAAAAAAAAACCCTACACCAAAAAACTACCTTTCTCTTATATACCCCGAAGAACCTTCTTAAAGATAAACAAATACCTATATAAATTATTCTAAGTAATTAACTTAGTGTATAAGTTAAGACAAACATAAAATATATTGAATCCTCTAAGAGATCCTTTGTATTAAAATATTTACCATAACCACTAATTGAAGTATTGAAAAATCTAACAAATTAACTTTACTCCTTAAACAAACAAGAGCAATTATCCTTAAAATAATGAAGAAAACTAAATATGGCCCCAAAGAAGGATAAAAACAAAAACTCCACCACAACTACTATAAGTAAACATAAGAATACCTTTTACTCTCTAAAGACAACAATTTCAGAATCTAAGAGAAGATCTCAAATTAATGAGCCATCAACCTCTCAAATAGAAATAGACCAACATACTTCCAATACCACAGAAGAAGACCTCTTACCCAAATATAAGTATATTAAAAAATTCCAAGATCTCATATGCAACTAGAATGAGAAGAAACACAAAATCCGAGATCTACTCAAATAAGATACAGATGGTCCTTTCCAACGGCAATAATACTTTCTCGTAATGGAGGCACTTATTCTTTCTCAGACCCTAAACATCTTCAGGACAAGCTCAATTTGTGGAATATTATCAAGAGCACTTGAGAATATAAGAATCTAAAAGAAAGAACGGGACATTTTTTCTTTCTCCTCCTCCCCCCCCTCCACTCTTTAAAAGGCTTTAGCTCGCCACTTGCAAATATAAGCACCACACATTTCTTAACTCTGATTTAGAAGGGACACTAATATATACTTCGACACATAAATGTATTAACTGTTAATATAAAGTTAAGTATACACTCACTTATATGTCTATAATAGAACTATATTACACATATAAGATTTAAATTTGTTATATACTTTTATTCAATTACATTGGATCTTTAAGATCTGAATCACCATATTCACTGCATAATATTATTGCGGTTCACAAATAGGCACTTAATATTGTTAATACTTTGTACTACAAATAGGCACTTATAGGATTAAATGTGCAAATATAGATACATTAATTATATAAATATGAGATAGGAGTGGTGATGTTGGACTAGCCAACGTCAGAACCCCAAGGTAGGTTACAAGAGGTAACCCCACAACAAGTAAATAACTACCAACTGAAAGAGTGAGATAGAAAAAAACACTCACTCAAAAGTGAATTGGATTCAATCTCACTCTAGAAGATTACCTCCTAAAGTAAAGAAAATGGTAATAACCTTTATTGAACTAAAATTAAGCAAAGAAAATATATATAATAGGTATAAAGCTTATCCTTGATAGAAACACCATAGAAAGTTGTGTTAGTGAAAATCACATAAAGGTGAAGAATTAAAAACCTGGGAATATGTTCCTTAATCTCATAGAAAATGATATATATATTTTGTATGTGCACATACGTATAGAGTCCGTAAAATAAATAGTAGTAAGGCCTCTAAAGAGGACCAAGTAAGACTATAGGGACATCTGATATGTGGACCAATATATAAGAGAAATGGTACATAAGTACAGACTGCTCCGTACAAAAGATGAAAATTAAATAAACCAAGTCGCGCAAAAACTGTAAAATCTGTAAGTGATATATATAGCTGGGATCGTGGGACCTAGCGATAGAAGAAATGCCAATATGGTACTGGAGTTAAACTGTGGTCATTACAAATAGTCTCAATAGAGTATACCAAGATAGCTCACTGGTGGAAAATAAATTCACGAAGAAGCACAAACTGGTATAGAGCTATGTAGCCGACCCTGATGTACAGACTCTCTTGGAGGCTATATGTCTCGTTTGGCAATATAAACTATAGGGGAAATCCAATAGTGATATATCCCCTATAGTGATGTACCGAACGGTTCGCCGGCGAACGGTTCCTGGCGAACATAGCATGTTCGCGTTCGCCACGGCGGGCGAACATATGCGCGGTTCGACCCGCCCCCTATTCGTCATCATAGAGTAAACTTTGACCCTGTACCTCACAGTCAGCAGACACATTCCAGCCAATTAGCAGCACAGCCTCCCTAGCAGACCCTCCCACCTACTGGACAGCATCCATTTTAGATTCATTCTCAAGCTGCATGCTTAGTAAGAGGAGGGAAAGTGTAGCTGCTGTTCATAAGATAGGGAAAAGCATAGCTAGGTTAGGGATAAGGGTATGCTTTTTTTTTATTTTTTTTTTCTATGTAATGTAAATGCACTTAGTTGTCTGCCACTGCTGCCAGCTTCTGTGTCAGGCTCACAGTGCCCATTTCCCCAGTCAGTGCCACCAATTACATCTGGTGTCACAATAGCTTGGATTTAAAAACAAAAAACTTTTTTCACTGTTATAGATTGAATAGCAGTCAGTTGTCTGCCACTGCTGCCAGCTTCTGTGTCAGGCTCACAGTGCATACTGTGCCCATTTTCCCAGTCAGTGCCACCACTTACATCTGGTGTCACAATAGCTTGGATTTAAAAACAAAAAACTTTTTTCACTGTTATAGATTGAATAGCAGTCAGTTGTCTGCCACTGCTGCCAGCTTCTGTGTCAGGCTCACGGTGCATACTGTGCCCATTTCCCCAGTCAGTGCCACCAATTACATCTGGTGTCACAATAGCTTGGATTTAAAAACAAAAAACTTTTTTCACTGTTATAGATTGAATAGCAGTCAGTGTCCTTAAAGCGGTGTGTTACGCTAACAGTGGATACGGTGACCAGTGCCACCACTTATATCTGGTGTCACAATAGCTTGGATTTAAAAACAAAAAACTTTTTTCACTGTTATAGATTGAATGGCAGTCAGTGTCCTTAAAGCGGGTGTGTTACGCTAACAGTGGATACGGTGACCAGTGCCACAAATTAGATCTGGTGTCACAATAGCTTGGATTTAAAAAAACCCCACTTTTTTCACTGTTATAGATTGAATAGCAGTCAGTGTCCTTAAAGCGGGTGTGTTACGCTAACAGTGGACACGGTGACCAGTGCCACCACTTAGATCTGGTGTCACAATAGCTTGGATTTAAAAAAAAAACACTTTTTCACTGTTATAGATTGAATAGCAGTCAGTGTCCTTAAAGCGGGTGTGTTACGCTAACAGTGGATACGGTGACCAGTGCCACCACTAGATCTGGTGACACAAAGCTTGTATTTAAAAACAAAAAACACTTTTTTCACTGTTATAGATTGAATAGCAGT
>OW240913.1:151216734-151231838 GCA_933207985.1 Pelobates cultripes | reverse complement strand
TTATCATCAGAGTCGGTATAGGAATATTTTCAGAATAAAGTTGGAAAATTTCTACATATTAATGATAATGGTACAGTCTCTTCCTCAACTTTATGGTGCACTCTAAAATGTTTTGTATGTGGACTTTGTATTAAAATGGGTTTACAAAACTAAAGAAAAAACCCAGAAAGTTACTTTATAGATTTACATGTAGACTAGGCCAAGAGGGAAAGACTTAACATGCATACTTTATGCTCTGAAAGAACTAAATTGATAAATAACATCAAAAGAGAAATAAACTGTAAAATATTAGTTCAAGTAGATAAAGCCATTCTTCGATTAATACAAAGATGGTATCATAATAACAATAAAGTAGGGAAGGTCCTCACAAATAAACTGAGAAATTATAAAAAAAATTTAAAAAAATCTCTCTAAACTGATTACAAATAACAGATCAGTACATTCTCCAAAAGATATAGCAGAAACATTCACTAGATATTATGAAAAACTTTAAGATCTTAATGAGGACCCCCCAAATAAGGAGCAAGAGGGGTCAGCAAGGAGTAGGAAGAGGCAGCAAGGAGCAGGAAGGGTCAGCAAGGAGCAGGAAGGGTCAGCAAGGAGCAGGAAGGGTCTGCAAGGAGCAGGAAGGGTCTGCAAAGGGTAGGAAGAGGCAGCAGGGAGCAGGAAGGGTCTGCAAGGAGCAGGAGGGGTCAGCAAGGAGCAGGAAGGGACAGCAGGGAGCAGGAAGGGTCTGCAAGGAGCAGGAGGGGTCAGCAAGGAGTAGGAAGGGTCTGCAAGGAGCAAGAGGGGTCAGCAAGGAGTAGGAAGAGGCAGCAGGGAACAGGAAGGGTCTGCAATGAGCAAGATGGGTCAGCAAGGAGTAGGAAGAGGCAGCAGGGAGCAGGAAGGTTCTGAAAGAAGCAGGAAGGGGCAGCAAGGAGAAGCAAGGGTCTGCAAGGAGCAGAAAGGTAAAGTAGAAGAAGGAGCAGAAAGGGATCAGAAAGAGAAAGGAGCAGAAGGGCGCAAAATAAGCAGAAAGTAGCAGAAAGTTAAAGGAGCAGAAGGAGCCAAGGAGGAGAGAAGACCGTGTCAGAAGAAAAAGAAGACTGTCAAATGAAGGAAAATAAAATGAGATTGGAGCAGGAATGACAAGTGAAGTGATCTGTCCACTTCATTGTGGACACCACATCATAAGGTGTTGGTACCTGAGCCTGGCACGGAAACTTTGGACCTTCTCATCACCCCAGGTAAAAAAAAAATATACATCAGTGTTAATGTGTTCACTTTTATTTACTGATTGTTAGAAAACACAGAGGGCCGCTGGGTAGGGGTGCCGCTGATTGGCTAGAGGGCCTGCTGGCCCTCTAAGCCAATCAGTAGCTCCCCATTCATAAAAACTTAAAACATTTTTATGAATCGGGAACTAGCGATTGGCTTAGAGCATCAGCTGACCACTCTAGCCAATCAGCAGCAACCATGCCTGACGTCAATCTGCACTTCCTAACAATCCATTTTAGAAGCCAAATACCACTGAGCGACCTGGAGATCTTGAGCTGGAGGAACATGTATTCCTGATACCATAGTTGTGAAAACTATATTCACCCTGGCTTTATGTGATTATGACTATGCTCCTCCCCTTCATGACATTGTCAAAAAGGGGCCAAGTATGGATGTCATTACAATTATGCCCCCCCTGGAAAAATTCCTGCGGACGTCCATGTCCCGATGGCTACTCAGCAAACCTTTACAAACATTTTCAAGAAACAATTATACCTCTACTGTTGATGATGTTCAAAGATTTTTCAACTATTGGTATCCCTGGTGAGATGCTCCAGGCCATGATATCTCCAATCCTGAAACCGGGAAATGATCTAACAATAGTTTCCAACTTTAGACAAATATCTTTAATTCATTTACAGGGAGTGCAGAATTATTAGGCAAATGAGTATTTTGACCACATCATCCTCTTTATGCATGTTGTCTTACTCCAAGCTGTATAGGCTCGAAAGCCTACTACCAATTAAGCATATTAGGTGATGTGCATCTCTGTAATGAGAAGGGGTGTGGTCTAATGACATCAACACCCTATATCAGGTGTGCATAATTATTAGGCAACTTCCTTTCCTTTGGCAAAATGGGTCAAAAGAAGGACTTGACAGGCTCAGAAAAGTCAAAAATAGTGAGATATCTTGCAGAGGGATGCAGCACTCTTAAAATTGCAAAGCTTCTGAAGCGTGATCATCGAACAATCAAGCGTTTCATTCAAAATAGTCAACAAGGTCGCAAGAAGCGTGTGGAAAAACCAAGGCGCAAAATAACTGCCCATGAACTGAGAAAAGTCAAGCGTGCAGCTGCCACGATGCCACTTGCCACCAGTTTGGCCATATTTCAGAGCTGCAACATCACTGGAGTGCCCAAAAGCACAAGGTGTGCAATACTCAGAGACATGGCCAAGGTAAGAAAGGCTGAAAGACGACCACCACTGAACAAGACACACAAGCTGAAACGTCAAGACTGGGCCAAGAAATATCTCAAGACTGATTTTTCTAAGGTTTTATGGACTGATGAAATGAGAGTGAGTCTTGATGGGCCAGATGGATGGGCCCGTGGCTGGATTGGTAAAGGGCAGAGAGCTCCAGTCCGACTCAGACGCCAGCAAGGTGGAGGTGGAGTACTGGTTTGGGCTGGTATCATCAAAGATGAGCTTGTGGGGCCTTTTCGGGTTGAGGATGGAGTCAAGCTCAACTCCCAGTCCTACTGCCAGTTCCTGGAAGACACCTTCTTCAAGCAGTGGTACAGGAAGAAGTCTGCATCCTTCAAGAAAAACATAATTTTCATGCAGGACAATGCTCCATCACACGCGTCCAAGTACTCCACAGCGTGGCTGGCAAGAAAGGGTATAAAAGAAGAAAATCTAATGACATGGCCTCCTTGTTCACCTGATCTGAACCCCATTGAGAACCTGTGGTCCATCATCAAATGTGAGATTTACAAGGAGGGAAAACAGTACACCTCTCTGAACAGTGTCTGGGAGGCTGTGGTTGCTGCTGCACGCAATGTTGATGGTGAACAGATCAAAACACTGACAGAATCCATGGATGGCAGGCTTTTGAGTGTCCTTGCAAAGAAAGGTGGCTATATTGGTCACTGATTTGTTTTTGTTTTGTTTTTGAATGTCAGAAATGTATATTTGTGAATGTTGAGATGTTATATTGGTTTCACTGGTAATAATAAATAATTGAAATGGGTATATATTTGTTTTTTGTTAAGTTGCCTAATAATTATGCACAGTAATAGTCACCTGCACACACAGATATCCCCCTAACATAGCTATAACTAAAAACAAACTAAAAACTACTTCCAAAAATATTCAGCTTTGATATTAATGAGTTTTTTGGGTTCATTGAGAACATGGTTGTTGTTCAATAATAAAATTAATCCTCAAAAATACAACTTGCCTAATAATTCTGCACTCCCTGTAGATGTAAAGATATTTTCAAAAATTATAGCAAATCGTATCAAACTGATCATTCCCAAGATTATTCACAAAGATCAATCGGGGTTTGTAATGGATAGAAACCCAATAGATAATACCGTAAAATTATAAACATCATAAATAATGCAGAAAGATCTTAAACTAAAATGGCCTTTTTGGCATTAGATGCCAAAAAGGCATTCGATAGGGTTGATTGGACATTCTTGGATTTAGTTCTTGAGACATTTTGGTTCATAGGTAAATTTAAAGATAATATTATGTCATTATACACTAACCCAACTGCTTATGTAATGTGGCCAATGATGGAGTCAAATTGGCTAGCTATCTCAAATGTAACTCGTCAAGGATGCCCATTGGCACCTATGCTTTATATACTCTCAATTGAACCGATAGCCATCTTAATAAGAGGAAATGAAAAGACCAAAGGTATGCAAATAGGAAATCGAAACTTCAAAATAACAATATATGCAGATGATGTGTTTCTGTCCATGACAGACCCCATAAATTCGATCGATGCTCTCATTACCGCAATTAATCTATTTAGTACAATTTCAAATTATAAGATTAATATTCAAAAGTCTCAAATTTTAACTAAGTTTATTTCTAATATTGAACTAGAACTGATGAAATCTAAATATCAATTAGATTGGGGAAAAAATTATATAGATTATCTGGGTATAAAGAATAAATGTAATATATCTAGTGTGGTACAGTTTAACTATAAAGAGCTACTGAATACTTTGACATCATATCTTCGTGCTCAAAAAGAATTGGATATATTGTGGTTAGGCCATATAAATGTAATTAACGCCTATGTACTTCCAAAAATTGTTTACTTATTAAGAACTATTCCTTTAAGGGTTGATGCTAATTTATTGGGCAAATTTGCTGCTTTGTTTAAAGAATATATTTGGAGGGGAAAACATCCAAGAAGAGCCAATAATATATTAACTAGAACTAAAAAAGATGGATGTTAATCCACTTCACTCTTGGTTTAAATTTGAAAACAAAACAGTCAGATTGGTATTATTTCGAAAAAAAGATATGGGCTCATGGTAAATATCGAAGATTTTTTTTGTCCAATTTGACACTAAAAAGAAGCCAATATTAAATTCAGTAATAAACGACATGATTATTACTCTGATTAAATTAAAGAAAACATTTTTCTTGAAAAATAAAATTCCTTATGAAGCCCCATTGGAAATACTCTCTTATGATATAAATGATTTAAATTTAAAAACATGGAAAATTTTAGGGATCCAGAAAATTTCGGACATTTTACAAGACGGAAATTTTATGCCCTTCAGTTTACTCCAACAAAGATATTCACTTTCCAACAAAGAAATATTTCCTAGGGATGTGCATGGAAGAACAATTTGGTTCGGTTTGGCACTTCCAAAATTCGGGACTTTGGCAACCCTAACTCTACCCCTACCCCTAACCCTAACTCTACCCCTAACCCTAACTCTAACCCAACCTCTACCCCTTACCCTACCTCTACCCTTAGGGTTATGGGTAGACTTAGGGGTAGGGTTAGAGGAAAGTTGGGGTAAGGGTTAGGGGCAGGGTTAGGGCTAGATTCTTGTCATCATTCCTTTAATTTTCCCTCCCTCTCCTGTTTTGCCACTTTCCAGAAATCCAAAGCACTTCGGAACTTCTGAAATTTGGCACTTCAGCAATTCGGTTCAGTTCAGCACTTCGGACATTCGCCAATTCGCCACTTTGGCAATTCGGAATCCGAATGGCTGAATTACTGAAATTTGTCGAATTTAAATTTGGACCGAAACGAATTGAACATGACTAATATTTCCATATCTAAGAATTAAAAACTATTTGCTGGATCAGAAATATGTTTCTTATCATTGACTGAACGACCTGTTTTCCTTTTATTACAATAAAAAATAAAAAAATAAAAATCCTATCCAAAATATTAACCCTTTTAAATTCTAATTGCCCGACATCAGGGAAAAAAAATTAAACCTATGCCAATTTATAAATGGGAATATGAATTACACATGGTTTTTCCCATTGAGGCCTGGTTAAAAGGCATTTCTTAAGTTTGTAACAAACCACCTCTTTTACAGGTAGGATTGTCACAGATCTTGCAGTAACCACAGCCTTCTAGGGTATACAAAGTCCAGGACACATTCAGCTCGGTTTTCCTTTTTATTCAGCAAGAAAACAGGTGCTTTAAATAATAACAAAACAAACAAAATCCCTTGCTCTTACTTGAGCTCTTACTAGACAGTAATTGCTATCTGCAATTGGGTGGCTTTCCCACTTACCAATTTTCCAAACAAAAGAAATGTCTTTGCAATACACACAATCTCTCCTAGCTGTCTTTTTCTCCCTCACTCTGCAGCAGGCTGCTCTCTTCTTTTAAAGGCCTGTCTACTAATTGAGTAGCTACAGGTGAGTGCCAATTAGTTAACTCTTAAAATCAGATCCAAGCTGTGGTCTGTTATACAGCAACTAGTGCTGTTGGAGCATTGGCCCACCCTGCTCTCCAAATACTCCGCCCCAGGGACCCATACCATGTTTTGCAGAGCATCAGCTATGCATATTGCAAACTTTAACCTCTCTCCCTGGGGCATTTAACTGAAAATCCTCTGGTTGCTGTTTAGCAAATCAGGTCTGATGTATCTCCCATCAACCACTATTCCACCTTTACGCTCACATATCCTCCCCCCCAGCTCATACCCATGGGTTTGAGCGACCATGGAAATCAGGGAGTGTACCCTTGAAAGCCCATCAGCATTACCTTGTTGCAGACCAGCCCTGTGTTCCACAGTGAAATTAAAAGATTGTAAACTCAAAAACCATCTGGTTACTCTGGAGTTATTTTCCTTGTTCTGATACATCCATGTCAGAGGTGCATGGTCCATTATCAATCGGAACTTTCTGCCTAGCAGGTAGTATTTAAGAGAGTCTAATGCCCACTTAATAGCAAGACACTCTTTTTCAACAATAGAGTAGTTCTTCTCATGTGGGTTTAACTTCCTGCTCAAAAAGAAAACAGGGTGTTCTTCACCCTGGTATTCCTGTGAAAGAACAGCCCCCAAGCCAACATCAGAAGCATCTGTCTGAACTATAAAGTCCCTGGAAAAATCTGGGGTCACCAAGACAGGATGGCTACAGATAGCTTCCTTCAGACTCTTAAAAGCCTTTTCTGCCTCAGGGCACCATTTAACTATAACTGGGGATTTTGCTTTAATAAGGTCTGTTAGAGGTGCAGCAATGGTAGCAAAATCTGGGATGAACCGCCTATATCCAATTAAACCCAAAAATGCCTTTACTTGTTTCTTTGTAAGGGGCTGTGGCCATTTTTGTATGGCTTCTACTTTGGCTTCCTGTGGTTTAACCAAACCCCTCCCAATAGAATAACCTAAGTACTTTGCTTCCTCTAAACCAATCGTACACTTGGAAGGATTGGCAGTTAAGCCCGCTGAGCGGATAGCATCAAGCACCGCTTGAACTTTGGGGAGGTGGGATTCCCAGTCTGCACTGTGGATGATGACATCATCCAAGTATGCTGCAGCATAACGAACATGAGGTTTAAGAATTCTGTCCATCATTCGTTGGAATGTGGCAGGTGCCCCATGTAACCCAAATGGCAATACAGTGTACTGAAACAGGCCACTAGGTGTTGAAAAGGCTGTCTTTTCTTTGGCTCTTTCAGTGAGAGGGACCTGCCAGTAACCCTTTGTTAAATCCAAGGTTGTTAGATAACGAGCTTTACCCAGTCTTTTTATTAACTCATCAACTCTGGGCATTGGGTAAGCATCAAATTTTGAGATAGCATTTAACTTGCGGTAGTCATTACAGAACCTCCATGTGCCATCAGGTTTTGGCACCAATACAATAGGACTACTCCAGTTACTCTGGGATTCTTCAATGACTCCAAGTTTTAACATGCTCTCAACCTCTAAGTTTATAACCTCCCTCCGGGCCTCAGGAATTCTATAGGGTTTGAGATTAACTCTTTTCCCTGGTTCGGTTATTATGTCATGTTTAATCACCTTAGTCTTTCCTGGAACTACCGAGAAAACATCCCTATTTCTTCTGATGAAGTCTCTGACCTCTTGCTTTTGATGTACAGACAGAGTCTCAGATACATTCACCTCTGGCTCTACTATAGGAGGTTCTGAAGGTTTTAAAGCAACCAGGACCTCCCTGTCCTTCCATGGTTTTAACAGATTTATATGATACAACTGTTCAGGCTTTCTTCTTCCTGGTTGTCTGACTTTATAATTGACATCACTCACTTTCTCTATTATTTCATAGGGTCCATGCCAAGTCGCAAGGAACTTATTCTCCACAGTAGGGACCAGAACCAATACCCTGTCTCCAGGTTGGAACACTCTGACTCTAGCATTACGGTTATAGCTGTTTTTCTGAGCCTGCTGGGCTTCCAGCATGTGTTCCCTGACAATAGGCATGATGGTGGCCATTCTATCCTGCATTTGAGCTATATGCTCAATTACACTCCTGTGAGGAGTAGTCTCCTGTTCCCAGGTCTCCTTAGCAATATCCAATATTCCCCTGGGATGTCTTCCATATAACAATTCAAAAGGAGAGAAGCCCGTGGAGGCCTGTGGAACTTCCCTAATGGAAAACAGTAGATATGGCAATAAAAAAAATCCCAATTTCTTCCATCAGCATCAATTACCTTGCGTAGCATACTCTTAAGGGTTTTGTTGAACCTCTCTACTAAACCATCAGTCTGTGGGTGATATACTGAGGTCTTAAGATGTTTAACCTGCAAGAGCCTGCACAACTCTTTTGTGACTTTGGACATGAACGGGGTCCCCTGGTCTGTCAGGATTTCTTTAGGGATACCCACCCTACTGAACATCAACATAAGTTCCTTAGCTATTAACTTTGCAGAGGTATTACGCAAGGGAATGGCCTCAGGGTAACGAGTTGCATAGTCCAAGATGACTAATATATATTGGTGTCCTCTAGCAGACTTTACCAGTGGCCCCACTAAGTCCATAGCGATCCTTTCAAAAGGTACATCAATTATGGGTAAGGGTACAAGTGGACTACGAAAAGTCTTGAAAGGAGCCCTGTACTGGCACTCTGGACAAGAGGAGCAATAGTTTGTAATAGCAGCAAACACTCCAGGCCAGTAAAACCTTCTAAGGACTCTCTCTCTAGTTTTTTCGGCTCCCAAATGTCCCCCTAATATGTGGCTGTGAGCCAACTTTAGCACTATATTTTGGTAAGTCTGAGGAACCAACAACTGCTTAATGATGTCTGAATCCCTTTTCTCTACACGGTAAATTAGGTCATTTTGTACTTCAAAATAGGGGGACGGTAGGGCTTCTCCTGGCTGATTAGCAACCCCATTTACAACTTTAATATCATTTCTAGCTGTCACTAAAGTGGGATCTTCCCACTGAGCACTTTTAAAATTACCTGGACTGATTCCAATATCAATTAAGTCCTTATCTTTGTCTGCAGTATTAGTAGGCTCCTCACTAGTTTGAGCTGGGTTATCTCCTATTAATACTGGTTTAGGGCAGTACTTTCTCCTTTTTCTTATTTTTCCATCACAATGGTCAAAACCCAAGTCAATATCGGAAAAAGGGAACACATTATCCTCGGCCGATTGACTAATTTCTGATAAAGTTTGGTCCCTCTTTTGTACAGCTGCCCATAATTCTAGAAAGTGAGGAAAGTCTCTACCGATCACTACCTCATGGGCTAATCTAGGTACTACACCCACTCGGTACTTTAAATCCCATACTGGGTTCCAATATTTACTTCCGCAGTGGGGTATTCCTTTTTATCACCATGAACACAGATAATGCCTATTTTCTGTACATGATCAGGTTTTACACAAGGTATTACAGACTCTGCTACCAACGTAACCATACTACCCGAATCAAGTAATGCTTTAGACATTTTACCATTCACAGTTACACAGCATTTATGAGGGTTATTATCATAGTCATTGTTAACAGTACCATAACAGTTGAGCAAAAATGAACGTGCTCCCTCATCTTTGCCCATATTGTATTCCATAGGTTCATCCTTCAATGGACAGTCTTTGGCCATATGACCATCCTCTTTGCACTTGAAACATTTGACAGTAAAATCTGCCCACCAATTAGTTCCTCTCCCAGGCCTATTAGACCTGGATGCCCCCCTGGTGTTTTGTGTATAGAGCTGCAGCTCTTCAACTCCCCTTAAACCTTGAACAGTCTTACCAGGTCTTGCAGAATCTTGGGGCTTAGGATTGCGAGGGTTTGCCTGTGAAGTAGGACATAGCAGTTCTCCTGCAGCCACATATCTTTCCACCAAGGCAATCAGTTGGTCAGCTGTATGGGGGTCACTTTGGCTGACCCAGCGACGCAGGGAAGCTGGTAAACCACGCAAAAACCGGTCCATTACTAAGGTTTCCACAATGTGGCTAGCGGAATGGATTTCAGGTTGTAACCATTTCCGTGCAAGGTGTAGGAGGTCAAACATTTGGGAACGTGCGGCTTTGTCTGAAGAATATGACCATGAGTGGAACCTTTGGGCACGTACTGCAGAGGTTACACCCAGTCGTGCCAAGATTTCAGCTTTCAATTTGCTGTAGATACTTGCATCGGCTGGTTCTAGGTCATAATATGCCTTCTGCGGCTCTCCACTTAGGAACGGTGCCAGTATGCTTGCCCACTCACCAGCCGGCCATCCCTCCCTCTCAGCAGTGCGCTCAAATGCCAGAAGGTACGCCTCAACATCATCTGATGCGGTCATTTTCTGAAGATAGTGGCTCGCCCGAATCACCTTTGGCCCCTGGTATCTTCCATCAGGGTCTCCATTCAGTTTTTCAGAGATAGCTTGGATTTCCTGTTGTAGTCCCTGGGTGACTTTTTGCTGCTCCTCACGGGCTACTTTAAACATCTCCGCTTGTGTCACAACAAGCTGTTTCACCAAGGACTCAGTGCACTCCATTTGTGTTTTGGCCAGGACTTTAGCACACTCTGCCTGGGCCAGCACCAGTTGCTGCAGGGCTGCACTGTTTTCTGCAGCTCTCCTGTTAGTCTCCTGTTGCACAGAGGTGGATTGGATCAGAGCCTTGATAACATCCTCCATGTTGAGCTTTAAATGACTTCTACCCTCAGGCTTACGTGGCTGCCCGCATTCTCCACCATATGTAACAAACCACCTCTTTTACAGGTAGGATTGTCACAGATCTTGCAGTAACCACAGCCTTCTAGGGTATACAAAGTCCAGGACACATTCAGCTCGGTTTTCCTTTTTATTCAGCAAGAAAACAGGTGCTTTAAATAATAACAAAACAAACAAAATCCCTTGCTCTTACTTGAGCTCTTACTAGAC
This sequence comes from Pelobates cultripes, assembly GCA_933207985.1. NCBI lineage: Eukaryota > Metazoa > Chordata > Amphibia > Anura > Pelobatidae > Pelobates > Pelobates cultripes. Next base: position 151,221,025 of record OW240913.1, on the reverse strand, counting down.
AGTAATTGCTATCTGCAATTGGGTGGCTTTCCCACTTACCAATTTTCCAAACAAAAGAAATGTCTTTGCAATACACACAATCTCTCCTAGCTGTCTTTTTCTCCCTCACTCTGCAGCAGGCTGCTCTCTTCTTTTAAAGGCCTGTCTACTAATTGAGTAGCTACAGGTGAGTGCCAATTAGTTAACTCTTAAATCAGATCCAAGCTGTGGTCTGTTATACAGCAACTAGTGCTGTTGGAGCATTGGCCCACCCTGCTCTCCAAATACTCCGCCCCAGGGACCCATACCATGTTTTGCAGAGCATCAGCTATGCATATTGCAAACTTTAACCTCTCTCCCTGGGGCATTTAACTGAAAATCCTCTGGTTGCTGTTTAGCAAATCAGGTCTGATGTATCTCCCATCAACCACTATTCCACCTTTACGCTCACAAGTTTCACATATGATCCACTGTATCTCTAAAATAGAACTTTACTACAAGTTAATGTAAAGGTGGTATCTTACTCCAGCATGTCTCAATAAAATTTCAAGAATTAACTCAGATGTTGGAGATGCCATCTAGAAAAGGGTACCAAAGTTCACATATGGTGGGAATGTATTGAATTAGCAAATATTAAGTCTAAAATCAGAACAATTCGACCAAAAATACTGAACAACAAATTTACCCCACATATGTCTAAATGGATTATAGATTTTCCACAATATAATAAGGCACAAGAATACTTAGTTACACATATTCTATCTATAGTATTAGCACGTAATTGGGAAACAACAAATTTAAATTGGATAGAAATAAGTGAGCGAATTTCATACCAATAAAAAATGGAACGCAGTTTCTTCATAATAAAGTTTACAGTGGAAAAATATGAAAATTATTGGGAACCTTGGACAAATTTTTTGTCAACATAATTCTAACTTCCATAAATTCAGATCAGGATTCACCTCTAACTCTTAAACATATATATAAGTAACAAATGTCAAATCAATCAAAGTCAACATCCTACTACCCTGGACACTTGAGTATGAATGTATAGTATGAATGGGAACATGTTAGGACAACATGTATTGTTTTGTATTGTATTGTTAATAATGATGATATTAATATTATTCCTTATGCGTATTTTCACTAAATTGTTAACATTTGAAAAATTTGTGAATATGATCATGTCATGAAAAGAAATTTATTATAATTTTTTTCACAAATAAAAATCTATAAATGAAATAATAATAATAAACTTAATGCTCAAGTATTTATTAGGGGAAATTAATGCCACCTTGAAGTTATGAAGAACAACAAAACAAATAGACGTATAGACCTAATTAACTTTTTTATATATATATATATATATATATATGAAAATTATTGGGAACCTTGGATAAATTTTTTTGTCAACATAATTTTAACTTCCATAAATTAAGATCATGATTCACCTCTAACTCTTAAACATATATATATATACACATACATACACACACACACACACACAGGCGTTTTTGTGCATATAAGCTATACCTAGGAAGTGCTATATAATTTTCATTTTTTTCTGTATTATATATAATGTCATGATTGCATAATAGTATATGTATTCAATTATTCCACAGGTAAATTCACAATAATTGTTTCCAAGCCACACTAATAAATTACTTGTCCATACTGCAGAGTTTCATTAAATGTCAACAAATATCTGCTTTTATAACTCTTGCTCTCTGTGCCATATTAGTGCATCACATATAATTAACACGGCATGAGTAAATTAACACATTTCAAAATTATAAGGATTAAAAGGTAATATTAAAATAAATATAATTTGTTACTGGAAATGAAAACATGTATTTTGTTTATTGTATGCTATACTTTACACGCAGCGATAAAGACTCATTCTCAGTTAGGATATTGTTTCACATGGAGATTTCTATAAAAATAATATATTTTTTTTTTTTTTTTACTTTTTTATACAGTACTGTCCTATACTTGGCACAAAGTTGTTTCTTTTTAGTAATTTGGAGAAACATGTAAAAACCAAGCAACAAAACCTTCTGGACATTAAATTAGAGGGGCAAAGGTTTAAAAATAATATCAGGAAGTATGACTTTACTGAGAGGGTAGTGGATGCATGGAATAGCCTTCCAGCTGAAGTGGTGGAGGTTAACACAGTAAAGGAGTTTAAGCATGCATGGGATAGGCATAAGGCTATCCTAGCTTTAAGATAAGGCCAGGGACTAATGAAAGTATTTAGAAAATTGGGCAGACTAGATGGGCCAAATGGTTCTTATCTGCCATCACATTCTATTTTTGTATGTTTATTATTACACCATTTGAAACATTTTTTGGGACTCATTAACTTTGATTTACTAGTTAGGGTTGAGACCAGTGTTATTTAATGTTTTACCTTAGTGGCATTAGCTCAATATCCTGACTATTTATTAACAATACTCATGTGTCAACATATGGCATAAATCACAACTTGCAGCTCATGTTTTTCCCTGCACTATGCAAACGGTAAAATATCCTAACTGTTTGTTGTTGTAAAACCAGCCTGAGGGTTATAGAACACCAGCACAAACAAGAGCGCGAGAGATCAAGGCTTGCTGTATACACTATATTAAAGGGACACTATAGTCACCTAAACAACTTTAGCTTTATGAAGCAGTTTTAGTGTATAGATCATGCCTCCCCGGTTTTACTGCTCAATTCACTGACATTTAGGAGTTAAATCACTTTGTTTCTGTTTATGCAGCCCTTGCCACACCTCCCCTGGCTATGATTGACACAGTCTGCATGAAAAAAATCTTTCAATCAGATGTAATTTAACTTAAACAATTTTATCTCTTGCTCTGTAAATTGAATTTTAATCACATACGAGAGGCTCTTGCAGGGTCTAGCAAGCTATTAACATAGCAGGGGATAAGAAATTCTAAATTAAACACAACTTGCAATAAAGAAAGGATACACTTTAGATGACTCTTTACAGGAAGTGTTTAGGAAGGCTGTGTAAGTCACATGCAGGGAGGTGTGACTAGGGTTCATAAACAAAACGATGTAACTCCTAAATGGCAGAGAATTGATCAGTGAGGCTGCAGGGGCATCTTCTATACACCAAAACTGCTTAATTAAGCTTAAGTTGTTTTGGTGACTATAGTGTCCCTTTAACCACATGAGGTACTGGCAATAGCTTCACTCTCTCTCCAATGCATGTGTAACCATGGGGGAGCATAAACTTCATTTATTGGGAGTCTGGAGAATAGATCCTTCCCCTTCCTACTCTTTTTATCTGCTTCTGCTGCACTGCCTTCAGTACATTGTGATTGGTTAGTGTACAAAGGCAATCAATCACAGTGAATTCTTAGTGAAGGTTGTTGTTTTTTTCTGTAAGTTTTGAATTTATCTGTATAATTTTGTGATCAAGTATAATATAGTTGTAATGAAACTACTTTTTTAGCCACATTTCTGTATCATAAGTTAGAAGATAAATGTCCAATAGAGGAAATGTTTTAGTAAGATTGTCCATGTCCATGAAGAACTGAAAACAACAAGAGATCCCAGCTGCGTACTAAATTGGGACAATCTGATCCACATACATCATAGCTAGAATTCCATTGTATGGAACAAATATGTATAAGAAATATGTGAAAATTTAGACCCAGAAATAACTTTGAATCACAATGTTCATTAATGAAAAACATAATATACTTGAAGCACCAACTTGACAAGTACTGCAACAGTGGTCAAACACATGCTAAAATGAATGAAGATTCTGTAGATTTATAGCTACAAACAGCAGTGATGTTTCACTGTTAGCAATTGTAACTTATCATTTATGCCATGTTTCCTTCTAGTGGCGGTGAAAAACTGCACTAAAAAATGTCGGTTGCAAGTACACCCTGTTCCAAATTATTATGCTAATGATATTTTTCTCATTTACCTGAATAATTGATGTAAATAACAGTCAGCATAAGTCTCATGTTATCAACTATTAAGAGTACAATTCAAATTTTATTGAACAAACCTCCTAATGATAACAGTATTTCATTTGTTTGCAGCATATTTACTGAAATCAAAAGCTATTTCAATCAAACTTATAACAACATTTTAACTTTTTAAACATTTCCATCTGGACCATCCAGGGTTGCACGGTACTCATCAGTGAACAGGACTGTTTGAAAATTAGTCTTCATGTATTTTTTTGTCCAATGCAGCCGTTTCTGCTTGTGAGCATTGGTTAGTGGTGGCCGAAGAGAAGGTTTATGCAGAGTTGCAAGACTCTGGAGGACTCTACACCTTGATGTCCGTG
>OW240913.1:151103568-151216634 GCA_933207985.1 Pelobates cultripes | reverse complement strand
TTTAAATGAATTTGGCACAAACCAAGTCTATTTGTCTAAAAGAATTCCTTTATTCAGTAGTAAAAGTATATTTACTTTTATATTTACTTTTACTACTTAATAAAGGAATAGAGTCGGGATGCTGGTGGGAAGTGGGTAGATGGTGTGGGTCAGTAACTCAAATGTGCATATTGTAAAATATTGCATCCTGTAACTGTTTAGTAAATAATCCTCCTATTCCTTGATCCAAATAGGTAAAATAAAATGTGAATTAAGAATGAATCACTAAAAGATAAAGACCTACAGGGTTATCCACTAAAAGAGAATTCTTGGGGAATCCTAGTGAATTCCAAGTTAATTTAAAAGTTAAAGGGACACTGTAGGCACCCAGACCACTTCTGCCCATTGGAGTGGTCTGGGTGCCAACTCCCACTACTCTTGACCTGCAAGTGTAATTATTGCAGTTTTTTTTATATGCAGGGTTAACTCCACCTCTAGTGGCTGTCTACTAGACAGCCACTAGAGGGCACTTCCATGTCCATAGCACAGGAAACCTGTGCTAGAGCATCGCTGGACGTCCTCACGCTGTGTGAGGACCTCCAGCATCGCTTAATTTCCCATAGGAAAACATTGAAAAGCATTTTCAATGCTTTCCTATGGAGAGCTCTAATGCGCATGCGCGGCACTGCTGCGCATGTGCATTAGGTCTCCTTAACCGGCGGGCGGGATCAGTCTCGCCCACCGACTGATGTAATCACTAGGAGGAGCGGCGACAAGCAGAAACCACCGTGAGGGACATCGGCGGGGTCTCAGGTAAGTGACCTGAAGGGGATTTCACCCCTTCAGTTACCAGGGGATAGGTGGTGGGAGGGAGAGGGGACCTGCAGTGCCAGGAAAACAGATTGTTTTCCTGGCACTGAAGTTTCCCTTTAAGGCCAAATTAGCCAAATTTTAAGCATAGCTGACTTGGAGATATTTTGCCGTTTGATTATTTTAGCCTTAAAATTTAATTTAAATTTGCTTTGAATCCTTGACAAATCTCACTTTAGTGAATAACCCAGTAATATAGCACATATTCCTGAACCTAGTAACAGAGAACACACTGTGTTTCAAGTAAAAATGCATGATATTATTTAAGTACGCTTGTGTGTATTTCTTCAGAAAATTCCAAACATACACAGTGACCGCTTAATCAAAAGCAGAGGTAAAATGAGTTTGACAACCATATCAACAACCATAGAAATATTTCACTCACTGATATTCCATTTTTTGTAGCAGTTGCACACTATAAAACCAGACTATTCTTCTCCAGGAAAGTAATTATAAAAAAATCACAGGAACAGAATATTTTTCATGGAGGCACCCATAAAATAACCCAACAAGTCCACATTTAGCCATAGTTAAGCAGATAAAGCCTGAAAAACAACACATCATAGCAATCAAGAGAACCATACCATATTACTTCAGTTAATCCCCATTAGTCAATTCTACTGACTTGTCAAATATTTGTCTCTGGTGACTGATTTTTATTTTTTTTCATTTAATATTTTTTTTTTGTCATTCTAGATTTGTCTAATGCTGTAGTTCCAAACAGAATCATGTCACTACACCATATTTTGATTGTTGTTCCTTTCAGAACAATTTGACAACCTCACCATACTTTATTTATTCAAATCTGTATAGGTATTGGATTATTAATGTGGTTTATGAAACTTTTATGAAAATATTATAGCAGAAAATTTTAAAGGTTACTCCAAACACAATGATCACTTTAGTGTTTTGAAGTGGCCATGGTGCTTGGAGTCTGTATGTGCAGTGTTTCAGTGTGAAATGATACACATACAGAAATATTTTATATTGCTGCCAGAGTTGTACCTCCACCTTCTGTTAATGATAAGTTGACAAGAGATCTGGATTAGGTAATGCCAATTCTGTGCATATTTCATGCACAAAGGTTCATTCATTGGCTGAGCGTGATCAGCTGACGCTCTCTGCCAATGGATGACCAGCGAAATATACATCCAGCTTCTGCTGCACTGGAAAAGTCAAATGCGTATCACTGGCAATAACAGGAGGCAGGGACCCAGGTAAAGTGCAGCCCATTTAAAAATATGTTTTTCTGCATTACTGGGAGATGGTGCCAAGGTACTCCTGGCACCATAACAACTACAGCAGGCTGTAGTAGTTATAACGCTTGGAGTAACCAGTTAAGTATGAAAATAGATGTCATACCACTAAACTTTATGCACTTTTCACACATTTTAAACATCTTAATAAACAAACAAACAAAAACACACAAGATTGCCAATAACTGCTCAGAACAGTATAGCAGGAATTACAAAGTTGTATACATTAGGCATGTGCATGGGGAAAAGTTTCGGTTCGGTTTGACATTCCAAAATTCAGAACTTTAGCAATTCGGCACTTCGACACTTCGAGACTTCAGAAATTCGGCAACTTCGACACTTCGGAACTTCGGGACTTCTCTTTCAGCCGCTTAGTAGATAACTCCCTAATTCCCACGGTATTAGGAAGTTATCTACCAAAAGGCTGAAAGACCTACATTGGTCTTTCAGACAAATTTACAAATACTAAGAAAAATTACTTAGTATTAGTAAGTTTTGCCCCTACTGCCTATCCCGTGAGTAGGGGCATGTCTAGTAAACAGCGAGCAGCCTGAGTGGCGGGTGGGGGCCCTAAAGTAAAATGATGGGGGGGGGACCTATTGTCCTCCCCCCTGGCCCCCACCCCTGAGCGGTGGGTGTGGGCCTAAATACTATTAGGGAGGGGAACTAATGTCCTCCCCCTGGGCCCCACCCCTGAGCGGCGAGTGGGGGTTTCAGCGGTGGGGGCCCTAAATACTAATAAGGGGGGCCCCTAATGTCTTTCCCCCTGACCCCCACCCATGAGCGATGGGTGGGGGACCTAAATACTAATAAGGGGGGGAACCTAATGTCCTCCCCCCTGGTCCCCACACCTGAGCCGTGGGTGGGGGCCATAAATACTAGTAAGGGGGGAACCTAATGTCCTCCCCCTATCCCCCACCCCTGAGTGGCGGGTGGGGACCTTAAATACCAATGGTGGGACCTATTGTCCTCCCCCCGGCCCCCACCCCTGAGCGGCGGGTGGGAGCCCTAAAAAAATGTCCCCCCCAGGTGACTAGGGGTCCCCAAACCCCTAGTCACCCTCTCCCCCCCCCCAAAAAAAATTATCCCCCTACCTACCCCCCTCGCCCTAAAAATAATGAGCGGGGGACCTTTAACTAATTACCTGTAAAAGAAAAAAACTTACCATTCAATGTTTTCTTTCTTCTAAAATCTTCTTTTGTCAGTAAGTGTCTGTGTGTATGTATGTGTACCAGTGAGTGCATGTCTGTCTGTCAGTAAGTGTCTGTGTGTGTTTGTGTGTGAGTGTATGTCTGTCAGTGAGTGTGTGCATGTGTGTGTGTGTCTGTCTGTCAGTGAGTGAGTGTACGTCTGCCAGTGTGTGTGTGTCTGTCTGTCAGTGAGTGAGTGTACGTCTGCCAGTGAGTGTGTGTCTGTCAGTGAGTGAGTGTATGTACGTATGTCAGTGAGTGTCTGTGTGTGTCTGTCTGTCAGTGAGTGAGTGGATGATTGTCAGTGAGTGTGTGTTTGAGTGTGTGTCTGTCAGTGAGTCAGTGTAAATCTATCAGTGAGTGAGTGTCTGTCTGTCAGTAAGTGTCTGTCTGTGTGTGTCTGTCAGTGAGTGTATGTCTGTCAGTAAGTGTGTGTGTCTATGAGTGTGTGTGTGTGTGTGTGTCTGTCAGCGAGTTTCTGTATGTGTGTGTGTGTGTCAGTGAGTGAATGTGTGTCAGTGAGTGAGTGACATGAGGGGGGCGGCAAAATGCACCGGCCCTGCTGATACACACATTTACACACTCAGATACACACACTAACACACATATATACACACACACACAGACACACACATACACACACACCAACACACACATACACACACACCAACACACACATACACACACACTGGCACATACAAGCACTCAGATACACACACTGGCCCATACACACACACACTTAGATAACACACTGACACACAGATACACACACATTGAAACACAGATACACACACTGACATACACACTGACATACACACACACACAGATTCACACCCTGCACATCCACACACACAGATACACACACTGACACAATCTGACATACATAAAGACATACATGTTATATTTTTTATATTTGCTGTCACCCTCCTATTAGCATACCTTTTGTGTCCAGGTGGGTGGCTTGCATGGGGTCCCGGTAAGGCTGGCAGAGGCTGATGGGAGTAAGCATGAGGGCAGCCTCCTCCCTCCCACATAGAGCTCTCCCTTGAAGCTGGGAGGAAGTGATCGGCTGTCACTTCCTCACAGTCGATTGATACTACAGGCCACCCATTGGGTATCGCTGAACAGGGGCCCGGTTGGGTGCTGCGGCCCTCTTAGAGTGCGACTGGGCCCCTTTTCAGTGATACCCATCGGGTGGCACTAAATGCATGGCTCACCCAATGGGAAACTCCAAATTTGTGTGGGAAGCAGCTTTGGCTCCCCCAGGAGTAACTGGGCCCAGGGTAGCTGCCCCGTTTGCCCCGTGTTAAAGATGGCCCTGGGTAACAAATACTTAGGCAATCCTTCTTATGAGAATGAATGAACTGAAATGTTAATCATGACTCACCCATGCCATGTTAACTCTCAATTGCTAGTGGCCTAAACACCCCACCACACACAATACCCGTACAATCTCCACATATCACTACAGACAATCATGCATGCACAATCCTGCAGACAGCTCACAATACACATGAAAGTACTACAAGTCACCTACAAAGACACATATAATATGATATGCACCACATTTTATGCGACATGAACATACTACACATCCAACTCATGCTGGAGGAGTGGAAAGGAAGTTGGTATTATTAAACATATCTGAATTGTTCCCTTTCAATATTTTAGTGGCAGATAAAATATGTTATGATGTGCCCTTACAGTTAGTTCTGTGGCTACTGCTTCTCTCTTACCCACTCTTGCCCCTCTTTTCTCATATATGTCTAATAGAAGGGTCAGCAACCAATATCAAGCATTTTTGATGCATGGCACATGGGTTGGGGTTGCCTTTGCATTGTATGGAAGACTGTGTAGTGTTTGTGTTTGAATGCAGGGATGTGTGTTTGTATGTAGTGTTGGCTTTTAAATACAGGCGTGCTTTTGTGTGTAGCCTTGGTGTTTGTATATAATTTGTATATCAGAAGATCTCACCCAGCTGGCCAAGAGCACCCCAGGGCCTGGAGCGCAAGGGAGCCTGGGGTGAGCACCTAAAATGGATGCAGATACCACAATGGCCAGAAAAGAGTCAGAGTAGAGACAGAGGGATAAGTGATCCATACCCACAGACGGTGCAAAACAGGAGCTGCATCAATCAGATTATCGGGATACGGCAGGCTTTCATGTCTCATCAAGGGGAGGGGCATAAACTTACTTTATAATAACTTTAAAGTAAAAACAAAAAACTAAAACAATATTTATAAAGATCCCCCCTAAACACCCCACCACACACAATCCCCGTACAATCTCCACATATCACTACAGACACTCATGCATGCACAATCCTGCAGACAGCTCACAATACACATGAAAGTACTACAAGTCACCTACAAAGACACATTTAACATCATAGGCAGCTCCCGGACACACAACACAACAGACAGTTCACATAAACACACAATAATACAAATTTTTCACAGTTCACGCACATGTAAAACAACACAAAAGACAGCCTCCACCACACACAATACCACATACACACAACACACTCCCACACAACACCACAGACAGCCCCTAATACAAACACAAATCGTACAATCAATCGGTAGAGCCCACACATACATAACACAAAAGTCAGCCAACATACACACAAAGTACCACAAAGAGTACACATATGTTTTCCGTACATAAATACCACAAGCACTGCTCACACATACCTAACACAACAGGCAGTCTAAAATTACATACCCAAAACAACATACTGCCCCAACACAACCCAAAATTTCACACACATACATGGCTCTAAACAGTACTACCATATACACTCACAGAACACTGTGGTGACTGGTCATCCCACACACATACAAAAGACACTTATGCATAAAAGACATAATACATAGAGCCCACACACATAAACAGTGCACGCACAGCCCACATATACACAAGGTCATTTCATCTCAAGTCATCAAACAATTCTAAAGTTGGTTGCTTGACTATATTTAATGTTTCTATTTAAAAAAAAAAAAAAATTATTAACCTCTTTGTGTTGGTATTGCAAAACCACCATTTAATAAAATAATAATAATTTGGCTTAACTACTGCATCCATCTTTGTGTCTTGGCACACAACACATTTTGTTTATTTAGATGTTTATGGTTACCTCAAAATCTCAGCTCAGGATGGTCCTATCCTTGAACTAAAAATTGATCTTGGGAACACATTACAAGATACATGTACATACATTAACATTTTGCACATTCTTGTTCCTTAGACTTGCAACTTAAGTAGTAATTTAATACTCATGATCGCTGAAAGTTCCACTTTTAGGGTCGATATATAATGGGAGGTGTTCCAGTGTTAGTCCTACATTTTTAGGGGGTAACTAGGCAGCTCATGGTGACACAGTTTTAAGATTTTCCCTCCGTTGGGGACGAGATAGAAATCTGAACTTTTCAAAGATATAAGTATTCTATGGTAGCATTCGGCTGTAAAAATCTTCAGTTTAACATTCTAGTAGTCACAGAAAAAGAGCTAGTAGAATTCTGGAGAAAAGCCCATTATATATGTGCCTTTTGACATATGAACAGATGTAATATAAGCATTACAAATAATACAATTGAGTAGTATTTTACAGTGATACTGTTGATGAGGTTTTTTAATATTATTTATAAAATGTTAAAGAGAGTATAATGAGCTGTAAAGTTCTTAGAAATATCCTTTGCAATCACTTCATTAATCTAAAGTTGTTTATGAGCTTAGTGTGTCCTGCAGTCACAAAATGGATGATTTTTCCCAACACTTTCTGTTGCTGTAGGTCCAGCTCATCTTGTTGCAAATACATATCTGTTAGCCCATCTATTGTACAGCACTATGGAATTTGTTGGCGCTTTATAAATAATAATAAAAATAATAATAATGATGGGATGTAAAATTCTTGCAGGGATGGAAATGTTCATCAAACAAAAGATATATATGTTTGGAGATTACACAGCCTATAACTCTTGTGGTTTGAAATAATACTCATCATAAAACAAATGATTATTTTTATAACAATTCAGTATTCAGTGTATTGATTTTCACATGTATGCCAAATAACTTAAAATTATAAAATGCTGAACTACATTTTTAAAGGAATTCCATAAAATTTAAACAATCTTGTTATGAATTATTTACTTGTTATTGTTCCATACAAATTCATTTAGTCCGCATATAGTTATTATTTTCCAGTAAATTTATTTTTTCATATTTATGTTAACATATCCAACCCTGATAATTACCTTTAAAATTAAAAAACACTGGGTACATAAACCCAACATCATATGGGTCAATTGGTAGTAAATTTAAATGTTGCACAAACAAAAATTGCTCATGTTAACAGCAGATTAAGGTCACTTGATGAAAGCCTCTTCACCTCTCACATTGTTCAGCTTTCATTTTTCATTTTTATCCCCACTATATAATTGTAAAGCACTGTATAGAATAGATTGGCATTATATAAATAAGAATAGGCCTAATAACAATCAGTACGTGAATACATAATAATAAACACTGAAGCAATACATCCACCTGGCATTGTTCATTTGTACTCATTGCATTGTTGCTCCTTTGCTTCAGAAATATGTTATATTTTGCAGAGCAAGATGGAGTGTATTTAAAATAATATGGAGGCTGACATTTTGTACAGACTGTTTTTAGGAACTAGAGCAAAGACGAACTTACTGACATCATAAATTAGCAGAGTTATGTTTTTAGTGAAGAAGACCACTCATTAGCAGAGTTATGTTTTTAGTGAGAAATTTGCCTGTGAGCATGGGCCTTGATACTCTGTAAATTCAAAAGTGTGATTTTTTTTTTAATCACATCAAACATCAGTATGTATGTCATGCTCCCTGGTTGTTTTGGTTTTAACTTGTGCAATGACTGGAGAATACAGTAATTTCAGTAACAAATGAAAATACTTTATTTTATCACTTTTTGTTGATTCCCAAAGATGTCGAATTTTTGGGCAATCCCACCAAATGTGTTTAAAATCTGCTATTGGCTCAGAGTTCTATGCCATCTATTTAATATCTTATAATGAGCTTCATGTATATTTAAACAATGGCAAGTTTAATAAAATGTTGTACGAGAATTGTTCCATTCTTTCATACTTATGTTTGTTTTCAAATCACAATTCCATTTTGCAATTGTCGGAAGAATTGGCTTTACCTGTGCTTTGTAAATTAATTTTTGACATTTATTAACTAGGTGAGTATAATCTGCTTGTTCAAACATTTCTGTCAAAATCTTTACTGGGGGCTCAATAAGATTGAATTTCAAATGATTTAAAAAAAAAAAAAGATATTATTTTTTATATAATTGAACCATTCGTTTGATGGTAGATTATATTCAATTTGAAGTTGTTCAAAATATTTAAAAATATTTCCTCTTTACCTTTGTGGATCCATAATTCTTTGTGTCTATCATTACATTTAATAATATATTTAAGTGTATAGCTGGTATTTTTCTCTTTTATACCAATTTTTTATTTTAAAGAAACCAAGTTGGAAAAATTTGTTGGACTATTAGTGACTTTGAGGTTTTAATATAATGTATATCTTATTTATCTATTGACCATAGGAAGGACTTATAATCTTTATTACCTATGGTTAAATTCGATTCAAGTTTGTATATTCTCGACCCAGGGAGACCTTTCCTTCTTATGCTGCAGCTTAATCTCCTCATTCAGATTTGATTTTGTCACACCCTTGAGCTCAGCAAGTGATATTTCAGACAACGAGGTATAGAAAACCTTCACCACAATTCTGCAATGTATGTGGTAATAACAAAATGCAATCAAATTAAATGAATACTTATCTAAAAAATGAACAGCCTCCCTTAGATCACTTCTTGGATAGCAATCCCATGACAAACAAAATATATATACAAAGAATAGGATACATCTGATAGCATCTAGAAATAGAAAAATAGAAAAAAAACGTAGTATGGAACAGTTAAATTATTTGTGCTGTTATTGAGTGCACTCACAAGAATAAAGTGTATATTGCGCTCCAAAGGTGCCTCCTCCGATGAAGATGTGGCTCTCCAAATCCCTTCTTTGATCCATTTACACCGCTGCGAATCAAGACTCCAGGTGGTAGGTAATGTTAAAGCAGCTTTTATTGATACAAATAAAACCAAATATAAAATTGGAATAAAATAAAGTAAAATACTCTAGGTCCTACATGTTTCATCTCTACACACGAGACTTCCACAGAGACAACAAGTTAGCAGCAATCCCAAAACAATAATGCCACAAAAAGAAGCCTAATAACCCCCACCCGCCAGGTCCTTTAAATCGGGCTAGTCTCCAAGTCCCCACTTACCACCTCTGTCCTGCTTAAAAATTTACAATTAATGCTAACTCTCTGTAGTCTATTTTTAGGACAATGTTCTACCCTAGAATTTTCTTTAAAACCAATTGATTTTAGTTTGAACACTAACCTATTTCATGGAACCGTATTGAATGCCTTGGCAAAGTTCACATCCACTGCAACACTCTGATCTATTCTTTTAGTTATTTATTTATAAAATGCAATTAATTTAGTTGCCACAGCCTCTTCTCCCCTACCACTACAGCCCCTATCCCTGCACTACAGCCTCTGTCCTCCTACTACCTCCCCACTTCTCCTACTACATCCCATATTTCCCCATTATCGGCCTAATTCCCCAATTAGAACCCAACTACAGTTGCAGTCTTCCCGATAGAGCCCTTCTCCCTCTACTCCAGCTCCTGTCCCTCACTACAGTCCCTACCTCATCACCACAGCCACTGCCCCCCCACCACAGCTCCTTGTCCACCCACCACTGCCTATCTCCACTTTAATCACTGTTCCCCCACTACCCCCACTCACATACTACACCGCAAATGGCCCCATCCACCACAAATGCAGCTTCTCCAACATACAAGAAGCTTCTCCCACATACACACACACACAAACAAACAACCCCACAAACAGCATCCCCAGAAACAAGCAACACCACAAATAGTTCCCCCAAACAAATGCAACACAACCAGTTACCCATTCTATAATTTAATAATAACAAAGTATTTAACCAGGAAAGGTACTTTCAGATTACTCTGTTTTCCAAGTACGTCCTGGGGATACTACTTTTGCCCAATATCCAGGGGATGTTACAATTACCCAATTTAATGATACAAATTTTATCTACCTCAGAAGGATGAAGGGCTGAGTCAACCCTGCTGGGATTTGAAGCTGCGACCTGCAAGGGCATGGCCAGATTAAGAGCCCATTGGACCTGGTGCTGAAAAATATGATGGGCCTAATTACAAAATCTTATCGACAAAAAACACTAAAACAGTCATACCTCCCAAGCATCATAGTTACATAGTTACATAGTTACATAGCTGAAAAGAGACTTGCATCCATCAAGTTCAGCCTACCTCACATTTGTTTTTTGCTGTTGATCCAAAAGAAGGCAAAAAAACCCAGTTTGAAGCACAATTTTGCAACAAGCTAGGAAAAAAATTCCTTCTTGACCCCAGAATGGCAGTCAGATTTATCCTTGGATCAAGCAGTTATTACCCTACATTGAAAGATTATATCCTTGAATATTCTGTTCTTGTAAGTATGCATCTAGTAGCCGTTTGAACATCTGTATGGACTCTGATAAAACCACTACTTCAGGCAGAGAATTCCACATCCTGATTGTTCTTACAGTAAAAAACCTTTCCTTTGCCTTAGACGAAATCTTCTTTCTTCCAGTCTAAACGCATGGCCTCGTGTCCTATGTAAAGTCCGGTTTGTGAATAGATTTCCACACAACGGTTTGTATTGCCCCCGAATATATTTGTATAATGTTATCATATCCCCTCTCAGGCGACGTTTTTCTAAACTTAATAGGTTTAAATTTGTTAACCTTTCTTCATAGCCGATATGTTCCATTCCTTTTATTAATCATGTATCTGGTGGAGGAAAACTGACAGCATATAGCTATAAAAACAAAACAAAAATAAACTAATTTCATTGTCAGCCAGTCCACACATATTTTGTTCCCCTACATCCCTCTTAACTTTCCCTACTCAAGCAAGAGCATGTGAAGAGTAGTTTTTTAATTTTTTTTTTTTTTTATAACAAAGGGGGTATTCCATGGGCATAAGCCTGAAGCGGCAGCTCCATCAGCCCCTATGTTAATCCGGCTCTGCCCAAAGGTTGAACATATTCTACTGATGATGCATTAGCCCACTGAGCATATGCAACCACACAAGCAGCATCTTGACAAACATACAACTCCACAAGCAGCTTCCACCCACAAATGCAGCACCACAAGCAGCCTCCGCACAAACCCTTACATTAAAGCATCCAATCGCATACCCAAAATTTTTATATGAATAAATGGAGGGAGTTTTTATGCAGTAAGGAGAGCAAATCTGTCCCTGCCCATAAGGGTAAGTAAATATTCTCTAAGCTCTGCCATAAGGGTAAGTAAATATTCTCTAAGCTCTGGCAAATGTCCACTTTTCTCACTGAGGTATTGGTTTCCCCATCCAAGATAGTGATTTCCTGGTGATCAGCCATTTGAGGGACCCGAAAAGGTTTGAGAAGGAGTGTCTTCACTCTATGCCATCTTGAGCCTAGAAGGCCTCTGGAAAAGATCCCCAGTACTTTAAGATCTCTCTGGCGTGGTTAATCTAACCTTTTTTTCGAGTGGCTGGAATAAGTTATGCAGAGGTTCTTGCGGTAATTAATAGGCTATAAATACCCACATTCGTACAACAGCTGGTTGAATTCCCACAGCTCATCCACCATGCAATTCTCTCATTGATGGCCACTCTGCCCCTTATCTTCTAGTTGTTTTTTAACCCATAAACAGTTTTTTTTTGTTGATTATATAGTATAACGTTTGCCCCATTTTTAACCAACAACTATGAACTGTGAGTGAATACAGAATTGTGTATGTAAAAACTTAATGAAATTGCAAATACATTTAAATGATACAGAAATGTAGCTTCAGCTAATTTGTTAATATTTTCAATGTATGTAATGTTCTATTTATTTAACATCTTCTCTCAATTATTATGGATTTCTTATGATAATGTGATTTGTTATTTTCAATCTTGAACATATTTAGAGTACCATCTTTTAACAAAACACCCCAAAGGATTTTCCACTGCTGTAATTAAATATCAGCTTAAGGGCAAATGAAATTCAGAATAAAAGTGTTATTATCTATTTTGTTATAAAGGGATTTGGGGAATAATGTGACCTTTATTATACAAATGCATAAGGCGTAAGAATATAACAACATACTTACTAACCAATGAAGTAAAAAGTCAGAGTTTTACATGATTTATATTTTTGTAATATTATTTATAATAGCTTAACCTGTTGACCCTGTTAGGGGTCAAGTCTTAACAAAATGTCAAAACTCACAGTGCCCTCTTGTGTCATCCCTCTTATATAGAGGAATGACAATTATTTTTATATATATTTTTATATATTTCCAATTTTGGGTATGCGATTGGATTAATTGCCGCAAGAACCTCTGCATAACTTATTCCAGCCACTCGAAAAAAACACACAAACAAATATAAATGCTAACTTTGGCCAGTGTTTGTGACTAAGTGGCTACTAGAAAAGACTGGACATACCCCATATTGAATACCCTGGGTTGACTATTTTAAAAAAATATGTACATGTGAGGTGTGATTCTGAGATTTATGACAGATAACAGTGTTACAAAGTCACTATTGATACATTTAAAAAATATAAATTTTGAAACAGCAATTTCCTACTTGTACTATAGCCCTATAACTTGCAAAAAAAAAAGCAAAAAATCCTGTAAACACTGGGTGTTTTTAAACTAAGGACAAAATTGTGAATCTATTTAGCAGGTTTTTTTCAGTAGCTTTTGTAGATCATTAAAAGATTTTTCAAGTAAAAGTCCAAAACATGTTTTTTTTTTCAATTTATCACCATATTTTATTATTTGTTTTTAAAGTAAAATATATGACATGATACAAATAATGGTATGTAAAGAAAGCCCTTCTTGTCCTGAAAAAAACAACATATAATTTGTATCGGAACTGTAAATGAGAGAGAGGAAAATTACAGCTAAACACAAACACCACAAAAGTGTTAAAACAGCTTTGGTAGTTAACGTACAATATGGCCAAAACAGTCCAGTCCTTAAAGGGACACTATAGTCACCTGAACAACTTTAGCTTAATGAAGCAGTTTTGGTGTATAGAACATGCCCCTGCAACTTCACTGCTCAATCCTCTGCCATTTAGTAGTTAAATCCCTTTGTTTATGAACCCTAGTCACACCTCCCTGCATGTGACTTGCACAGCCTTCCATAAACACTTCCTGTAAAGAGAGCCCTATTTAGGCTTTCCTTATTGCAAGTTCTGTTTAATTAAGATTTTCTTACCCCCTGCTATGTTAATAGCTTGCTAGACCCTGCAAGAGCCTTGTGTATGTGATTAAAGTTCAATTTAGAGATTGAGATACAATTATTTAAGGTAAATTACATCTGTTTGAAAGTGAAACCAGTTTTTTTTTTCATGCAGGCTCTGTCAATCATAGCCAGGGGAGGTGTGGCTAGGGCTGCATAAACAGAAACAAAGTGATTTAACTCCTAAATGACAGTGAGTTGAGCAGAGAAATTGCAGGGGAATGATCTATACACGAAAACTGCTTTATTTAGCTAAAGTAATTTAGGTGACTATAGTGTTATAGGGGTTAAAGTGCAACTGTCCTCAAATTTCCACTTCTTATTTTTTAAAAAAAGTTTAGTATAGTTAATAAAACATAAATAAAAAATAGCTGTTTTGTAGATATACCCCAAATGAAAATGTACATGCATTTAATTATGCATTTTTCATTTGCGTTATATCTACAAACACTTAGAAAAATTGCAGCTCTCTTGTCTGTTGCCTTTGCAGACTTTCTGTGGCTGTCCAATCACAGACTTCCCAATAGAGCTCAATGAGAAGTCTTTACAAGGCAGGTGCTCTGCGCAATTACTGCCTCTTGAATTTAGTGCAAATAAGTTAATCAATCCAGAAAGTAACAGGACCTGTTGTCTGCTTGAAAACCCAAAGGGTAATTTATAAAATTGTCAATTTCTATTGAAATCTGCCTTATTTCCAAAATGAAAAAAGATGATACACTCTTCACACATAGAGCTTTTCAGCAAGCTAAAGTGCTTTAGGGGTCTGGAGTGTCCCTTTAAACTGCCTACTGCTGCAGTTTCACACAGAGCACAGAACAATCACAGCATCTAAAAACCAAAGTTTTAGATTTTATATATACATTTTAGATTGATAGACAAATAACACCCTTTAGAAATTATTCTGTTCGAAGCTAACATTTAAAATCAGTAATTGGATTGTAATCGCAAATGTGCTTTTATCGGTTGCAAACAAAGGTGGCTGACAAACTGAATACATTTTAAAATAGAGTTGCATTTTTATAGCTTCACAATAATTAAACATATCTAAAAAAATATAATTAAAAAAAAAGTTACTTCTTGTGCATTCTTTTTTTTAACCCCTTCAGGACCGAGGACGGTTCAGGACCATCATCGTCATTTTTCCAATGCCGACCGGTGACGGTCCTGAACCGTCCAATGTACTTACCCGATCGCTGTCGTTCCCCCTGCGGCGATCGGTGTTGCTCCCGTTGTGGGGAGACTGCCTGCAGCCCAGACAGTCTCCCCATGGCGGATTAGGCCCCCTGTGGCCATGTGATTGCTCAACAGAGCAATCACATGGTCACAATAGGTGTCCAAGTGTCTGCCTGCAGGGGGACTACCTGTGCTGACAGGCAGTCTCCCAGCATGTGTAAAATCATAAAAAAAAAAAAACTATTAATGTAATAAAAAAATAATTATTATATATGTGTATATAAATATGATATATAGACATATATATATATATATATATACATATATATATATATATGTCTATATATCATATATATGATGTCATGCTAAGTGTATTTTTATATTAATATGTACATATATTAATATAAAAATACCCTTATAATTAAATTACACACGTAACTATATATATTGTATATAAATATTATTATAGAATACAAATAATAAGTCATTTAAATTAAATAAAAACATGTAAAAATAATAATATTTTTTTTAAATATATATCTATATGAAATTTTATTCTAACTGTATTTTGATATTAACATATATATATATATATCTATATCAAAATAATCTCAGAATGAAATTGTATTTATGTCTATGTATATATAAATAAATAAAAATAATACGAAATATACATATGTCCATATACAAAATTACATAAATAATTATATAAATATACACGTAGACTTCAAATATATAAATATGCATATATATTTAAATTCTATGTGCGTTTTTATGTAATATTTTTACATAATTAAGTAATTTTATTGATTGCAATTTGAGGGACCTGCCTGCCAACCCATGCCGAAAGTCCAGAGAGTTTAATTTGCTAGCACTATATTTTACCCTATAACTTTCTATGACACTCTAAAACCTGTACATGGGAGGTACTGTGTTACTCGGGAGACTTCACTGAACACAAATATTAGTGATTCAAAACAGTAAAACATATCACAGCGATGATATTGTCAGTGAAAGTGACTTTTTTTTTCATTTTTCACACACAAACAGCACTTTTACTGATGATGTTGTTGTGATACGTTTTCCTGTTTTGAAACACTAATTCAGCAAAGTCTCCCGAGTATAACAGTACTCCCCATTACATTGAAGGCCAGGTTGGTTACGTTGCCTTTGATAGCGTATGGTAGCCCAGGAATGAGAATTACCCCCATGATGGCATACCATTTGCAAAAGAAGACAACCCAAAGTATTGCAAATAGGGTATGTCCAGACTTTTTTAGTAGCCACTTAGTCACAAACACTGGCCAAAATTAGCGTTCAATTTGGTTTTTTACTTTTTTCACACACAAACAAATATGATGCTAACTTTGGCCAGTGTTTTTGACTAAGTGGCTACTAAAAAAGACTGGACATACCCCACATTGAATACCCTGGGTTGTCTACTTTAAAAAAAATCTGTACATGTGGGGTGTTATTCAGAGATTTATGACAGATAATAGTATTACAATGTCACTATTGATAAATTTTAAAAATGTATGTTTTGAATCCGCAATATCCTACTTGTACCTATAGCCCTATAACTTGCAAAAAAAGCAAAAAAGCATGTAAAGACTGGGTATTTGTAAACTCAGGATAAAATTTTGAATCGATTTAGCAGTTTTTTTAATTCGTTTTGTAGATGAGTAAAAGATTTTTCAAGTAAAAGTAAAAAAAAATATTTTTTTCAATTTGTCATCATATTTTGTTATTTTTTTTAAATTAAATTACATGAGATTATATAAATAATGGTATGTAAAGAAAGCCCCTTTTGTCCTGAAAATAAACAATATATAATTTGTATGGGAACAGTAAATGAGAGAGCGGGAAATTACAGCTAAACACAAACACCACAAAAGTGTAAAAAGTGTAAAAAGAGGCCTGGTCGCAAATGTACAACATCGCAAAAACAGTCCAGTCCTTAAGGGGTTAATGATGTCCTTTTTTTTTGTTTTTAATTCCCTAAACACATTTTCAACAAAGTAGCAAATATTTTTAGTTATTCTGTGATTAACTTTTTGTACCCTTTATTTAAGACAAAATGGGGATAAAAATTCTGAAATGAATCATTCTGTAAAAAATGATGATACTTCGTCTCAAGCAGAGAATATTGATTAGAAGGAATTCAACAGAGAAGGAACACATCTTAGTTCTATAGGAAACCTAATGCTAGAAGATTGGAATCATATTGTTTTCGCTTATTACTTTTAAATTCAAATCTGTTGTCATGCATGTTGGAAAAAAATAGCTTAACTGTTTGATAACATACTAAGCCGTTCTCACATTCAATGACAGACCATACATATACACATCTAATGACACTCTTCTTATAGTGAAACAGTTAAGGAGACCTTAAGGGATCATTTTGAAGGTACTGTGGGGTTTCTCATATATGGTCTGATGTGCAATGTTCCAGCACAGTGTGAAATGTTGTTGATATTGATGAACTTGAAAGCTTTTCAAATGAAAATAAATGTTTTTGATTCTTCCCAAAGAACAAAACAAACTAAAACACACATTCTTTTGATCAAGTAAACTTATTAAGATAATTTTGAGGACTAAATCAAATTAATAATGTGTATATTTACGCACAGTAAATAATCTGGGGCTGAAATATTCTTTGTATATATGACAACATTACACCTGTTTCACATTAATGAATGTAAATTAGAGCACATAACGTCTATGTAAACTGTGCATTCATTGAGCTTGTTGCTTTGATCTACCGGGATTTTGTCTGCCGTCTGGAGTATCTTAATGTTTGATGTACTTACTGAACCACTTTTAAGAAATTGCAAGACAGTAACTTTCAGAGATGATGAGTAGTGATGTCGCGAACCGTCCACGAACTTGCCACGAACGGTTCACCGCGGTTCGCCACGAACCGTTCGTGGCGAACTCCGGTCAGCTGACACATCCCTGCCAATTTCCGGCAGACCCTCCCTCCCAGTCCCTCCTACTTCCTGGACAGCATCCATGTTGAAGGCAGCTTCAACATGGATGCTGTCCAGGAGGTGGGAGGTTCTGGGAGGGAGGGTCTGACGAAGATTGGCAGGGATGTGTCAGCTGACCGGAGTTCGCCACGAACGGTTCGTGGCAAGTTCGCGGACGGTTCGCGACATCACTAATGATGAGTGCTCTCCAGCTATAAATTAAGATTACTTACACAAAGGTCTTTATTGTGTTTTAAATGACAACTGTTATTGGAACACTATTTTTTAATATAATGACCCATTCTTCAAGTATTGAAAGAAAATAGATCTTTGTTAAATGGAGCATGTATACTTCTGACCCAATGTTTCTGTATATGGCTGAAGTATCACGTCATAAAGCTAATGATGAGTTTCTTATATTTAACAAATGCTTAATTTAACAAAGAATCTATTTCCTTTCAAAACTTGATGAAATAATTATTTAAAAATAGTTTTGAGGAAACAGTTGTCCTTTAAATATGTACAGTCATTAGGGATGTGCATGGGCAAAAAATTTGGTTCAGTTCGGCACTTCCAAAATTCGGGACGTTGGCAATTCGGCACTTTGGCAATTCGGGACTTCAGGAGTTAGGCAATTCGGCACTTCAGCACTTCGGTTCGGAACTAACGAAATTTGGGACTTTGGCAATTTGGCACTCCGGCACATTGGTTCGGTTCGGCACTTAAGAAATTCGGGAACTTGGCAATTTGGCACTTCGGAACTTCGGGAATTCTGGACTTTGGCAATTCCCTAACCCTAACCCTACCTCTAACCCCAACCCTAACACAACCCCTAACCCTGCATATTCAATGTAGTCCAAGGAATTCCATGTAATAAAGTAAAACATAACTTTTATTGCTCAATAAAAAAGATTGACGTTTCAGTTTGATATCCAAACTTTCATCAGGGTGACAGTTTGGATATCAAACTGAAATGTCGATCTTGGAGTGTTTGGAGTGCTATCTACACTACATTGAATCTGTGAATGCTGACAGGCACCGGGCACAAACATCAGTAACCTGGAGTGCTAGACTATTTTTTTGTTTATATACACAATACATATCCTAATATATAATGCACACATTCATAGAAAATCATACTGCATGTGCCCTATACTGTAAATATATAAAAGATATATACTGTAAATATATACAGTATTAAGTAAAATACCATTTCATCCCATAGAGTTCTTCTTTAAGCTACAGTAGGGAGATGTGTTCACTACCATGTTTCAGCACATTTCCATTATCTTCTTAGTAGGAAGAAAATAGGTATGAATATAGAGATCTCTAGATCACAAATATATATAATATGTTGTCTTTGATTTTTGTTTTCCAGAAATGATGACCAGACCGCATTTTAATTACTATTAGCAACTTGGAATACTATACCATTTATGTCCATTGTTTCTGAATTTGAGCAGAAATATGATCCATATATTTACCCGAGCAATGCCACAAGGATTAGAATTATTATTAGCTTAAATTAAAAATAATGAACATAAACTAAGCTGTTTTTGTGAGTATTTAGTTTTTATTTCTGAAAAGACTATATATCTCTGGCACATTTGTTTGATAAACATGGGCACAAATTATTAGAAGTGATGGAGCAGATTGGAACATGTGAATAACTTTGAGTATAAAAGTAAGACTGTATATGCGTCAAAACTGATGCGGAGATATCATTTTCAGAATTAGGCTCATAGAAACGTAGAAGAATTAAAGACTGGGACATCACTGATGGTGCTACATCAGAATGCGGTAAAGTGAGAGAAATAATTATACCGATGGTGGTGACAATGACACATGAAGCAGCACCTTTGTTAATGAATCCTCAGGTGAAGGTTAGGGGTTACAGTTTTTGAGACAGTCTTTGCCATAACATTTACATCATGGTAAATAAGTAGTTATAGAATAATATCCAACTGTGTCTGGAGGTTTAAGCTTATACTACCTGGGGTTAATAGACACATACGAGGAAATTCGAGCAAGAGCTGGAACAGGGTATTAAATATTTTCTATTTATTTATTTATAAAATATTTTACCAGGAAAGATACATTGAGATTTCTCTCATTTTCAAGTATGTCCTGGGTCCACAAATCATTGCATTGTTACATTAGGTACAACAAAATACAAAAACAATATTAATACACAATATATACAAAATTTAACATAGAACAGGCAGAAAATATATAATCAACCATGACACGTGCATTCTGTTTTGAGGTATGTAGAGAGGGATCTCTTAAATGACTTTAGGCTTAGGGAAGATTTTAAATTCTGCGGGAGGTCGTTCCACAATTGCGGTGCTCTGTAGGAGAAGGAGGATCGGGCTGCTTTCTTTTTGTATTGAGGTAGACTAAGTAAAGTGTTGGTACTGGATCGGAGCTTATAGAAAGTGGGAACAGCTGGGGAAAGCATTTTGTTCAAGTAGGGTGGGAGTTTCCCAGAAAAGCTCTTAAAAACAAGGCTGGAAAGATGAAGGGTGCGTCGGGATTCCAGCGACAGCCAGTTTAGTTCCTTTAGCATGTCACAATGATGGGTCCTGTAATTACATTGTAGCACAAATCGGCAGAACGAGTTAGACAATGTGTTGAGTTTATTAATGTGGGATTGTGATGCAGACGCATATACTACATCCCCATAATCAATGATTGGCATCAGCATTTGCTGTACAATCTTTTCCTTTACTGTAGGGCTTAGGCAGGCTTTGTTTCTGTACAGGGCACCTAATTTTGGATAAAGTTTAGATGCAAGCTTGCAGAAATGGACACATATTGCGAGCGATCCGATACATACGATCGAAACCAGTTTAGAGAATGATCACCAATACCTGAGTTTTCGAGTTTGTGCAGTAGAATGTCGTGGTCTACTGTGTCAAAGGCCTTAGCAAAATCAAGGAAAATAGCTCCAGTTAGGGCTCCTTGTTCCATGCCAGTTTGGATGTCATTGCAAACTTTTAGGAGGGCAGTTGTAGTGGAGTGATTCTGGCAAAAGCCTGATTGATCAGGGGTCAGATAGTTAAATTGTTGGTAGTACTCACAAAGTTGCGTATGGACACATTTTTCTAAGATTTTTGACAATACCGGGAGCAATGATATTGGGCGATAGTTAGAAACCAAAGTAGTGTCACCACTTTTATGGATAGGCACTACACTCGCAGTCTTCCAAAGTTTGGGTATGTATCCAGACACTTAGCTTTGCTAATCGACATATTAATCAGCTAATTGACTAACACAATGTATAGATTAAATTACTATGATATTAAAATGTTTATCATATTAAGTACAATGCACTCCCTGAAAGGACCACTATAGTGCCAGGAAAACATACTCATTTTCCTGGCACTATAGTGCCCTGAGGGTGCCCCCACCCTCAGGGTCCCCCTCCCGCCTGGCTCTGGAAAGGGGAAAAGGGGTAAAACTTACCTTTTTCCAGCGCTTGGCGGGGAGCTCTCTGCCTCCGATCCTCCTCCGTTCCTGCAAGAGCTGCGCGCGCATTCAGCCGGTCGCATAGGAAAGCATAATCAGTGCTTTCCTATGGACGCTTGCGTGCTCTCACTGTGATTTTCACAGTGAGAATCACGCAAGCGCCTCTAGCGGCTGTCAATGGGACAGCCACTAGAGGATTTGGGGGAAGGCTTAACCCATTTATAAACATAGCAGTTTCTCTGAAACTGCTATGTTTATAAAAAAAGGGTTAACCCTAGCTGGACCTGGCACCCAGACCACTTCATTAAGCTGAAGTGGTCTGGGTACCTAGAGTGGTCCTTTCTAATGACTGATTTATTCCCCATAGAATTTCTTAACAATACCCTTCCTCCTTTCAAAATGGTTCTCCTTAAATAAAAGAATACAAAATAACCACAGTATTCTACATATAGCAATCTGTCTTTATACATAAAGAAATGCTTTGAACAAAATGTACATATTATTATCTGAAAAACTAGACTTGAAATTACGAAAATGCAGTGTACCTGGATACTCAAATTGTAATTCAATAGAAAGCTCATTAATTATGAGATAACCTTACATTTGTTTAGTTCTTTTCAGTCTGATTTTTCTTAACTACCTTGAGCCGCATTAATAATTTGCATGGGTCTCTAGACTATTTAATATATAACAGAATTTCAAGCAAGTAAACTAAAAACTCTCATAGTCTGAATGTCAGAGTTGAAAAGATTTTGCCATAATGAGGGATCTGGTATAAATGTATAAACTCAGTTTGAAAAACCTAGCTATATTTCATCTATTATCCCACAGAGCTGTGAAATAGATATCGCCCTTGTTAATGTTCTTTATACATTTTTAAAAATAAGAATGATATTGTCAAGGGGCTGCTGTATTAAGCCAGTACTTTAAAGCAAGAGGTTTAAACTGTGTCATCTATAATTCTTACTATTTTAATATATAGGGAGTAAAACAGTTAGGACTTTTCTTTGTTTCCATACAAGTTTATGAACATAGATAGGAACATATATATCACAGATCTGGATAGTATTGCCATTTGAACATTTACTAAAAATGATCAAAAGACTCTAAAGAATGATATATATATATATATATATATATATATATATATATATTTTATGTTTAACCTCATGGGTCAATTTATATTCTATTAAATTTTATGCAACGCTAACCTAAATGGAACAATTTTATTTGTATATGTTTCATGGCTGTGCCTTTTATGCATTATTATGGCAGTGAAATGGTTAACTAATCAGCACCACTGCTTAGAAATGCATGTTCTGTGTGTGCCCCCAATTCCTATTTTTTCTGTGTAGATTTGGAATCCAGACTAGATTCCTATCGGGCTGAGCACCCCACCCATCCACTATGGGTGCCCCGTTGGAGGTGACCACAGGAAAGCATAACTTGAGGTGTCTCTTTAAGAAGCTTCTACTGCAAGTAATTATTGCAAGTTAATGTACGTCTACCATGTTAAAATTAGTGTAGGACCCACCGATATGGGGGTACTGTGACGTAGTGGTGGGCTTAACACAATATGACCATATGGTGGAACTGAATCACCATATTTATTTGCTAACATAGGTGATTTTAAGTAGCCTAGTTAACCACTTAAAGACGGCGGGCGTGCTATGTCGTCCTTAGGTCACCAGCTCTAATTGCCGAGGGGCCGGCGATCCCACGCCGGCGATTGCGGTATGGGGACTCACCCATCCATTGGTTTCATCCCCCCCCCCGGGCCATGCGATCGTGAGGTCCTTGCGAGGACCTCACGATCACATTGACGGCATAGCCGTCCATTGCATTGCCAACAGGGGGAGTGCATGTAATGACAGGTACTGCCCCTGCTGCCTGTAAAAAAATTAAAACAGTTTAAATTATATATACTTAGATCATATATATATTTATTATATACAGTATATGATCTATGTATATATACACATATACATACATATACATAAATACACATACACTGTATATATATTAATATCAAAGTACACGTACAATTATATTGATTAAATATATATATATATATATTTATAAATAATACAAAATAAATAAATAAAAAATATATATGTGTAATTTCGTTCTAACTGTATTTTAAAATTAATATATATATTGATATCAAAATACACGTAGAACGGAATATATATATATATCTATATACATAAGTATATAATGTACATATATCACTATATATATATACCCATATATGAATAAAAATAATTTAAAAAAAATATATACATATATACACATATAATAATTCTACATATATATTTATGTAATAATTTTACATAATTAGGTCATTTTATTAATTACAATTTTGGGAACTGCCTGACAACCCAGGCCGGACGTCCAGGGAATTTAATTTGCTAGCACTATATTTAACCCTGTAACTTCCCAAAACACCATAAAACCTGTACATAGGGCATACTGTTTTACACGTGAGACATCGCTGAATACAAATATGTGTATTTTATTGCAGTAAAAGCAAACAGTATTATGACATTCACAGTTAGAATGTCACGTAGAACTAAATATTTTTTTAAAATTCTTATTTTCTCCCATTTTTTTATATTATATTCATATGAAATTATGTTTCATACCTAAATATTTGATGTTAAATAAAAAGCTTTGTTTCCCCTGAATAAAATGATATATAATAAGTGTGGGTGCACATATTATGAAAAAGGCGAATTACGCCTGAACAGACATATAGCGCATTTTGATCACAACGTGTAGATTTGGCTCAGTCCTTAAGGGGTTAAATGTAAAACTTTATTTTTGCTTGTGTATTTTAATTAATCAGTAGTAACTTAGGAGATTGTGCCTCAAGTACAATTGTCAGGTCAAAGTTGGGACATGGGTTAGAACAATAATTTCTAACTGGCAGTGCTGAACAAAATCAATAAGATGCAAAGTTACCTATGACAAGTACCAACTTGTTCCCCTATTCACATCATTCTGTTGTCAAAGTTAATGTAGTTTGCCACTTCTAGTCCAGGCCATGCCGTTCTAGTGTCAGAACTGACAAAGATTGCTATTAATCACTATGTGAACCCCTCTAGTCCTGGAGCTCATTGCCCTATTGAGGTTTCCTGCTGATACCAGTAGTGCATTTCTTGTGGTTGTTACGATTCTGGTTTTTGACGCAGCATAGTCCTGACTTTCCTGATCTCTATAACTCTCACCCGGCTTGTCTCTCTGTTCTGTGTGAATTGCTGGTAACTCTCAACATTGGCTCCAATGTTGTGGAGATTGAAAACATTGTTAAAGACAGATTCCATGAAAGGAGACAATCAGTCTGGCTCTGTGTTGACAGACAATATGTCTGGTGTTCTGTCGATATTTTACAGAGCTTTTTACCGGTCATTCATAAATAGTAAACAGTTGGGGAAGTTTGGTCTCCAGCCCTCGGTCAGTAATATATTTACAATTATTTTTTAAATAATTCTTTATTTTTGAGGTGCATAGTATTTCAGGTTGATAACATGAGACAAAATCATAATACATATATGCAAAAGTAAGTGTAGTATAATCGCCAAAGGTAATGCACCATTTTTTAAATAACAAAAAACATGGTAAAACAATGGACAGTAGGGAGACTGAGTGTGAAATGTCCTAAGTAAGACAAATTAAGTAATGTTTGTCACTGGTGTGTCAGCGAGTGTATGCATCTCAAGTGTTAGAGCGTATGTGGCTTAAAAATAGAGTACAAAGAGTTGTCATTAATGGTAAATTTTCAAGCTGAACAGAGGTGGCAAGTGGTGTCCCTCATTGGTCTGTTCTGGGACCCCTTCTATTTAACATGTTTATAAATGATCTTGAAAAAAGCATTGAAAGTCATGTTTCAGTGTTTGCAGATGAAATAAAACTCTGTAAAAAAGGTATTACTTGCTGCAGAGGGATTTAGATAGACTGGGGGACTGGGCACTTAAATGGCAGATTACATTTAATGTTGAAAAATGCAAAGTTATGCACTTCGGAGTAAAAAGTACACAAGCAACGTATACCCTTTATGGAAGCAAATTAGGGATAGCAACACACGAAAAGGACTTGGGAATTGTTATAGACAACAAACTATGTAACAATGTGCAATGTCAATCAGCAGTGGCTAAGGCCAGTAAGGTATTGTCATGCATGAAAAAGAGCATTCATTCTCGGGATGAGAATATAATTTCCCCTCTTTATAAATCACTGAATATGCTGTGCAATTTTAGGCACCTGTTCTAAAGAAGGATATTATGGCACTAGAAAAAGTGCAGAGGTGAGCTACAAAGTTAATAAAAGGAATGGAACATATCAGCTATGAACAAAGGTTAACAAATTTAAACCTATTTAGTTTAGAAAAACGTCACCTGAGAGGGGATATGATAACATTATACAAATATATTCAGGGCCAATACAAACCATTGTGCGGAAATCTATTCACAAACCGGACTTTACATAGGACACAAGGCCATGCTTTTAGACTGGAAGAAAAAAGATTTTGTCTAAGGCAAAGGAAAGGTTTTTTTACTGTAAGAACAATAAGGATGGTATGTTAAGAAGTGGTTTTATCAGAGTCCATACAGATGTTCAAACAGCTAATCGATGCATACTTGCAAAAACAGAATATTCAAGGATATAATCTTTCAATGTAGGGTAATAACTGCTTGATCCAAGGATAAATCTGACTGCCATTCTGGGGTCAAGAAGGAATGTTTTTCCTAGCTTGTTGCAAAATTGGAAGTACTTCAAACTGGGTTTTTTTGCCTTCTTTTAAATCAACAGCAAAAAACAAATGTGAGGAAGGCTGAACTTAATGGACTCAAGTCTCTTTTCAGCTACGTAACTATGTAACTATGTAACTATGTGCAGTATGACGAGAAACACGAGTCTTGCCTTTGCAGTGTGATGCTAGGCACATGTAATCAAAGAGAGGTACACGGCTCAGAATTAGAGTACCTGATGAGGTGTTAAATTAAGGCCTTAGGCATCCAGGGTGGGTGCCCCCATGTGAGACAAGATGGTAACTAGAAGTCGCCGGAGAGAATATGGCAGTTCTTCTGCCTTGATTGTGGCTGGGATACCCTATATCTTGATGTGGGTACATCATTGGCGATTTTACACCACTGCAAGCTTTTGTGTGAATGTTTGCTGAATGGTCTGGATCTGCTGCATAGATTCATCCAGTTTAGACAGGTGGGTCTGCATTTCCACCATTTCATCCTCTGTGGCCCTCACCCGTTCTATGACCGCTTGCACCTCCATTTTTATGTGAGCAAAATCGGCAGCCAGCAGTCTGCCTATGTTTTTCAGGTCTCGTTTAGTAGTTGGGTCCTGAGTCATCTGAGGATTCCTGTGGGAGAGGCTGTGGAGTCTCGTGCCCCTGATATCCCAGGGTTGGATCAGGCACCTCTACCCGTGAAACTCCCGCTGGCCTTTGTGGAGTAGGCCTCTGGAGCATTGCTCCGATGTCTCTGCCCTCGGCTGCGGCGTGGGGTTTTTGAGAGATTCGGCCCATTGCCGGTATGTGAGCTGAGGGGAGTCATAGTAGAGGTGAATGAAGGCTCGACCCCTCTTGCGGCAGTACCTCCGAGAGCGGCTGTGTGTAGTAGGCCCAAGGCCTGCATCTCCTTTGGGGTAGGTTCTGGGAGAGAAAGAAGGGCAACTATCGATCATGTGAGGTAGGATTCGGAGTTGGAATAGGCTCAGGCTGGCTGATATTAGTGGAATTAGAAGGGTTTGCTGTGGAACAGGCAGAAATGGTGTCCTGTCTGGTTGGCTAGCAGGCTCCGCACCCTATGTATTTACAAATGTACTGGGTAACCTTTTTTCACTTTATTAATGTAGGTGAATATATATATTTTTTTCAATTTATGTCTATGCACTTTATATTGCATGCTAATTGTTTGGCATATTGAATGTATTTACTAAATAACTTTTCTTTGGCATAAATTGGTGTGGGTTTTTGCTATGCAAGATTATATACGTACCAGGAAATCTGAATGAGAGTGTGTATATATTCTTGTGTTGAATTATTTTGAAATTTTGCCCCAACTTTGACTTACTCTTTATTCTTACATCTTTAAACAGAAATGTGAAATTTATGTAATTAAATAAAACATTAAAAATCACCTATAATCTAAGATAACTTAAAAATGAAAACTATTACTCCAACGTGAAAGAAAGCACTCATAGGACTTCAAAATAAATAAAAGAGCTGGTTTATTTTAACTCCTCAAGGACACAGCTTCTGAAGCTTGTCTTACCCTTAAGGACACAAGCCATTTTTGCATTTTTTGCCGTTTGTGTTCAAATGCAATTTGCATCTCTGTCATTTATTGCACCAACACATATTATATACTGTTTTTTTAGAGGACAAACAGGGCTTTAACTTGATGTCACATATACATAGATACATTCTCATTATTTATAAAAAAAAAATGCCAAAGTATTAAAAAAAAAAAAAAATACTTTTTTTTTTTCTCACAGTTTTGGCAAAAACATTGTGTGCATAATATGTTCAGGTTAGAAAAAATAATTCTAAATAAATTCATTTATGTGTCTTGATTTATAGAGTACATCATGTGTATAGGATTTCAGCTTATTTTGAAAGTTACAGGTCACAAAATACAAGGACTAAAATAAAATTTCAATTTGCAAACATTTTAGAAGTTGGTATGTTTGTCTTGTAGGTTTAGTAGCCATCACAGAAAAAAAATTGCCACACAAAAGTATATATTTATATAAATTAGACAACACAGGCTATTTACCTAAGATTAGTTTGACACTTTTTACGTAGCCATTTCATCGCCAATATCTGCTAA
Organism: Pelobates cultripes; assembly: GCA_933207985.1. Classification (NCBI taxonomy): domain Eukaryota; kingdom Metazoa; phylum Chordata; class Amphibia; order Anura; family Pelobatidae; genus Pelobates; species Pelobates cultripes. The sequence goes on along the minus strand of OW240913.1, from coordinate 151,188,438 downwards.
ATATTGGAGTAAAATTTTTATTTTTATTTATTTTGGCATATACACATATAACAAGGTTTTTGTAATGTGTATTTTGTAAAGCTGGTGTGTGCTATTCCTGCACAGAATGTCATCGGAATACAGCAATACCCCCATATATACATTTGCCAGGTATATGTGGACATTGAAGGGGCACATTTAAGACACAGCCATTCCAGTTCTTTTCAAACTTTGAATTTTTACGCTGTGTCCATGTCCAGTTCTAGAGTATTTTAGCAGGCTATATAATCCAACTACCCCATAAAGGCATACCATTTATGAAAGAAGACATCCCAGGGTATTTCAAAAGGCATATTTTGAACCTTGGTGTGGGATCATTTTTCCGCTAGCTTGTACCATGTATAGTGGTTTTTATGCCTTTTTGACACACAAAGTGAGTTTGCACAGTATATTTTGCAAACCTTATGTGTGCTATGACTGTATAATACTACATATGTTGCTCAGCTATGTCGTCTGAGTACAGCAATACCCCCGAATGTACCTTTGCCAGGTATATGTGGATGTTTAAGGGGCACATTTGAGACGCAGCCATTCACTTTCTAACTTTGAATTTTTACGCTGTGTCCGTGTTCCATTTTTGGGTAGTTTAGCTGGTTGGTTATTCAAACTTCCCCACAAACTCATACTATCTGTTAAAGAATACACCTCGGGGGAAATTCAAAAGGCATAGCTTGAACCCTAGCGTGGGATAATTTTTTTTCTGGTTTGTTCCAGGTGTAGTGGTAATGAACATTTTTTAATGTATTTTTTTTACTTTTTTTTTTACTTTTTTACTTTTTAAAACTTGTTTTGTAAACCTTTCTTTGCTTATTACATTTTTTTAAATTTTCTTAAAACATTTTTTACACATTTAACATTTTTATAAACTTTTTTTTAACGTTATCCCCTAACTAGCAGTAAGCAGCACTAACTGTAAATTCCCCAATTTCCCATAACTCCTACCCACCCCAGCTAGCAAAATATATAATTTTAAAATATTTAAATTAATTAATGAAATAAATTGAACCCCTGAGGGTTAAAAAATAAATAAAAGTTTACCCGAAGGGGTTAAAAAAAAAACAACGGATCACAGTATAATACTGTGATCTGTATTTTGATCACTGTAGGTAGTGATCAACTGGCAGGGAAGGGCTTAATTTTTATTAAGACTGGGTAAAGGGGTGGGATTTTTAAAAACTTTTTAAAATATTATTAAAACATTTTTATTAACTTTTTTTAAACTTGAAGTTTATTTGTTTTGGTTTTTGTTCATTCACGTATCACAAAACATTGTGGGTGGGGGGGTACAGAAGAGAAAGGGAGGGGTTCAGGGTACAGGTTACATTGGTTGATTTTATAACTTTATTACATGTTTGTAATGGTTTGGGTTGCAACATTCTTGTTCTGATTGTCAGTTTTACACATTGTCTTAGTTTAGCATATTTATGTGTACCAGAGTGTATTTGGGGAGAGGCGCTTTGTTGCTTAAATGGCTATAAACTTATTCGCCTTGTCTCTCGGGGGTGCGTGTACTTCTCTATTTGGTTATGGTTATATCAGTGTTTTTATCTCTCCGTTGGTTATAGGTTGGTGCTCGATACTCCTCCATGTATCATTTGTTGTGTGGTTCATTCGCTCGCTCTTTGGGTGGGGGGGGGGGGGGGGATTAGATTGGGTCTGTGTCCCGTTGTATATCAGTGGGTTTCGTGATTTTTTCCCACGTCTTGTGGGCTGCTCGGGCGGGTACCAAATTGTGTCGTTGCCATTAATTCGTATGTCCAGTTTTGATCTACTTGCCTCATCAGCTCGGCTATTGATGGTGTTGTGTTTTTTTTCCATAGCCTGGATATCAGCAAGTTTGCCAATATTAAAGTGTGGTACGTAATAATTCTAATATGTTTTGGGGTGCTGTCTGGTAGCATAAACAGTAGACACTCCTGTGGCTTATCCAACCTTATGTTAGGTAATATTTTTTGAAGCAGTTGGGTCACTGGTTCCCAAAATGGGCTTATTTTATCACAGGACCACCAGATGTGGAACATCGTGCCCACCGCCCCCCCGCACCTCCAGCACAGGCTGCTGGTTTGGGGCCATATTTTGTGTAGCTTTGCTGGTACCAAGTACCATCGGTACATGATTTTACGCTGCAGTTCTAGGTGTGTGGCGCACGCTGTGAGCCCTTGGTGGGCCAAATATGACCTGTCCCATTCTTCATTTGAGAATGTCTGACCTATTTCCCTGTGCCAGACATTTTTGATCTGCTCTAGTGTGTGTGTTTGTGTTGAGACTAGCTTATGGTATCCCCAGGACATTGCTTTCTTTAGTGGTGCTGTTTCTACACATTGTCGTTCGAAGGCCGTCATGGTTTTTTCGTTGTCTATTCCCTGAGGGTTAGACACCAATTAGCTGAGGGTTAGACATCAATTTGTTCCTCAACAGGTTCCGTGTACTAGGTAACAGAGCCTCTCGTACATGTGTTGGGCATTTCTGTAGCCATAATACTGCTCGGAGGTCGTGTTGGGGAGCCCAGTGGGATTCTATTGCTACCCATTGTGGGGCTTGGACTGGGAGTTTAATTTGGGCTATGTTGTGTAGGTATGCTGCCCTACAGTATGCCGTTAGGTTTGGTAGGCCCAACCCGCCCTTGCTCACTGTTTGTTGCAGCGTTCCTGCTGCTACTCGTACCTTTTTTCCTTCCCATATGAATGTGTTTAGGATGTGTTGCATGTTTTATTAACTTTTTAAAACTTTTTTAAAACTTTTTTAACGTTAACCCCTAGCTAGCCTAACACCAAATTACCCAATTCCCCACTAATGCCTACCCATCCCAGCTAGCTAAATATATCATTTTAATATATTTAAAAAATAAAAGTTGACACTCAGGGGTTAAAAATTTTTTTTAGATGACAGTAAAATGTAGTCAGTGATCAATTGGCAGGGAAGGGGTTAATTTTATTAAAACAGGGGAAAGAGGGGTGGGATTTTAAACTAACTATTTTTTTACAGGGAGAAGATCATCACTGCTGATCCGTCTCCCTGCACTTCACACAGAACACGGAAACACAGGGAGGTGGATCAGAAGTCCCTGCAGCACATGTGCTCACTCTGACAGCCTGTCAGAGCGATCACTGCTGCAGGGACAGCACGATTGGTTGCTCCCAGTCTGCCTCGGTATTCGGAACATTAACTTGATTGCGTCAATCTGCAGTTAACTTTAGCACATGACGGACCTGGTCCATCAAGTTAAGTGCTTTGCCGGCGTTAAGTGCTTTGCTGGCATGACGGACCAGGTCCATCATTCGTCATTAAGGGGTTAAACAGATGTGCATTTCCATATAATTGATGTTTCAGCCCAAGTATGCTGACATATTAAGAGAAGTTTGGTAATGAGATTGAAATGGTAAATGGATGCTGTTGCACGACTATATATCTTGTTTATTTTGAAGTTCTATTCACTTTGAATATGTTATTTTACTGGTGTGTGCACTTATCAACATGACTGGGCCAATACATGTTATAACATATACAGTTATGAAAAAAAGAAAGTACACCATCTTTGAATTCTATGGTTTTACATATCAGGACATAATAACAATCATATGTTCCTTAGCAGGTCTTACAATTAGGTAAATACAACCTCAGATGAACAATAAAACATGTTATACTGTGTCATGATTTGTTTAACAAAAATAAAGCCAAAATGGAGAAGCCATGTGTGAAAAATGAAGTACACCTTATGATTCAATAGTTTGTAGAACCATCTTTAGCAGCAATAACTTGAAGTAATCATTTTCTGTATGACTTTATCAGTCTCTCTAATTGTTGTGAAATAATTTTGTCCCACTCTTCTTTACAGCGTTGCTTCACCTTTTTTTTTTTTTTTTCAGCTATTCTGTTGTAGATTTGCTGGTGTATTTGGGATCATGGTCCTGCTGCATGACTGAATTTTGGCCAAGCTTGAGCTGTCAGACAAATGACCTCACATTTAACTCTAGAATAAATTGGTATGCAGTGGAGTTCATGGTTGAATCGATTCAGAAGTCTTGTGGTTTGTTCAGATGCAACTTGCAAAGCTAAGCTGTGCTGCCATGTTCTTTTTAGATTAAAAAAAGGCTTTTTTTCTAGAACCCCTTCCAAACAAACCATGCTTGTTTAGTCTTTTTTTAATTGTACTGTCATGCACTTTAACATTTAACATGCTAAATCAGGCCTGTAGAGTCTGACATGTAACTCTTGGGTCTCTTATTCCCCTTCTCTCTGTGTGCCTCTTTCTTCCCAAGCTCCTCTATGTGTCTCTTTCTCCCGATCCGCCCTTCTCTGTGTTCCTTTCTCCCTCTATCATCTCTGTGTGTGTTTTTTTCTCTCATCAGTCCCTGCGTGTGCCTCTTTCTCTTCCCAAGCCCCTTCATATGTCCCCCAAGCAACTCTGGGTGTATTTCTCTCCCTCAACCCCCTTCTGTCTGTCTCTATTCTCTTTCCCGCCCCTCTTAGTGTCTCATACCCCCCCAGCTCCTCCATGTATCTCATTCCCCCCAGCCTCTCCACATGTCTCATTCCTCCAGCATCTCCATGTGTGTCATTTCCTATTAGCCCCATCATGTGCCTCATTCCGCACTAGCCAGTTCAGGTGTCTCATTTCCCCCAGCCCCTCCATGTGTTTCATTTAGCCTAACCTCCTGTGCCTGCTCACCTACCCTGTGTAGCGTGGCTGGGCAGACGACGGTGGACGCTCTTCTGTTTCCTATATCTGGTCTGTCAAGAAGCTGTTTGATGCTCTCAGTGAGCACTTCCTGTTAGACCATGTAGAGGTTACAGAAGATCCTCTACCATGGCTCCCACAGCCGAATGCAGTGACCGTCAGGAGGGGAGTGCTGTGTGCTCCCCTCTTGTCGGTCACCCGGCAAATGCGCTCCCCAGCCAGTGCACCCTAGGCGACCCTGCAAATATGCCAGCCCACTGGGAAATTTCCCGGTATCCCGGTGTGCCAGTCCAGCCCTGGTATATTGCAGTTAAATGCTACCAATAAACTTCACATTTAGAAACTCGAACAAGCAGACATTTCTTATAAAAAATTAATAAACATGTAGAATGTAATGGTTATGATCTATGCATTATCCAATATCAAATATGGATTCTGTAACATAATTAAAATAATCAATATAAGAATTCACTAAGTATTTAATTAAATTAAGAATTATTTTATTTCAAATGGCATAGACCTGGTTAATATCAGTTGTCCTTGATATTTAGTCATTGACTGCTTTTAAATCATGCAGGTCTCCTTGAAATGGAATTTCTTTAATTACCATTGGGTTTCACAGATGTTTTCTTAAGATAATACTGAACTATGGCCTTGGTTTAATATTGTTGGATAAGCTATTAACATGATTTAATATTTTTGGCTAAACTTTTAAACTGAGTTAATATTATGAAAATGATTTAAATGTAATATTTTGATATTTTTTTATATACTAAGATGTATTTTCATAATTTTGGCTCTGTACACTACGACAATGGATTAGAAATGAAACATCTAAAATGCAGTTGAATGCAGACTTTAAGTTTTATTTCAAAGGGTTGAACAAAAGTATTGTGTAAATCGTTTAGGATTTGCAAACTTTTTCATTCACAGTTCCTTTATTTTAGGGGGTCAAATATAATTGGAGAAATTAACACAATCGAATATAAAATGTAAATGTTTTAATACTGTGTCAAGAATCCATTGCAGACAATGACTTCTTGAAGTCAGGAACGTATGGACATCACCAAACACCTCCTCCTTTGTGATGCTTTGCCAAGCCTTTACTGCAGCTGTCTTTAGTTATTGTTTGTCAGTGGGTTTTTCTGCCATAAGTTTGTCTTCAGAAAGTGAGATGCATGCCTGATCAGGTTGAGATCAAGTGTTTAAACCCAAGGGCAGAGTACAGAATATTTGATAGAGTCACAACCTCAACATCTGAGGAAAGGGATTTAGGGGTAATGATTTCTGATGACTTAATGGTATGCAGACAATGTAATATAGCAGCAGGAAATGCTATCAGAATGATTGGTTGTATAAGGAGAGGTATTAGCAGTAAAAAGAGGCAAGTGCTCGTGCCATTGTACAGAACACTGGTGAGACCTCACTTGAAGTATTGTACACAGTACTGGAGACCGTATCTCCAGAAGGATATTGATACTTTAGAGAGAGTTCAGAGAAGGGCTACTAAACCGGTTCATGGATTGCAGGATAAAACTTACAAGGAAAGGTTAAATGAACTTAACATGTATAGCTTGGAGGAAAGATGAGACAGGGGGGATATGATAGAAACATTAAAATACATAAAGGGAATCAACACAGTAAAGGATGAGACTATATTTAAAAGGAGAAAAACTACCACAACAAGAGGACATAGTCTTAAATTAGAGGGACAAAGGTTTAAAAATAATATCAGGAAGTATTACTTTACTGAGAGGGTAGTGGATGCATGAAATAGCCTTCCAGATGAAGTGGTAGAGGTTAACACAGTAAAGGAGTTTAAGCATGCGTGGGATAGGCATAAGGCTATCATAGCTATAAGATAAGGCCAGGCACTAATGAAAGTACTTAGAAAATTGGGTAGACTAGATGGACTGAATGGTTCTTATCTGCCGTCACATTCTATGTTTCTATGTTTTTATGTCATTGTCTATCTGTAAACTGAAGCGCCATCCAATCAACTTTGCTGAACTTGGCTGAGTCTGAGCAGATAGTATGTCCCTATACACTTCGTTATTCATCTGACTTCTTCTGGCTTCTGTTATATCATCAATAAACACTAGTCACCCAGTACTATTAGAAGCCTTGCATGCCCATGCCATAACGTTGCCTCCAACGGGTTTTACAGATGATGTAGTATGCTTCGGATCATGAGCCATTGCAAGCCATTGCAAGCCTTCTCCATACTTTGTTCTTTACATCATTCTGGTATAGGTTGCTCTTAGCATCATCTGTTCAAAGAATGCTGTTTCTGAACTGAGCTAGCTTTTTTGGATGTTTTTTGGCAAAGTCTAATCTGGCTTTTCTATTCTTAAAGCTTATGAATGGTTTGCATGTGGTGAACCCTCTCAGTTAGCCCTAGTGAAGTCTTCGCTATATGGTTGACTTGAATAATGAAATGCCTACTTCCTAGAGAGTGTTCTTTACTTGACCTAATGTTGTGAAGTGTTTTTTCTTTACTATGAAAAGAATCCTATGATCATCGACCACTGTTGTTTTGTGTTGATGTCCAGGCCTTTTTGTGGAGCAGAGCTCACCAGTGTGTTCTTTTTTTATCAGAATGTTAATGTTTCTGCTAACTCTCTGATGGATTTTTTTTGTTGCCTAACAATGGGATGTTCCACTTGCATTGAGAGCTCCTTTGACTGCAAGATGTAGGTTCATAGCAACAGCTTCCAAGTGCAAATGCCATACCTTGAATCAACTTCAGACCTTTTAACTGCTTAATTGATTAGGAAATTACAAAGGAATAGCCCATACCTGTCCATCAAACAGTTTTAAATTTTTTGAGTCAATTATCAATATTTTTGAGTCAATTGTCCAATTACTTTTGGTCCCTTGAAAAAGAGAGGGCTACATATTAAAGAGCTCTAATTCCTAAACCCTTCCTCCAATCTGGATGTTATTGCCCTCAAATTAAAGCTATGAGACTGCAATTTAAGCCAATATTCATTATTTAACTATAACTTGAATTTATTTTGGAAAACAGTCAAAATAACAAAACTTGTGTCAGTGTCCAAATATTTCCAGACCTAACTGTATATATTTTTAATTTTCTTTCCCATAATTAAAGTTTATTGTTTTATTTTTTTTGTTTGTTTTTTTCACAACATGGGATATTTTGCATTAATATACAGTACTTGAAAAAAATGTTGTTTTTTTTGTAATTTTACATATACGTATATTTCACTTTTCTATCCTTGCAACAAAAAGTAAGTGTACATGCCTCCAGAACAGGTGAACTTACAGTCAGTAGCTTGTGGGATACAAATAATAAAATAAGCAACATAAGTAACACATAGTGATTATTAAGGTACATTTGATCTGTTGTATCTATTGTGTCATTGGTCACAATGTCATCCCTAACTGTGGTCAATGCCCTATTTTTAATGTTGAAATCTCCCTGATTTGACCTGTTGTGTTGGTGAGGTTATATAAGCGTATGCAAAAGGATATTTTACCTCTTCAGAGATGCCACAGTGCTTGATGTTATTCTTTAACGTCTTTAGTATCCAGTTATTGAAGCTTTGCAGTAAAATCAGTGTACGCATTTGGCAATATATTATGGGCCTCATTGATATCTTCAACCTTGTCCTCTAACTAAGCAGTATGCTTCCCAATGGCCTGAAGGTCTTGTTTTATATTGCTAGCTAATTTCTAGAAGTCTAACCTTAGGGTAGTTTTGAGGTCCTCAAGTAGTTTTTTTTTATACTCCTTTCCACTTTTGGTATTGCAGTGTGCCGGGATATGGACATCATGTCACTATGGCTTGAGCTGGAAGCTGGAGAGAGTGTTGTCTTGTCACCATCTTGTGGGCACCTGCTTGGTGGAGACAGGGCTGAGATTTGTATTGTTGGAGGCGTCTGCTTCATTTTCCGAGCAGATTTACTCACCACCGTGTTGTAGCTGATGATTTGCTGTGGCTAGACCCTGTTTAGGTACCAGTTTTGTGTGGTTTCATGCTAAATATCAGTGTCACTGTTGGATCGCTCCTAATGTGCGTCTGGCGCCATTCAAATCATAGCCACTCCCCCTATATTTAATTTTTTAATATTTTGAAAAAGATAATTAAAAAAATGTATCCAAAATATGAAATAATTTGAACAACTTATACAGCAACCAGGAATATGAAAGATGGAATATGAAGAGAAGGCAGTTCCAATTTCTCTATCAAGAAGAGTGTCTGTTTTCTTTTAAAAATCCATTGTTTACTGTTTGCTGCAAAAGTGTTAATGTTTCATTTGCATGCATTTCTAATATTCATTGAGATTACTTTTAAGCTATATAACCTTTGTTGGAGAGAATAGTTTAATGCTGAACAAAAAAAGAAGATAAATGTATTTTTCCAAAAGTCAAAACCTGCATGATTTCACTTATCCAATAATGCGATAGAAGACTATACCCTGCTGGTTTTCATTTTATGTATAATAAGAATGTTGAAAAACATCATAGTTTAAAAAACTTTGACATTTCTTTGCTGAAATAAATTAAATCTTTGACAAATGCTATACTGCACAAAGTTTTTCAAGTTTTATTTTCTGTTTGTTCATCTTTAGTATATAGACTATGGCGATTACAGTGTTTATCAATCTTAGCCTTGTTTATTCTCCAAATGCGCCATGGTATGCTCACCTTGTAAAAACCTGAGGTAGAACGTATCTACATACAATATTCTTACCATTCGTTGCAGGAAATGTGTGCCATTTCAACCTGGATCATCATTCTAATTTGTTAATTCAGGCAAGTATAATATAATAGATGTGTTGTTAAATATACATTTCTGAATTCTGTAACTTTGACAAGGGCCAAATACCAGTACCATTAAATTAGGCAATAGTAACATCTCTTGGATGTTGGGCAAAAAGTAACATTACCAAGATGTACTTGGAAACCAGAGAATATCTGAATGTATCTCCAAAATGACAAGTCTTATGGGGAGTTCCAGGCATGTTGTCGTTAGTACCTACCAAAAATGAGGCAAGGAATGTCAACCGGTGAACCAGTGTTAGGTCATAGTTGCCCAAGGATTATTGATGCACGTGGGGAGTGAAGGCTAGCCCATCTGGTCTGATCACAGAAGAACTACTACGGCTCAAATTGGTAAAAAAAACCATAATGCTAATCATAAAAGAACTGTGTCAGAACACACAGTGCATCACAGTTTGCCCATGATGACCCCTTTTCACAGCTGGAAATGCGTTCAAAAGGAAGGTGAACATGAGAACTGGACCACGAAGCCATGGAAGAAGATTGACTGGTCCGATGAATCGCATTCTCTGTTAGAATAGGTGGATGGTTGGGTGCATTTGCATTGTTATCTGAGGAAGAGATGTCAGCATTATGTATGCTCTGGGTGATTGATGCAGACCATGGACACCCCTCCATAGCAATAGTGTTCTCTTATGGTGGTGGCCTTTTTCAGCAGGATAATGCACCCTGTCACAGCAAAAAGTATTCAGGAATGGTTTGGGGAGCATGCAAATAGTTTGAGGTGTTGCCTTGGCCTTCAAAATCACCACATCTCAATTCTATTAAGCATCTATAGGATGTTCTGAACAACAAATCCAATCCATGGATTCCACACCATGCAAATTGCAGGACTTAAAGTGTCTGCTGCTAATATCTTGGTGACAGATACCACAGGACACATCCAGAGGTCTTGTGGAGGCCACGTCTCGACACATCAGAGCTGGGGTTTTTTTTGTCAGAGTTTTTCAAATATTGTTTTGTTTAAAATGAGTTTTGTTTGCTTTGACTTTATTGAAAAGTAATCTTCTCTTGGGCAGTGTATCTAGGCCTCTAACATTAAATTATATTAATCTTAGTGGCATTTAAGGACAAAAAAAAAACTAAGATCAAACAATAGTAAAAGATAATTAAAGGGAAAAATAAGAGAGCTCAAATCACACCGCACAAAAGGAAACATAGTATAAAACTCATCTGACCAGCATAGCATATGGTAAAACCTCACAGTGTTATATTTAAAATGTATGTAGTATAGTATAATATAAAAGCAGTGTATGCTGTGTGGATATTTTTTTTCCTGCTTTTACCACTGTTTGTAGGAGATCTATCCTTAAGCAGCCATGTAATATCACACATTAAAGAATGTTTATTAAAGGTCAAAGTGTATATTTAACCTTGTTGTTTCCCCACATGTGTAGACTTGTGGCTTTTTCTGTCCGCCTACTTACCACAGGTACATTGTTAACTTATTCTCCATTTTATGGATTCATTTAGCTATGATAAGCCAGGTTTGAGAATCACATATATTTATATATACATTTCCCCAAGTAGAGTCCTGTTTATAATGGGGAAAAAAACATTTTAAAATGTATAGAAACATTTCAGTGGAACAATTATGGCCAGATCAACAATGAATTTTGGAGATTAAACTGTAAGTCTAGGGACAGATTTCCCATTAGGTAGAGTACGTTCCTGCTTTCAGGCAAATGTGCTGTAGTCAACTCCAATTTACAGCACTTATTATGTCCCTTTTTGCAGCTTAGGTGAGCTGGTGAGAGGAGATACATACCATGTGCCCTGACCATTGTCCCTTGTAGCCTACTCTAGTCATCCTTATATCATGACAGGAGAGCTACAGGAGCAGTGATACAGTATCTAGAACACAGTGTTGTCCCAGCTCTTCCAGGGTCTGTGTTTGAGGCTGGACAGGAAGTAGAATGGATCACTTCCCATCTGCCCAGTAACAGCATCTTACACATGTAATGCCTTATAGAAGGAACAGGGACAGCAATGAGTGATTCATACTATACATAAGCTCATGCAGTTCTACTATCAATCATAGGATGGTGAGTACTTTGCAAATAACCCGTCAAACTCCACATACCTGTATCCTAAACACTCCCTTGTCCCTAAACCTCTGTTTAACGCCTTAAAAACATAAACAAACTCTTTTCTTTAATCCCAAATTTAACAACTTCCTTCTTTGCCCTGCTGTGGTCACCCCCCAAACTAACCTTACAGCTGATAGCTTTGCATGCTACTTTACCGACAAGATTGAACAGCTAAGGAAAGAATTCTCACCACCTTGCCCCTCTCTTTCTCAACCACACCTAGGTCATGCCTTTCCTACCCTTCGGACTTTCTCCCAGGCTACTGAACAAGAGGTGGCTGTGCTTCTCCTTTCCTCTCACCCCACCACTTGCCTGCTTGATCCTGTCCCGTCTCACCTTAACAGATCTCTCTCCCCTTGTCTTGTGCCTTCCTTAACACACATCTTCAACTGCTCTCTTCTGGTGTTGTCCCTGCTGCCCTTAAACATGCTACTGTAGTACCCATCTTAAAAACAACATCTCTTGACCTGTCCTCCCTTTCTAATTATCATCCCATATCCCCTCTCCCTTTTTCCTCAAAGCTCCTCCCTGGACCTCTCTCCTACCATTCTGCAACGTGTTACTGCTTACCTTTCTTCCATGACTGATTGGATGTCCTCCCGCTTTTTGAAACTCAATCTCTCTAAAACTAAACTCCTTGTCTTTCTGCCTCCTAATACTGACCCCCCTCTTTCGCTCTCCCTTCAAGTGAGTGATACCCACATCAGTCCATCCTTACAAGCGTGCTGTCTTGGCGTTATACTTGATTCTGGCCTCACATTTGAGCCTCACATCCAGTCTGTTACCAAATCCTGTAGATTCCACCTTAAAAACAAAGCCCTGATCCGCCCATTTCTTACAAAAGATACTACTAAGGAGCTTGTCCATGCTCAAGTAATCTCTTGCATGGATTATTGTAACTCTCTCATAATAGGTCTTCCCACAAGTCGTATTGCCCAGCTACAGTCTGTAATGAATGCTGCAGCTAGACTGATTTTCCTCTCCTGTCACTCGTTTCACACCTCTCCCCTCTGTCAGTCCTTACATTGGCTTCCTGTATCCCATAGGAGTCAATTCAAGGTACTACCACACCTAACCTATCCACACCTATAAAGCACTGACCAATTCTAGCCCCTCCTATATTTCTTCACTGATCTGCAAGTATGCTCCTTCTTGGTCTCTCCGCTCTGCCCATGACTTTCTCCTGTCTGCTGCTTGCACCCGTACAGCCAACTCACGCTTGCAGGACTTCTCATGGGTGGCTCCTTTCTTTTGGAATAGCCTGCCCAGGACCATCAAGCTCCCACCTAGTCTTCATTTAAAAAGTTAATTTAAAGAGTGCCTCAAAACCCATCTCTTTAGGAAAGCTTATGGCCTCCCAGAGTAACCTCTATCTCACATACATGTCCCTTGCTCTCTCCTAAAGGGCAGCACTCTATTCTCTCCTCCAGTTCTGCTTCACTCCACCTTGTTTGATTGCTACCTTCTGTCCTGTTGGGTTTTACGCCCCACCTCCTATAGACTGTAAGTTTGTTTGAGCAGGGCCCTCTTCAACCTATTGCTCCTGTAAGTTTTTGTAATTGTCTCATTTATTGTTAAATATTCCCCTTTTATAATATTGTAAAGCACTACAGAATATTCTGGTGCTATATAAATACTAGTAATAATAATAATAATGCCTACGCCTGAATCAGAACCTCAATTTTAGGTGTAACTCCTGTTAAAAATTAAACCCCATGTGCCCCAATACTAAATTTAATCCCAGTCTAACCCTAATCCCAATAATTCTACATTACCTCCTTATACCACAACTATAACCCATCTCATGAGTATAATCCTTTTAACACCCCTTCTAAACTAACTCTGACATTAACTCCTCTCTAAAGTGAGTTTTCAAATTTGAATATCTTTTTTTTTTTTACACCTTTAATGTCCATTTAACAAATGTGTTAAACTAATTTAATATGCTTTTTTGGGGGAAGGAAGAGCAATAGCCATATAGTTTTCTACCTATAGACACCTGACATGTAAATCTGCCCCCCTTGAAAGCCCCCACACTTGAATTTGTTCTGAGTATTTATGGATGTACCATGACCATTGAATCATCTCCCAGCCTCGATCCTACATGACTTCTGTTTCCATATGTACTATGACATAGGTGCTGGAGACAATGTGTTTTTCTTCAAAGAGAATATATTAAGTGGCCGATGATGGCATCAGAGCAGGGAATCCAATAAGGATAATATACACAGTCGCTAATGGGTGGTTTTTCTGCAAGCCATTTCTTCTTAATTGCTCTTCTACTAGTCTACTAATCATACTACTCTAATGCAAGTAGACTGAGCTTTTTCCTAAGGACACCACATTATTTATTTATAAAATATTTTACCAGGAAAGATACATTGAGATTTCTCTCGTTTTCAAGTATGTCCTGGGTCCACAAATCATTGCATTGATACATTAGGGTACAATAAAATACAAAACCAATATTAATACACAATAAATACAAAAGTTAACATAGAACAGGTAGGGAATATATAATCATGTGTATGGAGACAGGCCTTTTTACTTCTGGCTTCTTGTAAGTGCAATATTGTAAGGATACATTTTTGGATTTTATGCCATCTGCACTATCACTTTGTTCTTTTTATCTATATTAGTGGCATAAAGATCTATTCTGAGGATCACAGTCGCAGAATCAAGATATTACCCTTTGAATAAGGGACAGAAGCCTGAAATGTTATCTATCCTGTGAGTTTCCTACCACCACTCTCCCCATTGCCTATTGTGTACGCGCTATGTACACTTTTTTCTCTCAGATTTAATTCTTTAATTTAATTATTTAATTTTTTTCTTGAATTATTGTATACCCAGGTTATATTCATCTATATTGTTTCAACTTTGGTGAATTTGTTGGCATATCCATTTCCTTTTTTTTCTTTTGCTTGCTTTGAACTGTGTTTCTTAACAAATGTCCTCTTTTCCAATGGTAATCTGCACTCTGTTCTTCACACACCTGGCTCCTTCACACTCACAGAGTTAGGAAAATGGGAATGCTACTATACAGTGTAGATATATAAAAAAAATGCTGTACATGAACTGATTTCTTCCCTTCAGAGCATGTATTAAGATGTAATCAGAGACAGATATCCATTTTGGATGGGCTTCTTTATCACAGACACTCAGAGAGCAACTAAAAATATATAGCTAGCAGGAACAGAATAGCAATTCTACTTATTATGCAATTTATACAATGTTACTGTTTAATGTATTCGTTTATTCTTATTATCGGTATAATGATATGAAATGTTTTTGATGTTACATGTCATCCTAGATCTTGCCATATTTAGGAGAGGGTCTAAAATATTATATAAAAGCAAAAATACCATAAAAATGGTGCAACAAAAATATCAATAAAAGTGATCAGTAAACCATGTTTATCGATAACTTTAACCCCTTAAGCGCACATGACATGTGTGACATGTCATGATTCCCTTTTATTCCAGAAGTTTGGTCTTTAAGGGGTTAAAGAAACAATTCAATGCAGCTCCATTTCCAAATGCCCACATACAAAAAATAAAGGTGCCTGGATAAAGCCAGTCACCTTTATCGTCCAGGATAGAGTCCTGCAGTGCATGATGAGCTGTTTCTCTATGTTATCTTGTTTAGATTGAATGCTCTATTTGGGGGTGGGGAATTATAGTTATCCTCTTTCAGCCATCAGTGATATGTGATTATTTAATTCTGCAAGCTACCTCTATTTTAACTTAATTTAATTATTCTATTTATATACACATATGAAAATTTAAATGCCTGGTAGGTTTTTCTTTCACCACACTCTAGAGTCTGGATTCCAGCCGCAATACTTCTTTGAGATGTCCCCATTATAAGTGGTGAGTAATGCATTAACAGATAAATGCTTTTGACATATCTCATTACTCCTTCTAGTAGGACTAACAGCTGTCTCCCACTATCAGCTATCCTACACATCTATGTTCTACAAAACATTGGTCTCTGAAACAGATATCTTTTTCTTCTACAAAAAAACTCCTTTAAAAGAGCCAGATATTTTTTATTTAGATTGAATTGTTTTTAATACTTCTTTTCTGCACATCTTTGTATATTTAAGCATATGCCTCTTCCTTGGATTTGCAGTGCCTGTGAAAAATATTGTTCCATTATTGCTTTATCCAAGACGTATAAACATGTACATCATTTGCTTAAAATAATGTTGGTTTTCTCAAAGCTGCTTTTTATGTCCCAAGAGAGCAAATCACTATTCTATCTGAAATCTGTATGCATTATATAAAGAAGGGATAGGTAACTGTTGCACCCCCAGATATTTCGGAATTTGATTTACCACAATGCTCTATCAGCCTATAGCATCATGGGAAATGTAGTTCACAAACTGGCAAAATTCATAGTTAGTGCTGTTGGATAATATGTAGAAGTTAAAACAACAGCGCCTTTCATCTTTCTGAATTTCAGTAAAATTAGTGTCATTTGGTTGGCTAATAATACTCCCATAATATATCTAAAGACTAGAGAAACTGATATAATAATTTCGAGTGTTGAAGTTATCAGTTATTAATCTAAATGACTTGCTCAAATCAAATGAATCACTTTGATTGTCAAAGGAATATTTATTGGATATTTGGTGGCTGTAACTGAACTCACCAATTCAAAAACAAGCTAAGCATTACAGCAATCCAATATGTGCCAGGGCAAATGGTTAAAACTTTGTCATAAAGCTAGTGTTGAAAAAAAAAAAAAAGGTTTACAACCAAAGCACAACAGTGTAAAGTCATTAAAAAGGGATCACATTTTAAGGACCATTTAATGCAATATGTAACACATGCCCAGCAGATGTTACGTAAAATAAACAGCTGTGTTGTACAGCTGGCTTTGGCTTCATTATAAATATTTTTAAACTTAACCATTTCGCTCATTCATCCAATTTCTACATCAAATGATTTTGCTTTCACAGACAGATAGAAACATACTAGAAGATTTTATTTCTTGAAAGACTCTGGAGTATTTTTTGTAAATGGTTCACCAGTTAATGGGCACATTAATAAAAACGTAGTTCACCCTACTTGTATTTCTGCTGAAACAGGATTTGGCTGTAAAGGTGCTTTGATTCAATAATGACTACCAAGAGTTTAATTGTGACCACATTTTTATTTCTTTGCATCTGGCTGGGCTGAATAGAATTGTATAATCAAACGAGGGTCTCCTTCCCTTTCCAGCCATATGCTCAGCGAGATGTTAAATCATTTATATTTATGTATTCTTATAGGAATAACACTGTGATGGTATGCTTGTTGTACGATAGAAATGACATGTCCCCAACTGACATTAGTATTATGTTTTGGCTTTATTATAGCAACTTCCCTAAGAAATGTGATCTCAAGGACAATACGTCTATCTGTCTTTCTAACCTTCCAACTATTTCTTGGGATTTATACATCATATAATTTGTATATGATGGCATACATGTACTGTACTTACTTGACATAGTTGTATCTAGTAACAATCAACATACACGGTGCAGCCTTTCTTTTGCTGGACTCCTCACTAGCCATAGTGCACAACAATAGCCCCTGGTGACTGCCATAGGTATTCGCTGACGTTGGCATGGGTCAGTTTCTGTTACCAAATAAGTAGTGGCTTGTGGAGGGTCCGTTACATATGCATGATGGCATGTACTGGGTTATTGCTTGCTATCTCAGACATGAGGCACCCAGCAGTACATTTCATGAGATTGATTGGATGTTGATGCTAGGCTGCAGGTAGTCTCTTTGCCCAGTGCTGGCAAAATTGGCATGTACTGAGAGATTGCTGGCTATTTCACTACTGAGAAGAAAAAAATAAATGAGTAGGCAACACAGTCCAGGGAAGGTGCGTTGCTAGGAGGCAAAAATACCTGAGGTTTCAGCTCAGGGTAAACTTTTTGCCATTCTTAAACACTTGTCCTATACCATGCCATGTCTGCCTTGAAACATGTTACTTTATAATAAAAAAATCTTTGAAAGAATTAGGAAATTGTTTTCTAAATACATTGTTGGAAACTTCAAAATACCCCCATGAAATAGTCCAAGTTGTCCTTTTTTGTTTGTGTATGGTGTGATGGTGGTAACATCAAGTTGGTATTTTGTCTCAGATGTGACACAGGCCCAGTAAATCAATTGCATAATTGCAAGTTTAAACACTGCAAATGTAATGTCTGTATTGTGACAAAATAACTTTACAGAAATCTAGCAAGGTCTACATGAGGTATAGCACAGGGTTTAGCAGAATACAAATTTTGGGTTGTTGGAGTATTGAGAGACTCAAGGTTTGTGACGTTTACCAAAAAAATGAAATGTGTTTAAAAACAAAATTAAAATCCATATACCCATGAGTTTTGGAAGAGGCTGGTCATAAAATGCTTAAAGGAAAAGTGTTAAAATGTACCCTGGAGTCTAGCTTTTACATATAAATATTTCACACAGCATTTTGGGAACTAAGGAAAACTATTAAATATATAGTTCCCCTTTAAACCTCCTCATACAAAATGCTATAAATGTTTTGATTTAAAACAGTTATTCATACCTTGCAATTGCTAGATACTTGGGGCATTTCCACAATAAAATATAGACTAATGAATGATTCTGATATTTTTAGATATTTTTATTCAGCTACAAGAAATTCTGAAGATATATTTCTTCAGGTTACAAGAAATTCCTGTAAACGAGACTATGAAAAAAAAAGTCAAGTTTTTAAATGTATTATATAAACGTAATATGGTGTTATCTATTTCAATTTCAGAAAAAACAATACTCATCTATTCTTAAAAACACATATCAAATGCATTTGGGTGCAACTAATGGGTGACTACAAGCTGCATCATCACTTCATCTTATGCAAGTCGTTATGGTGTTAAGCTCCCATCCATGCAAGCTTTTTTTAAAAAAAAATATATATTTAATTCCCATAATAAATACCTTATTTTCCTATCTCTCTGCTCTTTATGCCTTTGCATCCAGTGTCAGCACTCACATAACACACAGCATGCTAACCCCAGTCCCCTTAAACAGGCAGTGCTTCCTAAACCAGTCCTTATGCCCAACCAGTCCTTACGCCCAACCAGTCCTTACGCCCAACCAGTCCCGGATTTAGGGATTACCAGGTTACCCAGTCTAAGGCTTAGACACAACTGGATAATTCCTAAATCCTGGACTGGATAAGGTAGGGTTTAATGACTAGTTTGGGAATGACTGGGCTGTAAAGATTATCCCTGTGACCACAAGACAGTCAGAATGAATTGCAAAACCTTTAATCCCATTCTGCCCATTGTGTTCCTCTGATCATGCTTAGATACTGGCTGAGGCTGATGGCAGTTAAACTATACATCTGATGTAATGGGATAGTGAGACCCTTATTGCTAAACAGCTCTAGAGTAATATAACTCAAATTAACCATAAATAGTGGCTGACTAAACATGGTAAGTATTCTAATCATCAATAGAATTGTATTGACACTGGCACTTTTATAAACTGTCACAATTGTGACAGGCTCAAGATACATAAAGCACTTATGTAAGCTGAAGCGTTTCATGTGTGGGGTCCTACTTTAATAAGAAAGTGGCAAATTTCAGTGGAACAAAACAAACAGCAAAAGTGCCAAACAACCTCAGTTAGAATTCATGGAATCTTGAAGAAAAAAAAAGAAAACGTTTTCTACTACGGGGCTAAAAAGGGTAAAACATACTTTAAATTGTATCATTAAGGATATCAGCAGTTACCTACTGTATTCTCCATAATACAATTAAAAATGTACCCTGCTAGTAACCAGCAAAAAGATGCCGTGTAGGATCTCTTTTATTTAAAGACGTTGAACAGTTTTAATTGTTCTTTAAAGGCTTATCTTTCTTACTAATTGTAACAGCAAATTGCCTCTCCGGTTCAGGGCTAATAACATAACCTGTTAAAATACTGATTCTAATGGTGTTACTATATTTCACTGCTTTGTCCTCTGGCTAATTGATTTTGGTTGGGAATTTAGAAGAATGATGATCAGTAGATATGGTACATTTTATGTTTTCATAAAAGATATTTGTGATAAGGACTTTTTATCAGAAAAAATATTGTGTAAGCCAGCATAGTAAAAGCGACAATATTGGCAAACATGTTACGCACATTCAAATATTCAAAAAGCAGGGGGATAATCTGCAATTTGAATCCTACACACTCTAATGAATGTGGTTGAAAAAACTAAACTAAAGATGCAAAAGGCGGCAACCCTTCAAAAAGTGGAATTAGAGTGACTAAATACTAAAAAGTAAAAAAAGTAAGAACTATACAGGGGGCACCAGATATTGAAAATATAAAAATTATAAATACGTAAAAAATGAGGCAATAGTCATTTACATTGTACACATGAAGTATGGACAGTGCTATGGAATTAGTTGATGCTTTAAATATAATAATAATAATATTAGTAATACAACAAATAGTTATAAAAAGCATTTTAAAAGCATAACATACAGCATGCCAAATAGAAGGAAGTAAAGCAGTAATATTCGTAAATGGACCACAATAAATGTTAATGAGAAGAACGTGGCACATCAAAATAATTGTTAATAAGCAGAGCGAGGCACTTGAAAGTAAAAATCCATACAGCCACTGGGCATGAAAGCATAGAATCACTGGGTGCAGGGTAAATATGGATCAAATAAATGAGACAATTACAAAAAAATTACAGGAACAATAGGATGATGAAGAAGACCCTGCTCAAATGACCCTGCTCAAATTACCTTACAGTCAAGAGGATGTTGGATATAAAACACAATAGGAAAATAGGACAGGAGAGTGCTGCCCTTTAGGAGAGAGCAAGGGACAGGTATGTGAGGTACAGCCAGAGGCGTAACAAAAACCACAGGGCTCCGGTGTGAAAATGTGCCCAGGTGCCTCCCCATGCATCTCTCCCCCCACCGCCCTTCCCCTCCATTTGTATAACACATACAAATACATAAAAGACACACATGCTAATACATAGACACACAGAATGACACACATTCAGATACACAGAATTACACTTCTACAGATACAAACACTGACACACTTACAGATACACAGACACACACTGACACATGCGGATACACAGACACACGTACAGAAAGACACACATATAGAGACACATGCATATGCACATACACAGAATGGCACTCATACAGATATAAACAGTGCCACACATACAGATACATAGGGGCACACACTGACACACATGCAGATACAAATGCAGAGAAACAGATACACATACAGACACGTGCAGAAAAACAGATACACACAGACAGACACATACAGACAGATACACATACAGACAAACAGATACACAGACAAAGAGATACACATACAGACACACATGCAGACAAACACAGACAAAGAGATACACATACACATACAGACACACACACATACAGACATACAGACACACATACATACACATACAGACACATACAGACACACAGATACATAGAGACAGATACACATACAGACAAACAGATACACAGACAAAGAGATACACATACAGACACACATGCAGACAAACACAGACAAAGAGATACACATACACATACAGACACACACACATACAGACATACAGACACACATACATACACATACAGACACATACAGACACACAGATACATAGAGACAGATACACATACAGACAAACAGATACACAGACAAAGAGATACACATACAGACACACATGCAGACAAACACAGACAAAGAGATACACATACACACACATATACAGACACACACAAACATACAGACACACATACAGACACCAATATGATAAAACTTAGTGGATATACACCAAACAAAACGGTAGAGTATCTTTCTAAGGTTAAAAGTAAAGATTGGATATGGCTACCATAACCACTGTATCACTAGTATAAAATAACCACCACCAGGGGTTAGACAATCAAAATGAAAAACACTAATTGAAATAAATCAATTAAATATACAGGATTCAGTGGAAATGAAAGTGTATAGAGCACTTCACAATAAATGAAAGTTAATATTTGCTCTCTTATTTAGATACAAATGTGTCAGCTGGTCATGTCATCACCACCTATTAAATAAGGAAGGCAGAGTCTAAGAACTGCTGAAAATAATCTAATATAGGTTTCAAGTCTGAATTTCTTTATAATTTTGTTCTTTGCCCTTTGTTTATATATTCCCCCGTTTTTATATTGCCCCTTTTTATATTGTCCTCTTTTATATTGCCTTTATATTGCCTTTTTATAGTTTCTTTCTTTTTTCTTGGACCTTATATATGGTTATAAACTCTCTTTGGGCTCGAGGTCTGTTAAACCTGGTACTGGTGCTGTCTTATTTGCTACTCCTTTTTTGGGACTTTTATTGAAAGCTACATATATTTGTAGCACTTTTTGTCACTTATTAATAAACTTTGAAAAGTATTTGTCTGCTGCATTAGATTTTAACCCTTGGAGGGGTTTTATTTTTATTTTATCTTATCTATATTACCCAGTCATATATATTGAAACCTATATTAGATTATTTTCAGCAGTTCATAGACTCTGCCTTCCTTATTTAATAGGTGGTGATGACATGACCAGCTGACACATTTGTATCTAAATAAGAGAGCAAATATTAACTTTCATTTATTGTGAAGTGCTCTATACACTTTCATTTCCACTGAATCCTGTATATTTAATTGATTTATTTCAATTAGTGTTTTTCACACATACAGACACACACACAGACATACAGACACACACACAGACACACAGATACACAGAGACAGATAAACATACAGACAAACATGTACACAGACAGAGATACACATACAGACACACATACAGACAAACACAGACAAAGAGATACACATACACACACACATACAGACAAACACAGACACACACACACACACAGGGACATACAGACACATATATACAGACACACACACACATACAGACACACACACAGATTTACTGATACAGAAATTCTCACACACACACACACACACACACAAACTGTTAAAACATTTAGTGACTTCCCTGGGGTCCAGTGGCTGCCTCATGCTGATGGGAGTCAGAGCTCCCACCCTGACTCCCTCCTCTCCTCCCACGTGGCTACTGTTAGCTGGGGGGAAGTGACGGCTTCCTCCCAGCTCTGATGTCAGCACTGGAGCTCGGTCGTGCTCTTAAAGCAGCCGGACTGGGCCCCAGGAAATCCATTGCCATCAGGTGGCCCAAAGAGCCCCTTCAAAGTGGCCCCGGCAGTTTTCCTGCATGGCAGGGGCCGCACCACAATGCAAGCGGGCACCGCGGTCACTGGGGTCGATAGGGTGGCCGGATCCCTGGAGTGACAGGCCCGGTCATAGCTGCGAGAGTTCTGCCACTGGGTACAGCTTACTCTGGGAGGTCATAAGCTTTCCTGAAGAGATGGGTTTTAAGGCACTTTTTAAATGATTGAAAAAGTGATTGATGGTGGTAGGCAGGCTATTCTAAAGGAAGGGAGCCACTTGCGAGAAGTTCTGCAAGCGTGAGTTGGCCGTTCAGCTGCGAGCAGCGTACAGGAGAAGGTCATGGACAGAGCAGAGAGAGCAAGAAGGGGCATACATGTGGATCAGTAAAGAGATATCAAGAAGCTAGAATTTTTCAGTGCTTTATAGGTATGGATTAGTACTTTGGATTGACTCTTATAGGATACAGGAAGCCAATGTAAGAACTGACAGAGGGGTGAAGTGTGAGAGGATCGGCTGGAGAGGAAAATCAGTCTGGTGGCAGCGTTCATTACAGACTTCAATGTACGTGCCTCACATAATTATGTATCCATACTGTGGGTGTCACTGTCTATATGTTTCCTGACCAACTACGAGTTTCCTGACCATCCATGCGTTTCGTCACTTAGGAGGCTTTCTCAAGACCTGATACTTAAAAACAAGTTGCTGTGTTGTCATATACCTGACTTGCCAAATTTCACAAGTTTTTAGAAAATCTTGTTTACACAATGATTATACATAGGCTTGATGCTTAAAACACTTAACTATATAATAGATGGTGCATTTAAATTTTGCATTTGTTAACTTGT
This sequence comes from Pelobates cultripes, assembly GCA_933207985.1. Lineage (NCBI taxonomy): Eukaryota > Metazoa > Chordata > Amphibia > Anura > Pelobatidae > Pelobates > Pelobates cultripes. The sequence continues at coordinate 151,164,739 of OW240913.1, read as the reverse complement.
TCATTTTTCTTTACAGCTACATAATGCAGGCATCATTTTAGTCAGGGTTTATTGCATGTATATTGCAGAGTATATTAGCATGGAAATCGTGTGTACTTAGTGTTTACTGGCTCCTGCTAATCTTTATGGGAGACATTAAAACTTTTGGCAGTCATTAATTTCTAGCCTCTTTCTAAGGTAAAATATCTTCATATCAATGCAAACACTTGGCATATACAGATTTTAACAGAGCTCCTGAAACCAAGGAGAACCCTGTCCACCAAGAAGATTGTCCAGTTTCCACATACATACTGGGGGCTTTAAAGAGAGAGATCTTTATAATTTAACAAGGCAAGTTAAAATACTAAAATATAAGATTCAGAAAGATGGAAATGTCCACAGTGAAGAGGAGAGGAAAAAAATACAGGTGGGTATAGATTTGGGATGTCTTATTTATAATTGTATTTCCTGTCTTAACCCCTTAAGGACACATGACATGTGTGACATGTCATGATTCCCTTTTATTCCAGAAGTTTGGTCCTTAAGGGGTTAAACAGCCAAGTGGGAGAAACCTAACACATTAGTAATGCTACCATGGCTTATAAAAGAATATAGCGTAGCTTGTACTTAGGAACACATACAGTGTTCCAGTCCACATGGTCTTAACAAACATATACACAATAAGTCTCACAGTAAATTAAAATTTGTTATGCCATCTTGTCCATGGCAACCAACAAACATATACATGAGAAAAAAAAATACAGGCCCAAAAAACACAGTCCCCCAATCTCTAAATGTCCCCTAATTTGTGTTAATGCATTTAAAATGGTTTGAGAAATATCTAAGTATATATTCATATTTAAAAAGTAAGTCATTCAATTTGTATGTTAAAAATTGGTAGAGTTCTTTTATTTCCTTAATATTATTTATTATCCTTTATTTTTATAACTACCACAGTCCTAAACAGTAAATAAGCAAATATACACTTTACTAGATTTGGTTCGATAAAAGAAGTCAGAGGTTTGAGTGATCTACCTACAAATTAAAAATCTTTAACCACATTTACTGAAACATGGCAGATAAAACAATATATGTGTGCAGTGGTTTATTCTGGTTGTGTGCTGTCCTAGGCATGACAAAACTCAGGCTTCGACTACTCTTCGGTAATCCTGACCTCTGGCATCCTTTGACTTCAGCTATCCCTTGACTATCCTGCTGTTTATGTCCTTGTCAGTACTGCATTAGAATCCAGGTGGCTTCTTATCTGGTCACCTTGGACTGTGTCTATCTGCAAGGATGAGCATACATATCTGCGCTAAAGACTCCCATCTCAGGTAAGATCCTGACACACAGCCATTGTCACACATTGTTTAACCAACACACACTTTCACTGAAACATACACACTCACATTCACTGACAGACACAGACATACACTAACTGACAGATACGCATTCACTGACAGACACATACACACTGTCACTGACACATACACACACTCACTAACACACACTCACTAACAAACACTCACTAACAAACACTCACTAAGAGGCACACACTAACAGACACACACTAACACACTCACTGACAGACACACCCTCACTAACAGACACACACACACACACACACACTGAGACACACTAACACTTATCAACAGAGACACACACTAACACAAACACACAAAAAATATATAATTTTCAATCCACCCAGCCTCCTACCTTTGGAAGTGTTGGAGTGGATTTTTCCCTTTGGTCCAGGGGGGGCTGGCTGCAGCTTGGCGGGCAGCCGTGCAGACGGGAGGTCTGACAGACAGGTGAACGGTGGAGGCGGGCGGCGAGGGAGCTCTGATCCTCCTGCTCAGCTCCCTCGCGCGCCTCTTAGTAATGCCGGGGCTGGAGTGACATAATATTTTGGCTCCAGCATCACTGCGGTGTGCGCGAGGTGAGTAGAAAAGAGCTAAGGGGAGAGTGCTCCCTCGCCACCCACAACATCAGTGTATGCCAGCCTCGGGGGGGTCCCTGGGCCCCCAGGACAAGAGGCTGGCAAGGCATTTGCCAGGGCGATGAAAGTGCCGCCCAATGCAAATTCCTTGACAGCCTTGCGGTAAATACACCGCTGTATATGTGTATAATAATAGCTTAACAATCTCAAATAGGTGTTCATTCCTTACAGAATATATTTACACTTTGAATGCTTTAGAACTCATACATTTTAACAGTTTATATATTTTTAATGGCACATATTAAGGTGTTTGTTATTATTATTGTATTGTTCCTGGTAACACACAAGTTAGTCATATTACATAAGCAAATATGGTGTGATTATATTGTGTTGATGTTTTCACTATATGCTTGTTGTAATGGTTGCCCTATATTTACTTGACCTTAAATGTGAAATAGACACTTATTGAAGGTGATTATGGAGTCTGTTTTATTCCCCTTGATTGGCTGGCCGTGTAAGACAAGTTGACTTAAATGCGAGTCATGCATTTTTCTCTATTTGGTCTGTCAGTCTTAGACACGCAAATCCAGAGTGACCTAAAATAGCAGCAATACACAAACAAAGCTACCTGTATACAGTGCGAAACGGTTTGACATGTCTTTGTGAATACATGTGAAGTGATATGCTCTAAATAAACGTGTCATTTATTTCATAAATGACTTGTGACCTAGAAGGGAAGGGAGATGCTATAATGTAATATTCATAATGCAAAATGTATTCTTTTTACATATATTATGTTTCTTATATGATTAATAAGTACTTTATAGTTATAAAAAGATTTATTTTATAACTATAAAAGCGTAATGCAAAAAAATATATAAAATCAAAAATGTGCATGAAATTGTGTCTCTTGAAATTGTCTAAAAAGCCTACCCATAATGCAACGTGGGATTGTTGTTTAAATGATATCCCAGAGCCTGCTACTATATTGTGTAGAGTAGTCTTTGGTGCACTGTTGCTCAGCCTGTATCAAGACCTCTTTGTGTTTCAGTCTTGATGTTTTAAATAAACAGATTGTGTACAAAGCGACATCAGTATCTCATAACCAGATTCTGGACTAACATTATAAGTTTCCTAACACCATGGGGGGATTTGGGAAAGTAACAAAGAATAACTGTTTCCTAATGGTGACATTTTTGACTGATAGTAGGCCCATAATAAAAACTCAGATAAAGCTTCTCAATTATTTGTGAAATATTAAACTCATCCTAAGAATTTCTGTAAATAAGTCACTTTATCACTGTAAGCACCCTTTAGAAACAACAAGGAGTGGAGTAAACATGAGTCAGAATAGTCTTTTACTCCATGTCTACATCTGAGTGGCATAGGGTGTTAATGAATGTTTTGCTCTCTGCTACCAACAACAAACAACATCATGAGTTTCTATGGTTCGCTAATGTTTGGCTATACACTGTGAAGAATGTGGCATTGACATCTATAGACAAGTGGGACCTCCAATATGTCTATATATGGAGGATTTATTTATTTATTTGATGCACAACAGAAACCTCTCGATATTGTAATAGGACACTTCACATGGAAACACCCAGATATTGATAAGTTGAAGTATCTTTCCACAGGAAAACTATTTCAGAGCAACTCACAGGTACTGTTCAGTAGTAGAGGGCAGTTTGAGCGTAAAGCAGCACAGTCACGCTGAACTTACCTTCCTCCTATTGTTTCCTCTTCTTTTCCTCTTTTAGAATCTATTTTCTTTTCAATTGCATCTCAGTTGTTTCACTTAAAATCCATTGTGGGTCTGCACGGAGCCACATTTTTGAAAATCATGTCAGAGTCCAAAAATATCTGGGAATTTTTTTTTAGAAAAGATATATGTATGTATGGACATGTATCAGACAGTTGTCTCATTCGCAATCTTTGAGTGTATCTGTGTGTGAATCTTAGTGTGTGTAAATCTGAATACATCCTGTGAGTATTAATATCTGAGTGTGTGAATCTGCATATTGTGGTGACACAGATTCACTCATACAAAGTTTAACACCAGAACTACACAAATGCCTTAAAATGGACTGGGTTTCTTGTCTAGGAAATAAGAGAATGGTCAGAGACATGCTAGGTACAAGGTGAGAAAGAAATCAGGTCATCAGGGAACAAAGTCGGGTCAAGGATGACAAAAATCATAATAGTGAAGGATAGCTGAGTCAAAAACCAGAAAATTGCAAAACAGCGCTTGGAAATAATCTTTTAGATATGTGGGGGATGTTTTTATGATAACCATGCCCCCAAAAGGTAAGGAGGTATTGAATATGATGCAAATCCATGTCAGTGACATCAGCATCTTGAAATCACATAGCCTAAAAACATTAATTTGTTATTGGTCAAAAATATTTTTTATTCAACTTGCTAGATTCACTTGTTTGCGAAATGTCTGCAGATCAGGGGAATATATCAAGATGTCATCTAGAAAGAGGGCAGGGGTATTACAGAGTCCAAACGGCATGATGGTATACTCGTATTGTCCATCTCTAGTGTTAAATGCTGTCTTCCACTTCTATGATCCTAACTAGATTATATGCATTTTATGAATACAGTTTAGAAATAAATCCCTTAATCTGTCAAACAGGTATAGGATTATATATTTTTTTTGTGTGATTTTATTCAGACCACAGTAGTCAATACAATGCTTAAGATCCCCTTCCTTCTTGGATACGAAGTTTCAATCTCCTGACAGGGAAAAATATTTTCTAATAGATACATTCGTATTAATGTATTTTTCAAATGCCAGATTCTCTTTAACAGAAAGAAGGTACACTGAACCTCTAGAAAATAATTTTATTACCTCTTTTTATCAGACTTCTTTAGGGTCCTGGTGTGGGTCAGATAACTCAGTGGACAAAGTCATGGTAGGGATATTGATTAAAAATGTCTTCATTTCTTTCACACAACCTTCTATACAAGAGGCACCCCAATTGGTGATCTCACCTCTTTCCCAATCTATGGTTTGATTGTGTTTAGTCAACCATTGGAATCCTAGAGCTATAGAATTTTAAAAAAAAAATTAAAAAGATTAGATTAGCTGTAATATGATTCCTGTATTTGAGGTCATAGAGGTCATATGTAACACACCAAAGGCCTGTTGTCTTGAGGCCTTTAGGCTCTGTAGTTTTTCTGATGGTTAAGAAAAGTTAAGTGAAGATATCCATAGTCTCAGAAGGAAAAGAAGTAGCTAATCTCACTGGAATTCTTCTTGGTTTATCGTGGTGTTTTTGTCTGTGTCTTAGTTGTTTGTCGATATGGGAGAGGTATATAATAAGGTCTTTTAGGCTCTCTGGTAAGTCTCTAGGCATTACCTAATGAGGAATAGTGTTGTCATGTTACCTTTTGTTGCCCAGGCTGTGACACAGCTTGGGGGCGGCTAACAGGTGGAGAGGGACCCTTTGCACAGTCTCTCTCCTCAGTGGTACAGATGCCGGCTGCTGTAGCTTTGCAACCATTTCTGATGCGTCGCATAATGTTGCTAATTACTTCACGGCTGCGAAATGTCTGAATTTTAATGTTTGGGCCATGGCTGTGTGATTAAAGATACAGACTATAAAAAGGCTTCCTAGGGCACTGATCAACTGTTGTGGTTCTAATTTTTGGTTCCCAATAGTGCTTGTATTTTCTGTGTATTTCCAATATATTGATCTCGGCTATTCTGACTATTCTTCGTTCTGTAGTCCTGTTACTCGATTATTGTCCATCGCTTTCCTGATTTCTGGTTTTCCTGACTCGGCTTGTCTCTGACCATTCTCTATCCAACAGCCCTGCCGTTCTAAGGACACATTTACTTATGTCTATTATCATTTACACTCTGCATAATGGTATTCTTGTATCTGCGTGTTGGGTCTCTTAGAAATCACTACAAGTGTCTGACAAACCATTCATAAACACATTCACGAAAGCTTAATTCTGCAGTCAGGGTAAAACACATCAGGGAGCAATCATCTACCATGCCTAACCATAACAAAGCCTTAGCTGTTTTGGCTTTCCTGTCACGAGGATCAAAAGCCCTCTTAAGTTAAAGAAACACATTCTGAATAATTATACACCAGAGGACTGTTAGTCTCCTAATATAGGCTAGCCCAAACAAGAGTCTTATCGGTAAAACTATAAACCCACCTTTAACCATGTCAAAAGCATATGGCCTAGACAAGGGTTCCTACTGGATAGGATACTAACCTAATTCAGGAAGCCTCCACAAGCATTAGGATCTCACCCATTAAATATGGGTGAAGTCATGTTAGAGGAAGCACCGATGGGGGACATTTCTAACCAAGTCATTATAGCAGTAACTGGCAGAGTTTGCCTTTCATGCTGCAGATAGCCAGTATGATTAAGTAGAGTCTGTGAAGTCTGGGCAAACTGGCCCATCCTATGATCAAGGTGTTCAGTACATGACTCATAAGTACCTAACTGGGGATTCACACCTGCAGGGTCCATTGGCCCTGCTGATCTCATGATCCACCCCAATATGTAAAGTATGAACAAACCAGAACTGCACAAAGATCCCATAAAGCATATTACCGATCCTTAGAATGCCCAGGTTTAATGTATAAGATAGTGGTCAGAGGCGCAACAGATGCCAGATAATCGGTAATCAGGGAACAAAGCAGGGTCAAGAATGCCAGAAATCAGAATAACAAAGGATAGCTGAGTCAAATACCAGAAAATTGCAAAAGACATTATAAAAATGCTATTGAGACACACAGGAAACACAACAGGGCACAAGACACTTGGAAACATTTGTATTTATACATTGGAAGTGCTATTATAATCACACCCCAAAACATAAGGACATTTTGAATATGATGCAAATCTGTTATTAGTGAAGTCATGATGTCGGTGCTCAGGCACCACATTCTGAAAGGGGGCAGGGACACAGTGGCTGGCATCAGGCACTCTATTGGAGGCACAAGATTGGGCCAGATAGTTGTCAACCGGATCTGAACATCACGTGATTGGAAGACCAGAATGGTAAGTGCTGACTTCCTTACACTGTGAATCTGTGTGTGAATGTGTTCATCTGTGTCTGTGAATCTGTGAGTGAAAAGTATGCGTGAATCTGTGAGTGTATATATGAGTGTGTAAATCTGTATGCATTAATCTGTGAGTGAAGCTGCTGCAGTGAAACTGTCTGTAAATCTGTGTGTGAATCTATTAGTGTTTGAATCTGTGAGTGTGTTGATCTGTATATAAGAGTGCTATTCTGTGTCTGTGAATCGGTGTTCGTATGAGAGTGTTAATCTGTGTCTAAAAATGGGACACTGAAATGAGATGCTCACTTTAAAAGAGGCGTGCACACCATTGGTGACTACTTTCTCTGTACAATGAATCATTTTGTATACAAAGTGACACAGGATTCTCTGCACAGTAAATCCCTCTATCTACCGAGTGACACATACTGCTCTGCACAGTGAATGTCTCTGTATACTGAGCAAAACACAGTGCTCTGTATACATAATTTTTGAGTGTGTGAGTGTGGTATTTCCATTAAATAACTGTGCAAATAATGTAAATCAACATTTCGACCCATTCGGATCTTTATCAAGATCACAGTGTTAAGTGTAATCTGAGAATATATAAGAAAGAATAAAGCACTTACCAATACAGTGTCAGGACAACATGAAGACCGATTGAACCCGTAAGTGTTGAAAACCAACAGTTAAATAAAACTTGGGGTAGATTCCTTACCAGAGTCTTCCATCCACGAATATTGGCCACTGCAAAGGCCAAAGCTATCGAACCCTTCACACAAGAAGGTAGAAAAAAAAGATCTCATCCCTATAAAATATTTTTGCTATTAACATTTCATACAGCAACTATGGCTATGAGAAATTCAATACAGAAACATTGGAATATTTTTCGATCTGATAGCCTCCCTAAAAGATTTCAAGAACCACAGATTACAAGCTATAAAAGGAACTGCAACCTTAGAGACTTGCTATTACGCAATGATCCACGCCACTGTTATGCCAAACCACCAAAACACAGAAAAAACAGGTTTTACAAATGTAGTGGCTGCGTTACTTGTAACCAAATGGTAAGTGGCTCTACGTTTGCCCACCCACATAGTGGAAAAAGATTCCAGATCAAACATTATATAACTTGCACCACAGACCATGTTGTTTACATGATCACATGTCCATGTGGACTCTCATACATTGGCAAAACGGACCTTACCCTTAGAGATCAGATCAGAGGACACAGGTCGGCTATAACCACCGCTTTTCATGATAATAAAACAGGGAAATCGGTAGCCAAACATTTTTTGGCAGTGCAACATCATTTACCTACATTATGCTTTATTGCCATCGATCATGTTCCTGTACTGGAAGTGACAGGTCTAAATTATTACTACATCGTGAAGCTTTTTGGATACATCACCTGGAAACAGTGACTCCAAAAGTTCTGAATGACAATTTTACTCCATGTTTCTTTAAATTGGATAGACTTTTTTCCTGAAGTTGTTGGTCCTAATAATGTCTTTGTATATAAGTTCCTGTTTGATAGTTTGTTGTCTATTTTTTTTGCCATAGATGGCCATCCGGTTAGTGAGATGTATTTATGTGCCTAGTTAATAGGTTTTGACATTATTTATCTCAAGGTATAGAATTAATGATCGTTAGTACTATTCTCCTGATGAGAAGTAATTTGTTTTGGATTATTAAACCTAGAGATTATTTAGTTCTCCAACAGGTTTAGGAAGTTCCCATTTGATATCTAGACCTAATTATGCTGGGCCATGGATGGGTCGCTTCGATGCTTCTGTACAGCAGACTTATAGATCCTGTAGTTTTTGTTCTTTTACTTTTTTCCTCTTTTGCTGGTCCATTGCCCTGCTCATACCATTTTATACTATCAGATATAGCTCCTAGATTGGTTTTAGTTTATCTGTTTGACAGTTCTCTTCTCGCATTGGCAGTGTCCACATTGAATGCATCACATGAGACAGGATCACGGCTGGATCTCATTTACATATCTAGGAATGTTTAAGTACTTGTTTATTGTGTATTGTACAGAATATGAGTTATGCATGTATGTTACCAGTCTGATAGCATGTTGTTGAATATCGATATGCAAAATGGTCACTATAATTATGGTTGTTTATTTGTTTACTTATTTATATAGTTGTTACTACCTATGCATTTAACTTATGGTTTTTATCCATATGATATATTTTGTATACTGGGACACCGATTGGGATTCAAGGGGGTGATTGTCTACCCTTTGTACCTCCACCTCTTATTTTTTCACACCCACGTGTGTTTTTTCTTCCGTATCATTATATTCACCATTGACAGTTTTTTTTCATTTTGTCACTTTTACATTTCGTCTTGTCCCTGTCCCTTTCCCTCCTTTATCTTTTTTGTATACTGGGACACCGATTGGGATTCAAGGGGGTGATTGTCTACCCTTTGTACCTCCACCTCTTATTTTTTCACACCCACGTGTGTTTTTTCTTCCGTATCATTATATTCACCATTGACAGTTTTTTTTCATTTTGTCACTTTTACATTTCGTCTTGTCCCTGTCCCTTTCCCTCCTTTATCTTTCCCCATAGATGGCTTCACTAGCCTTTTTCAATTGATAGATCCTCCTTATTAAATCCCTGATACTTAGTATAGTTGTTTCTTTCTGTTGATTAGCAAGCACAGCTCCTGATCACTGGTGGGTTGCTGTTTGGCTGCATAGCAAACACGCAAAGCACATCATACACCTCACTCACATGGTTTTCCAACACTTCCGGGTTTAATCAATCTTCGTGCTGTCCTGACATTGTATTGCTAAGTGCTTTATTCTTTTTCTTATATATTCTCACGTTGCACTTAACACTGTGATCTTGATAAAGATCCGAACGGGTTGAAACGTTGATTTACATTATTTGCACAGTTATTGTTGGAAATACATTAAATATTTTTCTACATGGGTTTCAGACCTGGAGTGCTCCCCATTACTACTTTTTTACATATTATTGGGGGATTGCACCTAGGCACGGTAACTATACATATTTTGTGTATTTGGGAGGAGCGCTAAGCATCTCATTATTGTTTTATATATATATATATGCAATATTGGTGGTCCTTGCATGCTGGCCAAATCTTCAAAACAATGAATGCATACCAAGGCTTAAAGTATCCAAATTGAAAATATTGTCAGTAGCACTCAGTCTTCTATAAAATCCGGTCTTTATTGTGTAATATTAAAAAGGATAAATGTTTCGGTCCTATTCCAGGACTTTCATCAGGATCAATATAAATAATAATAATATAGATCAATATATTGATCCTGATGAAAGTCCTGGAATAGGACTGAAACATTGATACTTTTTAATATTACCCAATAAAGACTGGATTTTATGGAAGACTGTGAGTGCTACAGACAATATTGTTACCCTTGCTCTTTCTTTTTGCAAAGATGCAGAGAATCAAATGGTCATTACTGTTTCCTTGACTCTCTCACCCTTTCTCTTTTGTTTGGTTTGTTTGCAAAAGTCATTATCGTGCACATAGTTTCTCATGCATGGACTATTCTAGAGCACCTTAAACAGATTAGTGGGTGGGAGAGAGTCCAGTAAGAAGAAACGGCTGAAAAACATCCTGAGAAAAGTGTCGTGTCAGACAATGCAAGCTTACCAAGTTTATATTAAATCTTATTGCTTTATTTTAGTTTTTATATGTTTGCTTGCAAGTAAAAAAAAAAAAAGACTAATATATGTCCTTTTAATGCTATAGTAAATTTTAAAATCTACTGCAGATATCTCAATGAAGACATCAAAATAAAGGAAATGTCACTGGATTATTTACTAAAGTGAGAATTTGAGGGAATTTCAAAGTTAATGTCAATATAGCCAAAATGGAAAACTTCTCTAAGTCAGCTTTGCTTTAAGTTCAGCTAGACTGGCCTTAAATTTGAAATTCACTGCCATTTACTTTGTATTCTTACTTTAGTGAATAACCATGTAAACCCTATAAAACATAAGAACCAGCACTTTTATGATGCAACCCATTCAAACTAGGCATTTGAAAGGGATACAAAATATATATTTAGTATGTAATTGTAGTGCAAACAGTTGAATATAGATCAATCAACATTTCAGGGAGCCAATAAGTAATCATACCTTTACTGGTGTGACAGCTCATCAGCTACGACATAAAAGACTCCCATTGAAAGCATGCCTCTTAGTCAACATATGCAATGACAGAAACTCGTGTGACTTGAGTAATCATAAGGGATATTTAACAATGCAAAGCAATCAGTTATTTTTTTTGAGTCATTCTTAATGTGCATCTGTAAATAACACAATTTTAAACATAGCTAAATGTATGCATTTAACTACCTTTGTCTTTCAATCAGTGTTGATGTTTTGGAACTTTTTGGTCTCGTAATTAGAGACTGCAGGGTAACGTGAAAGTCAGAAATCACCCAAATAGCTCTTAATGCTAGGCTATTATTGTTATGTAATAGATGGATGGATATTCCTATGATGCATGCTACCTTGCCTCTCCCCCATTTAAATACTAATTTACTAAAGTGAAATTTGTTGGGAATTTAAACCACTATAAACTATGCTTCCAGTTCAGCTATTTTGGTGTACAATTTTAAATTTGACATTTTAAATTACCAACAATTTTCACTTGAGTAAATAACCCTGTTAACATCTTATAGGTATTGAATTGTTCCTCACTTTTTACATTTTATAGCTGAGTTTGGTGTCATGGAGTAATGCCTACATAACTTATTCTCTGTCCTGAACTCCCATCCATTATCACTAACATAAACTTTAAGATCTTTACTGTTAATTAATCATCATGTTAATCCTCTGTTACATAGCTATGATGACACAAACATGTTGTCACAGTACCTGCCAACCCCTGCCTCCCCCACCTGATTGTGTGTCATTTTCATGATCTTTTCCTTGTCATGTCTCAGTTCGGTGTCCTCTCTACAGTTTTGCTCCATTCTGACATCAATTGTGATAGTGTTTCACAGCATCATTATGATATAACTTAATAATGCAAGTTATGGTGTGTTGCCTTATTTGCAATGTTCATTCATATTTTGGGTGTGCAAGAAGGATGCAGATGGTATCAGTCCTGCTATGCCTATATAAGATCATTTTGGAGTGATAGCCAGTGCCCTGTTGTGCTCTCCATAGTACCCAATAGTGAGTTGCTAGCCATTTTTGGCTATCCTTCTCTGTGGTATCCTCTGGCTCTGTCTAACGTTCACTTGTACTTCTCCTGTCCTTGACCTTGGCTAATTTATTAACTTTTCACTTAGCAATGTTGCATTAAGCCCGCCTAGGGACCATCAATACACTTTCCTATCCTCTAGTATAGTAGGTTAAGTGTTGGTTTACGTACTGTATGTTGGGTTGCCTCGATACCGACCATGGACTATGAAGGCTTGAACCAACAATTGTCATCTTGTGAGGCACATATTGAAGATCTACACTGTCACATGGACTAGTTCAAAGGCATTGCAAATACTACTGAATAGAACTGCATGCCTCCAGACAGAATCTCAGGAGGAACCAATGCTGAGGTCGAAGGGTGTTCCTCATTTAGCTTTACTTCTCCCTCCAGATATAGGTTGAAGGGTACCTTCAACCAAGTCAGTATACATTTTGAATTATTTCCTCACTCTCACACACAGAGCCAAGGTGGGCTTTATAATTAATCACATAATTGATAAAGCATTAACATGGGCTTATCCACTCTGGGAGAGTAAATGTGAATATGCACATGAGTTCTGTTCCCTTGCTTCTTAACTGCTTCTCACTATAACACTGGCAACCAAGACATTTAATCTTGCCATGCTCCTACTGCACTTTAAGACTATCACCTTGCAGGCCATAATGTCTCCTAATTTTTTGTTATTGTGGGGTTTTCATGAGTCCTGAAACATATCATCGGATTATCCCTCTCAGATTGGGAAGAGAGACCAACATTTTATTTGGGTTACATGTGCCAAGGATCACAGTAAGAATATTCTTCTTAGTCCAGTCCACATGCTTAATGTACCTACTGCAGAACCTCTTTCTACAGGAGAACCTCCTCCATATCAAGGACATGAAAGAGGTGTTTTGAAAAAAAAACAGACAAACTACCCCCTCATATGGCATATGGTTGTTCCATAGATCTACCAGGTACTATGCCACCCAAGGTACCGTCTATCCCTACAAGTAAAAGAAATTCACATCAAGGAAAAATGTATTGATGATGCTCTAGCTAAAGGCTTTATTATAAGGAAATCTTCTCCTGACAGAGCATGATATTTATTTATTTTCTTAGAATTATGGGAACTTCAAGACCATGTAGTCTCGATTGTAGATGGTTGAATAAAATCACTTGTAAGAAGCTTATGCTATTCCCATCAAAACATAGTCTTTTGATAGGCTTTGGGGTTCCAAGGTGTTTATTAAAATTGACCTTAGCTGTGGTTTATAACCTGGTCAGGATTATGGGGGAGGATAAATGGAAGATGGCACTCCATAGTAGAATCAACATTATGAACTTATCAAAATGCCCTTTGGCCTATGTCATGCTTCCGCCGTCTTCCAGAACTTCATTAACAAGATGATGGACTACATGAACACGTTTGTCATCATTTAATTGTAGACAATATCTTGGTTTACTCACATGTCTTACAGACACTCAAAAAGTGTTTACAGTGTAATCCAAAGTCCAATTCTTGGGATACTTTAATCTCTGGTTCACATTTTCTTATGGATCCCAAGAAAATGGAGGACAAGTAAAAATGGCTTCTGCCTCATGGTCTGAAAGTCATACAAAGACTCTTAGGCTTTCTAAATTATTACCAAAGGTTCATATGAAATATTTCCTCCACACGCGTTTTGAGTATGCAACAATGATGAGGTGGCACATACACGTTTTACACTATCCTCTGGTGTAGTAGGTCAGGTGTTGGTTCACGTAAAGAGTGTTGGGTTGCACTGTTGAGGCTCATTCACAGTGACATGTGGGGCAGTCTTCCCTGACAGTTTTTTAACAAGAAAAAAAATCCATTCTGTTAGCATGGTAAGGACTAATTATAGGTGTGTGGTAGAAAAAAAACATACATTGTGACTTGTAACATATCTAATTTTAGGGCTGTCATTGGGTAACAGCATCAGAGGATGGAGTCAGACCACTTTTAGGAGATTGTAATTTCTCAAATATGGGTCTCTAAAGGTTTATGGTGTTGTACAGGGTATGTCCTCGAAGTAGGTTAGGGGTTGAGTACATGGGACTAAGTGGGCACTATATGTATAGGCCTTTTCAGAGTCTAATGTTTTTGCACATATGTTAGATGTTAAATGTGGGAGAAATAAAAAAAACTGCAATGGTAAATTTTGGTAATTGACACTGAAAGAGCTAAATGTTTCCATTATCTTTGAATGTTCTTTACCTATTGGTACTATTAAGAACTATGTAAAAGGAAATACTTTTCCAATGACATATTCATTTTGTAAGCTTTATTAAACAATATTCTAGTTAAAGGACCACTATAGGCACCCAGACTACTTCAGCTTAATGAAGTGGTCTGGGTGCCAGGTCCAGATAGGATTAACCCTTTTTTCTGTAAACATAGCAGTTTACCTATGGGTTAATCCAGCCTGTAGTGGCTGTCTCTTTGACAGCCGCTAGAGGGCTTCCGCGCTTCTCACTGTGATTTTCACAGTGAGAAGACGCTTGCGTTCATAGGAAAGCATTGAGAATGCTTTCCTATGGACTGGCTGAATGCGCGCGCGGCTCTTGCCGCGCATGCGCGTTCAGCCGAAGAGGAGGAGAGGAGGAGGAGAGCTCCCCACCCGGCGCTGGAGAAAGAGGTAAGTTTAACCTCTTCCTCACCCTAGAGCCTGGCGGGAGGGGGACCCTGAGGGTGGGAGCACCCTCAGGGCACTAGAGTGCAAGGAAAACAAGTATGTTTTCCTGGCACTAAAGTGGTTCTTTAATACTTTCCCACACAAAACCACTTAAATAAATAAAACAGAGGTACTTAATATAGTTTGCATTCAAGAATTTATATAGACATTTTAAACTTAAAAAAAATATGTTACAAACTAATGCCATTTGAATTTAATGTATTATGTGTCTTTTTGTACCCCTAAGCAATTAAAAGTGCTTAAAATGTCCTGATGTTCCAATATTATTCACGTTCCAATCACAGTAATATGTGAATGTTAACTTAATTAAGCAATGCATATTTAAGCATGCCTATTACTCATTTCTTATCTAAACAACACAGAGCACTATCAATAAAATGCAATTAAATATTTAAAACAAATCTATACTTAGTAATAAATTTCAAATTTAGATGTAAATGTGTACATCAATATACATATATACAGGTCAACTTACTAGTTGCCGAAAAAAGGCACACATCATAAAATAAATTAGGTTTGGAAGCCGTAAAAAAATCAAAAGTGATTAATTATAGCTGCAAACAACAAAATGTCTTCGCAGCATGTCAACTTAACATAACCATTTACATTAAACCTTAACCAAAATAACTAGTTGGCATCTGTCTCACCCCAGCATGTTACCATAGAAATATGAAGTTTTCTTACCTTAAACTACAACACATTAGATGGTGATTTAATACATTTACATAGGTTCACTGCAGACCACAATATTAAATGGGGAGGGGAGCTTTCAAATGGTCTCCCTCTTCCTCAAGCCAATGTACATGTATGGAGATGATGGATATGATATACCAAGTAAGAACCTGACGAATAGACTCTAGGTTGTAACCAAGTAGAAAAAATATGAATAAATTCAAAAGTCAAAAAATATACCATAGATGATAAACGTATTAACTTATTATAAACGTATTAAAGTATATATAGTACCTGACCATGGAGGGAATAGTACATACTATTTCTCTCAGTGGGTGGCCAGTTTGAGTGTTAGCTGATGCTCTCAGTCTATCACCGGCCACCTGGCAAACCTTCCTCATACTGCAGTGGCTGGGAGGAAGGAAGTGGGTCCGATTTCTTAGAGAACCTAATCACTAAGGAACTCCCAGGGTATACACCCATACACCCCAGAATCAAATATATACGATATGCATAGTTGCAAATTAAATTTGTTTATTGTAAATTAAATTTGTTAGCAAATTATGCTTTGCATAGAGGCACAGTGCACAGGAAGCAACTACACTGCAAGCCTCTAATTGCTGAATACATGGACTAGATCTGTATACAGTGCTGCTCTAGCTCTGCTCTAGCTCTTCAGCTTGTTCCAGTTATAAACCATCAACATCACTGGTGGATGTACAGAACACCTCAGGAAGACTGTGAGGCAATTCTATTCTATTCTATTGTGGCATCTTTTTTGCTCCCCCTCTTCCTTTCCACTCCATGAAGAAATAGGAGAAGCTACATTCTAGACTGGTGAGCTAGAAAATCTAGGCACTTATTGTCTGTTATGTCTATTGAGCTGTAAAGAGAAATCTTTCCCATACGAGTGAATATAAAATATCATTTTTGCACCCAAACACTATTATTGTTTTATTTATATCTATTATATTGCTAGTTTAAGGGTGTATGTGGGGGGTGGGACACAGAATGGCACAAATGATTGAGTGTAGCTTTGTGTTTGTGCTTCTCACTGTGTGTTCATGTCTGTGTGTATGTAAGCTTGTGTCCAAAGAGGCTATCTCATTCTAATGCATACATATATATATATATACATCCAAAAATACCTTGCACTGCAGGCTGTAAATTCAAGCTATACTCAATGCTGGGTGCCGGATCCAGGTCATCTATATACAAAAGTAGCCCAAGAGATGGTCCGCACTCACGGTCTTCGTATTAAAACTTAACCTTTATTGTTCACATAAAAGAACAAGTTATGATGCCTTCAATTATCGACGTTTCAGTCCCAGGTCGGGACTTTCCTCAGGGCTATGCTGTCCTGAGGAAAGTCCCGACCTGGGACTGAAACTTAGAATATTGAAAGCATCATAACTTGTTCTTTTATGTGAACAATAAAGGTTAAAGGACCACTATAGTGCCAGGAAAACATACTTGTTTTCCTGTCACTATAGTGCCCTGAGGGTCCCCCTCCCGCCTGGCTCTGGGGAGAGGAAAGAGGTAAAAACTTACCTTTTTCCAGCGCTGGGCGGAGAGCTCTCCTCCTCCGATCCTCCTCTTCTCCTCCCTGTCGGCTGAATGCGCATGCGCGGCAAGAGCTGCACGCGCATTCAGCCGGTCACATAGGAAAGCATTCATAATGCTTTCCTATGGACGCTGGTGTGCTCTCACTGTGAAAATCACAGTGAGAAGCATGCAAGCACCTCTAGCGGCTGTCAATGAGACAGCCGCTAGAGGAAATAGGGGAAGGCTTAACCCATTCATAAACATAGCAGTTTCTCTGAAACTGCTATGTTTATGAAAAAATGGGTTAACCCTAGCTGGACCAGGCACCCATTAAGCTGAAGTGGTCTGGGTGCCTAGAGTGGTCCTTTAAGTTTTAATACAAAGACCGTGAGTGCGGACCATCTCCTGGGCTACTTATATATATATATATATAGAGAGAGAGAGAGAATTCCCAGTAAATGGAAAGCACTCCAGGGTCTTTGAGGTATGGTAAAATATAACTTTTAATTCATATAAAAAAATAATAAAACATCAACGTTTCGGCTCACATCTGGAGCCTTCTTCAGGATGACAAACATGGGATGTCTACTAATTTTGCTGGATCAGCACCGAGCAATATCTTGATTATCACCAGGAGTGCAAGCATATTGGATTTAGTCTATATATATATATATATAACCCAAGACAGACAATATTGTCTCCATAACCACTTTAATGAGGTGAAGTTGTTGTGTAGTGAAAGTATGCTGTGTTTGTAAAAGTTACAATGAAAAAACCCCAAAGTCACAGGATCAAGTCTGTCATGCATCAATTTTATTGAAATGAATAATTTTGTTAATAATCTAATTCAGTTAAGTGTAATATGATTATTTTTTTTAAATGTGAAAATAAAATGTGTTTGTAATATCCCACATAACATGCAGTACACTAATCAGCCACAACATTAAAACCAACTGCATAATATTGTGTAGGCCCCCCTAGTGCTGCTTAAACAGCTTTGGACTTCACAAGACCTCTGAATATGCCCTGTGGTGTGTTGCATCTGGTACCAAGACATTAGCAGTAGATCCTTTAATTTCTGCAAGTTGTAAGTTGTGGCCCCCATGCATCAAATTTGTTGTTCAAGCACATCCCACAGATACTCACTGGGATTGAAATCTGGTGAATTTGGAGGCCAAGGCAACACCTTAAACTCTTTGTCATGTTCCTCTAAACAATCCTGAACAGTTGTTGCAGAGTGGCAGGGTGCATTATCCTACTGAAAGAAGCCACTGCCAACATAAAATGTCATTGCCTTGAAGTGGTGTGTATGGTCTGCAACAATCTCTAGGTAGGTGGTAAATGTCACCTAACTAGAAATTGTTCTTTCTTGTAATGAAACATGTGAAGGCCAGAACCCAAGATATTCCAGCGTGAAATTGCCCAGAGCATAATACTGCCTCATCTGCCTTCTTCTCATCTGCAATTTGTTCGCCAGGTAAACAACGCACATGCACCCAGCCACCCATATCAAAGAAAACCTGATTCATAGGACCAGGCTCCCTACTTCCATTGCTCTATAATCCAGTTCTGACACTATGTCCCAATTGAAGGCACTTCCTGCTTAGGAAAGGGGTCATCATGGGCCATCTGACTGTTATGCAACTAAACAGCCCAATACGCAGCAAGCTTAAATGCTGTGTGTGTTCAGAAACCTTTCTATCATGGCCAGCATTTTGATTTGTCAGCAAATTGAGCTAGAGCAGCTCTTCCATGTGATCAGATGAGATGTGCTAGCCTTCGCTATCCATGTGCATCTATGAGTCTTGGGCACCCATGACCCTGATGCCAGTTCACCGGTTGTCCTTTCTTGCACCACTTTTGATAGGTACTAGCCAATGCTTGCTGGGTACACCCAACAAGACTTGCTGTTTTGGAGATGCTCTGAACCAGTCTTTTAGCCATCAAAATCACACATATCCTTTTGCTTTCCCATTATACTGTACCCAACACATACAATTCACCATGAATAATATAATCAATTTTATTCACCTCACCTTTCAGTGGTTTAAATGTTGTGGCCACCAGATATATACAAGAAAGAGAAGCACACTTGAGGATTTGTAAATAGAGAGTTCTCTGCTTTATTAACCCCTTAAGGATGGTGGGCGATCTATGCCGTCCTTGGGGACCCAGCTCTGAACGCCAGGGGGCGGCATAGAACGCCCAAGCCATCCTATGTACTTACTTGGTCGTCGGCAATACCATGCCGGCGATCGTGGTGTGCGGAGTCACCTGGTAGCCCAGGGAGTCCTCCTCCTTCCTTTCCGTCCCCCATGGGCCATGTGATAACGAGGTCCTTAAGAGGACCTTGCGATCACATGGACGGCATAGCTGTCCATAGCAATGCCAGCAGGGGTAGTGCCTGTAATGACAGGTACTCCCCCTGCTGCCTGTAAATAGTAAAATAAATGTTAAAGTTACAGTTTAAAATAAAATATATACTTGGATCATATATATATATATATATATTATATGTATGATCTAAATATATATATATATATATATATATACACACACATACACTGTCTAAGTGTATTTTAATATTTATATATATATATATATTAATATCAAAATACACGTAGAATGATATTGATTAGTCGCCCCTCTGATGGGCAACTCGGGCGAAACGTGCACGTCAGGGGCTCAGGACGTCTAGTCGGCTATATTCAAGTGTTAGACTAACACAGCCGTTACTCTGACAGAAATCGTTCCTTCTGTACAGGCAACCTTCTATCAACATCTCAGTTCGGTTTTTATACTTTAAACTTTATTTCTTACTTGAAATGGGGGGACCTAGTGGTAGTGCAGGCATTTTGTAAGGGGTGCCCACGAAGGCACTTTAGATATCAACAGACAAGTCAGCGCTAGGATGAGCTACATTCCTAATATATCCAAAACTGGCGTTCAAATTAGTTTTTTGCATTTTTCACACAAACAAATATTAACACTAACTTTGGCCAGTGTTTGTGACCAAGTGGCTACTAAAAGAGACTGGACATACCCCATTTGCAATTCCTTGGGTTGTCTACTGTTGCAGATGGTATGCCATCATGGGGGTAATGTTCATTCCTGGGCTACCATACGGTCTCAAAGGCAACGTAACCAATCTGACGAATTTCGATGTGAAAAAAATGAAAAATGTAACATGCTATATTTGACCCTGTAACTTCCCAAAACACCATAAAACCTGTACTTTTTTACACATGAGACATCGCTGAATACAAATATGTGTATTTTATTGCAGTAAAAGCAAACTGTATAATGACATTCACAGTTAGAATGACACTTAGAACAACATTTTTTACATTTTATTCATATTAAATTATGTTTCATAACTAAATATTTGATGTTAAATGAAAGCCCTGTTTCCCCTGAATAAAATGATACATAATAAGTGTGGGTGCACATAATATGAAAGGCGAATTACGCCTGAACAGACATATAGCGCAAATTCAAGTTTTTGTTTACATTTTGTTTTGTTTACAACGTGTACATTTGGCTCAGTCGTTAAGGGTTTCATACATAATCAGGTATAAATAACAATTGATGATGTTTCAGTCTCAGAGGTGACTTTATCAAGACAGTTGTATTAAACCTAAACACTCATCTAAATGCACACCTCAAAAAATCAAAACAAGGGTGAACATGAAAGTGAGGCTTTTTGAGCCAAAAAACAGTATGAAGATAATGTACGTATCCAAAACAGACATCACCCAATTGAACATTATTCCGTTGACATATAAATAACACCAGACAATCAGTGCCTAGTGAATATAAACCTCCACATTGAGTTTTGTGAGGACAAATGCCTATAGATTGTGATAAGGTAAGTGTTAAAACACCAAAAATCACTACTGTGTCTAAATGTAAACCAAAATCCCAACACCAGAAGCATCCAGAGAGTATCAGACCAATCTCAAAGAGAGAGCAAATGTGAAACACATCATGCTTGATAAAGCATTAGGGTAAGTGTGAGGGCCAAATTCAAGTCAAGGAGTATATAAATTCTGCTTTATTTAATATTAAAAGTATAACACAAACAAATAAAAAATATTTGTATATTTTGGTGTTGGGTCAGGTCCCACATGTTTTGTCTGACGACTTGATGATTTTCGTACATTGTTCAATTTGATTTTATTTGGTTGTTAAAATTTTTCAGTGGTCCCTGAGGAAGTCCTTTCAGATGAAACATGTAGGATCTGATCCAGCACCAAAATATACATACCGGTATATATTTTTTTTGTTTTATACTTTTTATATAAAATAAAGAAGTATTTACTTACTCCTCGACTTGAGTCTAGCCCTTTATGCTGCAGTGCCAGAGAAGGATCAGCTCTCCACGTCCATCAGGGGAGGCACCCTAAGGTGATAATATCTCTTTCATTATGTGAGTGTAACCCAATAAACACACATTAACCATTTTTTAACAGTGTTGCACTATTATATGTTTTTATGTTTTGTAGATTAAGAGCTGTATCCTCTACATTGCCTTGGTTGCATTTATATCTATAGATAGTCAATACACAGATTTTTTTTTGTCGGCATGAATATTTAAATATTTACATTTCACGATTGAGAGTCCTGTAAAGGCTGCCAATTTGTTGCTATGTTTATAAAGGCGTAGGTGTTTGTGTGTATATAAATATATATTTAGGAATTTTTATATATAATATAATTTTTTTTCAGTGCAGTTTAGTGTTGTGTTTATACTGTTTGTTGTTTGATGCATTATATAAACCACAGACAAGGTGGGTTGTGAACTTTAATGCTAAACAGGTTTATAGAAAACCTATAATAATAATTAATAAATATTTCACATACAGAGAAAATAAACAGAGTGTCAATCTAATGTGTAACAAACTGTAAGATATAATCAATTCTAGGCAAAATTTAAATAGGACATAATTCTGTCAGTATGTTCATATTGTTAGTAGCAAAATGGTTATGCAAGATTAACCTGACACACGCAGGAGCACTAGATGGATTGTTTCGGCTGGTGGCAACATTTTACAGTTGAATAAAAAGTTTCAACACATGTAATCTCACAAAAGCGTAATTTCAGCTTCAACAAACTGAGTTTTGTAGTAAAGCAAAAATCTACTTTTTGTGACACAAATGAAACCCAGAAAAATCGGCAGTACATTGTTGTGAATATTTAATGAAGAAAATGCAATGCACACAAGGCTTCAAGTGAAGCATGACTCACTTTTCAGAAATGTTTAGTCAATGTTAAAACTATGTTTTTTATTTAAATTAAAATAGTTATTTACATTAAATGAGGGGGTATGATAAAACATAAGTTACCACCATGCAAATAAAAAAAAGGAAAAAGAATGAAGCAAATATATATTTGCTAAGTATTGGCTCATTTCCATGCTTGTTATTACGATGCAACTGTTAATGATGAACTGTCAATTCTCAGGACACTTATTATTAAGTGATGGAGAATTAATTAGTTTACCTATGCATATAGGTTGCTGTATATATACGGCAACCTATGGATGCATTGCATACTGAGACGTGGATTTAATAACTAGACATGTGCAATTTGTTTCGGTCCGAATGTGAATTCGGACGAATTTCGGGCAATTCGGACATTCGTGTACTTCCAAATGTCCGAATAGATGAATTGCCGAATTGCCGAATTGTCGAAGTCCCGAAATTACAGAATTTCTGAAGTGCCGAAGTACAGTATTGCCTAAAAACTAATAGACTTACCCAGTCGAAGTATGCAAACGTAGCCATGATTCAGCTACACTTACAACAATCAAGTAACATACATTCATATAAAATGTTACTTAGCCAGTCGATGTAATGACAGGAATGAATAAGTAGATAACTCCCTAATTCCTACGGTATTAGGGAGCTATCTACTAAAAGGCTGAAAAACCTAAATTGGTCTTTCAGACAAATTTACTAATACTATGTAAAGATTACTTAGTATTAGTAAATTATGCCCCTTCTCGCTATACTGTGATTAAACTAAAGGGGGGACCTATTGAACCCCCCTGCCCCCACCCCTGAGCGGTGGGTGGGGGCCCTAAAGTAAAATAATGGGGGGGACCTATTGTCCTCCCCCCGACCCCCACCCCTGAGTGGCGGGTGGGGACTCTAAATTATAATAAGGGGGGGAACCTAATGTCCTCCACCCTGGCCCCCACCTCTGAGCGGTGGGTGGGGGCCCTAAATACCAATTGGGGGGACCTAATGTCCTCCCCCCTGGCTTCCACCCCTGAGTGGTGGGTGGGGGCCCTAAAAACTAATAAGGGGGGACCTAATGTCCTCCCCCTGGCCCCACCCCTAAGTGGCGGTTGGGGGCCCTACAGTAAAATAATGGGGGGGACCTATTGCCCTCCCCCTGGCCCCCACCCCTGAGCGGTGGGTGTGGGCCATAAATACTAATAAGGGGGAACTTATGTCCTCCCCCTTCCCCCCACCTCTGAACAGTGGGTGGGGGCCCTAAATTAGAATAGGGGGGACCTAATGTCCTCCCCCGGGATGGGGGCCCTAAATACTAATAAGGGGGGACCTAATGTCCTCCCTCCTCCCCCCCCCTGAGCAGTGGGTGGGGGCCCTAAATACTAATAAGGGGGGGGACCTAATGTCCTCCCCCTGGCCCCCACCCCTGAGCGGCCGGTGGGGGACCTAAATAAAATATTAACCCCCCTCTCCCCCAGGTGACTAGGGGTCCCCAAACCCCTAGTCACCCCCCTCCCCAAAAAACTAACCCCTACCTACACCCCTCACCCTAAAAATAATGAGGGGGGGGGGGACCATTATCTAAGTACCTGTAAAAAACATAAAAAATAAAACTTACCATTTGATGTTTTATTTCTTCTAAAATCTTCTTTTTTCAGCCCCAAAAAAGGCCAAATAAAAAGCCATAATAACTGACACACTAAAAAAAAAAAAAAAAAATCCATCTTCACCCATGGAGGGCTCCGCGCAGACCGAGCTCTGCAGGGTGGGGGATGGCTTATAAAGCCTTGCCCCGCTCAGCAATTAGGCTCAGAGCACTCTGATTGGTGGGTTTAAGCCATCCAATCAGAGTGCTCTGACAGGTAAGTGAAGAGACTTACAGGTAAGTCTCTACATTTACTTGTCAGAGCACTCTGATTGGTTGGCTTGAAATCCACCAATCAGAGTGTTTTGTGTCATTTTAAACAGAGTGGGAAAGTTCTTTGGAATTTTCCCACGCTGTGTAACTTAACTCATAACTCTCTGATTTGTGGATTGAAATTTTTTTTTATTCTATTCTTATTCTAATTTAGGGCCCCCATCCACAGTTCAGGGGTGGGGGCCGGGGGGAGGACATTAGCCCCCCCATTAGTATTTAGGGTCCCCACCCACCACAGGGGTGGGGACTGGGGGGGAGGACAATAGGTCCCCCCCATTATTTTACTTTAGGGACCCCACCCACCGCTCAGGGGTGGGGACCGGGGGGGACGACAATAGATCCCCTCCATTATTTTACTTTAGGGCCCCCACTCGCTGCTCAGAGGTGGGGGCCGGGGGTGCCAATAGCTTGCGCGTCACGGGTGGGGGCTCGGGAGGGGGGACCTTTTTTTTTTTAACAGTGAGCAGCCACTCACGAAGTCCCGAAATTCTGAAATTCCAAAGTTCCGAAGTGTTGAAGTGTCGAAGTGCCGAAGTGTCGAAGTCCCGCATTGCGGAAGTTCCAAACCGAAAATTTCCCCCATGCACATGCCTATTAATAACACATTATTCTGTAGCAAAAGATATCTGGGCAAGCTTCCCTTGATGGCTCTTTTGGTGAGAAATGGCGAGGAAATCGAGGTGAAGAATTAATAAAAGACCCCCAGGTGTAATTAGTACACCTGGAGATACCTTGCCTAACTCTCACCTCCCATACCAGAGACAAGGGGACTTGTCATAGATACAGGTAAATAAAGGGTTAAAAAGCCTTTCTGAGCTATTTAGGTCATTCCACGTCTGCAGGGGTTAAAAGCAAGAAATTTCTCTCTTGGTTGCAATCGATACCCCCTTTTATATCACTGCACATGCTGACACAGAGAAGATAACCTTTGCATGTTTTAGAGAAGACGTGCTAGACATGTGCAGTAATTTGATATGAGAAATTATACTTTTTGCACTGAACGTCTATGATTGGTTGATTTTGTCTTCTGTTGGATACACCCCTATGAAAACTGTGTTTGTTTCATATATACACTGTACCCACATTAAAAAGACATTATTTTTCTGGAACTTCATGTTGACTGGTCTGCATTAATTGTACACAAAGATTAAGGAAAGCAGGATGTGTTACGGCATAAGTCCATGACAGCTTACATTAGGTAAAATAGTTAAACTTAGAAGGAGGTAGAATAGTCAAATGAAATGAGGTCTAAGGTTACAGATATCAGATGCACAAGGCGACAAACTGACTCACAAGTTAAAGATGTAATTCCGAATCGCGAATCAAACGATCTTGTCATTGCAAAAGTTATTTTGGTTATATGTCCATATGGCACTTTGGAGTTACAGAATTCAGAAGATCCATCGATTAGCTTAAATTCAGAAAAATAAATCCAAAAACAAATGCACAATCTAATATTCATCCCTTTCTTTAACAAATATGCATATGCCAGGTGTGAAAAATAAAATGAAATGTAGGTAGGAATCCATACCTTTTTATCCTGCAAATAAGTGCCTCCATCACAGTTCATTGCCAATAAATGTTTGTTGTTATCTCTGTCCTTTGCACCTGGCAGTCAGCACAGAGAAAGCATACACAGAAGAGCAGAGATGAAATGAAAAATGAATTATGATGTAATTTGCTAAACGTTAATATAAATGTTAAAGAAAAGTTATTGCTGATTGTCAATATTTTATTCAATGGTGCAAATTTAAGCATTGTTTATACCAATAGCTGGTAGATGTTTGAGGTTCAATATACCAACAAGTTTCCTTGGTCTATAAATTTTGTTAAAGCTAATGCTCTACTTCACTGATACTAAGACTTAGAGTTTACCAATTTATTGCCGCAGAAAATGACTGGGGCACTTTAAAAGTGATAGTCTTGCCTTAGGATCATGTGATCAAGTTGCCCCTCGTGATTTTATATATCTGTCTTGCCATACTTGGATTTTAACAAAAATGTATCATGTGCATGTGCTCTTGTTAGAGTAAAGTTAAACTTTCTTTCATTTTTATTATTTATTTAATTTATTAATACATCATAATTATTATCAAACCTAAACTGCTAGCCATTCAGTTAACACAATGTACAATAGGGTTTATTCACCAAATTGTAGCGGCTTCGGGTCTAAATGGCAAATTTTTTGCAAACATTGCAAAGCTTTGACTCTAATTGGATAATCAACTTATTTGCCATTAATTAAGAGCAGTTTATTTAAAAAAATCCATTTGTCAACCTTGTTAAATCTCATTATTCTTTTCTAGTAAGCTTCTTTGTGTTAATTAATAGGATTGCTTGTATGTACAGTACATTATACAATGGAAATTGTATGATGTACATATTTTTTCAGCATGTACTGTAAAGGAATGTACATATTTGTTGCCATAGCAGCAAATACAACTCATAAAAAGTGTAACATTCAGAAAGATATATAAATATCAAATATCAGGCCTATTTACCCGCACATCTTTAGAGCGTACCTCTGCACTTAGTTCACTTAGTGGACCTGGAGATTGATTTCAGAATGAACTTCAATTTGGCGAACATCAGGCAATAAGAAGAATTTCAGATTTCAGAACTGCAATGTGACAGAATCTTGGGGGAATTTACTAGCGTGAGTCTGAGTTTTGTTTTTTGTTTGGAGTAGGGACAAATAAGCAGCTTAGTTTGCCATAATGGAAATAAGGTCTGCCAACCATATGGGCTGGATCTCCTGTCCATCAAGCATTCTAAGATGATTGATGCTTAAGGGACAGACACTAAATGTCAATTCACAGATGAAGTAAGGTGACCAACAGAAGAAGACCTAAAGGAGGAGCAATGAAACAACTATACTTCCAATTCAGGATTCTTCTTGAAACTTTGACTTGTTAAAAGAGACACACCAGCATTGATACTGTGTGTTTTTATTCCTTTTGCCTAGCCTGGGTCATTAATCCTATTGCACCGCTAGCTAACATATATACAGTTGTTTAAAGGTTAGATTTTTTTTCCATCTGCTTTGAAAAAAAAAAATCCTATGTTAATTTTTGTTGTCTATGTTCATTACAGGGTGTGCCGCAAAGTGTGTCAGCACTGTGCACAGCGTTTCGTAACATCAAAGATAACGATGCATTAGTAAATCTACCAATACCTTTTGCAAAACAAACGTGTATATTTGCTAAAGTTGTTAGTTTACACAATACAACATCATTTGTATACCTCATTTACTGTCATAGAAAAATAAACCCACCAACCATCAATGTCATCTACTATGCCAAAGCCAAAATTAGGGAGGTTAGAGGAAGAGGTTCTGTTCGCCAAGTCACCATCAGCAGTGGTGTCATGGCTGCTGAAAGTTGGAACACCTCTGCCACCTCTTTCTCCACCACTATTACTATAATTTAGTCTCAGCATAGTGAGACTAACGGCATGTCCTCTATGCCCTATTTAACAGACAGGATTCAATAGATTTTTTTCCTTCCTCTTAATGCTGCAACAATTTGTGCTGCCTCTTCCACTGGCCCTGAAGATCCTTCTACCACAGTTACTTCTAATACTTTCTTGCCTCCCCTAAGAAGCAACTAAGGTAGGGTACAGTCTTCTTTGTGGGGGTCATCAGAGCCACTTTTAATGAGGGCTTACAGCTGAGACCTAATGTCTGGCCTTGGTGGTGGTGATAGTGGTAAAGAAGAATCCAGTGATGATAATTCTGTTTCCACCAAAACAGGAAGGGTAGAGTGTGGACATGCAGCAACCGAATATTTTCTCCAGCAACTAGTGTGAACTTGCCTCTTGCATCTTTTCCACCATCTGCTACAAGTAACTCACCCACTGTGAATGTTATCATCCACAACACAAATACCACCACCATCATCACCTGTATTGGCATTATCATTATTTCCATTAGCATTAATCAACTAAGGGACAGTGTTAATGTACAGGCTAGTATTGCGAAAGCTTCCATTACCACCGATGCAAACCCACCTGCATCTACAGCAGAAGCAAGACAAAGTGTGGAGGTGAATGTAAAGTTTGGGATCACTTGGAGTGCCCCTAATAAGGCCGAGCTGCAGCTAGCGAGTAAGTAGAAAGTGAAGGCCCATTTCACTTGTGCCAGTATGAAGCAATTATATTCACAGATACTACAAGTCTGTATTACTGAGGGAAGAAGCAGAACAAGAAGGTACAGCAGGACCACTGACACAATATCTGATTCTGCGCAGTTGTCACAACCTAACAGCAACAGAAAAACCAGAGACAAACTGAAAAAAAAGTTCATTTTATCTAGCTGCCACTGCCAGTGCCACTTAAAGAGACTTTTATTCATTGATTTAGAATTGCTTTACCGATTTTGTAATTGTATTTATTTATTTTTTATTTCTCATAAAAGACTAACTTTTTGCTTTGCTGTGCCACTGCTTGTGCTTTGGAAATTAAAAAAACTTCCTCTCTCAGTAATATACATACAGGGTTAATATACTGAATGCAATGTCTTAGGCACAAAGTGAAATGGCATTGTGTACTTGTGTAGTTGTGATATTTCATATACAAAATAACATTTAATAATCTCAGTGTTATATATTGCTTTAAAAGTGCATATATAAGTATCTAGTCACATCTAATGCTTTAATTCAAAGACACACTCATTCATTTTTTGTTAAAGCTAGAGAAATATCCCACCATTCCCCTTTCTAGTGTGGTTCCAATACATTTATTCCAATATCCAAACAAATTGTGAAAACTAAAATCAGGACTATTTTGACAGTGTTGAGGGATGCTATATATCACAAATACAATGTTTATTATTTAAATTTTTCATGAGAAAACAAATGGCATCAAGTAAGGATGAGACACGCAGGTCCCTACTATCATGTTTGATGTATTTGAGATATTAAATGAAAACTTGAGATACTCCCAGGTCTCATAAAAGCAGTAAGAAGAAAACAAAGTAAGAGACACAGAGGTCTCAATTGTAGTCATAGGCGTGCGCAGCCAATTGCATTAGGGTGTGCACCCTAAAGCACAAACACACACCACGCGCGTGTGTATGTATCTCTCTCTCTCTCTCTATATATATATATATATATAAACACACACACACAGCTGTGTGTGCTGTTAGTGTGCTGTGTGCTGTTAGTGTTATGTGTGTGTGAGGGTGCGTGTTTGTGACTGTGCTGTTTGTGTGTGTATGTTTGTCCTGTGAGGGTGCTATTTGTGAGGGTGCTGTTAGTGTGCTGTGTGTGAGGGTGTTGTGTTTTTTTTTAAAGGTGCTGTGTGTGTTTGTGAGGGTGCGGTTAGTGTACTGTGTGTGTGTGAGCTGTATGTGTGTAGGTGCTGTATGTGTGTGTGCTGTATGTTTGGAGGGATTTGGCAGATTAGTAAATCCTTGCTGCCATGTGCCATCCCTGGTGGTCCAGTGGAGAGTGAACTCTAGCCTGCGGGGCTAGAGTTAACTCTCGCGAGATCTGAGCGTTGCCACAGCAACGCTCAGATATCGCGAGAGGAACCTGGCGGAGCTTCTGTCTAGAGCTCCCTGGGTCCTCTACTGCCTCCCTCCAAGCTGCTGTGGGCCGGTGAGGTAGATCTTTGGTCTCCCCGCCGGCCCATGAAGGCTTAGAGCAGAGCCGGCACTCAGATAGCGCCGGCTCTGCGTGTGTATGTGTGTATATATATATATGTGTATATATATATATATATATATATATGTGTATATATATATGTACACACACACACACTGACAGACACACACACATACATACTCACAGACACACACATACACACACTCACACACACACTGACACACACACATACATACTCACAGACACACACTCACAGAAACACACACACACTCACAGAGACACACACACAGACACACACACACACACAGACACACACACTGACACACACACATACTCACAGACACACACACACACTGACACACACACATACTCACAGACACACACTCACAGACACACTGACACACACACATACATACTCACAGACACACACTCACAGAAACACACACACACTCACAGAACACACACACACACAGACACACACACATACTCACAGACACACACACACTGACACACACATATACTCACACACACTCACAGACACACACTCTGACACACACACACACACATTATATATATATATTTTTTTTTTTTTAAATGTCCACCCAGCCTCCTACCTGGAGTGCTGGTGGACTTGTCCCTGGGGTCCAGTGGGGGCGGGCGCCTTTCTCCAGTTCAGCCGCGGCGAGGGAGCTCTCTGCTCTCTGCTCTCTGCTCCCTCTCGCCGCGCGGGCTGTCTGAAGGAGCTGGGAGCCGGAATATGACGTCATATTCCGGCTCCCGGCATCAGCGCGCGGCGAGAGGGAGCAGAGAGCAGAGAGCTCCCTTGCCGCGGCTGAACTGCGGGGAAGGGGGGGGCGGGGGGGTAATCCATCACCTCTTGCCCCCCTTCCCCCATGACAGGGGCAAGAGGTGAGACAGGGGGGCGCTGAGTGCCTGCAGGAACAGCGTTCCTGTTCAAAAAAAGTGCAGGAACGCTGTTCCTGCAGGACTCAAGCCATAGGCGTGCCACGGGGATTAGGGTGTGCCCAGGCACACCCGGCACACCCCGTGCGCACGCCTATGATTGTAGTATGCTAAATAACAGAAGTAGGACGCGCAGGTCCCTTAATATGAAACATGCATGGAACATTGCAAAGAGTCTCGTAAGTTAGGGGTTTATGGCATGTCGCCTTGAATATGACTCTGTCTAGGAGTTGTCAGGTAGGGGAGGGAGGGATGGGGGAAGAGGGAGAGAGGAGTAAGGCAGAAGAGAGGAAGAGGAAAGAAAAAAACTGTTGATATTAGCACTGTTAGCGGGCCTATCTGGGTAGCAGAGCTTATCCCTTGTTTGGGGAATGATCTCTCATGTATGTGGTAACATGGTGTAGGGTGTCATCTTAGTAATTGAGTTTGCTAGCAAATCCGGTTCCTGCTGTAGTCAGCAGCCAGTGTGCCCAAATGTCCTTGTATTTTTGTGTCTTGTCAGCTGACTTCATGTGTAAGTCCTCTATAGCCCTCATGCTCTCCATCTGAGTGAACCAGTTGGTCACTGTGGAGGTTTCCTGACTTTTACAGTATTGGGGTAAAATCTGTTTTGCTATGTTATGGACTCTTATTGTGATAGATTTTTTGTATATATTGCTCGGTGTCATCATGTGGTGGTAAAGGGAGGTGGCTCTTCTGTTACATAGTTACATTGTTACAAAGAGACATGTGTCCATCAAGTTCAGCCTTCCTTACATTTGTTTTTTGCTGTTTATCCAAACAAGTTCTGTGAACTCTTTCAACATGCCATGGACCCCCGTCCAAAAAGGCTGTATTTTATCGCACTCCCACCATATATGCAAAGCCGTCCCTACCTCAATGGTGCATCTCCAGCACTGTGCGGGGTGTTCTGTTTTTTTTTTGTGCAACATGTCTGGAGTGCGATACCAGTTAGTTAGCATTTTGTAGGCAGTCTCCAGGGTTTTACTAAAGACAGAACATCGTCAAACTTGTGGTTCAGGGATGTTTCCCACTTCCCTATAAATTTTGGTGATACGATTTTAATGAGCATTTGCAGCATGGAGTATAGGAAGGACTAACCATGTAGAAGCGGCTCAGGATCAATGTGGTAGTGTTGATAAAGCTCGTCAGCTGTTTGTATTTGAATAGTTGTATAAAGGTTTGGGTCGATTCCCCCAAGATGTCGGGGAGGGTTCCCAGTCCCATCTCGGGGTCTAGGTGGTGTAGTCTGGGCAGTGGGTCAGAGAAGAAGTCTTAAAATGCGTTAGGATCTAGGCCCGGCTTGAGGTTAGTGTTGTGTGTTAGTGGGAGTAGTGGTGATGGGTATGAAGGAAGGCCGCTCAATACCACTATAACGTGCCAGATCTGTAGTCGGGTACGTGTAAATATGGGTGCGTCCCCCTTCAAGCACCCAGACAGCCACTAAATCAGGGCTACTGGTGTACCAATATCTCTACGGTTTTCCATAGTTTTTCACTTTAATTGTAGACCATTCCACTATCCAAAGGAGATGGCATGCAACATAATAGAGAGAGAAATCCGGCAGTGCCAGACCTTACCTCACCTTGGGCTGTGTGAGTTGGTTGTACTTTAGTCTAAGTCTTTTCCCTGTCCATACATATTTCCCAAATGCCATGCGTAAGGATTTAAAGTAAGACCGTGTAATTCAGATGGGTATAGCCTGCAGCAGATATAGTAGCCGTGGGAGGAAGTTCATTTCTGCTACCTGGATGCGGCCCAGCCACGAGATGTGTGGATAAGGAGGGGGGAGGGTGTTTATGGGTAAAAAAGATGCTTCGCCATCAACTACGCTGTCTAGGTACGAGCATCAAGGGGCAGCAAATCTCCTGTCCACCAGTGAACCAGGGTTCCTGCAAACCCTGACCAGGACGTTCAATTATGTGAGGGAGTCGAAGGAGGCGATGAGCCTATGTGTGGGTCAGGACCTATAAGGTAAGGTGAGAACAACGGACACACTCGTATATTCTGCGTGGTCAGAACCTCGCGTCTCTCCATAATAACTCTATATGTAGGTATTCAGCATGTGTGTTCCTTGCTATGAAAGTTATGGCCCCATAGGCATAGTGCTTGTCAGACAGCGTATGCAACGTAAAAGAAAACATGTATGGAACATTCAACATAGAAAGCTAATCATAACAATTGTGTTACCATCATCTAAACACCCAGCCCATCCCTTGCTGCCTGGGACCAAAGAGCCCCTGTTAATGCATCTTCACAGCATTTTTTATTTTTTTATTTTGTGTGCCCTTTCCACTTCTACACTCCCCCCAACCCCTGTATGCAGACCTCCTGTACTGTTCAAGAAACCTTAGCGAGTATCCTTCCTGAGAACTCCCCTTCTCAATGGGAGCCTGAACCCCGAGTGGGCCGAGGCGGTGTCGCACCCTCGCCCATTCCCAAACAGGCCTTCACGTGCAGGCGGGGGCATCCGGCAGCTCTAGCCCCTCTGACTGCTTTCGGTGTTCAGGGGGGTCCAGTATATAAGAATCCCAGTATCCACATGCAATGGTCGGGCAAAAGAAAACAAAATAGATAAGTTCTCAGTTCGATCGCGTATCAACTAGGTCGCATTTCCCTAGGGCCACGTAGCCTGTAGGCAGGATCTCCGCTGCCTCGGGGACTTTGTGGTCTGCTTCTGGTGTCCTATTAACTTAAACACACAAAACAAATATGGAATGTAGCGCTTATAAATAATAAATTAATCACCTTTGTAATTTTAGAATAAAATGTCACTGGAAATCAGCAAGGAAAATTGTAAGCAGAGAGCTGTCGACTTAGCTCTAGTTTTAATAGCTTCTGGATCTATACAGGTGACCCCAAACCCTTCTCACAGTATGTTCCTGAGGTCTGTAAATGAATAAAAATACACCCAATAGTGCAATATCGTTTGTATGTCTTAGAAAAAATATATGTGATCTTTAAGTGGGTACTCACAAGTGT
Organism: Pelobates cultripes; assembly: GCA_933207985.1. Taxonomy (NCBI): domain Eukaryota; kingdom Metazoa; phylum Chordata; class Amphibia; order Anura; family Pelobatidae; genus Pelobates; species Pelobates cultripes. The sequence goes on along the minus strand of OW240913.1, from coordinate 151,130,945 downwards.
AGAGTCAAAATAATTGACTCAATTTCTAAGCGTTGTGCAAATTCGGGACTGCACTCCCCATACAATAAAACGATGTCGGGAACCAGGATCATTCGAAAATAAAAGCAATTATTTATTTAATACACTCATAAATAAAATAGCCACAATGTGCTTAAAAATACCGGGACGCGTTTCGCCACTACCGACGTGGCTTCTTCAAACCGGATTGTAACACAGCAACAATAATCATGCTTCTGGTGTCCTGCAGTGAAAGTGTAGAAATCCAAGGGGTAGAGCCACTGCATTTGCACTGGAGGGAGCTGGAGTTCTTGGGCCAGTGCCTCAAGGTCCATTTGTTGGACTGTAGGATCCTCGTGAGTGGGCGCATAGCAGTGTGGTATAGCAAGGTATAGCTGGAGCTCCATTCCATCCATTAAGACTTTTTCTGTCTGCTGAGCCTTCTGTAGCACATCCTCCTTGTGCTGGAAATTGGCTAGGTAACAGATTATGTTGATTACGTAGGAGGGCCTTCTGGAGGTCCTTTAAGACACATAGCTCTATTTGCCCCTTCAAAATCAGTTGTGGTAGTTACTGGTTAACCTAGAAGCTTGTTAAACAGTTCAGTAAGGGTCCCCTGTATTGGGGTGGAGTTTCCAATGCTTCAGGGAAGCCCCTTAGTCTAATGTTTTGCCTCTGACCCCTTTTATCCAGATCCCCCATATGGTATGCCATCTGTCTGAGTTGGTCCATGTGGGTTTGGATGGTGTCCGTGTTCACAGACTGCACCACAGACACGTTGTCGCAGTCCGCCTCTAATTGAGAGACTCTGTGGTGTAGGCCTTGTATGTCCTCACACAGGGCATGCCAGACAATCGTGATGAACATTCTGAGGTCTGCATTCGCCTCTGTGAGGTCTGACTTTGTCAGCAGGTTGCAAAAAAAGGCCACTCAGACCGGCTAAGAGTCTATGGGAACGCTGTTAGGTGAGATTCCACTGCTACTCTCTCCCTTTTGTGAGGGTGATTGCAGGCAACTTGTGGTCTCAGAGTCCTGGGAGGTCAAGTCTGCCGGGATGATTAAATACTGCCGTAGCGATGAGGCTGGAAACCCCCTGGGAGTTTCAACATTATTAAGGGTTTGAGATGCGTGTCTTGCCCATATCAATGCCTGACATACACGGTATAGCAAGGAACAGTGTGGATCCAATGGGGAGCTCGGTCTCTAAGCAGCCATCTTACTTGGCCTCCAAGCCACACCCCCTCGAGCAATGCTATATTTTAAATGGTTATTCCTGATTCCATAGAAATGTGAAAAACCTTTAATGTAAATGTTTTCTCTTCTATCAGTGTCTGCAGTTACATTGTAATAAATTTCTTCTCTTGAAGTTAATAAAATGTTTTATTGTAGATCTTTTATTTGTCTTAGTACTGTAATTCAATTATTTTCTGTTTCTGATACTTACAGGTAGATCTTCCGCTTCCGGTTGCGGATGGCACCAGGTGCATCGTAGTTACGATTGCACCACAGATGAAGTCGATTTTCCAAATTGGAAGCTCTTTTTTTTTTTTTTCAATTTGACAATTTTTATTTTTCAAGTTGAATTGGGGGTACAGAATGAAAAAAGGGGGAGGGGATAGAGTCAGATATACAATCAAATATACAATACAGTTATACAATACAGTTACTATATGTAGCCTGTGCTAGTTTGCGTTTCTTGTGTGCAAATTTACCGTATCCCTAGTGAGTGATATTATTTCTGGTGTGCGGTGATGCTATTGGTCAATCATTGCATAACACAGAGGCTTTAACAAGAGTGTATATATACGTTGAGTATTTTACTATGAATGCTGTGGATGCTTTGGCTGTGGACGCCTAGAGCTACCAATGCGACTTATGCGGAAGTAGGCGTGTGTATGCACTAGACATTGTTCTATGCTCTGTTTCCTATAACCATTATTTCATAGTCAGCCGGCTACTTTGTCCAACTGAGTAGGACCTAGGCTCTTGTTTTGCTTCCTATTTCTGTATTGCATTGTTTGCACATACTCGACTCTTCAGGGGTGAGGGGTGGAGGGGGGAGGGTGTGGTGCGGGGGTCTCTCAGAGGTGGTATTCTCTTGCGCTATGGGGAGAATGGTTCACGTTGGGGGAAAGTCGGTGTGCTGTTTCATGGGGTGTCAGTTTGTGTGGGCGTGGGTAGACACTCTTTAGGTACGGTTTATGTTGTGTGGTTGGACAGGAAATCCGTCCACATGACATGGGCTTGTTTCAAGTGTTTTTTAGTGCCAAATTGGTTCGCAAATGCTGTTTCATAGACCCAGTTGAGTGTCACCTGCTGTATAAGGAGTCCCCTGGTTGGGATTGCTACCTGTTTCCAAAACCTTGCGATAAGTGTCGCCGCTGATATTAGTACATGATACATGGCAGTCCACGTGGCCTTGGCAGTCCCGTCTGGGGGGATGAATAAAATGCAAAGTTCTAGGGTGAGGGTCACCTGAGTACGTACAATGTTTGATATGACATTTTGGACTTCGTGCCAGAAGGGTTTGATATTTTCACATGTCCACCAAACGTGTGTCATAGCACCCCTTTGGTGTCCGCACCTCCAACATTTGTCTGTGGATTGGGGCCACATGTGGTGGATTCTGGCTGGAACTAGGTACCAACGGTACAGCAGTTTGCGCTGTAGCTCCAGATGGGTGGCACAGGAAGTTATTCCCCTATGTGAGGTGTATGCCTTGTCCCATTTGTCCTTTGTTATGGATCTACCTAGTTCTGAATGCCAGGATTGTATATGTGTGTCTTTGGTTGTGTCTGCCTTCTGTAATAGTAGGCTGTAGTTTATGGATATTAGTTTTTTTAGCGGTTTTCTGTGCGTGCACAGAAGTTCAAATTCAGATAGTTGCTCTCGGGCGTTAGCGTTGTTGGCGTTGGGTTTGTTCTGAGATAGGCATGATTTGATCTGCAGGTAAGGGAAAATCAGTCCAGAGGAAAGATTGTACTCCCTCTGAATGTCTGGGAATGGACGGAGTTTGCCTCCCTCATACAGCTGTCCCACTTCAGTTATCCCCCCTTGTTGCCATGGTTTTTTGTCCCATGTTGGTATTAGGGTGGCCAGGACTTCTAGCGGGGTAGCTAGAGGCACAGGGAGGTAATGAACTAGGTGGTGCCTGGAGGCGTCCCATTGGTGCAGTATGTGTTGCGTTGTGGGTAGTAGATGCGTGGTGTCCTGTCTGTGGGGCTTTGGGGTCCAGAACAACCTTTGCAGCGTTGAAGGTGCTGCCCAGTGATTTTCTATGTGGAGCCACTGTGGTGACGTTGGTTGTGGTCTTAGTTGCGGCACAATTGTTAGTGCCGCCGCTTTATAGTATGCAGTTATGTCAGGGAGACCTAACCCACCCTGTGTTTGGTGCCTTTGTAGGAGTTTCGTCGCCACCCTAGGCTTCTTATTACTCCATGTGAAGGCTATTAGTTGTTGCGAAAGTGATTTTAGGAAGGTTCCTGGGACGGGGATTTGCAGTGTTCTGTATATATATTGCAGTTTCGGTAATAGGGACATTTTGATGGCCGCTATGCGGCCCACCCAAGACAAGTATTTCCCCTCCCATGACTGTAGTGTGTTTTTTAGGGCGTTAGCTAGGGGTATGTAGTTGGTTTTGAACAGTGTGGTGGTTTTTTTTGTCATTTTCACTCCTAGAAAGGTTAGGTAGTCTTCCCTCCAATCTAGGGGGAACGAATCCTTAAGGAGCGCCATATGTTTGTTGGGTATGTTGATCCCCAATGCTTGTGTCTTAGAGACGTTTAGTTTGTAGTAGGATAGGAGGCCATATGTTGTGATGTGTTTCATTAGGTTTGGCAGGGATATTAGTGGTTGCGTCAATGTAAGAAAGACATCGTCAGCGAATATACTCAATTTATATTCCCGTTGGTGCAGGGATACTCCGTGTATGGATGCATCTGCCCGTATTCTAGCTGCTAGGGGTTCTAGTGCTAGGACGTAGAGTAGTGGCGATAAGGGACACCCCTGTCTAGAACCATTGGTGATTGTGAACTTGTCAGAACAAAATCCTGCGTTTAACACTTTTGCTGTTGGGCAGCTGTATAAGGCCTCCACTATGTTGATAAAATGGCTAGGGAAGCACATTCTCATCAAGACTCTTTTCAGGAATCCCCAGTTTAATCTGTCGAAGGCCTTCTCTGCATCTAAGGACACGAGAAGGCCTCCCACGTTCGACCTCTGTATGGAGTGTATGAGGTTCAGTACTTTCCGGGTGTTATCTGCCCCTTGTCTCCCTGCTACGAACCCTACTTGGTCGTCGTGTATCAGGGAGGGAAGGATGGTGCCCAGCCTCTTGGCATAGACTTTCGCTAATAATTTGGCATCTGTGTTAAGTAGCGATATGGGTCTGAAGTTGGGGCAGTGTGTTGGGGGTTTACCTGGTTTCGGGAGCGTTATAATATGTGCTAACAACAGCTCCTCAGGGAGCTTTTTCTCCTGGACAGCTGAGTTGAATAGCTGGGCTAGAGGGTTTGCAAGGGTTGATTTGAATTTTTTGTAATACAGATTTGTGAACCCGTCTGGGCCCGGGGCTTTGTTGGTGGGGAGGGATTGTATGGCTTCCTCTACTTCTGTGTTTGTGACTGGCTGCTGTAGTGTGGCCACCTGGTCTGCGGTGAGGGTCTGTAGTGGTGTGTCTTGAAGATAGGTTGTGATTTCCTGGTTGTTCGGTACCTGCAGTTGGTTTGAGTGTGTTAGGTTATACAGTTGCTGGTAGTAGTTTGCAAACGCATTGCTTATTTCTATGGGGGATACAACCTTTGTGTTGTTGGCTGTGTATACATATGGTATTTTGGCGTTTGTCTCTACTTTCTTCAACTTAGTTGCTAGGATTTTACTGGCTCTGTTGCCCTGGGTGTAGTGTGTGGCTTTTAGTTTTCGGAGGTTGTATCCGACTTGTTGCAGAGTGTGTGTTTTAATTTTTTCCGATATGTCCTTAATTCTTTGTTGTGTGTCCGCAGTTGGTTGGGTTTTGTTTTTGTGTGTGAGGTCTGACAGCTGTTTGTGCCAGGCTATCCAGCTGGCTCGCCATGTTTTTTGCGTGTGAGAGGCCTGCTTGATGAGGAGCCCTCTGATTACAGACTTGTGTGCCTGCCATGTAGTGCCAATAGAGGTGTCTTCTGGTTTGTTCAGAGTGAAAAAGTCGTTGATGGCCTTCTGTATTGTGTCCGTAAAGGAGTTGTCTGTTAGTAGGGACTCGTTGAGTCTCCAGGGGCTTTTGTGTTTATAGTCATAGCTATCCTTAAGGGTTAGGGTTTGAGGGGCGTGGTCCGACCACGAGATGGCGCCTATAGAACATTCCAGCACTTGGTCTAGGTGACGGCCCTCAATATGGAACCTGTCTATTCTAGTGTATGTGTTGTGTGCGGCGGAGAAGTATGTGTAGTCTTTGTCTTGTGGGTGTAGGACTCTCCACACATCATACAGCCCCCGTTCCTCTAGTAGTTTTAGGTGGTTCGTGCAGGCTGTCTGCTGTCTGGAGCTTGTCGTGTGGGGGGTTTGGGTCGTAGTATCCATGTTAGGGTCTAGAATATGGTTGAAGTCCCCGCACAAAACCAGTATTCCTTCTTGTGGTGGGCGAAGGAGAGACAGGATTCTGTGTAGGAAGTTCCTTTGGTTTGTGTTTGGGGCATATGCGTTGGCAATCGTGTATTTGTTATTGTTGATCGTGCACCCTAGTATGAGGTAGCGGCCCTCCGGGTCTGTTCTCAGAGAGTGGTATTGGAAGGAGACCTGACTGCTAATTAGTATTGATACGCCCTTAGTTTTGTGTCCTGATGTGGCATGATACTGGTGTGGGAATTGTGACGGTTTGATTTGTGGTGTTGTCTTGAAATGTGTTTCTTGGAGGCACAGTACGTCTGGTTGTGTCTGTTTAAAATCCCTAAGTAAACAGTGTCGTTTATATGGGGTGTTTAGTCCCCTAACATTGTGGCTTTGTATTTTCATACAGTTGATGGGGTTGGTGTCTGTCTGTTATTATTGTGGATTCGGCCTCTAGTGTACGTGCCCTTTGGGTCGTCTCCGTGGGTGTTTTTACGTGTCTTTCCCTTTGGTCTGGGTGGTTTTTCCCCCTCAGGGTCTGAGCGTTCACGGAAGGTAAGTCTTTCCTTAGGCTTTTGGTAAGATACTCTAAATACTCCCTGCAGTGCTCGCAAGTTATAGTACTCTCCTCCAGAGAGGTTGGGGGGGGGGGGTAGGAGAAGGGGGGGAATAGGGGAAACTGTGCCGTGAGTGGACGGTTAACAAGAAGAACTGTAGTAAAGCCCAGTTTGGGGCTACGTAACTGTACAGTAGTACCATGTGGGAGCGTGGTACTTAAGAGTTTGGATAACATAGGTAACCCGGCCTAATTGTCGCTGTGACCACATGCTCAGTGTGAGTGGTGCTTGACCCCTTCTTAGCCCGGTGTCTCTGGGCATCTATTTGGGTTCTGGGGACCGTTTGCGACATCATATAGCCTTAACCTTTCCCTGCTCTTAACAATATTCAACATAAAATAACTGTAACATTAACAGTGGGTTCTGCCGACTCATTTCTCCAGCCGGAGCTTTAGTGTGTGTAAGCCAATGAAGTGTGGGCATTTGAGTTCCACTATCGTGGGTACATAGTGGTGTATGTCAGCGTGTGTGAGTGTGTGGGCGGTGTGTGGTTTGTGTATGGGGTATCACCCCAATAGACTTACAACGGTTGGTCTGCATGCCTCCTGTTAAAGTTCTGCATGTGGCGTTGCACCATCATAGTCCATGGTTGGTGCTGCAATTCCAACACGATGTGTTGGCTAAAAGTTCATGTTGGGTAGAGACCGATTAGGCAGTAACTCGTTGGGTGGAGGTTGGTGTAGTGAGACTGAGGTAGACTTCTCCCGGTTCGGGCGGCCTCTTCCTCGCTCAGGTTGGAAGCTCTTTTTAATGAGACATTTGGAACAGGAAGACAAAAATCCTGAAGAAGTCAAACAGAATAAACCAAATGCATAGAGCTATGTTATCGAATTGGATTCCTGGCCCTGTATTATAATCTCTGATGTTTAAGTGGGCTATCGCTATTGGAAGACTGGACATCCACATATGAGACTACTATCACCTCATGAGACTAGGGGACAGATGATGTATCTGGAGAGTGAGAGCTATTTTGGGGCAATCCAGTATTTCCACAGTTTGTGTTTTTTAACACTATAATTTCCCATATTATATTCTTTTTTTTATATGCTTTGGAAAAATCTACAATGGGTCTGAGATTGCAAGGGTTGGTACATATCCCATTTTTTTCTTTACTATATCCCATATGTTGCTTTGCACTTTATATCCACTTATCACTTTATTAAGCAATGTATAATAAATCACTGAGATTGATATATGTTATTTTGTGTATGAAATGTCACCATCACAAAATTGGGAAGTTAGCACTTTCACATTGTGCCTAGACATTATATTTGGTATATTGCACTGTATTGGGGTTGATTAGAAGATAGTGCACATGATATGCAATTTATATTAGTTAATAGTTACTTATAATACATTACATACAGTGTTATTTACTGACATTTCAAAGTGAATTGCAGATTATCCTATGTTATAATCTGCTACATGACATTTGCATAACATCACTCGTTGGATTATGGAACCATTTTTAACAATTCACAGGATAACAAGTCCCACACACAAAGAAGATTTTTGATCAATTACACTGAAAAATGAAGAAAAACAGTGAAAGGAAATGCATTCCAAATTATAAAAGCATTTTAAAATAATTCAATAATCAAACATAATGACATATTAATAGCAGATAATATATATAAATTGATATACATCCATAGAGCTATCGAACTACATTATGAAGAAAATTAAAATTACAAATACATGCAACAATACAAAACATATAAATACGTTAACCTTGATAAATATTACCATATTATAAAAGAAGTTTTAAAAAAGGGATAACAGCCCATAATATCAGCAAGTAAAGCTCTTATCACAAATCATAGGTAAATAGGCTCATATGTGAGTCATAACTGGCCACCAAGGGGCAGTACTCAAACCAAATGGTAGGCACGGACAGGTATGGGTCCTATGGTCTAAGCAAGGGAACTAGTCATCTTTTTGAAGCATATCTCACAATAGGTGGATTCTCTCCATTTTGAAGTGCCCATATTGATGTGGCTAAATTAATCACTTAATGCATATCTCCTGTCTTTTTTTACAAGATGATATCACTAAAAACCCTCCTTTGCTTGTGGTCCAAAATCTTTTGTTGTTAGATTTTGTTTTGAATATGTTTATTGGTGCATAGACAAAGCAGTCATCCCACGCAGGGGAGACAAATGTTTCATAAGAAGCTTTCGACATAAGCATATGCCACAGAGTACGTTTCATATTAAGTTTTCGACATAGGCATATGCCACAGAGTGCGTTTTATATCGAATAAGAACAGTCAAAGCCTGGTAAGGCAAATAGGTTAAAGTACGTGATCACAAGTAACATAACTAAAATAAGCTTTCGACATGGGCATATGCCACTGAGTGCGTTTTATATCGAATAAGAACAGTCAAAGCCTAGTAAGGCAAAAAGGTTAGAGTACGTGGCCACAAGTAACATAACTAAAATAAGTTTTCGACATATGCATGTGCCACAGAGTGCGTTTTATATCGAATAAGAACAGTCAAAGCCTAGTAAGGCAAAGAGGTTAAAGTACGTGATCACAAGTAACATAACTGAAATAAGCTTTCGACATGGGCATGTGTCACAGAGTGCGTTTTATATCGAATAAGAACAGTCATAGCCTAGTAAGGCAAAAAGGTTAAATTACGTGGCCACTAGTAACATAACTAAAATAAGTTTGCGACATAGGCATGTGCCACAGAGTGCGTTTTATTTCGAATAAGAACAGTCAAGGCCTAGTAAGGCAAAAAGGTTAAAGTACGTGATCACAAGTAACATAACTAAAATAAGCTTTCGACATGGGCATATGCCACAGAGTGTGTTTTATATCGAATAAGAACAGTCATAGCCTAGTAGGGCAGAAAGGTTAAATTACGTGAACACAAGTAATATAACTAAGATTAAGCAAATATCATGTTGCATATCTGTTTTAACATTAGCTAGGAGAGATCATTCTCTGCATCTTATTTTGCGGTCCGCATATGGTAGCAGTACAATGTTTAGCTAACATATACAATGCAGTAATTAGGTAGGTAAATAGGCAATACTGAAACATGAAAAACATATGGTAGCAATTAAGAACATATCAACATGCCCTTGCTGCTCAGTCAGTTGCTCATCTATTTGTACCGTCCTGCACAGTTTCGATGTCTGTCTGGAGGGAATCTCTCATGGTGCTGCTTCCACACTGCCCCTGGGGTGCCTGGTCTCCTTCCCTCACCCCCACGCCGATCACCGCTCACCGGTCTGGTCCCCCACAGTTCCGTGGGCACTCGGGAGCTTAAACTGTCCGTTGGGCCCCACCACAAAAGTCCTCCGGCCGTCCACTCCCTGCACCTCCCCGGCCCCGCTTGGGTCCCTTGAGGAGTGTGTTCCTGCGTCTCGCCCGTCGCCGGCCGCATACTTGGAGCCAGTGACCGCCCCCCACGACCACCGGTCCGTCGAGGGGGCGGCACAGTCCTGCCCCACCGGGCTCACAGCGCCAGGGACTAGGCTTTCCGGGGACCCCTGACCCATATGCCCGGGCACACACCTCTCCCGTGGTCGAGGTCACGGCCTGGTGGATCCGTCCGGCACCTGGCCCTGCCAGGGCCCGTGTGAGCCGCCCATGTTGGTCCCTTCTGGTGCTCCATGGTATGTGTCCCTTTTTTTCGAGTGCAGTTGTCAGGCGGCTACGTTTAGGCAGCCTTTGCCTGTATAGGAGTTCAGCATATTCCCCAGGTGGCTGTGTCCAGCCCGGGGCATGCAGCCTCCATGTGGCCGGGATCACCCCCACCGGCCTGGGGGGGGGGGGCGGAGCGGGGCCGCGTCTCTTGCCCGTGTGGGTCCCCATCGATGTTCCTGGAGCCGGCATGCTTGTTCCTCCCTACGTGCAGTTAGGTGTCGGTCTGCCGTAAGCTGCTGCCTATGTTCAGGCTTTAAAATGCCACGTAGGCCGGGTTCGTCCGACTGGGTGCTCCCGGTATATTTTTGGCCGTAGTTTGGTATCGGATGGAAGTCGGGGTAAATCCCCTTGGCATCCCGGTGAGCATTCCCGCTTTGGGGCAGATTATGTCTGAATTTTATGCTGTTTTTCGGAGCTTGGCCCTGGAGCCTCGTTGCTCTGCTGCCATGCAGCTTGGCGGCCCGGCCCCGCCCCCCCTGTTGTTAGATTTTGAATCTCTTCATTCATGAGGTGAAGTTGTTGTTAGATTTTGAATCTCTTCATTCATGAGGTGAAGTTGTTGTTTGAAAGCCTTGAGAGGTCAAGGTGCGATCTGAGAATGTAGAATTGATTTGGTTTCTCCTTAATGTACGTAGGATTGGAAGAAATCTTGGCCAAGCCTGGAAGAAATGAAACAGTCAACCTGCAGTCAATTTAGAGTCCTTCCAATGGCCCTTCCAATGGCGTTTAGAAAGGCAAGGAAGAATTCAAGAAGATCCGGGAACCAGGACTGACTCTGCCACAGTCCTTGGTGTAAGGACCACCACCCTTGGTCACCACCACCCTTTGTAACTGAATCTTGCCAAAAACACCTCTGGAGGTGCTACTGCGAAATACTTTTTGCATGGACGATTGGGCCATGTTAAGCGAAGTAAACACGGTGACATTTTATTAAGCTCCTTTAGGAATGCCTCTCCAAATAATATGTATAGGACAATGTGTGTCAGTGTATATGTGTATGGGTCAGAGTGTTTATGGGTCACATTATATGTGTCTGTATTTGAGTCCATGTGTATGGCCAGTGAGTATTTCAGTATTATGTATGTGTATGGGTCCCTTTATGTGCGTATATGTGTCGGTGTTGATGTTAGTGTGTGTATGTATCAGTGTGTGGAGAGGTCAGTGTGAAAGATAATGGTTAATTACAAAAATGCAATAGTTTTACTTAGTTTACAGGATATCTGAAGGTATTATGCATATACGTATACATATATTAATATATATGTGTATTATATTAGTATATGTGTATTATATTAGTGTTAGTAGAGTATTACTCTAAACGGCCGCCACTAACCTGCGCTTTGGGTTCTCTCACCTGGGAGGTGTCCAAATATACTTGTAGGGGATTGAATGGGCAACAAGGAAGCTATGTTTTTACTTCCCTCATCATGCACAATTCCCAAGTGCACCTTGTATTGTGCCAGCAGCAGTATACATATAACGTCACCCCGGCATCAACTTCACTATAAGGTGAGGATGAACCCAGCAGCCCCACTAAAACCCAGGGAGAGGTCCATTCCAGGAATACACAGGTAGGGAGGTTGTGTATGTCTGTGATCACGTGTGTATGAGAATGTGTATGGGTTTAGTAAATAGCTTCATAATTTGGTATCTTTAAATATAGACATGCCATATAAGAAGAGCTATCTACTAAGTTGCTGAAATATCAAAATTATGAAAATTGCTTTTCTTAATTTTGATCTTTTATATGTTTAGTGGATAACTCCCTAAATCAGTACTCTCATGTAGGAGTGCCATATTTTACTAAATTAGGGGATTCTTTAGCAGATAGCGCTCTGATTTGGTATCATTAAACATGGCAATCCCTCAATAGGAAAGTAAATTAGGTAGTTATCTGAAAGTTAATTTTGATCTTTCAGCTATTTAGTAGATCATTTCTTAATTTGGTATCCTGAAAGGGACACTATAGTCTATAGGCACCCAGACCACCCAAGGTCATTGAAGTGGTCTGGGTGCATTGTGCCAGGTCCCTTAAACCTGCAAAGCTAATTATTGCAGTTTTTAAGAAACTGCAATAATTAGCTTCATGAGTTAACTCCCCCTGAGACCAAGAGGGACTTCTGGGTTGTTAGGCGAGTTTTCGTCTTTGCATGAATGGGGACATCCAGTGTCACCCAAAACCCAATGGAAACCATTGTATAATGCTTTACTATGGGGAAATCCTAACGTGAGCGTGGCCATTGCTGTGCATGCACATTTGATCTTCCCCATCAGATGACATCGGCAGGGTTGAAACAAAAGTGGACCCGAGCGCAAAAGTGGGCCTGAGCCAGCAGAGAGGACATCGGCTCTGAACTTTGGTAAGTGACAGAGGTTTTTTTTAATAGTGCCAGGGAACACAATTTTGTTTTCCTGACACTATAGTTTCCCTTAAAATATAACAATCCCATTCAAGGATACCAAATTAGGAAGCCATCTACTATTATTAACTTCATTTTATTTTAGCTACATAGATGTCTTCCATCCACTTGCAGACATGGCATGTTCATTGTGTTTGAAATATATGTCCATATATGTTGAATAAATCACATGCATTTTATTTTAAAGTTTCTTTATGCTACCATGCATATTCAGATGTTTCTAATAGTGTAACTAAATCATATAATGAAGACATAATATAGTTCAGTGCAATACTGCTAATGAGATGTTGTTTTCAATCTACCTAGAAAAAAAACCAAAAGAATAACATCTGACTTCTCTCTGTCAACTAAACTGGGTTAAAATGTAACAAGATTATGAACAAATGTGCTGTATACTGCATATTTACTTCCAATGTCTTGTTTAGTCTGGTTGTTACTATAACATGCATTAATTATATGTAAACAGTCATTGAACACATAAAGATGGGCTTTAAATTGATTTCAATCTCCTGATTGTATGTGTTGTGTATCCTGGATCATAATTTTATTTTAAATGTCTGTAATCAGTGTTTCAGTGTTTCCTGCATATGTGATTATATATGTAGAGTAATTCAAATTCAAAGTGCATGCAATCCCTTTTAAATATAAGAAACTTTTTTTTTTAAATCATACCAACATTATTCATCAACACAAGACACACAGTCGTAAAGTAGCAAACAAACAGCACATACACACACACTATTATTAACAGAGAAAAAAGAAGCTGCTCCATTGAATTTTTCTGAATTTTCCTTTATGGTATTTTGGTCCAGTATGTTTTCATTAATGGAACCATTTTGGGAAAATGCTATGACATACTAAAATGGAATAAAAACGTGCCTATGAGTGTACTGCATGCAATAATGGCTACCATAATGTCTTGCCTAATGTCTAGTCAATATCATACAGTTTTGCAATGCCAATTCTGAGTTGTTAACTTTTCATGCCAATTATATTATTCTATAATATATAAATGTATTACAAAAAAATATGAGAAAGTGAGAAAAGATGCATTGCTGGAGATGAGGGATGGGGGCTTACCAGACTAGAGCCCTGAAAAGCCTCAAGTGGAAATTCCACCTATTTATATTGTCAACACCAAATCCCCTGTTGTTAGGCCCGCCAGTTGGGAAGCTCTGTTTTTCTCTCAATCAGCCTTTGGTAAGCATCCAGGGTGAGTGCTGCAGCTTGTTGTCACAGTGTGGGGAAGTCAGAGCGCCTGCAATGCGCAGTATATTGTCCTGTGCTCAGTGATGTTGGTCTTTCACAGAATAAACATCAGCCATCAGTCCTGTGAGTGGAGCAATATAATGCGTACTTAGCATTGCACTGATCTGTTTCAGGAGATTGTTGCTGTCTGTTCTGTGGAAGACCGGTAACACTGACTGCAAGACCCTGGCTATAAGGTCATATTTCACACAGTAAGTCACTCTTTACGTGATCGATGTCACCGACTTCATTTCTCTAGTTAGTATCAGTCAGTGGCAGGTAATGAAAACATAATTAAATCAAAGTATGAATTCTTCTTTATTTTGCAGGCAGGTTTAGCCACGATGTGTAAAACTCCAGAAAATTCCTAGCTACCAGTCTATACCTACACCAGATCCCTTCAGCCCATAATGATTCAGTAGCCACTCTGCTTTGTCTAATGTCAAGAGGACAGGACAAGGCCAGAAGATGTTTTGTTATGTGTCCTACAAAATAGGCATGTGCGTTAGCAAACATTTTTGGCTAGGGAATTTATGAGTATCTCAAAATCAAATGGGTGATGCTATGATGTACTTCATGTTTGTTATATGAGTGGTTACTGCATGAATGCTTTATTTTTTTATATTTGTGCTGCATGGGTGATATATGGTGTTTATGTGCCTTTTTTTCAAGTACATAGATGGACTGAAATGTTTATACTTGTTTAAAAATTATTTAGGGTTGCACAGGTTTACTTTGGGCTATTTTTAGAACTTAGTAACACCCCTGCAGGAGTAGTTTAATTTGAAAAAAGAGGATTTAAAAAAAAAATGAATGGGGAAAAGTGAGCAGGCAATTGGCTAGCAGCTCATCCATTCCACCCTGAGAAGAATAACGCTTTCTTAAACATCCAGATTGTGCTGTGAGTGACCATGCTACAGTATGTAAAAAAAACAGTGCCCTATCAGCCTATACCAACTGCATCTGCAAATGTAGTAGGCATATTTACACTGAAAGACTCAGACAGGGATAAAACCACTACAATTAAAGACATTTTAAAAAGGGAGAGCAGAAGCAGGAATCATTAAATTGGATTTTGTTTTATTCACCACCAGACCAATACTTTTAGAAATGTAAATATATATATACATATATATATATATATATTTTTTTTTTTTTTACATTTCTAAACCACAACTCTTTTGGTATGTGTGTATATATATGCCATATATACTCGAGTATAAGCCGAGTTTTTCGGCACATTTTTTGTGCTGAAAACCCCCCACTCAGCTTATACTCGAGTCAATGTCTGTATTGTGGCAATTTACATTGCCACAATACAGACCAGAACCGCCGGGCCCATTACAAGCCCGGCGGTCCTGTTGGGGGCTAACAGAGAGCTGTTACTTACCTTCCTGCAGCTCCTGTCAGCTCCCTTCTCCTCCGTGCAGCTCCTCTGTCAGCTCTGATATGCTTACAGTGTAAGTCTCGCGAGACTTACACTGTGCGCAGAACGGAGCTGACAGATGAGCTGCACGGAGGAGAAGGGAGCTGACAGGAGCTGCAGGAAGGTAAGTAACAGCTTTCTGTCAGCCCCCCCATTGAACAGCCAATGCCACTGGACAACCAGGGATTCAATATTATTTATTATTATTATTATTATTTTATTATATTATTATTATTTTAATATTTGCATTATTTTTTTTTTTAAATGGTTTTTTGTTGCCTGGCCAGGGAGGGGGGACAAAAAAACATTTTTAAAAAAATAATGCAAATATTAAAATAATAATAATAATATAATAATAATAAAATAATATTATTATTTTAATATTATATTATTTTAATAATATTATTTTATTATTATTTTAATATTTGCATTATTTTTAAAAAATGTTTTTTTGTCCCCCGTCCCTGGCCAGGCAACAAGCAGGAAAAAAAAACATTAAAAAAAAATAATGCAAGTATTAAAATAATAATAATATAATAATAAAATAATGTTATTAAAATAATATAATATTAAAATAATAATAATATAATTATAACATAATATTATTCAAATAATATAATATTAAAATTAAAAAATTAAAATAAAAATGCCCTCCCCTCACCCAGTTTACACACACTGCACAAACACACACACTGCATTATATACATACTGCATTCATTATATACACACACAACACACACTCTGCATTCATTATATACACACACAACACACAAACACACACTCTGCATTCATTATATACACACACACAACACACAAACACACACTCTGCATTCATTATATACACACACAAACACATACTCTGCATTCATTCTATACACACACTGTAAATAAATATTAAATTAATGTATTTTTATTAAGATCTACCGGTAATTTTATTTAGAAATTTACCAGTAGCTGCTGCATTTCCCACCCTAGGCTTATACTCGAGTCAATACGTTTTCCCATTTTTTTGTGGTAAAATTAGGGGCCTCGGCTTATATTCGGGTCGGCTTATACTCGAGTATATACGGTACATATATATATAAACAAAGTCAAACATGAGCACTCTCTTGGTGTTTCCAAAGTGTATTTCAAAAAGTGTTTACCACCTTTACATCAATGTTTCGACCCTTCAGGGTCTTTATCATTTTGATAAAGACCCTGAAGGGTCAAAACGTTGATATAAAGGTGGGTGAACACTTGCACTCTCTTGGTTTTTCCAAAGTGTATTTCGAAAAGTGTTCACCACCTTTACATCAACGTTTCGACCCTTTAGGGTCTTTATCATCTTGAAATACACTTTGGAAAAACCAAGAGAGTGCTCCTGTTTGACTTTGTATTATCTGCTTGGAAGCACCCGGGTAATATTGTTTCATTTATATTTTCTTGGGGTTGAGTGCCAAAGTCTGGACTTTTATATATATATATATATATATATATATATATATACACACACATACCAAGACAGTTTTGGTGGGGAAAAAAGTGTGGTGAAAACCCCTTCCACCTCAAGTAAGTGGATCGTTAATACATTGCTAAACACAAATACACACACCAGTCAAGCCATAAGACTTGCTTTTCCCACAGAAATCTCACTTTAACAGTTTTCTCACTACTGCAAGGGAATCTGGGTAGGCATATGCAAATGAGCTCAACAAAGAACCACATTTTTGCCTCATAATTCCACTTTATACATGGATTCCTTTGAGAATGTGTCTGCTGTATGCAACAGTTTTGAAACACAACTCAGGAAGAGGAGCAAAGCCAGTGAACCACTCATGGACAGCTGTTTCTTTGTTAATGCAACTCATGAGCATGAGGTTGGTTACTGGCGTGCTATGGAGGCTTGGCATTACTTGTAAAGTACATACCAAAATATTGCATTCACAACGAAACAGCTGTTAGAAGTAGGACTAGCCATGTCCCTTGTGTGATGTTGTATCAGACCTAGTAGGAGTGCTGGACAGGGACAGGACTCCCCACCTTCCTGTCATTGAGATATGTTAAACAGCATGAAGTAGTTGTGTATACTCTTACAGTATACTGGCTTACTAGCTATTGCCAAGTGGCGAAACCATTAAACAAGGTTGGTGATGGGTGAGTCCCTGCTAGATGCCAAGCTGTTTGAGAGGCTCTATCTATGTGTTAGCATGTGGGGATTTTGTGACCACCGAATGCTGTGGCAGGATGTTGGCCTCTCGGTGACTTAAAACAAAAGATAGAATGGGAGTGACAGGTGAGACCCTCTCTGTACCACCACGTGAGGCGACTAACTAGGATTTGTGCCGATGGGCGCAATATCTCAGAGTATGAGCATGGGTGTTGGCCTTGCGTGACCACTAACGTAAGGCATGGAGGCCTGAAAAAGTATAAGCTATTGGGCTCCTTGTGCCCTGTCAGCCAGTAATGAAACTAACTAAGGGAGGCAGGGGAAGGTTATTAAATAAGTACGTGTAATTTGATGTATCTGAGAATGAGTAGTCAGAATGAGGTATGACAAAGAAGGTGGATTGGCACAGACCTACAGGGATAACGAGATATTGTAGGAATTGTGGTAAGTAACGTACAACCGTAACGTACCTAATGAATGTAGTATAAGGGGTATGGTGCGTAATGTTGCCCTAAAATGCTGAGTACTCAGTAACCTGTAATAACCATGTTATCAGTAATGCCCTTGATGCGAATATCCTCTAACCCATGACCCATTTGGAAGAAAAAACAAATCCAAGTGAAAGCAGCAGTCCTAATAATGAACCTAAAAATATAATGAATTATGTGAGGAGTATGTGAGTGGCTCTTCCCGGGACCTCCTGGAGTGTAGAACAACAGACTTAAGATAAAACAGCAGTGCTGTTAAGGGACATAAACATAGTAATATAGTCAAGAGAATATACTATACACTAGAGTAGAATTAAGGCAAGCAGTGAAGGAAGCCACCATAACAGGTGAATTAGGATAAGGATCCTAAACTTAGTTAAATAATTATACAACAAGGCATTAATTAAGGTAACTTACTATACAGAACTAGCGATTACATCGTGCCTTAGTGACATGAGTATAGGAATGCACCGGGGGAGCATTTAGAGGCTTAGTTGAGTGAAAACCAAATAGAGTTTATTTAAGCGAACCAGTGTATTGTCAGCATCTAATAACAAAGCTGAAAAACTATGAACAAGCAATGCGTTTGCTTTACCTAAATTAAATACTATCTTCAACAAAGCATAAGACCAACTTAAAATATCAACACGTGCAATATCAATACTGACCATTATAGGCAGATATTTAACACTCAGTATTAACCGAAACAAGGAATTTATAAACATTCCATAAGATTACATGTAGAAAATAAACAATAAGGACTAGAAAAACTAATTAGGGTCATATGTGGGCCAGAATAACTGTAACTACTAACCAAATGCACAGTGAATTGTGAATAGTAGCAGTGATGGAGCTCCAATGCAGAGAGCTCTGTGGATCTGAACCAAATATAATACATGTAATATCGATCGCAATGAAATGAATATAATATATACTCTTATAAACCCCCCTAATTACTTCTGGAGAGCAAAAACTTTAGAGTCATGCCTGAAAGATCACTGGCCTTAATGTAACTTAAGTTAGAAGGTAGATAACCTCTCCATTGGTTTGAACCATAAGAACTGGCAATTAATCTGAATAACACAATTGAGTCCCCTATAAAGAGAAACATCAGAATTTACTGATAAGGCGTGAAAAAATAATTAACAAGCAAGCACTTGTTTGGCCTAAATGAATTACCGGTACTTTAAAATATCAAACTTCAAATATAACCCATGCAATGTCAAAATGGACAACCAGAGGCCGACATTTAAAACATACAGTATTTAACTGAAACAGTGAAGTAAAACAATTCGTATGAAATTGTGTGAAATCTACTGCTAAAATAAGGCGTTCGGTTATAAATATACGAACAGCCTTGTGATGGGCTAACTTTCATTTATAACCGAAGGTTCTGAGATTAACGAAAAACTGCACTGACCGGAAGTCATAGTAAGCAAATCACCAGACTGAACGAAAATGGGGAGTGGTCTGGCATCCTTAAGAAGGGAAATCAAGCCCCTCCCATAACTACAGGTCCAGCCTTCCATACAGGGACGTTTTAGCCGCGAGGCAAACAAGGCATTTGCCTTGGGCGTCATTTTCCAGGGGAGGGGAAAAAAAAGCCGCCCCAAACGCCCAGGGCAAATGTCTTGTTAGCCTTGCGGCTAACTGACAAGCAAGGCAGGCGGATGCTCAGGTGGGTGGACGGCGCTGGCGAGGAAGCACTTTCCTCTGAGCTCTCTGTTCAGCTCCCTCGCGCGCCGCAGAGTGATGCTGGGAGCCGCAATATGACGTCATATTCCAGCTCCAGGTGACCGGCATCACTCTGCGGCGTGCGAGGGAGCCGAGCAGACAGCTCAGAGGAAAGTGCTCCCACACCAGCGCCACCCGCCCAGCAGCCCCACTAGACCCCAGGGTGAAAGGGCCTAGGGCAGCACAAAACCAGGATACACCACTGCTTCCATATATATTTGAATTTGAAAGAAATTTGCATTTGCGGTGGTAGGTAGAAGATATCACATCACGAGACGCATGCAGGCAGGGTGAAACTGCTACAAAGAAAGACATTTTAAACAGGTAGTAGTTTATATTGTTATCTTTTATTCACCTAGATTTTAGAATAGCTGAAAAAAATTTAGAAACACATTTGAATTGAAAGGTGAGTGGGCAATTGCATCTCAGCAAGCAGATAATGACACCTCAAATAGGAAAAGTGAAATGTATATATATATATTTATATGTATTAAGGCCGTTTGGCCTGTATTTGTGGGAGGGGCTTAAATTAATTCACTCCCCTATATAAGGGACACCCTTTACCTGACTCATTATTGCATGAGGTCAGCATCAGAATGATTTCCACTTCCAGGTCATCCAGATGCCATTTTACCTGATTACTCCATGAGGTTTTCAACCTCATTACTCCATGAGGTCAGGAATCCAGCCACAGGCTTTTCCGGCCTACCACCTTCTTTCTTAAAATCCATCGCCGTGGATTGTGTCCAAGTGACTCACAAACTGTAAATCGACCTACTCGTTACGCCAGGCATCCGTCCCACGGCACCATGTATGGGTCAGGTCCTCACTTTACGGCTGCATTTTGTCTAAGTCTGTTCTAAAACCATTGCATGTTCATGCATATCATTCGTTTAAACTCACTTGTTTATATCTGTCACTCGCTCATTTCGAGCATTAGCATACTCCCGAATGAGAACACATTCTGTTTCAATTGCCTAAACATACTAGGCAATTCTGCGCATGCATTTCGAATCTCACTGCTCGTTTTGTTTTGTTTCCTGACATACCAGGCTCACGGTTCGTGCAATTTTCTACCAAACGGGAACTAGTTCATGCATTTACTATTGTACTACACACACGTTTCGTGCGTTTACAACCCACAAACAGAACTTTGGTTTGTTACAATGACTGTTATTAAGCTATTATGTTCACATATTGTATATTGTCAAACGGGCACTGTTCGTTTCCCTGTCAGACAACCATAATGCTGGGGCATAGCTCATGAACAATGTTTCACATAAACCACACTGACCCGTATAGGTCACTGCCATCTATAGGACACTTGGCAGATCTCCAGTGCACTTGCATTTTGCAACACCATGTTCACTGACCCATACCATTCAATAAGACATACAACAATTCACATAGCAAGTAGTATATCAACATCTGGTATAAATACACATATTATTACACAGTAGCAGATGCATCTGTATATTCGTAACTGGTAATATAGTTCACATACATTTTTCACAGCACGCTGCTCACACAACAGACTTTCCCCTAGCAAGGGGACATACAACATACAAGGTGGGGACAGACCACTTTTTCACTTGTACATACGGCACTTAATGGGTTAAGATTGATACATATTTAACCAGTATGGCTACAATGTTTAATATTTACACATCACGGCACATATACTGTACGTATTAAGATAAGCTTGGTCTATGCCATATTTCCTTATGCCATACGGTTTTATCCATTCAGGTTACAGTTACTACTAAAAAAACCATTTGGATTGTCAGGTTCAATAACATACTACCAGGTACATACACCTGCTCACGTAGTTATCCATCTCTTACCTTCCCTGGAATAGTTATAGTGTACTGGCAATTAGGGTTCTAGGGCCCAATAGGTATTACCCCCTTTTTTCTCTGCATTACGCTTTGTTAGTGGTCCCACGAGGCCAACACCCCACCTCACACTCAGAGGCATACATCCCTCGGGCCACTCATGAGCTAGCCGCCTCGCATTGTATCATAGAGAGGGCCTCACCTGTCAATCCCCTACCTATTTTCTGGCTACTGTCACCGAGAGGCCAACATCCTGCCACAACGTTCGGTGGCCACAAAAAATCCTCTCTGTGGTAACATATCCAGAGGCCTTACAGTCATACACTATCTAGAAGACTTCTTGTTGATCAAAGATAACATATTTTTCACTAGAAGCCTCACGGCAGCTTAGTCTGATTGACCACTTGGGCGTCCCAGCACCCGATAAGAAACAGAAGGAACAGACACTATCATCACATTACTGGGCATTCGACTTGAGTCGGCATCCATACACGCAAGTTACCACAAGACAAATAGGGAACATTCTCAACTACATCAATCACTACCTCCTGCTTAGTATTTAAAAACACAAGAAACTACAATCCCTACCAGGTTCCTTAATTTTGCCATGCAAATCATACCACAAGACCACGCTTTCACACCCAGGGTACTTTCCCCTCTTTTCCACACTTCCAACATGACGATCAGAGGATGTCCCTAAACACCCCAGCCACAGCAGACCTGCACATGGGGGGGAATTTCTTAACCACTTGGCATGATAAAAGCATGTTCCTTCCAGGATTGTCTGACGCTTCTTCAACCAGATGATCAGACGCGGCGTCTACCACGGGTTTGGCAGCGATCTACCGGGAACGATGGCTTTGGAGCTGTTGGCCATGGCATCCAGGTTTGGAATTTTTTCCACCACTTCAGCCCCTTTGGGGGATCTACCCCATTGTAGCAGCTGCTGTGGCATGGGGTAAATCATGGTCAGGGTCATCAATCCGTTGTTACTCAGACAACTAAGCACATGTCATATCATCAACAAATGCCACTTATCATCCAAACAATCATGATATTTCTGGGGAACTCACTTGGTTGGCCACTTATCACATTTCTTTTACTTTCATGTACCAGGCGGGGGCATACATCCCTGCCGACAATTGTCTCATTTATATTCCAGGCATGTTCATCATACGCTTCCTAAAGCCGCCCATATAGTCACGGCCACTCTTTCGTTCTAGAGACAAAATCATGGATTAGATATACTCATGCAGCATAGCATGCACTATCCCACCTAGCACTTTCGTCCCATACTTGTAGAATGCATAACACAGCTTTTCACCTGGCTTAAAGAATCTCAGTGGAACACGACATAGCTCAACCTGTGTCATAACATTTCTCCTAGGTTTTGCTTCTTTTTGCCACCTTAAACTTAAACTATCTCACACACCATTAATTATTTATTTTACAGGCATTCAACAACACAGGATAACCTATGGCCAAAACTACCATAACTTAATGCCATCATACCGGACAAGAATATACTCAGAGGTTTTCAGGAATCCATTCCCCCACTTCCTCTTAGAGATTACCAATAGCCATCCAACTTTTCCATCCCTATCGGACCTATTAGATCTACAAACATTTAACTATACTACCAAGTCGGCAATTACCAGCCCTGCACATTGCCTTCTATGCCTTTCTCAGGCCAGAGAATCCACTACCATCACCACCACTGAGACAGATCATTGTCTTCAACGATCCCACGTACGTAAACACATATATCATTACCTACTGGCACTACCACATTCCGAAACGAGTCAACACGCACCAACAGTAGAGATAACGTACTATCCTAACCACAACAAATGGTGTCCAGTTGCGGTCCTAGATTCCTACCTTCAAGATCATTCAAGGAATTACATACCGTAATGCATTTAAGGAAATGTCCGGTTAATTTGTATATATTTGTTGACTGTATTAAATCTTTGATTATTCATTTTTGCCCTCTTTATTTACAGGCCTACCGTATCGTCAGTCTCGGCACACCTCAACCGACTTGCTCCCTTTATACTATCCTACGCTTATGCTGGAACCTTACTCCATATACGGCTATTTGCCCCTTACACAAGTATTAAGGCCGTTTGGCCTCTATTTGTGGGAGGGGCTTAAATTAATTCACTCCCCCATATCGCTTGAGGTCAGCATCAGAATGACCTTCCCACCCACTCCTCATTTCAACACTTTCTCTTTTCTTTCCATTTACTTTACTTTCTTACTCCTTGGTGGGCCCTCTTTATTTACAGGCCTACCATATCATCGGTCTCGGCACACCACAACCGACTTGCTCCTACGCTTATGCTGGAACCTTACTCCATATACGGCAATATATATATATATATATATATATATATATATATATATATATTATATAAATATCCAGAGGATCCTGCACTCACTGTAATCCAATTATTTTGCGCGGTGCTTGTCAGCATAGCATACAAAAAATGATAACGTAGCACTCCCAGGGCTTCTTTAAAGTAAAAAGTAACTTTTATTTGCTTACAAAATAAATAAAAAATCGACGTTTCATTCTGACACAGCAGACTTTCATCAGGATAAGCTTACCATACCCCAAACATGCAATATATAAAAAGATAAATCATAAACTCACCACATCTGACAGCAGGACCCATCCAGGGGGCGACCCGGTCCGCCCGAGCGCCTGACTCTGTCCCTACTCAATGACGTCATCGCGAACCCTTTTCGCTGCCATAGCAACCGAAGCTAAACAACAACAAAATAAATTAAGTAAAAATCCACAGAGTGTGTGGACTCAACAAACCAAGTTGTCATATTACAGTGGGCTGGAGGTTAAAAGGCAAATCTTTTACAACGAGCACATAATATCCCTGTCTTTGGATTTGTGAACATGTATATTTGCATCCTCTAGTTGAAGCTGACTAATACATTGAATGGATAATTTGAACTGTGAAAACATAATTTCAAAAAAGTGAAGGTGAGTGACATCCTATGGATGATTAATGTGTACTCTGAATTTTTGCTTTTTGGCCCAGAAATACATGAGTAGCAATGCTTGTACTTATAACTAATATGTTGCCAACCATTGCAACTGCAATATTCCACCCATAGCTTAGACATTTATTTATATATTTACAATATTTGTATTTCAATGAAGCTGTATTTTTAGGAATGTAAAAACTAAAACCAGGCACTGGCAAACAGACATGGGGGCCATGGCTAACCCTGTACCTCTCCCCCTGGATATGTTATAGGTTGCCAAGTGAGCCTATTCTGTGTCCTACATGCTATGCTGGTTCTCAAACACACTAATGATTATATAGACAAAGCAAGGTCAACAGTGGAGAGCCTGTCTCCCAGGGTGGGCTCTGATCACACTTTCTCACTATTAGTCATTAAATACTTGTTGTGTCCACAAGTTACACAACCCAAGCACCTACAGCAACCCTGGTTGTGAGAAGCTGTCTCTGTGGTGTAGCAATGTGCTTGATCTGTAATAACCAAAATATTTCCTAGGCTTTTGCTTCTTTTATAGCACATCATAGAGGGCCTGTGGAAGTCCTTTGGCAATGTGGTGTCGTCAGCCAAAATTCTCCAGTTGTCTTTAATGGTTTTTCTAAGTTGTGTTGAACCTGTAGCATATGTAGTGGGGAATGGGATACGTTTTTTCTTGTTTCCCTTGTCAATATGCATGTCTCTTGCCTGGCATTTCTGTAATGCTGCTCTAAAGGTCGTACTCTAATAGCCTTGTTGTATAAATCTGTCCCACATCATGCTGATTTGTTTCTGAGTCTTGGCTGGTCCTCAGTTATTCCTGTAAACCCATAAGAATTGGGAGTATGGTAAAGATGCCTTTAGTGTATTTGGATGAAAGCTGCTGGCATGTAGAAGTGTATTCCTGTCGGTTGGTTTCGTTTAGAGGGCATAGGCTAACTTCAGGCCTTCTTTGTACACTCTCACGTCTAAAAACAATCAACCGTTTCCAGGATAGTCATGGTTAATTCACTGTTTGAGGTGGCTGAGTTGATGGTTGATACCATGTTTTCCACTATACTTTTATCACCTTTGATAATTAGAAAGAGGTCATCTATAAATCTTGTGTACATTAAAATGTTGCCTTTGAACGATTCCACTATATATTGGACTTCAAATTTGTACATATAGCAGTTGGCATACGTGGGTGCCATAGCAGCACCCATAGATGTACTTGCGATTTGTTGATACCAACTTTCTTCAAAACAGAAATAATTATGAGAAAGTACCATCTCCAACAGTTCCATGGTGAATTCCACAGGGGGTTCATGATAGTATGGAGATTCTGCCAATATTTGTCTGGTAGCTTCTATACCATCCTTGTGTGGTATAACGGCATATATACTCTTAGCATCACACATTAAGAGCGTTACCAGGTATGATCCAGGAAGTGCCTCTAGTGGCTGTCTAGTAGACAGCCACTAGAGGTGGAGTTAACCCTGCAAGGTAATTATTGCAGTTTATAAACAACTGCAATAATTACACTTGCAGGGTTAAGAGTAGTGGGAGTTGGCACCCAGACCACTCCAATGGGCAGAAGTGGTCTGGGTGCCTAGAGTGTCCCTTTAACTGCTGAGAAATGCATGTTCCAGATGTGGCCCCAATTCCCCTTTTTTCTATATATGTTTGTGGGGTGCTCCTTTTGGGTAGACCCGACTCCTCTACTTCAGATGCCCCTTTGGTGGTGATCACAGGAAAATATAAACTTGAGAAGGGTTTGGATAGCAATCTCACTTTAATAATACAGTGGTACCTCGGTTTACAATCATTTTCAGTTTACAAATGAAAACCCATTGAAAATAATGCCTCGGTTTACAATTTTTTTTCTTAATACAAAGCAAGTTTCCCCAGGATGCATTTCACCTGGGAGCTTTATAGCTGACACCAAGTACTATAAGTGCAGCACTGGACACCACAAGCACCGCAGACTCCACAACCACCGTAGCTTAACTGGAAGAGCACAGCAGGAACAGCTCTTACAAGAGCTAGTGATTATCCAAGGGAGTATAACAAGTATAGCAATCTCTGGTAGTAATATAGCAGCTCCCTACAATAAGAGACAGAACTCAGTATTGAGGGTGAAGAGGTCTGGTACAGGCTGGCTTTAAATACAATTCCTCAGGCCAGAGGCACACACCCTGGAGCACCGCATTACAAACTGTACAAACCAATAAGAACAATGTAACAATGTCCGACACTCCCACATACAGCACACAATCCCTCCCATCTGCCTGTCATATAATTAAGGTAGATAATGTACTAACTTAATTATCCCCAGGCATAAAAAAACAATTTTTACACAAAGAATAAAAACACCCAAAAACATAACATATCCCCAGATCTGGGTGAACAACATATCCAAAAATCACCCAGGTCAGAGCAGGGGTTCAGGAAATTCATGAAAGTCTCTTTTGACCGACCGCACGCATGGTTTCATGCCCAAAATAGTTCCCGAGAATAAGGCTGTGCGGTCGGTCTATTTAAAACAGTCAAATTACCAAATGGAATGGTGAATGGCCATAGTTAAAGTGTGTCTCTGTTTGTGGGCTTTGATTCATACGAATGAATAGTCGAATTTCTCTGGAAGGTAACTGTTCAGCGGTGTTCGTGCCGTCGTGTATCCGATTTGAGGTCCATGAACTTGACGACAAAACACAGCTGAACATTTTCAACTAAATAGGATGGCCGTCGCCACATGTTCGACTACTTCAACACTTCGACTGTATCCGAAGTGCCATTTTGCAGAAAGGGAATGGAAGGGGTTTTAGGTGAAGAAATAGACGAACCAGAGGATAGATTTATAATCCAGAGGCAGAGGGTTATGTGGAACACCCGGCAGACTCAGATTAACCCTTTTCGGGTTAACTTGGGGATGTTGGGACTCTGCTTAGGGGTTTTCACCCCTTCAGCAACCGCGGATTGGGGGGTGGGAGGGAGAGGGGACCAGCAGTGCCAGGAAAACGGATTGTTTTCCTGGCACTGGAGTTTCCCTTTAAGGAACAATGCACACACAAGAATACAGTTTTACATTTTGCACAGCTACTTAAAATCACATATCTCAGCAAACAAATATGGATCCTGCACCAGAATATCAGGATGTTGGATCGGAGTGCCAAATTCCCCTTAATCCATCACACGGTGATTCAATTTGCTTGCATGAAT
>OW240913.1:151081810-151103468 GCA_933207985.1 Pelobates cultripes | reverse complement strand
CTAAAGCAATTTCGCTTTAGTGGAAACCAGGCTAGAATCCTTCTCGTTTGCAATCATGTGGAAAGCCTAGACGTTCTACTGGAACAGTGTCCATCTCCTGTGGGATTTATTGAGTTCTCTGAACCCTTAATGACATACAGAGAATTTTTCTTTTACAGAGACAAATTATGTGAAAATCAGATAGGGAGAGAACGTGACAGGGAACGCAAAACTATAAGGGTTTATTAACTTAAACAGTAGCTTGCCATGATTTGATAACCAAGTTACAAAAGTTAGGCCAAAGTAACTGAGTTTAAACTATAGCAAAGTTTGGAACATTTTCAAATTGTCTAATTTTCTCTAATTTGTGTCAAAGACTCTTCACCTACCTCAACTCGCTGTTTAGTGTCCCTCTTTGACAAGTTCAGATGTTGGAGTATGACCCCCAGAACACATTTGCGAAAACCCCAAAGCGACACAGACTTGCTAAACAAATCCTATCACACCCAGATGACACACAGTTTGTCTGTACTGCAATTAGTTTGTTCTGGCATCTGCGATGTATAATTACAAAGATTGTTTAGTATTAACGCTCGGCATAATATTAAAATAAATCAACGCGTCCTCACATGGCCTGACGCACAGAGGAAAGCGGGGGAAGCGATTTAACCTCGGAGGGGCTGAGATTAAATGGCCGTCTGGATTTTTAACCAGGGCTATGATGTTACTTTGAGTTCTTTATACTGGCAATGTTCCCACAGAGATGTAAACATGTCAGATGTTGCAAATTTTGGCATGACAAGCCCAGGAAGGAAGAGATCTATTACTAAGTGAAAATACAAATAAAAACACATAATCTGAGGCTACAGTAGCTTAAATTATATGGAAAAACTCTTAAAGCATGTGACAAATGTATTGTGCATAAAACGTAATTACATTTTAATCAGTCCCTGTTCTTCGGAGTGTCTGCACTTGCCTTGTTAATTGAATGGGTTTTTATGTAGGCATCCTGGCTATCCTTGCTTATAGGGTTTGCCTGCAAACAGTAGCACTAATGAGTTGTAGTTGGACACTGTTTGCTTTACCTATTATTATTAACCCTTAAGGACACATGGCGGAAATATTCCGTCATGATTCCCTTTTATTCCAGAAGTTGTGTCCTTAAGGGGTTAATATTATTGTTACTGATATTTAGTAGCGCTTTACAATATTATCAAAGTAGGAGATTTAACAATAAATGAGACAATTACAAAAACTTACAGGAACAACAGGTTGAAGAGGAGCCTGCTTAAACCAAATTACAGTCTATCACGCTACAAAGTGACGGTACAGCAAAAGTAGCCGTTAAACCTTGCTCTGATCATTATACAACACTCTACAAGCAATGTTAAAACAGCATGATTGTTTGTGCGACTTTTAGAAATGTCGTTCGTAATAAAACTAGCTTTATCATTTTCTAATTACATTATGTAGTCACTAATTACAGAATTGTAGTCAATTGAAAAAATTATAATAATTCAGACTAAAATAGCCGAACTCTGACTATAAAGGAGTTTGAGAATGGTTTAATATCTACTATTTTACCCTAGATTTTACATCCTTTTTTTTTCCTATTAGCTACTGGCTGATGTTTGGTGAATAAACCCCAGACGATACTAACTAGACACTTGGGATGTAAATGCAGTTTAACCCTTTAAGAAACAATGATGGTGTGTGTAGTGATAACAGTGTGTGCTTTAAGGATCCAATTTCATCCTTGTGTTTTGGCATAGGGTATACAGATACAATAGTAATAAGAGCATAGTATAGCAATCAGTCCTTAAGGGCTTAAATTATTATTACTATTATTATTATTATTATTATTTTATTATTTATATAGCGCCATCAGATTCCGTAGCGCTGTACATGTTTTACCAACCAACCTGTGATATATTTTACATTTATGTATTGCACAGCTTAATAAATAAGGGGGGATGGACAGATCTCAGGTCATTTATAAGAAATGTTACAAAGTTGAGGCCATAGGCCCAATTTCTGCATAGTGTTATGTATGGCAAGGGGAATGTATTTGAAAGAGACTGTGGATGAGATAAATATAAAGACTAGTTATATAGGACCAAGGTGCCAAACGTGGAGCACTCACCATGAAAACGTCATGTCTCTTCTGTTTGCCCATTTTTAGAACCTTAACCCAGAGTTGCTGAGTTTAGAACTCAATTGAATCCTAGACCTTTACTGTTCTCTTTGAACTGATTAATGAGTATTGTAGTCGTGTGGTTTGATAACCTGTGCCACAACTAATTCCTTCTCTTCTGTTCTTCTTTAACGCAATCTGCTTTGTGCAGAGCACAGGAGACTTAGCGCTGGTAAGTAACAGGCTATCACTGAGCATCTCACCGGTTCATTCCGTTCATCATGTGTTTCATGCAACTCTCCTGATTACCATCATTCACTTACCTCCCTTATAGTCATGCAGCACAATTTTATCATGTTGTACTTTATGCTATAATATCATTTGTCATTGTGTTTATTTCCCAACACAGTTTAACCCATTAGTTCCAAAATAGATTTCTTGGATTGTTTGTGTTAAATGTATATGGCACTCTAATTACATGTAAGCAAGTCTTTTGTTCGCTTGGTTTTAAACAGTTACAAGATCTATGAGATCGTATTTGTTCCTTAATGCTGCCCTGTTTGTAAGTCCAGAGGATGCACTAGGGAATCATTTCTGACAAATTAAAAATAGTGTTTTTGCAATGCCCCCCACCACATGAATGGGTCACTATAGGCACCAAAACAACTTTAGCTTAATGAAGCAGTTTTGGTGTATATATCATGTCCCTGCAGTCTCACTGCTTAGTTCTCTGTCATTGAAGAGTTAAATCCCTTTGTTTATGAACCCTAGTCACACCTCCCTGCATGTGACTTGCACAGCCTTCCTTAAACACTTCCTGTAGAGTCCTATAATGTGAATCCTTCCTTCATTGTAAGTTCTTTTTAATTTAGATTGTCTTACCACCTTC
This sequence comes from Pelobates cultripes, assembly GCA_933207985.1. Taxonomy (NCBI): domain Eukaryota; kingdom Metazoa; phylum Chordata; class Amphibia; order Anura; family Pelobatidae; genus Pelobates; species Pelobates cultripes. The sequence continues at coordinate 151,100,466 of OW240913.1, read as the reverse complement.
TCTGTTAAAAGCTTGCTAGACCCTGCAACTGCCTCTTGTATGTGATTAAAGTTCAATTTACAGAGAAAGAGATATAATTGCTTAAGGTAAATTACATCTGATTGAAAGTGAAACCAGTTTGTTTTTCATGCAGGCTCTGTCAATCATAGCCAGGGGAGGTGTGACCAGGGCTGCATAAACAGAAACAAAGTGATTTAACTCCTAAATGACAGTGAATTGAGCAATGAAATTGCAGGGGAATGATCTATACACTAAAACTGCTTTATTTAGCTAAAGTAATTTAGGTGACTATAGTGTTCCTTTAAGGTTTTAAAGAAAAGTGGTCCATTTATAAATATTAGTATTTTTATTGGATCTGGAACAGATACTTCAATTTGGGGTTGGAGTTTTAACTATGTTTAAATTTGCTAATTACTTACCACAGTTAGAATGATTGATTTACATAATTAATTTATTTATGGTGTAGTTGCTTATATTGTGTTACAGAGGGGCAAAACTATGTAACTTTATATATTAAACAGTTCTGCACTACAAAAAAATACCAACAGGGGGAGTAGAGCCACACAAAGCATGTACATTGAAACAAAAATGAATCTATAGAGAATTAAAGGGAAACAAATTAATGCAAATAATTGCTACCTTTTAGTTAGCGATTTGGTTGTGTTTTAATTCCTGTAGTGACAATTCCTCTTTCAGCATTTGTGAAATAATTCTCACTTAACCAGGTGTGTTGCTAACTGATTGTTTTAATGGATGCCAAAAGTATGTCTTCTATAAAAGGCAGCAATGGCTAAAATGTTGATTCCCAAGCAATGTCAGCCTTGGGGTTGGCAAAGCATCATGGCAGTTGTGTTTGGAAATAGTCAGAGATCCATTTTTTGTCCACTTCTGATATTAAAGATGGTTGACAAATATTTATAACATTTAGGAACCAGGTGGGGCTCTTTCAACTTTTTATGTGCTTTTTTTAAAAAAACAACCTCATATAGCTGTAGGGTCTTATATAAAATATTCCAACAGTTGGACGCTAGCAGTGACCTTTTCAGGAGTCATTGCTCCATCGAGGTTTGATAAGTCCTGGTATGAGTTGACCACCTCACTTTGAAGGATCCTTGAGGAATTTCGTTGCAACCCACTTGATAAACCTGATTGGAAAGAGGTGCTTGGATTGCATGTGCCGTCTGATTTACAATGATCCTGTTTTTCGGGCCATTATTAGGAGCTGATTTGAAGTTTGCTGAGTGAAATCTCATCTAGCGCAAAAACTAGTGAGATTTTTCATAATGATGGCAATCACATTTCAAATGATTTTTAGTGTAGACTGCCTGCAAAGAAACTCTACGCTGATTTTATTTTCAAATGTTCTGTTAATTATCACATCGAGAGCTACTTTAAAAAAAAAGGATTGTTTTTTGGCGGTGTGCCTGCCATATCAGTGGGTCTTCAATAGACAAAATTAGTATCGGAGGGTCTGCGACTTAGTATCAAGGTGCCTGTGACATTTTAAGTAACTCCCCTTCTAAATAAGGCTTTTTGTATGTTTCACGGTGCGAGAATTAAATAAAATTGCACACCGACCTTTATTAAACTGCAGGTTACGGGACATCAAAATAATTTATTAATTATTTCTACACATTTTAGCTTTTTATAAAGCAGGATGATAGATGTTTTTGTACCATGTAAAAACAAGTTTTGTTTTTATGTAATTATTTTATTAGGGAATAGATTTTTGTCAGTATACATACCCTAAGAATTAGAAATAACTATACCTCCACCAGTTTAGTTATTAAATATTTTAAGTGGCCATTCCAAAAACCATGATCAAAGTATTGGTTATGGTGATAACACAGTAAAGGAGTTTAAGCATGCGTGGGATAGGCATAAGGCTATCCTAGCTATAAGATAAGGCCAGGGACTAATGAAAGTATTTAGAAAATTGGGCAGACTAGATGGGCCGAATGGTTCTTATCTGCTGTCACATTCTATGTTTCTATGTTTCTATGATATTAGTTATCGGGCAACAGAGTATTTGCATTTACTGACATAAGTGAAACTTGTGAATTATACATGTGTGCTCCTACATCCAATCACGGGAAAGCATCTTAATTTGCATCAAATCAAATGATATATAACTCTTAATAATAAATAAATAAATAAAACTATGGCCTAACTTACGATGTGACAGTTCATCTTTATATACAGTTTAATTTGTATTCCAGCCTGAATAACAGATAATTATATTAGAAGCTCCAATGATTTCTGTAGCAGATTATTTTATTTAGAATTGTAGGTATTTTCTTTTAAAGCAATACATCATTCAGAACAGGCGAATCTATTAAATCATTGATGTGATAGAGTGTAACCTGCAGTTGACGTGCAAGCCCATAGCTCATTAAATTCTGATGCCTGTGTAGCCATTGCTAACTTTTTGCTGGAAATTGGTGTTTTTGAATCAAATTGATTAATGCATAGTTACATCTTTGCATTGGATTGAACATGTGTTCGAGTATATTGGTATATAAATTCACCTATAGGGTTGCACAGAGAAGCCCTGTGCTGCCCTCTTTTGGCAGACTAGCATACTGAAAAGTTCTAAACACTACAGAGGAATTGGCGTCAAAACTCCGTGGGATGTATTCACTAATTACAATAGTGCATTTTTGGACTGAATAGGCAAGATAGGAAAATTCTTCAGGATGGCTGTTTGGGTCCAAAGCTTATCTTTCTCAATTCAATTCAGTTGCTTAGTTAATGTTTCTACTCTCTGTCTCTTAGGGACTCATTAAATGATATCTTACGCTGTTGTTTTAAAAACATGTACAACCTTCTTCGTAAACTTTGAATAGTTAGGAATAGATCTGGGAATTTCGAGTTTTAGACCAAAATAGCCATAGCAAATATTGCTAATGAATCTTTGTTTTCAGTTTGGTTATAGGTCTCCCAAAATCAAAAATTTTCTGGACATTTTCACCCAGCTCACAAATTAGTGAATACTTTGCTAATTAATGTACAGTGACAGTGTGTTGGAAGTAAAGTGGGATGAATTGATGTTCGTTATCGCTGTGTATTATATCGGTCTACAGGAGAAGCAAGCCTGGTTATTATCTGTACATTCACTATACTCACACCTATCTACCTTTTCTCCTCCAACTCCATATAAATCCTCAAAATACAAACATTCAACCAAAACATTTAAATCTTACTCCCACCTTCTCTAACTTTCTATGCTTCTTCTCCTGGCAGCTGGTGCTGCCTCTACCTACCTACCTACCTTGTGTCCACCCTAGAAACCTCTCCTATTTTATATCCATCCCATGTCACTCTCCCTTTAAACCCTCCTTCTATTCTGCCCTCTGGAATGCACACTCTGTGTGCAACATAACTAAATCTACTTCCATCCATGACTTATTCATCTCACGCAACCTTCACTTACTTGCTTTAACTGAAACTTGGCTCTCTCCTTCTGACTCAGCTGCCTCATTATCCTATGGTGGTCTACAGTTTACCCTAGATCTTATTTTTTCAAATGCATGCTCAGTCTCCAATCTCTGTAATACTCAATTTCCTCTATCAGACCACCACCTACTATCATTTGTTCTTGAGTGCCCCCACACCAAATATCCTCAACTTAGTCCCCCTCAACTCAGGAGGAATTTGAATTCTCTTGATCTCCAGCAGCTCTCGACTGATATCCATTCTGAACTCTCAACCATCTCTTCCCTCTCTGGCTATCTCCTCATTTAATACTACCCTCACCTCTGCCCTAGATGCTGCAGCCCCGCTCCAAGCACGCAGCTAAAGGAGGGCGCGCCTCCAACCGTGGCACACTAAGTCAACCCGCTACCTGCAGGGATGCTCCCATTCTGCTAAACGCTGTGGAGGAAGTCTCACAACTTGTCAGATTTTCTACACTATAAATTTGTCTTGCAATCATACAGCACAGCCCTCACCCTTGCAAAACAGTCCTACTTTTCCTCTCTCATTAGTTCATGCTCCCGCAATCCTAGTCATCTCTTTAATACTTTTAACACTCTTCTTCGCCCTGCTGTGGCCACCACACAAACTAATCTTTCAGCTGATAGCTTTGCATGTTACTTTACTGACAAGATTAAACAGTTAAGGAATTAATTCTTCCCCCTTTTTCCCCTCTCTATCTAAACCTCACTTGGACCATACCATCTCTACCCTACAAGACTTCTCTCCAGCTACTGAACAGGAGGTTCTCCTTTTCTCTCTTCGCACCACTAGTCCGCCTGGTCCCATCCCGCCCCACCTCTAGAGAACTTCTCGCGAACGGTTCGCCTTCTGCCTTCAACATGGATGCTGTCCAGGAAGTAGGAGGGTCTGGGAGGGAGGGTCTGCTGGAGATTGGCCGGGATGTGTCAGCTGACCGGAGTTCGCCGCAAACCGCGGCGAACCGTTCATGAAAAGTTTGCGGACGGTTCGCGACATCTCTTCCCACCTCATCAGATCTCTCGCCCCTTGTCTGGTGCAATCGTTAATGCACATCTTAAACTGCTCTCTTTCTTCTGGCATTGTCCCAGCTCCCCTTAAACATGCTACTGTTGTACCTGTCCTCAAACAGCCATCTCTTGACCCTACTTCTCCTTCCAACTATCATCCCATATCCCTGCTCCCTTTCTCCTCAAAGCTTTTGGAAAGACTTGTCTTTACCTGTCTGACTTGCTTCCTCAATTCCAACTCTCTCCTTGACCCTCTTCAGTCTGGATTCTGCCCCCTCCACTCTACTGAGACTGCTCTGACTAGAGTTACAAATTATCTAATTGCAGCTAAATCCAAAGGCCACTACTCCATACTAATTCTTCTTGACCCCTCTGCTGCCTTTGACACTGTTGATCATGGCCTCTTTCTCCTAACTCTTCAATCTCTTGGTCTCTGTGACACAACCCTCTCCTATCTCTCTCAGCACTCCTTCAGTGTCTCTTTTTCCAATGACACCTCCTCTCCTCTCCTCGTCCTGTCTCAGTCGGAGTCCCTCAAGGTTCAGTTCTTGGTCCCGTTTTGTTCTCTCTCTATACTGCCTCTCTTGGCAAACTCATTAATTAATTTGGATTCCACTACCACCTGTACGCTGACGACACCCAGATATACCTCTCCTCCCCTGACCTCTCCCCTGCTGTCCTACAACGTGTCACCAATTGCCTTTCTTCTATCTCTGATTGGATGTCCTCCCGCTTTCTAAAACTCAATCTCACTCTCAATCAAAAACTGAGTTTCTTATTTTTCCTCCTCATAACACTGATCCTCCTCCTTCACTCTCCCTGCAGGTTAATGGTACCTGCCTCACCCATCCTCTCAAGCTCGCTGTCTTGGTGTCATTTTTGATTTTGGCCTCACCTTTGCACCTCATGTCCAGTCTGTTGTTAAAACCTGTCGATTCCAGCTTAAAAACATTGCCCGCATACGCCCCTTTCTTACGTAAAATGCTACCAAGGAGCTTGTTCATGCTCTAGTAATCTCTCGCATGTATTACTGTAATTCTCTCCTAATTGGTCTCCCCAGAAGCCGTACTGCCTCCCCTACAATCTGCGGTGGATGCTGCTGCCAGGCTGATCTTTCTCTCCTGTCGCTCCTCTGACACCTCACCCCTCTGTCAATCCTTTACTGGCTTCCTGTACTATACAGTTGTCAATTTAAAATACCAACCCTTACTTATAAAGCTCTAACCAACTCTAGCCCCTCTTACAGTTCGTCACTGATTCATAGGTATGCCCCCTCTCGGTCTCTCCGCTCTACTGGTGACCTTCTCCTGTCTGCTGCTCGCACCCTTACTGCAAATTCATGCCTGCAAGACTTCTCACAGGCAGCTCCTTTCCTTTGGAACAGTCTGCCTACCCCTGTCAGACTCTCCCCTAGTCTCCAATCATTTAAGAAGTCCCTTAAAACTCATCTTTTCAGGATTGCTTATGGCCTCCAAGAGTAACTTCTATCTCTCAATCCTTCCTCTTACTCTCTCCTAAAGGGCCACTGTCCCCTCTCACCTCCAATTCTGCTACTTTCCCACCATGTCTATTTGCTGTCTCTCTCAATACCCTTCCTATTGTGTTTTATATCCCACCTCCTCTAGACTGTAAGTTTGTTTGAGCAGGGTCCTCAACTACCTATTGTTCCTGTTACATTTTGTTATTGTCTCATTTGGTAAATCCCCCTCTTATTGGAAAGCACTGGCGCTTTATAAATACTACTACTAATAATAATAATATCATACCCGCAGGCAAACATTCAGAAACAAACATAAAAGTATAAACATTGTTAGCATACACAGTTACATTCCTATCGCCCATCATGCATGGTGGTAGGGGGACGCAGACAAAAAAAAAAAAAGACATGGTCTGCATGTCAGGAGGATCTGTTTTCAAATCTAACGTTCGTAAGGGATTAAAAATAATGAATTGTCAAGGACAGGCAGATGCCCAATGCACATAGCGCCCCCAACTAAAATCCATGGATATGATACCCAGTGAGGTTATTTGGAACATAGCCACTAGTTGCAGTGACCATAATGTTAGGATGTCAGACCTTTGCACATATGGACTGCTAACACTATAATTCTCTGCCATATGATTTGTATGGCTGACAACATTTTCCAGTAGCTAGGGAGTCTTAGGTCAGAGATCATTGTTCAATAAAATAAACTGCAGTGTATATATAAACAAATATAAATCAGGCTCTTCCCATTATTTCCTGCATTTAATTACCAGTGTGGTCTATAAATGGCCTTCTCTTTGGACTCTTCCCTCTAAGCATATAAATATATGATACCGCACTCTACAATACTTAAATGCATCTGTATAGGTACACATAACCACGCTAAGTGAGTACTGATTTAGACGTTTTATTCAATTGCTATTTCAAAATCAGTTAATCAGTGTATCCAATATATTTAGTACAATTCGTTATAAACCCCACACTCTACCATAACCACTGTGGTTATCATTAACACACTGAGTAATGTTAGAATATAATCAAAAAGGCATGCAGATGTTGATTAGTTTGATAGACATAGATCATCCTATCACTTATCACAACTGATGAAAATGACAATGATACACCATATAGTGGTAAAGCAGCCTAAATAAGTCCGACCCAGTCAGTAATCATGCCCAATTGCACTATGTATCAGGGACCCCTATATATAAGTGAGACTTCTTGTTGGCAAAAAATAGAAAAAAAATGGAAAAATGAGAAAAAATATAAAAAATGAAAAAATAAGTCAAAAAAGTATTTACAGTCTTAGTGTGTACACACTCTGGAGGCCAGTAATAGGCATAATATATGCATATGTAGTAAAAGTTTATAGTAAAAAATTCCTAAAAGCAAATAAATGGGTGCTACAATCACCTTTGTGGGCCACACCACCACAAATCAAAATCAGTGATACAATACAAAAATAACAAGGGTGAGAGCACTCAACATAAATGATAAAATAAATTTACCCAAACTTTGTCAATCAGTCTGAAAGTTAAAAACAGAGAAAAAAGACATAGGGTAATATAGTTAAGATAATATATGTGGGTAACTGTCAATGGTCTCACTCACATATATAGAGCCACTTAAAGCTGGCTCAAACTCCAAGCTTGAAAATACAGTGGAAAGCAGGACTTCTCCCAAGGGCTTCCAAACTTCTACCGATGATACCTTTTATCCCATTCAGGACGCCAGAAATGGAAATGGTAGTAGATAAAAATTTATTGAAGATAAAATAGAGTAAGCAAAGTCTCTACAGGTAAGTCCGTTTTAGGAGTAAGTTCAAACACTTAACGCGTTTCGGCTCTCGCCTTCTTCCGAAGTGTTCCCACTGTAAAAAGCTCCGTTTTAAATACCGGCAAATTTGGCGCCTTTCGGCTTCACTTGCCGTCCGCTTCCTGGTGCGTCCTGTACGTCATGACGTCAGCCGGCGTCCTCACGTAATGACGGCGTTCTTCTTCCGGATTCTTTTTTCTCCCATCTCTGGAACGCAAGCGTCAAACCTTTTTCGCCGACGTCTTAACCGGAACATGCGCAAACAGTCTTTTGAATCCTAATTTGGCATCCCTTCTTACAAATGCTTAATTAACACAATTAATCATTTAAAAAGAATAATAAAAAACAATGGTACAAATCTAATACCTAAAATTAAAGAAATACTAACATTTCTTAAGTTAGCACCATATTCTTTAGAAAACATCTTATAATACTATAAATAAATCCAATGATAATGACTAATATTCATATTCATATTAAAAACTTACAGGAGAGAGTTGAGGAGAAAAAACAAAACACAGCGGTTTTTAGTAAAAAGAATAAATACCCATATATAAAGTCCTAAAAAAGGGGGAAAAAAACCTTCTTAAAAATTGAGATAATAAATCCATAAAAGAGACATTTTTAAATAAACGAATTAATTTCAAAATCAACATTTAGTCCTTTTGGGACCAATGTGTCTAACTCAAACATCCATCTCATTTCGGCAAGACTTAAAGTACGATCTTTGTCCCCCCCTCTCCAATGGATATCGATTTTTTCAATACCTAAAAAATCAACACCTTGAGGGTCCCCATTATGAAAATCCAAAAAATGCTTGGATACACTATGGTTGATAAACTTCCTTTGGATATTATAAATATGCTCACGTATCCTAATTTTTAGAGGGTGCGAGGTCTTACCTATATATTGATACCCACATTTACATGTTAATAAATAAATCACATCTTTAGTTTGACATGTTATAAACGAACGAATTGGGTATTCTTTTTTAGTCACAAAGGAAGAGAATTTTTCCATTTTTTTCTTATTTTTAGATCTAAAATTGCAACCTCTACAGTTGCCACAATAATAAAAACCTTTACTTATCTGTAAAAAATTCTTATCAGAATTAATTTTCTCTTTGTCTAAAAAGCTCCTAGTTAAAATCTGTTTAAAATTTCTAGCCCCTCTAAAAATAAATCTTGGTTTTTGATCTAGGAATGGAAGTATTTCATGATCCTCTTTTAACAAGTCCCAATGTTTATTAATTATTTTTTTCAATGCATAATTATTAGAACAAAAATTAAAAATTAGCGGGATTTTTTCTTCTTTATTTACCTCTTTATTCCCTTTTTCTGAATCCTTAATTTTATATTGAAGAAGAGATTCTCTATCTTTTTCTCCAATTTCTTTTTTGATATCTTCCAATTGATTAACATCATATCCTTTCTCAATAAATTTACTTTTTAATATATCAGTCTGTTTGAAATATTCTTCCTTGTCTGTGCAATTGCGTTTTATTCTTAAAAATTGGCCTTTTGGTATATTGCTAAGCCACGGCTTAAAATGACAACTTTTTAAGTCTATAAAACTGTTTACATCAACTTTTTTGAAAAACGTTTTGCTTTTAATCTTATTATCTTCTATAAAAATGGTCAAATCTAAAAAATTAATTTTTTCAGAACTAATATCATAAGATAACTTGATATTATATGAATTTTGATTAAGGGAAAGGATAAAATTTTCAAGAGTATCTCTACTCCCCCTCCAAATAATAAAAATATCATCGATATAACGTCTATAGAGGACCAGATTTGCCCCAATATCTTCTCTCGAGAAAATAGATCTATCCTCCCAAAAGGACATAAAAAGATTAGCATAGCTTGGGGCAAATCTGGTCCCCATAGCAGTGCCTTGAACTTGCAGATAAAATTTATCTTCAAACCAAAAAAAATTATTGGTTAAAATAAATAAAATTCCTTGAATTAAAAATTCCAATTGGGTTTCTTCAATCTCTCCAAATTTTTTAAGAAAAAAACGAGTGGCTTGGCAGCCCTGATCATGTCGAATTATTGTGTATAAGCTACTTACATCGCAGGTTGCCATGATAAAATCTTTTTCCCATTTAAAATCTTCTAAAATCTGTAGTAAACTCATAGTATCTTTAAGATACGCTGGGCATTGTACAACTAGTTTTTGTAAAAACTCGTCTATATATTGGGATAAGGGAGATAAAAGTGAACCAACCCCGGACACAATTGGTCTCCCCGGGGGATTTTTTATATCCTTATGTATTTTCGGTAAAATATAAATTACGGGTATTCTTGGGTATTTTATATTTAAAAAATCATATTCCCTTTTTGTTAAAATCCCAATTTTTAAGCCCTCATCTAAAAACTCTTTATACTTTGTTTTAATTTCGGGGAGTGGATTATTAGATAATTCTTTATAGGTTTTTTCATCCATAAGTTGATTATAAATTTCTTTTAAATACTTCTCTTTTTGCCATATCACAACACCACCCCCCTTATCTGCTGGTTTTATTACTATAGATTTATCATCCTTCAAATCCTTAAGTGCCATTTTCTCTTTCTTAGTTATATTTTCTTGGTATTTATTAATTGGTTTTATTCTTTTAAAATCTTTAAAACACATTTTTTCAAATGACCTCATGACGTCGGATTTACAATTAATTGGAAAAAAAGATGATTTATTTTTTAACAGTGTGTGAGAAAAAGTATCAATATTTTGTATTTTTTCTTCCTTAACCGGAAATTTATTAAAAAACTTTTTTAAACACAATTTTCTTAAAAAACGATTAAGATCTAAAAAGGATTCAAATTTATCTAAATTGCAACTTGGGGCAAATTTAAATCCTTTTCTAAAAATACTAATATGAGATTCTGTTAAAACTTTTTCTGATAAGTTAAAAATCCTAAAATTTTCTGTTGAATCATTTACTTCCTCCAAAAATTCTCGTTTCTCCTTTTTTTCTCCCTTTCTCTGATATCTATTCCCCCCTCCTCTTCTTGTTCTCTGAATCTCTTGAGAGGAGTGAAAGATTTTCTCCTTTCTTTGAGGTCCAAATGACCTCTCCCTAAAAAATCATCTCCTTGATGTTCTCCCAATTTCTCAAACCTATTAGAGATAGAGATTTTATTTCTCTCAGGAGTCATTCTTCTATCCTTTTTTTCATTTCTCTCTTTTAAAGATCCTGATCTTTTAGATCTAACCTCAGTCCATTCCTCATTAACTTTATATTGATTTTTTATCCTATCATTATCTTTAAAAGGTCTCCATCTTATTGTGGTCTCTTTAGTAGGATATTGAGGTATTCTTCTCTTATTATAATAATCAATAGGTCTGAATTCTTCTCTTTTTTTTACCTTTTGTGGGATATCTCTCAAACTTTTGATTGTTTCTTGCCTGATATCCCTCTTTTTTCGGTCTAATATTTCCATTTTTGTAATCTTCTTGATCTCTAAATAATTTTCTCTTTTTTGTTTCTATAACTGAATTTTCTATATTTTTAATCTTTTTTATCATTATTTCAATAAGATTTTCTAATTCCTCCATTCCTTTGAATGGTTCTAACTGTAATTGAATTTTTCTAATAGATTCATCTAATTGATGTAAATTTTGAGATTTTTGATCTATCAATACACCAATCATATGTTTTGAAAATGATTCAAGAGATTTATTCCAAATACCCATAAATGTTTCATTTTCTTGGTCTGAAGTGGGAAGTTTGTGGAATCTCAAACCCCTAGGTGTAATTTGGAGTGAGACATACTTTTCCAGAGTAAAAACTTCCCACTGCAGCTTCATTTCCTTAATTAATAATTTTTCCAGCTGAGAACATATGGTATCCAGATCATTATTAGTATTAAAATTACCTCCTTTTTCGATATAATCATTAGAAAATCTTTTTTCCAAATCTTTTTGCCAACCGGATCTTAATTCAACAATTGACATATTAAGGAATAATTTACCACGAGTGGCTAAATAACAGTATGTAGTAAAAGTTTATAGTAAAAAATTCCTAAAAGCAAATAAATGGGTGCTACAATCACCTTTGTGGGCCACACCACCACAAATCAAAATCAGTGATACAATACAAAAATAACAAGGGTGAGAGCACTCAACATAAATGATAAAATAATTTTACCCAAACTTTGTCAATCAGTCTGAAAGTTAAAAACAGAGAAAAAAGACATAGGGTAATATAGTTAAGATAATATATGTGGGTAACTATCAATGGTCTCACTCACATATATAGAGCCACTTAAAGCTGGCTCAAACTCCAAGCTTGAAAATACAGTGGAAAGCAGGACTTCTCCCAAGGGCTTCCAAACTTCTACAGATGATACCTTTTATCCCATTCAGGACGCCAGAAATGGAAATGGTAGTAGATAAAGATTTATTGAAAATAAAATAGAGTAAGCAAAGTCTCTACAGGTAAGTCCGTTTTAGGAGTAAGTTCAAACACTTAACGCGTTTCGGCTCTCGCCTTCTTCCGAAGTGTTCCCACTGTAAAAAGCTCCGTTTTAAATACCGGCAAATTTGGCGCCTTTCGGCTTCAATTGCCGTCCGCTTCCTGGTGCGTCCTGTACGTCATGACGTCAGCCGGCGTCCTCACGTAATGACGGCGTTCTTCTTCCGGATTCTTTTTTATCCCATCTCTGGAACGCAAGCGTCAAACCTTTTTCGCCGACGTCTTAACCGGAACATGCGCAAACAGTCTTTTGAATCCTAATTTGGCATCCCTTCTTACAAATGCTTAATTAACACAATTAATCATTTAAAAAATAAAAAACAATGGTACAAATCTAATACCTAAAATTAAAAAAATACTAACATTTCTTAAGTTAGCACCATATTCTTTAGGAAACATCATATAATACTATAAATAAATCCAATGATAATGACTAATATTCATAATCATATTAAAAACTTACAGGAGAGAGTTGAGGAGAAAAAACAAAACACAACGGTTTTTAGTAAAAAGAATAAATATCCATATATAAAGTCCTAAAAAAGGGGAAAAAAACCATCTTAAAAATTGAGATAATAAATCCATAAAAGAGACATTTTTAGATAAACGAATTAATTTCAAAATCAACATTTAGTCCTTTTGGGACCAATGTGTCTAACTCAAACATCCATCTCATTTCAGCAAGACTTAAAGTACGATCTTTGTCCCCCCCTCTCCAATGGATATCGATTTTTTCAATACCTAAAAAATCAACACCTTGAGGGTCCCCATTATGAAAATCCAAAAAATGCTTGGATACACTATGGTTGATAAACTTCCTTTGGATATTATAAATATGCTCTCGTATCCTAATTTTTAGAGGGCGCGAGGTCTTACCTATATATTGATACCCACATTTACATGTTAATAAATAAATCACATCTTTAGTTTGACATGTTATAAACGAACGAATCGGGTATTCTTTTTTAGTCACAAAGGAAGAGAATTTTTCCATTTTTTTCTTATTTTTAGATCTAAAATTGCAACCTCTACAGTTGCCACAATAATAAAAACCTTTACTCATCTGTAAAAAATTCTTATCAGAATTAATTTTCTCTTTGTCTAAAAAGCTCCTAGTTAAAATCTGTTTAAAATTTCTAGCCCCTCTAAAAATAAATCTTGGTTTTTGATCTAGGAATGGAAGTATTTCATGATCCTCTTTTAACAAGTCCCAATGTTTATTAATTATTTTTTTCAATGCATAATTATTAGAACAAAAATTAAAAATTAGCGGGATTTTTTCTTCTTTATTTACCTCTTTATTCCCTTTTTCTAAATCCTTAATTTTATATTGAAGAAGAGATTCTCTATCTTTTTCTCCAATTTCTTTTTTGATATCTTCCAATTGATTAGCATCATATCCTTTCTCAATAAATTTACTTTTTAATATATCAGTCTGTTTAAGATATTCTTCCTTGTCTGTGCAATTGCATTTTATTCTTAAAAATTGGCCTTTTGGTATATTGCTAAGCCACGGCTTAAAATGACAACTTTTTAAGTCTATAAAACTGTTTACATCAACTTTTTTGAAAAACGTTTTGCTTTTAATCTTATTATCTTCTATAAAAATGGTCAAATCTAAAAAATTAATTTTTTCAGAACTAATATCATAAGATAACTTGATATTGTATGAATTTTGATTAAGGGAAAGGATAAAATTTTCAAGAGTATCTCTACTCCCCCTCCAAATAATAAAAATATCATCGATATAACGTCTATAGAGGACCAGATTTGCCCCAATATCTTCTCTCGAGAAAATAGATCTATCCTCCCAAAAGGACATAAAAAGATTAGCATAGCTTGGGGCAAATCTGGTCCCCATAGCAGTGCCTTGAACTTGCAGATAAAATTTATCTTCAAACCAAAAAAAATTATTGGTTAAAATAAATAAAATTCCTTGAATTAAAAATTCCAATTGGGTTTCTTCAATCTCTCCAAATTTTTTAAGAAAAAAACGAGTGGCTTGGCAGCCCTGATCATGTCGAATTATTGTGTATAAGCTGCTTACATCGCAGGTTGCCATGATAAAATCTTTTTCCCATTTAAAATCTTCTAAAATCTGTAGTAAACTCATAGTATCTTTAAGATACGCTGGGCATTGTACAACTAGTTTTTGTAAAAACTCGTCTATATATTGGGATAAGGGAGATAAAAGTGAACCAACCCCGGACACAATTGGTCTCCCCGGGGGATTTTTTATATCCTTATGTATTTTCGGTAAAATATAAATTACGGGTATTCTTGGGTATTTTATATTTAAAAAATCATATTCCCTTTTTGTTAAAATCCCAATTTTTAAGCCCTCATCTAAAAACTCTTTATACTTTGTTTTAATTTCGGGGAGTGGATTATTAGATAATTCTTTATAGGTTTTTTCATCCATAAGTTGATTATAAATTTCTTTTAAATACTTCTCTTTTTGCCATATCACAACACCACCCCCCTTATCTGCTGGTTTTATTACTATAGATTTATCATCCTTCAAATCCTTAAGTGCCATTTTCTCTTTCTTAGTTATATTTTCTTGGTATTTATTAATTGGTTTTATTCTTTTAAAATCTTTAAAACACAATTTTTCAAATGACCTCATGACATCGGATTTACAATTAATTGGAAAAAAAGATGATTTATTTTTTAACAGTGTGTGAGAAAAAGTATCAATATTTTGTATTTTTTCTTCCTTAACCGGAAATTTATTAAAAAACTTTTTTAAACACAATTTTCTTAAAAAACGATTAAGATCTAAAAAGGATTCAAATTTATCTAAATTGCAACTTGGGGCAAATTTAAATCCTTTTCTAAAAATACTAATATGAGATTCTGTTAAAACTTTTTCTGATAAGTTAAAAATCCTAAAATTTTCTGTTGAATCATTTACTTCCTCCAAAAATTCTCGTTTCTCCTTTTTTTCTCCCTTTC
This sequence comes from Pelobates cultripes, assembly GCA_933207985.1. Taxonomy (NCBI): domain Eukaryota; kingdom Metazoa; phylum Chordata; class Amphibia; order Anura; family Pelobatidae; genus Pelobates; species Pelobates cultripes. Next base: position 151,085,267 of record OW240913.1, on the reverse strand, counting down.
TCTGATATCTATTCCCCCCTCCTCTTCTTGTTCTCTGAATCTCTTGAGAGGAGTGAAAGATTTTCTCCTTTCTTTGAGGTCCAAATGACCTCTCCCTAAAAAATCATCTCCTTGATGTTCTCCCAATTTCTCAAACCTATTAGAGATAGAGATTTTATTTCTCTCAGGAGTCATTCTTCTATCCTTTTTTTCATTTCTCTCTTTTAAAGATCCTGATCTTTTAGATCTAACCTCAGTCCATTCCTCATTAACTTTATATTGATTTTTTATCCTATCATTATCTTTAAAAGGTCTCCATCTTATTGTGGTCTCTTTAGTAGGATATTGAGGTATTCTTCTCTTATTATAATAATCAATAGGTCTGAATTCTTCTCTTTTTTTACCTTTTGTGGGATATCTCTCAAACTTTTGATTGTTTCTTGCCTGATATCCCTCTTTTTTCGGTCTAATATTTCCATTTTTGTAATCTTCTTGATCTCTAAATAATTTTCTCTTTTTTGTTTCTATAACTGAATTTTCTATATTTTTAATCTTTTTTATCATTATTTCAATAAGATTTTCTAATTCCTCCATTCCTTTGAATGGTTCTAACTGTAATTGAATTTTTCTAATAGATTCATCTAATTGATGTAAATTTTGAGATTTTTGATCTATCAATACACCAATCATATGTTTTGAAAATGATTCAAGAGATTTATTCCAAATACCCATAAATGTTTCATTTTCTTGGTCTGAAGTGGGAAGTTTGTGGAATCTCAAACCCCTAGGTGTAATTTGGAGTGAGACGTACTTTTCCAGAGTAAAAACTTCCCACTGCAGCTTCATTTCCTTAATTAATAATTTTTCAGCTGAGAACATATGGTATCCAGATCATTATTAGTATTAAAATTACCTCCTTTTTCGATATAATCATTAGAAAATCTTTTTTCCAAATCTTTTTGCCAACCGGATCTTAATTCAACAATTGACATATTAAGGAATAATTTACCACGAGTGGCTAAATAACAGTATGTAGTAAAAGTTTATAGTAAAAAATTCCTAAAAGCAAATAAATGGGTGCTACAATCACCTTTGTGGGCCACACCACCACAAATCAAAATCAGTGATACAATACAAAAATAACAAGGGTGAGAGCACTCAACATAAATGATAAAATAATTTTACCCAAACTTTGTCAATCAGTCTGAAAGTTAAAAACAGAGAAAAAAGACATAGGGTAATATAGTTAAGATAATATATGTGGGTAACTATCAATGGTCTCACTCACATATATAGAGCCACTTAAAGCTGGCTCAAACTCCAAGCTTGAAAATACAGTGGAAAGCAGGACTTCTCCCAAGGGCTTCCAAACTTCTACAGATGATACCTTTTATCCCATTCAGGACGCCAGAAATGGAAATGGTAGTAGATAAAGATTTATTGAAAATAAAATAGAGTAAGCAAAGTCTCTACAGGTAAGTCCGTTTTAGGAGTAAGTTCAAACACTTAACGCGTTTCGGCTCTCGCCTTCTTCCGAAGTGTTCCCACTGTAAAAAGCTCCGTTTTAAATACCGGCAAATTTGGCGCCTTTCGGCTTCAATTGCCGTCCGCTTCCTGGTGCGTCCTGTACGTCATGACGTCAGCCGGCGTCCTCACGTAATGACGGCGTTCTTCTTCCGGATTCTTTTTTATCCCATCTCTGGAACGCAAGCGTCAAACCTTTTTCGCCGACGTCTTAACCGGAACATGCGCAAACAGTCTTTTGAATCCTAATTTGGCATCCCTTCTTACAAATGCTTAATTAACTAAATGTTGGACTAAATGTTGATTTTGAAATTAATTCGTTTATTTAAAAATGTCTCTTTTATGGATTTATTATCTCAATTTTTAAGATGGTTTTTTTCCCCTTTTTTAGGACTTTATATATGGGTATTTATTCTTTTTACTAAAAACCGTTGTGTTTTGTTTTTTCTCCTCAACTCTCTCCTGTAAGTTTTTAATATGAATATGAATATTAGTCATTATCATTGGATTTATTTATAGTATTATATGATGTTTCCTAAAGAATATGGTGCTAACTTAAGAAATGTTAGTATTTCTTTAATTTTAGGTATTAGATTTGTACCATTGTTTTTTATGTTTTTTAAATGATTAATTGTGTTAATTAAGCATTTGTAAGAAGGGATGCCAAATTAGGATTCAAAAGACTGTTTGCGCATGTTCCGGTTAAGACGTCGGCGAAAAAGGTTTGACGCTTGCGTTCCAGAGATGGGATAAAAAAGAATCCGGAAGAAGAACGCCGTCATTACGTGAGGACGCCGGCTGACGTCATGACGTACAGGACGCACCAGGAAGCGGACGGCAATTGAAGCCGAAAGGCGCCAAATTTGCCGGTATTTAAAACGGAGCTTTTTACAGTGGGAACACTTCGGAAGAAGGCGAGAGCCGAAACGCGTTAAGTGTTTGAACTTACTCCTAAAACGGACTTACCTGTAGAGACTTTGCTTACTCTATTTTATTTTCAATAAATCTTTATCTACTACCATTTCCATTTCTGGCGTCCTGAATGGGATAAAAGGTATCATCTGTAGAAGTTTGGAAGCCCTTGGGAGAAGTCCTGCTTTCCACTGTATTTTCAAGCTTGGAGTTTGAGCCAGCTTTAAGTGGCTCTATATATGTGAGTGAGACCATTGATAGTTACCCACATATATTATCTTAACTATATTACCCTATGTCTTTTTTCTCTGTTTTTAACTTTCAGACTGATTGACAAAGTTTGGGTAAAATTATTTTATCATTTATGTTGAGTGCTCTCACCCTTGTTATTTTTGTATTGTATCACTGATTTTGATTTGTGGTGGTGTGGCCCACAAAGGTGATTGTAGCACCCATTTATTTGCTTTTAGGAATTTTTTACTATAAACTTTTACTACATACATAATTTTTTACATTTTGTTTACACTTACTGAGTGCCTCGACTCCTCGAGGCACTCAGTACTGGCAGAGCACCGGAAGCCTGCCTGAAGGTGTTCGCTCCAGGGGGAGCGATCACCCAGTGTTCTCTGGAGGGGCCACGGGCAGTGAGGGTGTATTGCAGCGATGCCTCAACATTGCTCTAATTCTCCGCTGACGTATCTGATACGTCCACGGTCTTTAAGGACCGTTTTTTGTTGGACGTACCTGAAAAGTCCTTGGTCCTTAAGGGGTTAAATAAATGAACATACTTTTGTTTCACAGTGTTGCTTTTTAAAATACCGAATACAGAATTTCAATTCATTTTTGGAAGATCTAGTCAAGAAATGTACAAGGAACTTTCGCTACACAGTTGAAGATGCACTGCCCGGGATGTCTGTGTATGGATTGCATTAAATGGACACGCACATATAAAAAAAAAAATCCAACTCATTGAAATTCAGCATTGATTTTTAGATATATTGTGTGTTTTACTAGTTCAAAGATCATATAGTTATCTCCTGTA
>OW240913.1:151037226-151081710 GCA_933207985.1 Pelobates cultripes | reverse complement strand
TCTCCCAAGTGGCGCCCTAGCCAGCTGCCTAGTCCGCCTAACAGGTAGTGCTGGCCCTGGGGGGAGGTGCTCCCCTTCCCAGTCTGCAGTGCGTGCGGTTCCCTGATGGAGCCGCACGCAGCCTGAGGGCACCCGCGGCCGGCGGAACTGGGGGGGATTTCTCTATAACCTGTCCCCCCCGCATGATTTGCTGGGGGGGATGCATCCCCCCATGCCCCCGGTTCCTACACCCATGGTTAGGGGGGCTTCTAATATGGATGGGGAGGTAAAAAAATAATTGGAAGGGGTTAGGGGGGCTACTAATATGGATGTAGGGAGAGAGGTAGGTAGAAAAATAATTGGAAGGGTTTAGGGGGGCTACTAATATGGATGGGGGAGGGGTAGGGGTAGGTTGAAAAATAAATGGAATGGTTTATGGATGGGAGGGGGGGGGTAGAAAAATAATTGGAAGGGTTTAGGGGGCTACTAACTAAAGTAGACAACCCAGGGTATTCAATGTGGGGTATGCCACTTATTCTAAAACACTGGCCAAAGTTAGCATTCATATTTGTTTGTGTGTGAAAGAAAGTAAAAAACTAAATTGAACGCTAATTTTGGCCACTGTTTGTGACTAAGTGGTTACATAAAAAGACTGGTCATACCCCATTTGCAATACTTTGGGTTGTCTTCTTTTGCAAATGGTATGCCATCATGGGGGTAATTCTCACTCCTGGGCTACCATACGCTTTCAAAAGCAACGTAACCAACCTGGCCTTTTTCAATGTAAAAATATTTGACCCATATATTTGACCCTGGTACTTTCAAAAACGCTATAAAACCTGTACATAGGGGGTACTGTTATACTCAGGAGACTTTGCTGAACACAAATATTAGTGTTTCAAAACAGGAAAACGTATCACAACAATTATATCATCAGTAAAAGTGCTGTTTGTGTGTGAAAAATGCAAAAAAATCACTTTCACTGACAATATCATCGCTGTGATATGTTTTACTGTTTTGAATCACTAATATTTGTGTTCAGCAAAGTCTCCCGAGTAAAACAGTACCCCCCATGTACAGGTTTTAGGTTGTCATAGAAAGTTACAGGGTAAAATATAGTGCTAGCAAATTAAATTCTCTGGACTTTCGGCCTGGGTTGGCAGGCAGGTCCCTCAAATTGCAATCAATAAAATTACTTAATTATGTAAAAATATTACATAAATACGCACGTAGAATTTAAATATATATGCATGTTTATATATTTGAAGTCTACGTGTATACTTATATAATTATTTATGTAATTTTGTATATGGACATGTATATTTCGTATTATTTTTATTTATTTATATATACATAGATATATATACAATTTCATTCTAAGTGTATTTTGATATAAATATATATACATATATTACTATCAAATACAGTTAGAATAAAATTTCATATAGATATATATATATATTTAAATTTTTATTATTATTTTTACATGTTTTTATTTAATTTAAATTACGTATTATTTGTATTTTATAATAATATTTATATACAATATATATAGTTATTATATATTATATATATATCCGTGTGTAATTTAATTATAAGTGTATTTTTATATTAATATATGTACATATTAATATAAAAATACACTTAGTATGACATTATATATATGATATATAGACATATTATATATATATATATATATATATATATATATATATATAAAAAATATATATGTCTATATATAGTGATGTCCTGAACGGTTCGCCAAACGGTTCGCCACGGACGGCGAACATATCCGCTGTTCGGTCCGCCCCCTATGTCATCATTGAATAAACTTTGACCCTGTACCTCACAGTCAGCAGACACATTCCAGCCAATCAGCAGCAGACCCTCCCTCCCAGACCCTCCCACCTCCTGGACAGCATCCATTTTACATTAATTGTGAAGCTGCATTCTTAGTGAGCTGTCCAGGAGGTGGGAGGGTCTGGGAGGGAGGGTCTGCTGCTGATTGGCTGGAATGTGTCTGCTGACTGTGAGGTACAGGGTCAAAGTTTACTCAATGATGACGAATAGGGGGCGGACCGAACAGCGCATATGTTCGCCATCTGTGGCGAACCGTTCGGGACATCACTATCTATATATCATATATATATTTATATATATATATATATATATATATATATACACACATATATAATTATTTTTTTCATTAACTTTAACTTTAATATTTTATGATTTTACACTAGCAGGGAGACTGCCTGTCAGCACAGGCAGTCCCCCTGCAGGCAGACACATGGACACCTATTGTGACCATGTGCTCGCTCTGTTGAGCGATCACATGGCCCCAGGGGTCCTAATCCGCCATGGGGAGACTGTCTGGGCTGCAGGCAGTCTCCCCACAGCGGGAGCACCGCCGATCGCCGCCGGGGGAACGACGGCGATCGGGTAAGTACATTGGACCGTTAGGATGGTTCAGGTCTGTCACCAGTCGGCAACTCAAAAATGCTGATGACGGTCCTGAACCGTCCTCGGTCCTGAAGGGGTTAAACTCCTTCACTGTGTTAACCTCTACAACTTCAGCTGGAAGACTATTCTATGCATCCACTACCCTCTCAGTAAAGTAATATTTCCTGATACTATTTTTAAACCTCTGCCCCTCTAATTTAGTACTATGTCCTCTTGTTGTGGTAGTTTTTTTTTTTCTCTTTTAAATATAGGACTTATTTTTCTTTACGTTAGACAGCTGCAATAGAACCTCTTTCACTGTAAACGCAAATGTAACAAATGGCTCAGTCTTTTTTCCTTTTTTTCTCTAAATACTGAACAAAAATATAAATTGAAGCAGTCAGGTAGACCTTTATTCTCTTCTCTGTGCCTTCCTTTTGTTTTTAGTCTAACTAATCCTTGTTTTACTTTCCTTTTCTCGTTTATGTATCTAAAAAAATGTTATCCCTTTTTTTACTGACTGTGCTATTTTCTCTTCTGTGTGTGATATCGAAGTTCTTATAACTTGCTTAGCCGCTTTCTGCCTAATCTTATAGATCTGTCTATCTTCCTCACTCTGGCTTTTTTTTATAATTCCTAAATGCTAACTTTATGTTTTTACTATTTCCGCCATTTTTGTGGAGTGCCATAGTGGCTTCTTAATTTTTTTGCTCTTACTGACAATCCTAATACAATTTTCTGTTGCCTTCATTAGTGCAATTTTTAACTCAATTTAAACTGATCCAGTCTGAAAATGACTCATTTACGCATAGTTTAATTTTGGAAAAGTCTGTTTTTCTAAAATCCCAAACTTTTGTTTTTGTGTGGTGTTATTCAGACACTTGGTGAAGTAACACTATGTGTGTCCCCATACTGACCCGCATCAAACTCCATCCCTTTTAACCCTAAGTAACTTTAACCCTATTTTATTCTAATTAGCCCTTACACTAACTGTTCATTGTTTAGTTGGTCAGCCCTAGCTATCTCTAACTAGACCTAACACTAACTATACACTGTTTAATGTGTCAAGTCTTGCTTACTCTAACTATTCACTATATCAACCCTGGCTAAACCTAACATTATTTCTAGATAAACCTAACACTAACCCTAACAAAACCATAACGCTAACAGTAACCCTAATGGTAACCCCAACTACTCCTAACACTAATTTTGTGCCCCCTGGTTGATTGATTGGCCTCAGAGCCAGTAAAGACATGCTTTAAGAAAAAGTTAGAACATGTCATTACTTGGATCTCAGTTGGATCAATTAGCCCTGGGGCCAACCGGAGAGCATTGCTTGGCTATCAGGTAGTCTAGCAATAGTCTGCTATTGACCAGGAGGGGGCTGACATGCCTTGGATTTCTGTGACAGCATGCTGCAGTATGCTGGAATCAGCCTCTGTGAACTAATTTCACAGCTCCTTGCTGTTCTGGGATTAGCCATATCTCATCTCCAACAACTATACAGGGCCCATATGGGAACTAGGAAATCAGTGCAGAGTGATCCCAGCCGCTCCCTCAGTGCCCTGCACAGCTGCTGATACTCTCAGCCAATCAGCGACCCTCTGGCTGATCCTTCCACTTTCAAGATTCAGGGGGCAGAGCGATCAGGCACAGGATACTGGACTTTAGAGTTTAAGCCGTTCATGAATGGATCAATCCCTAAAGATAAGTCTGCTTCAAGAACCACCTAGCACCATAATAACTTAATTCCAATGAAGGTGTTATGGTGGACGGAGTGTTCCTTAAATTAATACAAATTACTTAAAGGAAAATGATAGGGCATGACATTTTATTTACACAGATTTTCATACAATCAATGCATACAGGTAATACTTTTTAAATTCTGTATTGCTCAAATGTGTCAGGATTACTAATTGATCCAGCACGTAGAATTGTGTCACACCTAGGACTAAAAGGTAACGTATTACCAGGCATTAGAATGGCCGGACTTAACCTACCAAAGAATAGTCAGGATACTTGCCAGGATCGGGGGGATACAGAATGAGACACAACGATAAGGGAAAACCAGAATTCAGGGATACCAGAAAACAGGGAAGTCAAGCGAAGCCAAAGTCAAATACCAGAAATAAACGCTCAGGAACACACTTTCGGACAACCACTAGGGAAACCACGACAGGGCAATGAGGAAAAGTAAATTTGAGCTTAAATAAGTGCTTTACATTTCTGATTGGCCGAAAACGGCCTTTGACCCCAAAGCGTGCGTGCGCATTTCACGCGTGACGTCACGCGCACGCAGACGTCGTCATTAACGTGGGCAGACGTGGAGGTATAATTTGGCGTGGATCCGCAGCTGCCGGCGTCCATTAACATGTTGCAAGAGTCAGTTATACAGACGCACTGCCGCTGGGCGTAAATACCGCAAGGTGAGGAGGAATATGTTACAAAATGTTCCTCTTTCTGTGTTCCAGTATCTTCTTTGAGTTGATATTTTTGCAGATTGCCTACTTTAGTTTGGTATATATAAAATAGCTGGAGTCCAAGTTAATCTAATTCTATCTTCCATATCCTTGTTATAGGACATCAAATCTTGGCTGATTATCACATTTCAAGTAACTTCACTTCTGATGACAAGCAACACAAACTCCGCTCCACCTCTTGTACTGTTTGTCTTTGTCTTGTTGTTTCTGTCCTCTCCTCTTTAGTATTGGGCTCTAGTCATTGTATTAAAAAACAAAGGCAAGATATACAGCTTTGTAGATTTATATAGTATACGGTGTGTGAGGTAAAATAGATATATTTGTTTTTTCCTAATTGGACAACAGTTCAAATGTATGTGTTTCATGAGACATTGATCATGTTTAAAGTGCTTCTGTTTGACGTTTATTTGACTTGCCTTAATGATTATGTCTTTTAACTGATGGGAATTGGTCCAAAGAAACTTTAACATTTCCAAATAATTGTGTTTGTTAAATAGATATTGCTCCTTGTTCCAGGACTTTCTAAAAGGTAAAAAAGGAAATTTTGTAACAGAGCCAATGATATATATTTGTGATATTATGGCTCCCAGTATACTAATACTTGCCAAATTCTTGTTTTAATTTGCTTTCTTTTCTACACTTGATTTATGGACAATTTCTGATCGACAAAACCCTCTACAACTTAAAATTATTCTGGCTTGTCATGTCTGGACCTCTGTATAACACTGACATTTTATTGGATATCTTGTTTGTATGGTAGCATAACACATATTATATGTAAAGGGAGAAGTAGTGGTCATGGTACCTAGAGTGCCAATTAAATGGGGAAATTGTGGCACATGATGCAAAACAAAAGCATCTTTGACAGAGTCGGCTTGCATAGTCCTTATATTTATCCAATTGCCACCTTGTATGTCTAATATTTGTTATGTTGAAAACAGGACAAAAAAAGCCAGCTAATGGTACACAAATATATGGGGGATAACTCTAAGTGTAAACTGTATGTAAAGGGAGAAGTAGTGTACCAAATGAGGGAAACTGGGATAAGTAGCAGATATACAGGTACAGGTAATCTATTCAGATAAAGACGAGTCTATAATCTGTAATAGAGACAAACAATACTGTACAATGAAAAATAAAAATCTTTATTGATGAAAGAATATAAAAATTGCCAACCGGCAAACACCCAATGTGCTATACACAAACTTAATGGTGAAAACCCAAATAGAAAAATCAAATAGGAATACTAAAATATATTCCAAAATAAAATCGATGCCTGAAAAGTCGATAAGCTATGAAGGATAAAGTCTATAGCGAATATGCTAGGTATATAATGAAAGGCACACGTGTGTGCTAAGGATATCTATAGCTGGGAATGGCACCTGCTGATTAGGGTTGTTATTCAAACGCTGCTGTAGCATATAAATGTTGCAGAACACAGACCCCCTTCTATGAAAGTGAAATGAGGGCACATGGGAGATTCAGTCACAACTGGAGCCTTGCCTAGGCATATAGTGATGCTAAGATAAGGCTGATAACCTTATTGTTATGGCAAGAGATATCTGTTATAACGTATAAGTGATACAGAAACAGCCTGCCCGCTGCATGCAGTCAGCACTAATATATCACACAGAATTGGATTTGTTATATTCTTACATTAATAAAGTTTTTTTTTTGTTTTTTTTTGTCTCTGTTACAGATTATAGACTCGTCTTTATCTGAATAGATTACCTGTACCTCTATATCTGCTACTTATCCCATTTCCCCTCATTTGTTACACTACTTCTCCCTTTACATACAGTTTACACTTAGAGTTATCCCCCATATATTTGTGTACCATTAGCTGGCTTTTTTTGTCCTGTTTTCAACATAACAAATATTAGACATACAAGGTGGCAACTGGATAAATATAAGGACTATGCAAGCCGACTCTGTCAAAGATGCTTTTGTTTTGCATCATGTGCCACAATTTCCCCATTTAACTGGCACTCTAGGTACCATGACCACTAGTATTAAGGGTATTGATTTACCCTCCAATATTTTCACAATGGGCCACATATATTAAAACAGTATCTCAAGAAATTAGTTACATTCAGAAATCAAAAATAACCTCCTTGATATTTATTATCATAGCTCATGAGCTATGTTTCAAAGAGAGGTCATGTCTTTTATCTTGTGATTTTTCCACTGCAATTGCAGAGTTTACTTTATACCAGGAAAACTTATTAAAATAAGTTAAAAATAGCTATGTATAGCTAATTATAATTGTGCACAGTAACACATATTTGCTTTTTTCAGATATATCACTCAAATTAAATTAAAATAAAACATGTCTAGAGTCTTTGAGACCTCAGTATTTACACAGCAGCATCTCTAAACTCACACTTGTGCACTGTAGGTGGAAAATTAAAAAACAAAACAAAAAAAAAATCACAAAACACAATGTAGGGTATCCTGGGCTCAAACATTTGCTCGTTAAAATGCCAAGAGGCTAGTGCACTATCAAAAGACTAGTGAAATGCTTCCTCTACCCCACGTGAGGTGTTGGTTGATATAATTACAGGGCTAGGGAGTCACCTAGGTTGATAGCCAAAAATTTAAGGACTAGAAAATGCTAAATTCCTTGTTTATTACACACATAAAGTTAGGGGATACCCAATCTCTTTGTCCATAATAGTAAAACTAATTGTTACATCACCTCTTACTCCAAATGAGACCAAGGGATGCTCTATTGTCCTCAAAAGTTAAATACCTTCAGTCAGAGTTAAAGATTTTCACTTGCTGTTTGCGAGTGAAAATTCACCCCTGGTGGGTGTGCTATGGACCCTCTAGGATAACTTAGTTACATAATTACATAGGTTGAAGAGACCATCAAGAACTTGAAATCTTTCAAGTTCAGTCTTTATCACATCTGTTTTTGCTGTTGATCCAAAAGTTAGCAAAAACCCATTTTGAAGCTCTTTCCAATTTTGCAACAAACTAGGAAAACATTCTGGATCACAGAATAACAGTCAGATCTCTCATTGGATCAAGAAACCAATTGCAGTGACAAGTAATTTTTAGGTCTGTCTAGTAGTGTTATGTTCTGTTTTTCCAGCTAAGCTGCTACATTACCATCAACCTGATTCAAATTATTATTATTTTATTATATAGCGCCAGCGAGTTCCGTAGCACTGTACAATGGGATCCCTCCCCCCAGAAAAATAAGGGAGCCTGCATAGCATAATCAAAATAAAAAAAAACTTTGAAAAGAACATATCATACTTACCTGTCAAAGTCTTGCCTGAAGATCTCTTATTTTCTTTTATCAGCAAACAAAAATCATCACAACTGTAATAAAGTAAAAATCAATACAAAAAAACAAAATGTCAGTATAAAAATCACCACTATCCCCGTAGGAGTATGAATTGCCTTGGAGACACACTTTGATTGGTTGTCTTTGGAACTAAACTCTATTCAAGTCAGCTGGAACATTTAACCCCTTAAGGACACATGATATGTGTGACATGTCACGATTCCTTTTTATTCCAGAAATTTGGCCCTTAAGGGGTTAAATTAATGGCCTTGTTGATTAAAGAGTTTGTTTTTTTCCCTGTAGTTTTATTTTTTTTCTAACATGGATTTATTCAATTAGTTTGTTTTCTTTTTAGCACTTACACCTAGTGAGAAGCTTTTTTTATTTTTACCATATTTTTGGGACCACAGAAAGAAAACAGGAAATCTTCAAGTAAATTTTTCTTGTTGTTTTTTTATTGGGGTATAGTAACACTTTTGCCAACACTTATTAGGTATCTGTGTATTTTCTGTTGGATGGGAGAGGGGATTTGAATAGGTTGGTGGCTACATGAGTGGAGGTAAATTGTAGGACAAGGGGACTGAGTGTCCCCTGGTCCTAGTTGGCCTAAGGGGGTATGGGAGAAATCGTATTAGAACCATAAGCATTGGGCTCCATTTGACACTATAAGCAGCAGGACCAAGGATCCATGGACTTGTTATTATCAAATTAGGTTTCATGGGGCTAAATCTTTCATTTCTTCCACGCCACTGCCTGGACAGTGGGGGAAAGGGTAATTGTTTACTGGATCCCTATCTAGTTTACATGCACCTTAACTCCACTGTACATGGGGTGGAGGAAAAGAGGGCCATATTTCCAAGCCACCTTTGTTCCTAGGGAATCCCAATTTATTTGGTCTCATGGATGAGACTGAGAAAGTCACTCAGCTCTCATGGGCAATAGTATTACTTGTTTCCCTTCTCAGTACCACAGGAAAGATCAGCCCATAGTGCTGCTTTCTACCAGGGTACTAAAAGGGTTAATGTTTAACTCTTGTCCAGTTAGTCAACAATAGGTAGTTAGATTGGTACAGTATATCTAGTGTAACATTTCAGCTATACTAGGCATAGGATTCCTGTCACACAAAATGTGCCCAGGAAAGAACCACGCCATGTAGTAAACTCATAACACCATTGCAGTTTCTACGGTTTCCTACGGAGTAGTTTTGTACCAGTCAACAGCATTTTTTTGGCATAGAGGCAGAGATATGACAGCTATTTAGTAGTTATTTTTACATAAATTTCCTATGATACCAGAAAAATAGAGTTGTTTCTAGTAAATCAACCCCATCGTGACATTCAATTTTTTTTACATGCTCTGCCTTTGAGCTCTCTGTGAACATTTATATTTATGCATATACAGTTTCATAGGATAAACAACATTTTTTTTCTTTCTAACTTTTATCTGTTTTCACTGCAACATTTTATAATTAATTCCCCCAGTACTGATTTCTATGCTTTTATGTAATTGGCATTGCTGTACATATATGCAGAGTTTTCCTTGATTGCCATAAGCATTTTGTTGCATACACTGGAATGTGCATATTTAAATTCTTGTATAGATCAAAGCGCTGCATTGACTGTAAAATTAGTTTAAACAGTAATTTACTAATTTTGATGTGAAGAATTCCCTTGGTTTCACTGTAATCCCAATGCATAATTTATGCTGTATGTATTTAACCTAGTGGCTGAAAATGTTTTCTTTAATGCGATCAATTATTCATGTTGCGAAACAATAAATTCCTCACATACTATAAAGAATTTAAAACTTTTATAAACAGTGCTAAAATTGTATTTTCCCTGAAGGCTGTGATAATGCTCTCTGGTTTGCATTTATAAATATTTTATGAAACATTTACACTGAAAGAATTAAAAATGAAATACATTTCTAATAGACATTAAATCCTGTAATTAAAACACAGTTGTTAGTTAATTTTTCTATGTTTCTGTGTATTGTAATTTTTCTTTGAATACTTTAAAGATTAATGTTTGAAGACAAACAATACTTTTAAAGTATGTTAAAATATTTATTGACTACTTATCAATGGAAAGTTATTCTGGAGCCAGTAATTAAGTGTAGTAAAGGTGCTTCGGATAAATAAATTATTTCATAAGCCTTAGCCCATGTACACAAATAATGTATGTGTTGTTTCATAAGCCTTAGCCCATGTACACAAATAATGTATGTGTTGTTTCCTATTGTTGAAATCTTTGGTTTTGACAGTCTACTTCACTGAGTTGTATTTCTGGTATCGTAAATTCTTGCAACTGTATTGCACTCTTTTTTTTTAACAATGATGTTTTATTTACAGAAAGGAACAATAACTATATACCATCAAAACTACATCAGTGCAACATTTGTACCAGCCTTTTTAAAGTTTATTGTCACACTGCCTGCAACTATATAAAACAAGTGATGCACATGTGTGAAATATATAAGAAGTGTTTCTCCTGATACCCTTCTGAATAAAATGTTGAAAGTGTAAATTTACAAAACGCATACACAGAGCTGCAATTTGGCCAGGAAAAAAACCCCCGACTGATTATTTAAAAAAAAACAAGCCTGTAACCAAAATATTTTCCCCTCTATGTGACAGTTGACTATACTGACTCTGGTGCCAGAGGGGCTTTGCCTTCCTGTGATCCCTGGCCCCATATGCTCCCTAGGATTGGAGGTGGTGACATGGTGGTGGAGGACGCATCTCCTCCCCCCAAAGTTTCCCTGGCAATGGGTGAGTCCAGGCAAATTTTATTTTTCTAAAGTATATACTTTTTTTATTTTTTGGTTTTATGCTAGTTTTGTCTTGTTATATGTCTTGTGACTAGGTGATCACAATCTGCCAGGGGGCCGTGGGAACCAGTGATGTGCTCTCTAAAACACACCCAAACAAGTTGCGGATTCCTTCTGCATCTTTCATGAGCGCTAGCTCCATACAGTTTCTGTACAACGGAATCCCAGAGCATCTTAGTTAGAATTCATCATGGCTCTGAAAATCATATCAATAAATGCAAAATGGCTTAAGAATCCTAAGAAATAGAGACTCCTAAGAGAACTCAAGCGGCTACATGCAGACCTGACCTTTTTCTAAGAAATGCACTTACCCAAATCATTTAATATAAAATTAGCTGACCATAAGATATAGATCCAACTTCTCTGGTTTTCTGCAGAGCACAATGGGCTTGCTATTTTAGTAAAGAAAAGCGGTCCTTTAATGGTGAGCAATGTTATCAGCAATGGGGATGGGAGGTATGTCTTGCACTATATATGGCTGCAATTATAATTTTTAAATGTGTACGCCCTGACTAAATGCAACCCACAATTCTTCAACTGACTTCTTCCACTGGTTCAGGCTAGAGCACATGACTTCATTTTGCTTGGTGGAGACCTTAATGCAGCACCATGTGCTGGGCTAGACAGGAGAATTAAAAAGGGATTCTGAGATCGCACAACCTGGGTGGCCAAGACAAACTCCTGCACAGGTTCTTGTGAAGTTCCTCACTCATTAACACATGAAGAGTTTAGCACCCTGATACCCTTGATTACACATTTTATTCGGCAATCCACAACAAATATTTGAAAATTAATATGTTCCTTGTCAGTCCCTCCTAATGTATGCTATAAATAAGACCGAGATCAACTCCATCACCTTGTCCGACCATGTGGACATTGACATTTATCTAAAAAAAAATGCTTACCCCTATACACAGACTTGGGAAAATGATTGCTCATATGTGCAAAAAGAAAGATATATTTTCTCTCTTTCTTTTTATATGTATGAACAATCATTTCCCCAAGTCTGTATATTAGGGTAATTATTCTTCTATTTGCATGTGATTTTATTTAGCGCTGTAATTTACACTTTAGTGTTTTATAGGTGGTGGCTTATCACCTAAGCATTGGAGTTCTTGCATGAATTTTTCTTTACACTTGAAATGTGGGAAAAGAGGGTGCCAACAGAATGCTAAAGCTGCTATATGCCATAAGGCAGCCATACAGGGGTATGATTAAAAAAAAGCGCCTAAAATTGCGTAAGCCCTCTACAAATTGGAGAACACACAAAACTGCCTCTCCCAACAGACTCTCATGAAGCTCCAGGTGGTCAGACACTCGATCAAAGAGATCCTCTTAGAGGATGTGACAAGAAGGATGACCTGGTCCAAATTACTCTTTTCTAAAAAGAGCAATAAAATGGACTCCTTCTTGGGCAGAGGTCTTAAGCCGAGGCCACACTGTCAGCCAGTTGCAGTGACTAGTACCACTGTGGTCTCCATCCCAGGATAAATTTTAGCTTTTTAGCAGTACTATGCCCAACTATACAAACACACCCTAGACAAGACAGTAGACAGCCTGTTATACATGTCGGACTTGCAAGCCTTCTTTGCTTCACTGCACCTTTCCGACTTTGTTGGGGGGGTGCTAAATCTATCTTAGGCTCTGACATTACCCTAGAGGAGGTCCAATCAGCCACTGCAGCCTTTAAAGGCGGAAAAGTCCAGGTCCAATGGTTTTGGAATTGGTGAAGGGTGCTTTAAAATGTTTTGCAACTTCCTTGTCCCACAACTTGTGACTATCTTTAATGACGTTAAGGGAGGCAAACCTTTTCCTGAAGAAACCAAGCCATCATCACTTTCTTACCCAAAGAAGTGAAGTCTCCAGAGGGAGATGGCAAATACCTCCTGATTTCACTCATAAACATTGATGCCAAGGTATTTGCTAGCATTTTAGCTAGCTACCTGAACCCTTTAACGTGGGAATTAATCCAACCAAACCAGATAGGCGTTATTAGCAAGATGCAACACTTTGAAAACACCCACATGGCAGCTGACTTACTCTGGTAGGTGACAGACTCTAGTCGTCTTCTCTGGTCCACTCATTAGATGGGGAGAAGGTGTTCATACCTTTTTGACTTGCTAACCCATTGGGGGTTTCCTGAAAGGTTCATGGGAGCACTCAATGCCGTATATGCAGCACCCAAGGTACAGATTATGATTCCCGGCACAGCACTGATCCCCTTTGAATTAGTAAACGGAACTAGACATGGGTGCCCACTCTTTCCCCTTTGCTTCATTTGTTCAGAGAACATCCAGGCATCAAAGGAATTCCTATAGCACACTCATTCCATACCTTCTCCACATATGACCATGTTTTACAGATCCATAGGGGTCGATTCCTCCACTTAGTCAACTGTTTGAACAGTCCGGGTCCCTGTCTGGGTGCAGCGTTAAGCTCGAAAAATCCTGTGTCATCCCAGGATGTGGTATAGCTTCAATCTAAGTATGGGTTACATATCTAGAATCACTCCTTAAGGTACCCAAGTATCCAGTTGACATTAGACCCTACAAAGCAAGGCCCCCAAAACAACAGCTCCCTTATATGCACACTCGGATCAAACCTTGACAGCTGGACTTCCAAACCCACATCAATGCTGCCCCATTCTGTTAAACTTTAAGGTCCATCCGGTTCATCTTTCAAGGAATGTCTCAGCAGGACTACAGACTGTCATAGATGGCTTTATATTGGGGGAGAGGAGTCATAGAATAGTGAGACAGGTTCTTTACCACCCTAAACTTCTAGGGGGACTAGGTCTGACCAACTTGTATATGTATTATGTGGCTGCACAGATGGCTCAGGTGGTCATGTGGCACGCTCTGAGAGACAGTGGGTGGATATGGAGTAAGGATTGATGAGGTTGGATCTCCCCAATTTTATATCTGGCTAAACAAACAACACAGGTCCCTCCTGAAGACAAACTATCCAACCTTCATGACCTCCATTACATTACGGAAAGTGTCAAAGAGAAGGTAGAACTGGTCTCAGAACAGTGAAATTCCCCCTGGCATGGCAGCTAGATATTCCTCAGGGCTAGAAAGGGCTTGGCTTCAAAGAATTAAACATTTGTAGAAATATCTTGCTCTAGTCACTTCTGAGGAACTGTCCCAGATACATCCGTTACGCCCATGTGCTTTGTTTAGATAAATTTAATTTAAAGATTTTGCTTCCAGACACAGGATAAAGTGGGCAGCAGAACAGACACCAAACAAGAAATTTGTGTGAGGATGGAGCAGGATGGAAGGGACTAATCACAATCATCTATAATGCCATCAGCTCAGAATACACGGGAAGGTGTTATCTGGCATATGTGGAGCAGTGGGAGGCAGCGCTGGGTGGAGAGCAGGAAAACGGAGTGTGGAAAGACATCTGAGAGACTGCTAATAGGGTTTTCGTTTGTATGGGGCTCCATGAACAGGCAGTAAAAACAATGATGATTTGGTACACTAGCCTAGCAAAGATATACAGAATGGGTAGAGAAGCTGTGTTGGTGAAGCTGTGGAAAGTCTGAGCAAAGAGCATGTACGTCCACATGCGATGGGATTGCACAAAACTGCAGCCATTATGACGAGAGGCTGGGGACCTTTTGGCCAAGGTGTTTGATAGGGCAATTGACCTGGACCCATGGGTATTTCTTCTGGACAGACTGGTGGACGGTCTGACAGACAGAGCTCAGAAACAAATGCACAGCATCATGTCGACATCCAGGATGATTGTAGCTTAGTGATGGCTAGAAGATAAAGCCCCTAGAATGATGGCGGTTATACAGAATATTAAAGAGAATTATTTTATGGATAAGCTCACTGCCATAATACACAACACCACACAATCCTTTGAAAAACTGTGGGCTCCAGGGAATCAGATGTCAGATGTAGGGAAGAGGATAATCAGACGTAGGAAAGAGTAGGTGGCAGTCCTGTGGTGGATCTCTTTTATGCTATGAGAACATTCGCAATAAAGCTTTATGGCTACGGATGGTGTACATGGCCACAGTTGACTTTTGTTCTTTATTCTCTGCTTTTTCTTTTCTTTTTGTTTTATTTTGCTCATACAAGCTAATTAACACTTTGTTTTCAATCTGGAAGTCTTTCTTGAAGTGCTGACTCTTCATATTTTAGACAAAAACACTTGTTCATCTACAACAACATTTTTAAATGTTCTGTAAAGAATCTATTCATCTTTATAGTCCTGGAACCACATGCTGTCATTGAGAGAAGGGCATGAAGTGCTTGAGTCTATGTGACAGTATGGGTAATGAAATGACCTAAAGCAGATCTGTCTTTTTTGCAGATCTCTCTCGATATAATGATTTCTTTTTTTTTTTTTTTTTAAATATGTCCCATTTTTAAGTTATTAGTTATTTAGAAAGTTGTGGATGTGCATTTCATTCACTTAGCATTATACAAATGATAAATGGACACTTAGGGCTTCATTTGGTCCATTATTTTTTTGTGTATTATATAGATAATACAGTTAATAATACATAAAAATACAATACATGTAAATATTTGGCTCAACACAAAGGACGCATTACCCTCCTGGATCCCGCAGGACTAACTCTCCATTCAACCTGTCTTTTTGATTTTACTGCAGTTTAATATTTCACAATGATTCTGAAGGGCACTAACATAGTCCTATCTAGAAATGTTTAATTCCCGGGAATATTTGGCATATGTCTAAATTCTTTTTTTTTTTGTTATTTGTTTGCTAACATATGTTTTTTTTTCTTGTCTGTGTAATGTGAAAATGGGAAATAAAAAAAAAAGAGTTAAAAAAAAATAAATACAAAATAATAAAAAATACATGCAAAAATAAACCATGAAAATGTGTTCATGGTTTAAGTTCATGCATCAGCTGCAATTTCCTATGCTGCACAACTTCTGCTTAGATATTTTACCAAATCAGAAATTGTCTCAACTCTCAATTGTATGGGCTTAGCAAAGATTTCTAGTTATTTTAGAGCAGTTTAGGGAAAATACAAGTATAATGTTTCACTTTAAGGCTTTTAGGACAAAAAGCTAATTTCATGGAAAAGAATACATTTTCCCTGGGTTGTAATGTGTCTTAGTCCCTGTTTCAGACTTTTATGAAGGAACTGTAAGTTATATTTCACTAAATGTTGGAATGGATGTCTTATACAGTTTTCCTTAGAGTCCAGATGACTGGAAACAGGTTAAAAATTTGCTCCAGTTTTAACAACATTGTATAGGCGACATAGTGATAAGACCCCAAATTCTGGATATTTGCTGGAATACTATTTGTTCAATTACTGTTTTGTTAACTAGGTAAAAGAGTATTTCCTTCCATGGAAAATATTTTGCTATTGGGGCCTGAAGTGCCCCCCCCCCCAAAAAAAAAAAATGCTGACTCCACTTCTTTTATTAGTGCTTAACTTCATGTTCTCCCTTGATAATTTATATAGCATAGTCTATGTATACTTTTAATACTTGTTCCATCTGTTCTTTCTTGCATGTTATAGAAAACTTGTATACAGTTATTGAGAATAATTGAGAGCTGGTTATGGGTTGACTTCAGACATGATATTAAACCATTCCATGTTTTCATAGCCAGGAGTTCCCTGATGATTCCCCTTTAACTACCCATTAAATAATTTTGATTATCAAGCACAAATTTAAATCCGTGTCAATAGAGGGTTGTAGACCTATTAACAAATAATAATAAATAACCAATATACACGATTCATATTATGTTCCATGTTATCATCAATGTACCCTGTTGCTCTTAATACTTTATTCAGCACAATGAACAAGATCATGCCTAACCATTTTAAGACCAATGTCACTGCATGTCATTATGACAATCTGGTGCAAACCATTACTAAAATTGAAAACTCTGGTTAATTAGTAATGGCTGCTCTATATTACTGCTGTTATTGCATAATTAAGATTTTCCATACAAAAGTAGAGTCTTTAAAGACTAGGTCCTCATGACTGCACTGAATGCTGCTGGGAAGATTTAAAATGCTTATATCCTAAAATAAATGTATGGAAATACATGTTATGTGATCTGCATATTTACATATTGGAATTTTCTGGGTTTAGTTCTCAGTCATTACAGTGAATGCAAAGGTCATAAGAAGTCAGAATGAAACTTACAAATTGTCTGAGAAATTAAAATAGCTAATCACAGTTTTAAAAATGTCTCTATCCCAGCGGTTCCCAAACTGTACAGCATGAGGGGAGAGGAGCAGGAAGAGCTGCTACAGACCCCTCATTCCCACCAGCAGGACCAGGACACCAAGCCACCCTCCTGGACACATAAGGTAAGCTAACAGGAGGGTGGCTGGAGATATTAAAAATGGCATGTGTGTGTGTGTGTGTGTGTGTGTATGTCAGGTTGTGCATCTGTGTGTATGTGCACATACATCTGTGAGTCAGGACATGCACCTGTGTATGTGCATATGTTTGTCAGAGTGTGTGTTTTTATGTCAATGTGTGTATCTGTATCATGGTGTGTGCATGTATCAATGTTTGTGTGTGTCAGGGTGCATGTGTGTGTTTATAGGTCAGTGTATGCAAGTGTTAAGGTATGTGTCAGTGTGTGTGTGTGTGTGTGTAGGTGTCGGTGTCTATATGAATTTGTGTGTATGTATATCTGTGGACGTATGTATGTATGTATGTATGGGGTGGTGTATGTGCATACAGCCAAGCAGTCATACATCGGCACAACATACAAACACACTCCTGCAATCTAACACAAATATTACATCAAAAAACATATCCCTGCATTTAAACTCCAAAAGGATATACAAACACACCCCTTCACTCAAACACAAATAATTCACACAAATGTACTCTAACTTTAAAAGTGAACATTACATTCAGACACACCCCTGCAATCAAACGCAAACATTACGTACATACACACCACTGTATTAAAACACTAAATCTATATACCTAGAAATTTTGACTTGGGGTGCCTTGGAAAAATATTGAAATATTAAAGGCGCCTTGAACCTAAAAGGTTTGGGAACCCCTCTATCCTATGTTTGTTTTTGTTTTCTCGATTACAATTTAGATTTTGAAATATTTTCTATGACAGTTTGATTGCTATTCTCATGAAATAATTGTAATTTAGCAATTTTATTTTTCTGTTTGAATTCTTTGGATAATGTTCTGCATATTGATTATTTATCCTCAATTAAAATTTGGATGACAAAAAGAGTGATCTCCTTACAATTGGCTGCACTGGACATGCAAAGTATACATTATTAACAACCTGCACTGTAAGGTAATCATTTCAGAAGTTATTACTGACAATGTGAAGAAATTCAACAAAGAGCTTTTGAAGCTTCTAAAATAATGTAAACTGCTGACTTGATTTACTAAGTGAAACCTCCCCAAAAACGTCTGGGGCCAGGGAATCTGTGGAGGCAGTCCTCAATGCAGCATGCACAGCTCCAATGCCTAGTTTATGCTAGGATAATGTGACAGATCTAGGAGGCTTTCAAGAGGCATGGCCAAGACAGTGGCACATTGAAAAAGTAAGTTGACTAAATAGAAGCTGGTTTCTCCCAGTATCCTAACAATATTTAAAGGCATAAGCAGCCCAAAGAACCAACAATTTACCACAGTGCACTGCCTCTAAAATAAATAGGATATTCTACAGATACTAAAAAATTGAACAAAACAAAATGCACACAAAATGATTTACATAAGCCAGTTTCAGTATCTATGGTTAATTTTTAATGTTTTCTCCTGTTAAGGAAAAGAATATATACAATGATTTAAAAGCCAGCATGGTTGGAGGCGGAGCCTAGCGTCTGAAGCGAACGGTGGCATGGCCGAGGAGCTCCCAACAAGCCAAATAAACATTCTTACCGACACCCCAACCCACGCCCAACTTCTCCCGGGACGGCCCCGAGACCCCACAGGCACGATGGGCAGGAAAACCAAAAAAGCGAGACCAGACAAGCCTCGCCAGGGCATGGATATCGGAGAGCTATGGAGGCAGGCGCACGATGCTGCAGGAGCCAAGATGACGTCCCTGCACGGAGGCTGCTCAGACTTCACTGACGGATCATCGGAGGATGACGGGGGAGACCCCATGGGGTCCATGCCGACCCAACTACCAACCCAGGCGCAGCCATCCACTAAGCCTCACATCCCTGTCACAATGGAGGTGATCGGAGCACTTATGAGAAATTTGCTGATGATGTGGCCCTGCTCAGAGAGGACATCAGAGGCATCACCAATAGGCTGGGAGCAGTAGAAGCCTCCTCCACCGGCCACACCAACCAGATTGCAGTCCTCCAAGAAGCGACCTACAACAAAAGGCTCGGCACCACGAACAGCAACTCGCCGCCGACGAAGATAAAAATCGTCGGAACAATATAAAGCTAAGAGGGGTGGCCGACACCGTCCCAGAAACCGAACTCCCACATTTCGTTAGGAGATTACTCACAGAGCTACTAACCCCAAAAGCAGCGAAAGCAACTGCATTGGACGGCATATTCCGCATTCCGCGCCCAGCAAAGGCCCCACCAGCTGCAACAGGGGACCTAATTCTCCAATTCCAGTCACTCAAGGACAAAAAAACAGTCCTAGAAACCGTCAGAGGATGGCCCACGTATTCCTTTGAGGGGATGACCCTCTCATTTTACGCGGACCTGTCGGGAGGAACACTGGCGTGGAGGAGACACATGAGCATAGAGAACTGTGTAACGTTGCCGGATCACCTTTGAAGGACTGAATCACAATCCATGAATATTGCTCAGCCGAAGAATTGGATGAAAATCTTGTTTGGGAGCCGGACTGCTCCACGGAAGCCAAGAACACGACCCTCCCGCCGCCAGCCTAGATGGCGACTTCCACACAATGCCCAATATGCCACCAGCTACACTTCCTTTTAGGCCTGTTGCCCACTCATTTTGTTTTGAATGCCTTCTATTTGACTTAACTGTGCATTTGAATTAGTTGTGTGTCGGCAAAACAGCTGGCTCGACCCCAGTGGCTTACACGACAAGCTGGTTTATCTAACATGCAACCACACAGCTGGTAATTAAAATAAGCCCACTGCGATATGCTTGACAGGCAGTCGAGCAGTAATTACACAAACGATTGCAAGTGAATCTTATCTAGCATGTACCTCAGCATATAATTAATATTCAAGCAGCTCCACCTGGTTTTAGCTACCTTATTTGATCTACTCATGTTAAGTCAGTGAACTAGATCCGTAACTATCAGCGGCCAAACACTTATGAAACATTCCACAAGCGCAGCCTTTACAACGGGCACATTACTATAACACTAACTCACAAGCTGACTTAACCTTTAGTTGATAGCGTGTTACAGCATAACAGCCTACACTAGAGCAGCACACCTGCATACACAAGCCAACTACAGACACACTGCGAATCGCAATGCCGCACTACATCTATGTAGGCATAGCTACTCAAGCTTTGTTAAGCGTTAACTATTTTATTTTACTTTATTTTGTTTTATGTTCATCCATCGGTTTCACTATCTAACCAAGTTTGTTATAATGCTATAAAATGTGCAATTTCTCATGCCACTGTCTAACCTTAATCTGTTGTGGCATCTGTCAATTTTAACTTCTAACATGTTTCCTATCTTGAATATATAAAAAAAAACTGTGCTATGTATTTCAATACCATACCTATGTTATTGTATGTTTCCGTACTTGCTTGCACCAGCTATCGTGGCAGTGCAAACATGATTGTTCACGCTATGCTCAAATAAAATAAAGAATGTAAAAAAAAAAAAGCCAGCATGGTTACAACCCCCAATTGTATCATATGGTCAGACTGATCTAACCAGATAAAAAAAAAACCCTTCAATTAAATAAACATCCGAAGTGAAAGGCAATTAGTTTGCTAAATGTTCACAACAGTGTCCTTTTTTACAATGTACTGTAATGAAAAAGTATTCCAAACAGGAAAAGCCTCTATTGGCAGCAATTTCTAACTGTCTATATGTGTGAGAAAAGGTGTTGGCTGAAAGACTTCCTTCCCCTTTAAATATAAAGCAGTTTACAATGAGTCCTTGTATGCTCGCAGAATTATAATAACTATCCTCACTTATACTGATCACCAAACAAAATAAAAATACAAAATAAAAAAGGAAACCATGAATACACTGATCAGCCATAACATTAAAACCACTGACAGGTATAGTGAATAACATTGTTATTGAATATATCATTACCATGCCCCCTGTCAAGGGGTAGGATATATTAGGTAGCAAGTAAACAGTCCGTTCTTGCAATTTCAAGTGTTGGAAGCAGGAAAAATGGGCAAGCAATAACATCTGAGTGACTTTGGCAAGGGCGAAATAGTGATGGCTGGATGACTGGGTTAGAGTATTTCCAAAGCAGCTCCAAATCCTTGTGGAATGTGTTTTGATTAGTACATATTAAAAAAGATGCATGGAAGGACAACTAGTAAACCGGCATCAGGATCATAATTGCTCATGGTTCATTGATGCAAGTTGGGAGTAAAGGCTAGCCCATCTAGTCCGATCCCACAGAAGATCTACTGTTGCTCAGATTGTTGACAAACTTAATGCTGGCCATGATAGAAAGTTGTCAGAACACACAGTGCATCGCAGTTTGCTGCATAGCCTCAGATTGGTCAGTGTGCCCATCATGATGACCCCTTGATTGAGAATGCTGACTGAAGAAGTTTTGGCAGATTTTATTTCACTGGATATTTTGTTAAGTGTATATTTTTATTGTTTTTTATCAAAACTATGAGCTTTAATAAATTGCAATTTGAATACCTTTGGAGAAGTGAATAATTTCTACGTCCCAGGTTTGCAGTTTGTGTCAATCCACAAAGTGACACCAAGCTTTTAAGCTGTAGAACCAGGGATTCAGAGGCTTTAATTAAGGTGAGCTTAACCTAATGTCACCTATATTTTATATAGTAAACATATTGCACCATTTCCCTTTTCTCTGTTTTGCATTGAGAATGGAACATCCTTCTTGAAGCAAGGTGGTGTGCTACCTTGAAAAGCACAACTGTGTGAAAAGTGAGCCACATATCTAGGCTCTATTCCATGTGAGTGAATCCACAGCATTTTTTCCATTTTTACCCAGTGTCCTTACTATCTGTACTAAATGTTGTATTTGTTTTATTTTCCATTTGCTGCTGTACTGATTCCCCCTGGTATCCACATCTTAAAGAGGATACGATAGCCCTGTCATTTTAGCCCTCCTCTATCTTTTATAAGTTTTTCACTTATAATATATTTTATATTTATCAGTTGATCGGTGTGGGAAGGAAGGTTATTCTGCAAGAGTGTTTTAGAGCTGCTATATTTGTCTATTTTTAAGATTTTGTAAGGTGCTTTTTATCACACTATTACCTATTAGAATGTACAAAACATGCTCTAGATGTGTAAATGTGAAATATTCATATAAAGCATAGAATCTGCAATGCTAGTTCATATTGACAAGGTAGAGTAATAGACTTACATATGTCTACTGCAGATATCTCTGGCAGAAATCACATTCCTCCTCAGACCCTATTTGGAAACAGAAACCTATGAAAAGTGCAGAGATGTGGTATTTTAGCTATGGAGTGATAACAGACTAACCAATTTATTCATTTAAATTCTACCATTCTGTGCCTGTGGAAGATAATTTGTTGTGATGGAATAGTTACGTCTTGTTTGCAATCTGCACTATACATCCTCTGTTGCTCTTTGATAAGCTATTGTTGGATGTGCAACTTCTATGAATCTCTCGGCTTGGGGGTAAGCCCTTTGCTCGAAGGAGCTAGACCTCCTGGGTACATAATGTTGAGACAAATTGGAAAGATTTAAAGAGTTTTGTGTAGACTGATCTTTAAGCCCTCCTTGCTGTCTCTGGGTACACTTCTTTGCAGCCTGTTACAATAATGCACATTTGAACAAATGCTTATAATTAGATTAATACAAAAGTAGTAAAGAAATGTGCACCATGATAATAAGAAGCAATAAAAAATCCACTTATTCCACGTATCCTGTGAATCCATAAACAAGGGGAATTGGGTGCACAAAATACAGATCAGGGAAGAGAGCAAGATCACCCCCTAAAAATAATTACTGTTTAAATTTTGCAAGGCTACTTAAAATCACATATCTTAGCAAGAAAATGTGGGCAAATATGTGGATTTAGTGAAGTAGGGTCTCATTATTTTTGGATAGTATTGTCATTTTCTCAGATAATGGGTCCACAGCAGAACACAAATATTAGTCCTCTTCTTGCTTTATTGAATGTCATTGTTGACCTTTTGCTATATCTGTCAAACTTTTAATTATTGGTTTAAATGTCCATCAACTTGATTAGTGAGAAGCCAGTTCTTGGTCTCATGAACATTTCTGCTGGAGTCTGTGTGGTAGACAATCATTGGTATAGTAATCGATACCTTTTACGTTTGTACCTGCTATTGTGTTGCTGTATTTCCTCGGTGGCTTCTTGTTTATTAGATGGCCAGACTCAAGCAAGCTTTATTTCTTCTCTTCATAAAATTATCAATGCAGCATAGTAGTAATAGCCAGTGCACAAATGGAGATACAGCAAAGGAGCAGCTTTTTTGCAGTTCCACAGAAAGGTCTACCTCATATCTATCAGAAGTTCAACAGTAACAACTCACTGAAACATTCCCCAATCAAAGTAAATCCCACCAAGACATAATAGATACCAGCTGTACTATTAAGTACAACACAAAAAAAAGATGGAGTAGGGCTGCGCCAATACGAATAAAATATTCTTAGAGAGGGTAGGAGGTCTTGCTAGAGTAGCAGTAGATAATCAGGGAAACTTGATAAGACGTATTCTCTTCACTGGGAGTGAAGTTTGTATATATGAAACAGAGAAGAGGCAGAAAGCAGCCAATAGTGCAGTATGTCTAGAGTCTAAAAGGGCAGTAAGTAACAAGAGGTAGAGAACTCACATTTAAAAGAGCTATGGCCAGCTCTGGTGTGAAGAGCATATAGCGGTATAATCCCCGCTTATGGAATGTGGGAAGATGTATCCATCAGCACCGTCTGATAATCCAAAGCTTTAAATGAATTTGGCACAAACCAAGTCTATTTGTCTAAAATAATTCCTTTATTCAGTAGTAAAAGTATATTTACTTTTATATTTACTTTTACTACTTAATAAAGGAATAGAGTCGGGATGCTGGTGGGAAGTGGGTAGATGGTGTGGGTCAGTAACTCAAATGTGCATATTGTAAAATATTGCATCCTGTAACTGTTTAGTAAATAATCCTCCTATTCCTTGATCCAAATAGGTAAAATAAAATGTGAATAAAGAATGAATCACTAAAAGATAAAGACCTACAGTGTTATCCACTAAAAGAGAATTCTTGGGGAATCCTAGTGAATTCCAAGTTAATTTAAAAGTTAAAGGGACACTGTAGGCACCCAGACCACTTCTGCCCATTGGAGTGGTCTGGGTGCCAACTCCCACTACTCTTGACCTGCAAGTGTAATTATTGCAGTTTTTTTTATATGCAGGGTTAACTCCACCTCTAGTGGCTGTCTACTAGACAGCCACTAGAGGGCACTTCCATGTCCATAGCACAGGAAACCTGTGCTAGAGCATCGCTGGACGTCCTCACGCTGTGTGAGGACCTCCAGCATCGCTTGATTTCCCATAGGAAAACATTGAAAAGCATTTTCAATGCTTTACTATGGAGAGCTCTAATGCGCATGCGCGGCACTGCTGTGCATGTGCATTAGGTCTCCTTAACCGGCGGGCGGGATCAGTCTCGCCCACCGACTGATGTAATCACTGGGAGGAGCGGCGACAAGCAGAAACCACCATGAGGGACATCGGCGGGGTCTCAGGTAAGTGACCTGAAGGGGATTTCACCCCTTCAGTTACCAGGGGATAGGTGGTGGGAGGGAGAGGGGACCTGCAGTGCCAGGAAAACAGATTGTTTTCCTGGCACTGAAGTTTCCCTTTAAGGCCAAATTAGCCAAATTTTAAGCATAGCTGACTTGGAGATATTTTGCCGTTTGATTATTTTAGCCTTAAAATTTAATTTAAATTTGCTTTGAATCCTTGACAAATCTCACTTTAGTGAATAACCCAGTAATATAGCACATATTCCTGAACCTAGTAACAGAGAACACACTGTGTTTCAAGTAAAAATGCATGATATTATTTAAGTACGCTTGTGTGTATTTCTTCAGAAAATTCCAAACATACACAGTGACCGCTTAATCAAAAGCAGAGGTAAAATGAGTTTGACAACCATATCAACAACCATAGAAATATTTCACTCACTGATATTCCATTTTTTGTAGCAGTTGCACACTATAAAACCAGACTATTCTTCTCCAGGAAAGTAATTATAAAAAAATCACAGGAACAGAATATTTTTCATGGAGGCACCCATAAAATAACCCAACAAGTCCACATTTAGCCATAGTTAAGCAGATAAAGCCTGAAAAACAACACATCATAGCAATCAAGAGAACCATACCATATTACTTCAGTTAATCCCCATTAGTCAATTCTACTGACTTGTCAAATATTTGTCTCTGGTGACTGATTTTTATTTTTTTTCATTTAATATTTTTTTTTTGTCATTCTAGATTTGTCTAATGCTGTAGTTCCAAACAGAATCATGTCACTACACCATATTTTGATTGTTGTTCCTTTCAGAACAATTTGACAACCTCACCATACTTTATTTATTCAAATCTGTATAGGTATTGGATTATTAATGTGGTTTATGAAACTTTTATGAAAATATTATAGCAGAAAATTTTAAAGGTTACTCCAAACACAATGATCACTTTAGTGTTTTGAAGTGGCCATGGTGCTTGGAGTCTGTATGTGCAGTGTTTCAGTGTGAAATGATACACATACAGAAATATTTTATATTGCTGCCAGAGTTGTACCTCCACCTTCTGTTAATGATAAGTTGACAAGAGATCTGGATTAGGTAATGCCAATTCTGTGCATATTTCATGCACAAAGGTTCATTCATTGGCTGAGCGTGATCAGCTGACGCTCTCTGCCAATGGATGACCAGCGAAATATACATCCAGCTTCTGCTGCACTGGAAAAGTCAAATGCGTATCACTGGCAATAACAGGAGGCAGGGACCCAGGTAAAGTGCAGCCCATTTAAAAATATGTTTTTCTGCATTACTGGGAGATGGTGCCAAGGTACTCCTGGCACCATAACAACTACAGCAGGCTGTAGTAGTTATAACGCTTGGAGTAACCAGTTAAGTATGAAAATAGATGTCATACCACTAAACTTTATGCACTTTTCACACATTTTAAACATCTTAATAAACAAACAAACAAAAACACACAAGATTGCCAATAACTGCTCAGAACAGTATAGCAGGAATTACAAAGTTGTATACATTAGGCATGTGCATGGGGAAAAGTTTCGGTTCGGTTTGACATTCCAAAATTCAGAACTTTAGCAATTCGGCACTTCGACACTTCGAGACTTCAGAAATTCGGCAACTTCGACACTTCGGAACTTCGGGACTTCTCTTTCAGCCGCTTAGTAGATAACTCCCTAATTCCCACGGTATTAGGAAGTTATCTACCAAAAGGCTGAAAGACCTACATTGGTCTTTCAGACAAATTTACAAATACTAAGAAAAATTACTTAGTATTAGTAAGTTTTGCCCCTACTGCCTATCCCGTGAGTAGGGGCATGTCTAGTAAACAGCGAGCAGCCTGAGTGGCGGGTGGGGGCCCTAAAGTAAAATGATGGGGGGGGGACCTATTGTCCTCCCCCCTGGCCCCCACCCCTGAGCGGTGGGTGTGGGCCTAAATACTATTAGGGAGGGGAACTAATGTCCTCCCCCTGGGCCCCACCCCTGAGCGGCGAGTGGGGGTTTCAGCGGTGGGGGCCCTAAATACTAATAAGGGGGGCCCCTAATGTCTTTCCCCCTGACCCCCACCCATGAGCGATGGGTGGGGGACCTAAATACTAATAAGGGGGGGAACCTAATGTCCTCCCCCCTGGTCCCCACACCTGAGCCGTGGGTGGGGGCCATAAATACTAGTAAGGGGGGAACCTAATGTCCTCCCCCTATCCCCCACCCCTGAGTGGCGGGTGGGGACCTTAAATACCAATGGTGGGACCTATTGTCCTCCCCCCGGCCCCCACCCCTGAGCGGCGGGTGGGAGCCCTAAAAAAATGTCCCCCCCAGGTGACTAGGGGTCCCCAAACCCCTAGTCACCCTCTCCCCCCCCCCAAAAAAAATTATCCCCCTACCTACCCCCCTCGCCCTAAAAATAATGAGCGGGGGACCTTTAACTAATTACCTGTAAAAGAAAAAAACTTACCATTCAATGTTTTCTTTCTTCTAAAATCTTCTTTTGTCAGTAAGTGTCTGTGTGTATGTATGTGTACCAGTGAGTGCATGTCTGTCTGTCAGTAAGTGTCTGTGTGTGTTTGTGTGTGAGTGTATGTCTGTCAGTGAGTGTGTGCATGTGTGTGTGTGTCTGTCTGTCAGTGAGTGAGTGTACGTCTGCCAGTGTGTGTGTGTCTGTCTGTCAGTGAGTGAGTGTACGTCTGCCAGTGAGTGTGTGTCTGTCAGTGAGTGAGTGTATGTACGTATGTCAGTGAGTGTCTGTGTGTGTCTGTCTGTCAGTGAGTGAGTGGATGATTGTCAGTGAGTGTGTGTTTGAGTGTGTGTCTGTCAGTGAGTCAGTGTAAATCTATCAGTGAGTGAGTGTCTGTCTGTCAGTAAGTGTCTGTCTGTGTGTGTCTGTCAGTGAGTGTATGTCTGTCAGTAAGTGTGTGTGTCTATGAGTGTGTGTGTGTGTGTGTGTCTGTCAGCGAGTTTCTGTATGTGTGTGTGTGTGTCAGTGAGTGAATGTGTGTCAGTGAGTGAGTGACATGAGGGGGGCGGCAAAATGCACCGGCCCTGCTGATACACACATTTACACACTCAGATACACACACTAACACACATATATACACACACACACAGACACACACATACACACACACCAACACACACATACACACACACCAACACACACATACACACACACTGGCACATACAAGCACTCAGATACACACACTGGCCCATACACACACACACTTAGATAACACACTGACACACAGATACACACACATTGAAACACAGATACACACACTGACATACACACTGACATACACACACACACAGATTCACACCCTGCACATCCACACACACAGATACACACACTGACACAATCTGACATACATAAAGACATACATGTTATATTTTTTATATTTGCTGTCACCCTCCTATTAGCATACCTTTTGTGTCCAGGTGGGTGGCTTGCATGGGGTCCCGGTAAGGCTGGCAGAGGCTGATGGGAGTAAGCATGAGGGCAGCCTCCTCCCTCCCACATAGAGCTCTCCCTTGAAGCTGGGAGGAAGTGATCGGCTGTCACTTCCTCACAGTCGATTGATACTACAGGCCACCCATTGGGTATCGCTGAACAGGGGCCCGGTTGGGTGCTGCGGCCCTCTTAGAGTGCGACTGGGCCCCTTTTCAGTGATACCCATCGGGTGGCACTAAATGCATGGCTCACCCAATGGGAAACTCCAAATTTGTGTGGGAAGCAGCTTTGGCTCCCCCAGGAGTAACTGGGCCCAGGGTAGCTGCCCCGTTTGCCCCGTGTTAAAGATGGCCCTGGGTAACAAATACTTAGGCAATCCTTCTTATGAGAATGAATGAACTGAAATGTTAATCATGACTCACCCATGCCATGTTAACTCTCAATTGCTAGTGGCCTAAACACCCCACCACACACAATACCCGTACAATCTCCACATATCACTACAGACAATCATGCATGCACAATCCTGCAGACAGCTCACAATACACATGAAAGTACTACAAGTCACCTACAAAGACACATATAATATGATATGCACCACATTTTATGCGACATGAACATACTACACATCCAACTCATGCTGGAGGAGTGGAAAGGAAGTTGGTATTATTAAACATATCTGAATTGTTCCCTTTCAATATTTTAGTGGCAGATAAAATATGTTATGATGTGCCCTTACAGTTAGTTCTGTGGCTACTGCTTCTCTCTTACCCACTCTTGCCCCTCTTTTCTCATATATGTCTAATAGAAGGGTCAGCAACCAATATCAAGCATTTTTGATGCATGGCACATGGGTTGGGGTTGCCTTTGCATTGTATGGAAGACTGTGTAGTGTTTGTGTTTGAATGCAGGGATGTGTGTTTGTATGTAGTGTTGGCTTTTAAATACAGGCGTGCTTTTGTGTGTAGCCTTGGTGTTTGTATATAATTTGTATATCAGAAGATCTCACCCAGCTGGCCAAGAGCACCCCAGGGCCTGGAGCGCAAGGGAGCCTGGGGTGAGCACCTAAAATGGATGCAGATACCACAATGGCCAGAAAAGAGTCAGAGTAGAGACAGAGGGATAAGTGATCCATACCCACAGACGGTGCAAAACAGGAGCTGCATCAATCAGATTATCGGGATACGGCAGGCTTTCATGTCTCATCAAGGGGAGGGGCATAAACTTACTTTATAATAACTTTAAAGTAAAAACAAAAAACTAAAACAATATTTATAAAGATCCCCCCTAAACACCCCACCACACACAATCCCCGTACAATCTCCACATATCACTACAGACACTCATGCATGCACAATCCTGCAGACAGCTCACAATACACATGAAAGTACTACAAGTCACCTACAAAGACACATTTAACATCATAGGCAGCTCCCGGACACACAACACAACAGACAGTTCACATAAACACACAATAATACAAATTTTTCACAGTTCACGCACATGTAAAACAACACAAAAGACAGCCTCCACCACACACAATACCACATACACACAACACACTCCCACACAACACCACAGACAGCCCCTAATACAAACACAAATCGTACAATCAATCGGTAGAGCCCACACATACATAACACAAAAGTCAGCCAACATACACACAAAGTACCACAAAGAGTACACATATGTTTTCCGTACATAAATACCACAAGCACTGCTCACACATACCTAACACAACAGGCAGTCTAAAATTACATACCCAAAACAACATACTGCCCCAACACAACCCAAAATTTCACACACATACATGGCTCTAAACAGTACTACCATATACACTCACAGAACACTGTGGTGACTGGTCATCCCACACACATACAAAAGACACTTATGCATAAAAGACATAATACATAGAGCCCACACACATAAACAGTGCACGCACAGCCCACATATACACAAGGTCATTTCATCTCAAGTCATCAAACAATTCTAAAGTTGGTTGCTTGACTATATTTAATGTTTCTATTTAAAAAAAAAAAAAAATTATTAACCTCTTTGTGTTGGTATTGCAAAACCACCATTTAATAAAATAATAATAATTTGGCTTAACTACTGCATCCATCTTTGTGTCTTGGCACACAACACATTTTGTTTATTTAGATGTTTATGGTTACCTCAAAATCTCAGCTCAGGATGGTCCTATCCTTGAACTAAAAATTGATCTTGGGAACACATTACAAGATACATGTACATACATTAACATTTTGCACATTCTTGTTCCTTAGACTTGCAACTTAAGTAGTAATTTAATACTCATGATCGCTGAAAGTTCCACTTTTAGGGTCGATATATAATGGGAGGTGTTCCAGTGTTAGTCCTACATTTTTAGGGGGTAACTAGGCAGCTCATGGTGACACAGTTTTAAGATTTTCCCTCCGTTGGGGACGAGATAGAAATCTGAACTTTTCAAAGATATAAGTATTCTATGGTAGCATTCGGCTGTAAAAATCTTCAGTTTAACATTCTAGTAGTCACAGAAAAAGAGCTAGTAGAATTCTGGAGAAAAGCCCATTATATATGTGCCTTTTGACATATGAACAGATGTAATATAAGCATTACAAATAATACAATTGAGTAGTATTTTACAGTGATACTGTTGATGAGGTTTTTTAATATTATTTATAAAATGTTAAAGAGAGTATAATGAGCTGTAAAGTTCTTAGAAATATCCTTTGCAATCACTTCATTAATCTAAAGTTGTTTATGAGCTTAGTGTGTCCTGCAGTCACAAAATGGATGATTTTTCCCAACACTTTCTGTTGCTGTAGGTCCAGCTCATCTTGTTGCAAATACATATCTGTTAGCCCATCTATTGTACAGCACTATGGAATTTGTTGGCGCTTTATAAATAATAATAAAAATAATAATAATGATGGGATGTAAAATTCTTGCAGGGATGGAAATGTTCATCAAACAAAAGATATATATGTTTGGAGATTACACAGCCTATAACTCTTGTGGTTTGAAATAATACTCATCATAAAACAAATGATTATTTTTATAACAATTCAGTATTCAGTGTATTGATTTTCACATGTATGCCAAATAACTTAAAATTATAAAATGCTGAACTACATTTTTAAAGGAATTCCATAAAATTTAAACAATCTTGTTATGAATTATTTACTTGTTATTGTTCCATACAAATTCATTTAGTCCGCATATAGTTATTATTTTCCAGTAAATTTATTTTTTCATATTTATGTTAACATATCCAACCCTGATAATTACCTTTAAAATTAAAAAACACTGGGTACATAAACCCAACATCATATGGGTCAATTGGTAGTAAATTTAAATGTTGCACAAACAAAAATTGCTCATGTTAACAGCAGATTAAGGTCACTTGATGAAAGCCTCTTCACCTCTCACATTGTTCAGCTTTCATTTTTCATTTTTATCCCCACTATATAATTGTAAAGCACTGTATAGAATAGATTGGCATTATATAAATAAGAATAGGCCTAATAACAATCAGTACGTGAATACATAATAATAAACACTGAAGCAATACATCCACCTGGCATTGTTCATTTGTACTCATTGCATTGTTGCTCCTTTGCTTCAGAAATATGTTATATTTTGCAGAGCAAGATGGAGTGTATTTAAAATAATATGGAGGCTGACATTTTGTACAGACTGTTTTTAGGAACTAGAGCAAAGACGAACTTACTGACATCATAAATTAGCAGAGTTATGTTTTTAGTGAAGAAGACCACTCATTAGCAGAGTTATGTTTTTAGTGAGAAATTTGCCTGTGAGCATGGGCCTTGATACTCTGTAAATTCAAAAGTGTGATTTTTTTTTTAATCACATCAAACATCAGTATGTATGTCATGCTCCCTGGTTGTTTTGGTTTTAACTTGTGCAATGACTGGAGAATACAGTAATTTCAGTAACAAATGAAAATACTTTATTTTATCACTTTTTGTTGATTCCCAAAGATGTCGAATTTTTGGGCAATCCCACCAAATGTGTTTAAAATCTGCTATTGGCTCAGAGTTCTATGCCATCTATTTAATATCTTATAATGAGCTTCATGTATATTTAAACAATGGCAAGTTTAATAAAATGTTGTACGAGAATTGTTCCATTCTTTCATACTTATGTTTGTTTTCAAATCACAATTCCATTTTGCAATTGTCGGAAGAATTGGCTTTACCTGTGCTTTGTAAATTAATTTTTGACATTTATTAACTAGGTGAGTATAATCTGCTTGTTCAAACATTTCTGTCAAAATCTTTACTGGGGGCTCAATAAGATTGAATTTCAAATGATTTAAAAAAAAAAAAAGATATTATTTTTTATATAATTGAACCATTCGTTTGATGGTAGATTATATTCAATTTGAAGTTGTTCAAAATATTTAAAAATATTTCCTCTTTACCTTTGTGGATCCATAATTCTTTGTGTCTATCATTACATTTAATAATATATTTAAGTGTATAGCTGGTATTTTTCTCTTTTATACCAATTTTTTATTTTAAAGAAACCAAGTTGGAAAAATTTGTTGGACTATTAGTGACTTTGAGGTTTTAATATAATGTATATCTTATTTATCTATTGACCATAGGAAGGACTTATAATCTTTATTACCTATGGTTAAATTCGATTCAAGTTTGTATATTCTCGACCCAGGGAGACCTTTCCTTCTTATGCTGCAGCTTAATCTCCTCATTCAGATTTGATTTTGTCACACCCTTGAGCTCAGCAAGTGATATTTCAGACAACGAGGTATAGAAAACCTTCACCACAATTCTGCAATGTATGTGGTAATAACAAAATGCAATCAAATTAAATGAATACTTATCTAAAAAATGAACAGCCTCCCTTAGATCACTTCTTGGATAGCAATCCCATGACAAACAAAATATATATACAAAGAATAGGATACATCTGATAGCATCTAGAAATAGAAAAATAGAAAAAAAACGTAGTATGGAACAGTTAAATTATTTGTGCTGTTATTGAGTGCACTCACAAGAATAAAGTGTATATTGCGCTCCAAAGGTGCCTCCTCCGATGAAGATGTGGCTCTCCAAATCCCTTCTTTGATCCATTTACACCGCTGCGAATCAAGACTCCAGGTGGTAGGTAATGTTAAAGCAGCTTTTATTGATACAAATAAAACCAAATATAAAATTGGAATAAAATAAAGTAAAATACTCTAGGTCCTACATGTTTCATCTCTACACACGAGACTTCCACAGAGACAACAAGTTAGCAGCAATCCCAAAACAATAATGCCACAAAAAGAAGCCTAATAACCCCCACCCGCCAGGTCCTTTAAATCGGGCTAGTCTCCAAGTCCCCACTTACCACCTCTGTCCTGCTTAAAAATTTACAATTAATGCTAACTCTCTGTAGTCTATTTTTAGGACAATGTTCTACCCTAGAATTTTCTTTAAAACCAATTGATTTTAGTTTGAACACTAACCTATTTCATGGAACCGTATTGAATGCCTTGGCAAAGTTCACATCCACTGCAACACTCTGATCTATTCTTTTAGTTATTTATTTATAAAATGCAATTAATTTAGTTGCCACAGCCTCTTCTCCCCTACCACTACAGCCCCTATCCCTGCACTACAGCCTCTGTCCTCCTACTACCTCCCCACTTCTCCTACTACATCCCATATTTCCCCATTATCGGCCTAATTCCCCAATTAGAACCCAACTACAGTTGCAGTCTTCCCGATAGAGCCCTTCTCCCTCTACTCCAGCTCCTGTCCCTCACTACAGTCCCTACCTCATCACCACAGCCACTGCCCCCCCACCACAGCTCCTTGTCCACCCACCACTGCCTATCTCCACTTTAATCACTGTTCCCCCACTACCCCCACTCACATACTACACCGCAAATGGCCCCATCCACCACAAATGCAGCTTCTCCAACATACAAGAAGCTTCTCCCACATACACACACACACAAACAAACAACCCCACAAACAGCATCCCCAGAAACAAGCAACACCACAAATAGTTCCCCCAAACAAATGCAACACAACCAGTTACCCATTCTATAATTTAATAATAACAAAGTATTTAACCAGGAAAGGTACTTTCAGATTACTCTGTTTTCCAAGTACGTCCTGGGGATACTACTTTTGCCCAATATCCAGGGGATGTTACAATTACCCAATTTAATGATACAAATTTTATCTACCTCAGAAGGATGAAGGGCTGAGTCAACCCTGCTGGGATTTGAAGCTGCGACCTGCAAGGGCATGGCCAGATTAAGAGCCCATTGGACCTGGTGCTGAAAAATATGATGGGCCTAATTACAAAATCTTATCGACAAAAAACACTAAAACAGTCATACCTCCCAAGCATCATAGTTACATAGTTACATAGTTACATAGCTGAAAAGAGACTTGCATCCATCAAGTTCAGCCTACCTCACATTTGTTTTTTGCTGTTGATCCAAAAGAAGGCAAAAAAACCCAGTTTGAAGCACAATTTTGCAACAAGCTAGGAAAAAAATTCCTTCTTGACCCCAGAATGGCAGTCAGATTTATCCTTGGATCAAGCAGTTATTACCCTACATTGAAAGATTATATCCTTGAATATTCTGTTCTTGCAAGTATGCATCTAGTAGCCGTTTGAACATCTGTATGGACTCTGATAAAACCACTTCCTCAGGCAGAGAATTCCACATCCTGATTGTTCTTACAGTAAAAAAACCTTTCCTTTGCCTTAGACGAAATCTTCTTTCTTCCAGTCTAAACGCATGGCCTCGTGTCCTATGTAAAGTCCGGTTTGTGAATAGATTTCCACACAACGGTTTGTATTGCCCCCGAATATATTTGTATAATGTTATCATATCCCCTCTCAGGCGACGTTTTTCTAAACTTAATAGGTTTAAATTTGTTAACCTTTCTTCATAGCCGATATGTTCCATTCCTTTTATTAATCATGTATCTGGTGGAGGAAAACTGACAGCATATAGCTATAAAAACAAAACAAAAATAAACTAATTTCATTGTCAGCCAGTCCACACATATTTTGTTCCCCTACATCCCTCTTAACTTTCCCTACTCAAGCAAGAGCATGTGAAGAGTAGTTTTTTAATTTTTTTTTTTTTTTATAACAAAGGGGGTATTCCATGGGCATAAGCCTGAAGCGGCAGCTCCATCAGCCCCTATGTTAATCCGGCTCTGCCCAAAGGTTGAACATATTCTACTGATGATGCATTAGCCCACTGAGCATATGCAACCACACAAGCAGCATCTTGACAAACATACAACTCCACAAGCAGCTTCCACCCACAAATGCAGCACCACAAGCAGCCTCCGCACAAACCCTTACATTAAAGCATCCAATCGCATACCCAAAATTTTTATATGAATAAATGGAGGGAGTTTTTATGCAGTAAGGAGAGCAAATCTGTCCCTGCCCATAAGGGTAAGTAAATATTCTCTAAGCTCTGCCATAAGGGTAAGTAAATATTCTCTAAGCTCTGGCAAATGTCCACTTTTCTCACTGAGGTATTGGTTTCCCCATCCAAGATAGTGATTTCCTGGTGATCAGCCATTTGAGGGACCCGAAAAGGTTTGAGAAGGAGTGTCTTCACTCTATGCCATCTTGAGCCTAGAAGGCCTCTGGAAAAGATCCCCAGTACTTTAAGATCTCTCTGGCGTGGTTAATCTAACCTTTTTTTCGAGTGGCTGGAATAAGTTATGCAGAGGTTCTTGCGGTAATTAATAGGCTATAAATACCCACATTCGTACAACAGCTGGTTGAATTCCCACAGCTCATCCACCATGCAATTCTCTCATTGATGGCCACTCTGCCCCTTATCTTCTAGTTGTTTTTTAACCCATAAACAGTTTTTTTTTGTTGATTATATAGTATAACGTTTGCCCCATTTTTAACCAACAACTATGAACTGTGAGTGAATACAGAATTGTGTATGTAAAAACTTAATGAAATTGCAAATACATTTAAATGATACAGAAATGTAGCTTCAGCTAATTTGTTAATATTTTCAATGTATGTAATGTTCTATTTATTTAACATCTTCTCTCAATTATTATGGATTTCTTATGATAATGTGATTTGTTATTTTCAATCTTGAACATATTTAGAGTACCATCTTTTAACAAAACACCCCAAAGGATTTTCCACTGCTGTAATTAAATATCAGCTTAAGGGCAAATGAAATTCAGAATAAAAGTGTTATTATCTATTTTGTTATAAAGGGATTTGGGGAATAATGTGACCTTTATTATACAAATGCATAAGGCGTAAGAATATAACAACATACTTACTAACCAATGAAGTAAAAAGTCAGAGTTTTACATGATTTATATTTTTGTAATATTATTTATAATAGCTTAACCTGTTGACCCTGTTAGGGGTCAAGTCTTAACAAAATGTCAAAACTCACAGTGCCCTCTTGTGTCATCCCTCTTATATAGAGGAATGACAATTATTTTTATATATATTTTTATATATTTCCAATTTTGGGTATGCGATTGGATTAATTGCCGCAAGAACCTCTGCATAACTTATTCCAGCCACTCGAAAAAAACACACAAACAAATATAAATGCTAACTTTGGCCAGTGTTTGTGACTAAGTGGCTACTAGAAAAGACTGGACATACCCCATATTGAATACCCTGGGTTGACTATTTTAAAAAAATATGTACATGTGAGGTGTGATTCTGAGATTTATGACAGATAACAGTGTTACAAAGTCACTATTGATACATTTAAAAAATATAAATTTTGAAACAGCAATTTCCTACTTGTACTATAGCCCTATAACTTGCAAAAAAAAAAGCAAAAAATCCTGTAAACACTGGGTGTTTTTAAACTAAGGACAAAATTGTGAATCTATTTAGCAGGTTTTTTTCAGTAGCTTTTGTAGATCATTAAAAGATTTTTCAAGTAAAAGTCCAAAACATGTTTTTTTTTTCAATTTATCACCATATTTTATTATTTGTTTTTAAAGTAAAATATATGACATGATACAAATAATGGTATGTAAAGAAAGCCCTTCTTGTCCTGAAAAAAACAACATATAATTTGTATCGGAACTGTAAATGAGAGAGAGGAAAATTACAGCTAAACACAAACACCACAAAAGTGTTAAAACAGCTTTGGTAGTTAACGTACAATATGGCCAAAACAGTCCAGTCCTTAAAGGGACACTATAGTCACCTGAACAACTTTAGCTTAATGAAGCAGTTTTGGTGTATAGAACATGCCCCTGCAACTTCACTGCTCAATCCTCTGCCATTTAGTAGTTAAATCCCTTTGTTTATGAACCCTAGTCACACCTCCCTGCATGTGACTTGCACAGCCTTCCATAAACACTTCCCGTAAAGAGAGCCCTATTTAGGCTTTCTTTATTGCAAGTTCTGTTTAATTAAGATTTTCTTATCCCCTGCTATGTTAATAGCTTGCTAGACCCTGCAAGAGCCTCCTGTATGTGATTAAAGTTCAATTTAGAGATTGAGATACAATTATTTAAGGTAAATTACATCTGTTTGAAAGTGAAACCAGTTTTTTTTTTCATGCAGGCTCTGTCAATCATAGCCAGGGGAGGTGTGGCTAGGGCTGCATAAACAGAAACAAAGTGATTTAACTCCTAAATGACAGTGAGTTGAGCAGAGAAATTGCAGGGGAATGATCTATACACGAAAACTGCTTTATTTAGCTAAAGTAATTTAGGTGACTATAGTGTTATAGGGGTTAAAGTGCAACTGTCCTCAAATTTCCACTTCTTATTTTTTAAAAAAAGTTTAGTATAGTTAATAAAACATAAATAAAAAATAGCTGTTTTGTAGATATACCCCAAATGAAAATGTACATGCATTTAATTATGCATTTTTCATTTGCGTTATATCTACAAACACTTAGAAAAATTGCAGCTCTCTTGTCTGTTGCCTTTGCAGACTTTCTGTGGCTGTCCAATCACAGACTTCCCAATAGAGCTCAATGAGAAGTCTTTACAAGGCAGGTGCTCTGCGCAATTACTGCCTCTTGAATTTAGTGCAAATAAGTTAATCAATCCAGAAAGTAACAGGACCTGTTGTCTGCTTGAAAACCCAAAGGGTAATTTATAAAATTGTCAATTTCTATTGAAATCTGCCTTATTTCCAAAATGAAAAAAGATGATACACTCTTCACACATAGAGCTTTTCAGCAAGCTAAAGTGCTTTAGGGGTCTGGAGTGTCCCTTTAAACTGCCTACTGCTGCAGTTTCACACAGAGCACAGAACAATCACAGCATCTAAAAACCAAAGTTTTAGATTTTATATATACATTTTAGATTGATAGACAAATAACACCCTTTAGAAATTATTCTGTTCGAAGCTAACATTTAAAATCAGTAATTGGATTGTAATCGCAAATGTGCTTTTATCGGTTGCAAACAAAGGTGGCTGACAAACTGAATACATTTTAAAATAGAGTTGCATTTTTATAGCTTCACAATAATTAAACATATCTAAAAAAATATAATTAAAAAAAAAGTTACTTCTTGTGCATTCTTTTTTTTAACCCCTTCAGGACCGAGGACGGTTCAGGACCATCATCGTCATTTTTCCAATGCCGACCGG
This sequence comes from Pelobates cultripes, assembly GCA_933207985.1. Taxonomy (NCBI): domain Eukaryota; kingdom Metazoa; phylum Chordata; class Amphibia; order Anura; family Pelobatidae; genus Pelobates; species Pelobates cultripes. Next base: position 151,042,729 of record OW240913.1, on the reverse strand, counting down.
TGACGGTCCTGAACCGTCCAATGTACTTACCCGATCGCTGTCGTTCCCCCTGCGGCGATCGGTGTTGCTCCCGTTGTGGGGAGACTGCCTGCAGCCCAGACAGTCTCCCCATGGCGGATTAGGCCCCCTGTGGCCATGTGATTGCTCAACAGAGCAATCACATGGTCACAATAGGTGTCCAAGTGTCTGCCTGCAGGGGGACTACCTGTGCTGACAGGCAGTCTCCCAGCATGTGTAAAATCATAAAAAAAAAAAAACTATTAATGTAATAAAAAAATAATTATTATATATGTGTATATAAATATGATATATAGACATATATATATATATATATATACATATATATATATATATGTCTATATATCATATATATGATGTCATGCTAAGTGTATTTTTATATTAATATGTACATATATTAATATAAAAATACCCTTATAATTAAATTACACACGTAACTATATATATTGTATATAAATATTATTATAGAATACAAATAATAAGTCATTTAAATTAAATAAAAACATGTAAAAATAATAATATTTTTTTTAAATATATATCTATATGAAATTTTATTCTAACTGTATTTTGATATTAACATATATATATATATATCTATATCAAAATAATCTCAGAATGAAATTGTATTTATGTCTATGTATATATAAATAAATAAAAATAATACGAAATATACATATGTCCATATACAAAATTACATAAATAATTATATAAATATACACGTAGACTTCAAATATATAAATATGCATATATATTTAAATTCTATGTGCGTTTTTATGTAATATTTTTACATAATTAAGTAATTTTATTGATTGCAATTTGAGGGACCTGCCTGCCAACCCATGCCGAAAGTCCAGAGAGTTTAATTTGCTAGCACTATATTTTACCCTATAACTTTCTATGACACTCTAAAACCTGTACATGGGAGGTACTGTGTTACTCGGGAGACTTCACTGAACACAAATATTAGTGATTCAAAACAGTAAAACATATCACAGCGATGATATTGTCAGTGAAAGTGACTTTTTTTTTCATTTTTCACACACAAACAGCACTTTTACTGATGATGTTGTTGTGATACGTTTTCCTGTTTTGAAACACTAATTCAGCAAAGTCTCCCGAGTATAACAGTACTCCCCATTACATTGAAGGCCAGGTTGGTTACGTTGCCTTTGATAGCGTATGGTAGCCCAGGAATGAGAATTACCCCCATGATGGCATACCATTTGCAAAAGAAGACAACCCAAAGTATTGCAAATAGGGTATGTCCAGACTTTTTTAGTAGCCACTTAGTCACAAACACTGGCCAAAATTAGCGTTCAATTTGGTTTTTTACTTTTTTCACACACAAACAAATATGATGCTAACTTTGGCCAGTGTTTTTGACTAAGTGGCTACTAAAAAAGACTGGACATACCCCACATTGAATACCCTGGGTTGTCTACTTTAAAAAAAATCTGTACATGTGGGGTGTTATTCAGAGATTTATGACAGATAATAGTATTACAATGTCACTATTGATAAATTTTAAAAATGTATGTTTTGAATCCGCAATATCCTACTTGTACCTATAGCCCTATAACTTGCAAAAAAAGCAAAAAAGCATGTAAAGACTGGGTATTTGTAAACTCAGGATAAAATTTTGAATCGATTTAGCAGTTTTTTTAATTCGTTTTGTAGATGAGTAAAAGATTTTTCAAGTAAAAGTAAAAAAAAATATTTTTTTCAATTTGTCATCATATTTTGTTATTTTTTTTAAATTAAATTACATGAGATTATATAAATAATGGTATGTAAAGAAAGCCCCTTTTGTCCTGAAAATAAACAATATATAATTTGTATGGGAACAGTAAATGAGAGAGCGGGAAATTACAGCTAAACACAAACACCACAAAAGTGTAAAAAGTGTAAAAAGAGGCCTGGTCGCAAATGTACAACATCGCAAAAACAGTCCAGTCCTTAAGGGGTTAATGATGTCCTTTTTTTTTGTTTTTAATTCCCTAAACACATTTTCAACAAAGTAGCAAATATTTTTAGTTATTCTGTGATTAACTTTTTGTACCCTTTATTTAAGACAAAATGGGGATAAAAATTCTGAAATGAATCATTCTGTAAAAAATGATGATACTTCGTCTCAAGCAGAGAATATTGATTAGAAGGAATTCAACAGAGAAGGAACACATCTTAGTTCTATAGGAAACCTAATGCTAGAAGATTGGAATCATATTGTTTTCGCTTATTACTTTTAAATTCAAATCTGTTGTCATGCATGTTGGAAAAAAATAGCTTAACTGTTTGATAACATACTAAGCCGTTCTCACATTCAATGACAGACCATACATATACACATCTAATGACACTCTTCTTATAGTGAAACAGTTAAGGAGACCTTAAGGGATCATTTTGAAGGTACTGTGGGGTTTCTCATATATGGTCTGATGTGCAATGTTCCAGCACAGTGTGAAATGTTGTTGATATTGATGAACTTGAAAGCTTTTCAAATGAAAATAAATGTTTTTGATTCTTCCCAAAGAACAAAACAAACTAAAACACACATTCTTTTGATCAAGTAAACTTATTAAGATAATTTTGAGGACTAAATCAAATTAATAATGTGTATATTTACGCACAGTAAATAATCTGGGGCTGAAATATTCTTTGTATATATGACAACATTACACCTGTTTCACATTAATGAATGTAAATTAGAGCACATAACGTCTATGTAAACTGTGCATTCATTGAGCTTGTTGCTTTGATCTACCGGGATTTTGTCTGCCGTCTGGAGTATCTTAATGTTTGATGTACTTACTGAACCACTTTTAAGAAATTGCAAGACAGTAACTTTCAGAGATGATGAGTAGTGATGTCGCGAACCGTCCACGAACTTGCCACGAACGGTTCACCGCGGTTCGCCACGAACCGTTCGTGGCGAACTCCGGTCAGCTGACACATCCCTGCCAATTTCCGGCAGACCCTCCCTCCCAGTCCCTCCTACTTCCTGGACAGCATCCATGTTGAAGGCAGCTTCAACATGGATGCTGTCCAGGAGGTGGGAGGTTCTGGGAGGGAGGGTCTGACGAAGATTGGCAGGGATGTGTCAGCTGACCGGAGTTCGCCACGAACGGTTCGTGGCAAGTTCGCGGACGGTTCGCGACATCACTAATGATGAGTGCTCTCCAGCTATAAATTAAGATTACTTACACAAAGGTCTTTATTGTGTTTTAAATGACAACTGTTATTGGAACACTATTTTTTAATATAATGACCCATTCTTCAAGTATTGAAAGAAAATAGATCTTTGTTAAATGGAGCATGTATACTTCTGACCCAATGTTTCTGTATATGGCTGAAGTATCACGTCATAAAGCTAATGATGAGTTTCTTATATTTAACAAATGCTTAATTTAACAAAGAATCTATTTCCTTTCAAAACTTGATGAAATAATTATTTAAAAATAGTTTTGAGGAAACAGTTGTCCTTTAAATATGTACAGTCATTAGGGATGTGCATGGGCAAAAAATTTGGTTCAGTTCGGCACTTCCAAAATTCGGGACGTTGGCAATTCGGCACTTTGGCAATTCGGGACTTCAGGAGTTAGGCAATTCGGCACTTCAGCACTTCGGTTCGGAACTAACGAAATTTGGGACTTTGGCAATTTGGCACTCCGGCACATTGGTTCGGTTCGGCACTTAAGAAATTCGGGAACTTGGCAATTTGGCACTTCGGAACTTCGGGAATTCTGGACTTTGGCAATTCCCTAACCCTAACCCTACCTCTAACCCCAACCCTAACACAACCCCTAACCCTGCATATTCAATGTAGTCCAAGGAATTCCATGTAATAAAGTAAAACATAACTTTTATTGCTCAATAAAAAAGATTGACGTTTCAGTTTGATATCCAAACTTTCATCAGGGTGACAGTTTGGATATCAAACTGAAATGTCGATCTTGGAGTGTTTGGAGTGCTATCTACACTACATTGAATCTGTGAATGCTGACAGGCACCGGGCACAAACATCAGTAACCTGGAGTGCTAGACTATTTTTTTGTTTATATACACAATACATATCCTAATATATAATGCACACATTCATAGAAAATCATACTGCATGTGCCCTATACTGTAAATATATAAAAGATATATACTGTAAATATATACAGTATTAAGTAAAATACCATTTCATCCCATAGAGTTCTTCTTTAAGCTACAGTAGGGAGATGTGTTCACTACCATGTTTCAGCACATTTCCATTATCTTCTTAGTAGGAAGAAAATAGGTATGAATATAGAGATCTCTAGATCACAAATATATATAATATGTTGTCTTTGATTTTTGTTTTCCAGAAATGATGACCAGACCGCATTTTAATTACTATTAGCAACTTAGAATACTATACCGTTTATGTCCATTGTTTCTGAATTTGAGCAGAAATATGATCCATATATTTACCCGAGCAATGCCACAAGGATTAGAATTATTATTAGCTTAAATTAAAAATAATGAACATAAACTAAGCTGTTTTTGTGAGTATTTAGTTTTTATTTCTGAAAAGACTATATATCTCTGGCACATTTGTTTGATAAACATGGGCACAAATTATTAGAAGTGATGGAGCAGATTGGAACATGTGAATAACTTTGAGTATAAAAGTAAGACTGTATATGCGTCAAAACTGATGCGGAGATATCATTTTCAGAATTAGGCTCATAGAAACGTAGAAGAATTAAAGACTGGGACATCACTGATGGTGCTACATCAGAATGCGGTAAAGTGAGAGAAATAATTATACCTATGGGGGTGACAATGACACATGAAGCAGCACCTTTGTTAATGAATCCTCAGGTGAAGGTTAGGGGTTACAGTTTTTGAGACAGTCTTTGCCATAACATTTACATCATGGTAAATAAGTAGTTATAGAATAATATCCAACTGTGTTTGGAGGTTTAAGCTTATACTACCTGGGGTTAATAGACACATACGAGGAAATTCGAGCCAGAGCTGGAACAGGGTATTAAATATTTTCTATTTATTTATTTATTTATTTATAAAATATTTTACCAGGAAAGATACATTGAGATTTCTCTCATTTTCAAGTATGTCCTGGGTCCACAAATCATTGCATTGTTACATTAGGTACAACAAAATACAAAAACAATATTAATACACAATATATACAAAATTTAACATAGAACAGGCAGGAAATGTATAATCAACCATGACACGTACATTCTGTTTTGAGGTATGTAGAGAGGGATCTCTTAAATGACTTTAGGTTTAGGGAAGATTTTAAATTCTGCGGGAGGTCGTTCCACAATTGCAGTGCTCTGTAGGAGAAGGAGGATCGGGCTGCTTTCTTTTTGTATTGAGGTAGACTAAGTAAAGTATTGGTACTGGATCGGAGCTTATAGGAAGTGGGAACAGCTGGGGAAAGCATTTTGTTCAAGTAGGGTGGGAGTTTCCCAGAAAAGCTCTTAAACACAAG
>OW240913.1:150861654-151037126 GCA_933207985.1 Pelobates cultripes | reverse complement strand
GAAGACTTGCTTCTGTGTGAAATTTTGTAAACTCATACCACTGGTGAGAACATCTTTAACTGTATCCAGAAGTTCATGAACACACACAGTATAAATTGGGACAAATATGTAGATGTGTGCAGTGATGGTGCCAAAGCAATGGTTGGGAAAGTGGCAGGCACTGTGACACGAATAAGAACTGTTCAAAAAACAGCACCAGTTCTCACTGTGTTCTTCACAGACATGCGCTGGTAGCCAAAAATATTTAAATCTCACTTAAAACTGTGCTAGAATAATCGGTACAGATTATTAATTTTATAAAAAGTCGACCATTACAGTCAACTATTTAAAATAATATGTGAAGATATGGGTAGTCACCACTCTGCTCTGTTTTAGCATTCAGAAGTCTGTTGGCTATCACAAGGTAAAGTCCTTGTTAGAATGTTTGAATTGCGTCAAGAGTTGTTTGCATATTTCCAGGATCATAAATTTGGATTATTTTATCGATTAACAAACACTCTGTGGTTATCCAAAGAAGCATATCACTCCAAGGAAAAACACTAATATTTTGAATGTGTCACGGGTTGCGGTACGGAGACTGGGACCCCTGAGTGCCTGATGAAAAGATGAGAGTCTTCAGCGTGGAAGTGGATTATCAGGGCCTGGTGCAGGATAACCACATGCCCCCTGGTGTTGAGCGTTTGATATGTTTGATATGTTTGATATGATGATATGCAAACCTCCCAGGAACTGGATAGGGGAGCTCTGCAGCAGACATGTATCCAGTACAGAAACAAGGCAAGACTAGGACAGGCGAACAAGAAACCAAGACAAGACTAGAAGAACCCAGAACCGGAGCAGGACAGAGAGCAGAACCCAAAACATGTACACAAGACATGAGGGAAACATGAACAGGGCAGGACAGGACTGTACATGAACTGGGAAGACAAAATAAAACAAGACAAGAGATACGAGGCAAACAAGAGGAGACAAAACTAAGTACTATATATGTAAAACATTGGAGAGTTAGACATACATTAATGGCATAGATGTATGCAGCCCACCACTGCGGCAAAGTACTCCAATTACGGTGGGTTCCTAACTGCCTAGATATGCATGACTAAATAAACAATAATCAAACACACACAGCACTTACCTGCAAGAAAGGGGCAGAGGACTTGTAACAACTGCCTGCAGGAGCCAACTGAAACAAAAGAATTAATGGAAAAGGAAAGGGTGTGGCAACATAAAATAAACATTTAAAGGAATCCAAGAGACTGGGAATTCCAGGAACGGAATCCAAGAATGAAGCCAGAAAACCCAGCATAAAGAAAACCAGACACAGAAGAGAAAACCAGAAAAACCAAGAAAAACTAAACAAGAATTGTAAACAGAGTACTGGATACCAGAAGCCAAGGCCAGACAACTCTGCAGAACAGGATAGGATGTGACAAATATTTTCACTGTCTCGTAAGCTGCAGTTTTGGACCTAATTTGATTAGAAAAATAATTTGAACTCTTTGCAAACACTTAAGGGTTTTCTTGAAGAATCAGAAATTTAACTTGAAGATAAAATTCACAATGAAACTGTAGATTGTATTTGCCATTTAATCACATCTATTAATCAGTATTTTCCATTCTTGAATGAAAACAATAATGAGTGGGTTGAAATCCATTCATAAAATACAAGCCAGCCAATTTTTCTGATGTAGATTTTGAGAATCTGACCGATATAACTTCTGACAGTCAACTAAGCCAAAAAATTAAAGAAGTTTCTCTTATTGCTTTTTATAGTAATTTACGCAAAGAATATCCAGAATTGTCCAAGGGGGCAATCAGAGTTCTGTTGCCATTCGCGATCACATACTTATGTGAAATTGGATTCTCACTTTACTCTGCAACAAAACCAAACTATCAAAAAGTATAAAGCATTTTATACTAATTATACATATATAATGCATATATATGATTTGATTATAAGTGTACTTTGAGATATATACACATATCTCAAAATACACTTATAATGAAATCATATATATGCTCATATATATGCATTATATATGTATAATATATTATAAAATGCTTTAATTATAATATATTATACATATATAGGAAATAAAAGTGTGTGTGTATATATATACACACACACATATTATATACACATGTATTACATGTATATGTGTGTATATATATATATATATATATATATATATATATAAACATAGAATGTGACGGCAGATAAGAACCATTCGGCCCATCTAGTCTCCCCAATTTTCTAAATACTTTCATTAGTCCCTGGCCTTATCTTATATCTAGGATAACCTCTACCACTTCAGCTGGAAGGCTATTCCATGCATCCACTACCCTCTCAGTAAAGTAATACTTCCTGATATTATTTTAATGTATATACATACATACACACATATTGTGTGTGCGCATATATATATATATATATATATATATATATACACACATACACACACACATTTATTTTATATACACTGCTCAAAAAAATAAAGGGAACACTTAAACAACACAATGTAACTCCAAGTCGATCACACTTCTGTGAAATCAAACTGTCCACTTAGGAAGCAACACTGAGTGACAATCAATTTCACATGCTGTTGTGCAAATGGGATAGACAACAGGTGGAAATTATAGGAAATTAGCAAGACACCCCCAATAAAGGAGTGGTTCTGGAGGTGGTGACCACAGACCACTTCTCAGTTCCTATGCTTCCTGGCTGATGTTTTGGTCACTTTTGAATGCTGGCGGTGCTTTCACTCTAGTGGTAGCATGAGACGGAGTCCACAACCCACACAAGTGGCTCAGGTAGTGCAGCTCATCCAGGATGGCACATCAATGCGAGCTGTGGTAAGAAGGTTTGCTGTGTCTGTCAGCATAGTGTTCAGAGCATGGAGACGCTACCAGGAGACAGGCCAGTACATCAGGAGATGTGGAGGAGGCCGTAGGAGGGCAACAACCCAGGAGCAGGACTGCTACCTCCGCCTTTGTGCAGGGAGGAACAGGAGGAGCACTGCAAAATGACCTCCAGCAGGCCACAAATGTGCATGTGTCTGCTCAAACGGTCAGAAACAGACTACATGAGGGTGGTATGAGGGCCCGACGTCCACAGATGGGGGTTCTGCTTACAGCCCAACACCGTGCAGGACTGTTTGGTATTTGCCAGAAAACACCAAGATTGGCAAATTCGCCACTGGCGCCCTGTGCTCTTCACAGATGAAAGCAGGTTCACACTGAGCACATGTGACAGACGTGACAGAGTCTGGAGACGCCATGGAGAACGTTCTGCTGCCTGCAACATCCGCCAGCATGACCGGTTTGGCAGTGGGTCAGTAATGGTTTGGCAGTGGGTCAGTAACGGTATTGTGTATTTTCTGGCTTCCTTGACCTCGGCTTTCCCTTTGACCATTCTCTGTCTCTAGCGTATTAGTCCGGCCATTCTAAGGTCCGGTTTACGCTCTGTCCTTTTACTTTCCTTTTCTTCCCTATGTATATGTTTACATAGTTTCTGCGTGCTGGACCACACTAGTAGTCGTGATATTGGGATTAAACTGATAAGAATAGTACTACTTAACACACCACTCCTATCTGGTGGCACATTAGATTGCACGCGCAGTGCCCCAAATTTGAAGAAGGAGGACCGACCAAGCATCTTTTTCCATCTCCCGGTTCCTAAAATCTATGCCATATACACATCCCCTGATGGGGACGTAACAGGGATTAAACGGATAAGAATAGTACTACTTAACAAACCTTATAATAACGCAGAGAGAGGCAATGCAGAGAGAGGAGTCTGAAGAAGAGGAGTCAGAGGAGGAAGGTGGCTTTGAGGAGGTGGAAGACCAAACACAGCAGGCGTCCCAGGGGGCTTGTTGTCACCTTTCGGGGACCCTTGGTGTTGTATGTGGCTGGGTGGAGGAAGAGACCTTCAATGACATCAGTGAGGACAAGGAACGGACATGGCTAGCTTGGTATCCAACCTTGTGCAAATGGGGAGTTTGCGGTTGTGCAAATGGACTGTTTGCGGTTGTTTGCGGTGCGTTAAACAGGGAGTTTGGTCTGTCACTGTGAAGCGGGCGTAACCCTTACACTACCTGATCGATACAACATCATACCTGATGTTTTAAAGCACGTTATTCCAAACAATTTAGGAATGTTAGGTGATTTATGCCCTTTATGGATTAAAACCAGACTCTGCATCAACTATGTAATTTTCCATGGGAGTTTTGCCATGGATCCCCCTCCGGCATGCCACAGTCCAGGTGTTAGTCCCCTTGAAACAACTTTTCCATCACTATTGTGGCCAGAAAGAGTCCCTGTGGGTTTTAAAATCCGCCTGCCTATTGAAGTCTATGGCGGTTAGCCCGGTTCGCGAACATTTGCAGAAGTTCGCGTTCGCCGTTCGCGAACCGAAAATTTTATGTTCGCGACATCACTACAGAAGAGTAAACAATTTATGAGCAAAAAATTTCAAAATGCTAATGAATAAGCCACAGAGGCTTCTTACAGAGTGAATTACCACATAGCACTTGCAGGAGAAGCACACACAATTGGGGAATCACTAATAAAACCATGTGCCAAAGAAATAGTGTCATGTATTTTAGGTGAGAAGTTGAGTAAAACAATTGAAGCTGTGACACATTCCAACAACACAGTTTTGCGCCATATTCATGATATTGCTGATAACATTCATACTGAACTAATTTCTCGACTGCATCAATGTGATGGATACTCACTGCAATTAGATGAGTCCACAGATGTTGCAGGACTTTCAGTTTTGTTGGTTTTTGTTATATATAATTTTGACAAACAGATTGAAGAAGACTTGCTTCTGTGTGAAATTTTGTAAACTCATACCACTGGTGAGAACATCTGTATCCAGAAGTTCATGAACACACACAGTATAAATTGGGACAAATATGTAGATGTGTGCAGTGATGGTGCCAAAGCAATGGTTGGGAAAGTGGCAGGCACTGTGACACGAATAAGAACTGTTCAAAAAACAGCACCAGTTCTCACTGTGTTCTTCACAGACATGCGCTGGTAGCCAAAAATATTTAAATCTCACTTAAAACTGTGCTAGAATAATCGGTACAGATTATTAATTTTATAAAAAGTCGACCATTACAGTCAACTATTTAAAATAATATGTGAAGATATGGGTAGTCACCACTCTGCTCTGTTTTAGCATTCAGAAGTCTGTTGGCTATCACAAGGTAAAGTCCTTGTTAGAATGTTTGAATTGCGTCAAGAGTTGTTTGCATATTTCCAGGATCATAAATTTGGATTATCTTATCGATTAACAAACACTCTGTGGTTATCCAAAGAAGCATATCACTCCAAGGAAAAACACTAATATTTTGAATGTGTCACGGGTTGCGGTACGGAGACTGGGACCCCTGAGTGCCTGATGAAAAGATGAGAGTCTTCAGCGTGGAAGTGGATTATCAGGGCCTGGTGCAGGATAACCACATGCCCCCTGGTGTTGAGCGTTTGATATGTTTGATATGTTTGATATGATGATATGCAAACCTCCCAGGAACTGGATAGGGGAGCTCTGCAGCAGACATGTATCCAGTACAGAAACAAGGCAAGACTAGGACAGGCGAACAAGAAACCAAGACAAGACTAGAAGAACCCAGAACCGGAGCAGGACAGAGAGCAGAACCCAAAACATGTACACAAGACATGAGGGAAACATGAACAGGGCAGGACAGGACTGTACATGAACTGGGAAGACAAAATAAAACAAGACAAGAGATACGAGGCAAAACAAGAGGAGACAAAACTAAGTACTATATATGTAAAACATTGGAGAGTTAGACATACATTAATGGCATAGATGTATGCAGCCCACCACTGCGGCAAAGTACTCCAATTACGGTGGGTTCCTAACTGCCTAGATATGCATGACTAAATAAACAATAATCAAACACACACAGCACTTACCTGCAAGAAAGGGGCAGAGGACTTGTAACAACTGCCTGCAGGAGCCAACTGAAACAAAAGAATTAATGGAAAAGGAAAGGGTGTGGCAACATAAAATAAACATTTAAAGGAATCCAAGAGACTGGGAATTCCAGGAACGGAATCCAAGAATGAAGCCAGAAAACCCAGCATAAAGAAAACCAGACACAGAAGAGAAAACCAGAAAAACCAAGAAAAACTAAACAAGAATTGTAAACAGAGTACTGGATACCAGAAGCCAAGGCCAGACAACTCTGCAGAACAGGATAGGATGTGACAAATATTTTCACTGTCTCGTAAGCTGCAGTTTTGGACCTAATTTGATTAGAAAAATAATTTGAACTCTTTGCAAACACTTAAGGGTTTTCTTGAAGAATCAGAAATTTAACTTGAAGATAAAATTCACAATGAAACTGTAGATTGTATTTGCCATTTAATCACATCTATTAATCAGTATTTTCCATTCTTGAATGAAAACAATAATGAGTGGGTTGAAATCCATTCATAAAATACAAGCCAGCCAATTTTTCTGATGTAGATTTTGAGAATCTGACCGATATAACTTCTGACAGTCAACTAAGCCAAAAAATTAAAGAAGTTTCTCTTATTGCTTTTTATAGTAATTTACGCAAAGAATATCCAGAATTGTCCAAGGGGGCAATCAGAGTTCTGTTGCCATTCGCGATCACATACTTATGTGAAATTGGATTCTCACTTTACTCTGCAACAAAACCAAACTATCAAAAAGTATAAAGCATTTTATACTAATTATACATATATAATGCATATATATGATTTGATTATAAGTGTACTTTGAGATATATACACATATCTCAAAATACACTTATAATGAAATCATATATATGCTCATATATATGCATTATATATGTATAATATATTATAAAATGCTTTAATTATAATATATTATACATATATAGGAAATAAAAGTGTGTGTGTATATATATACACACACACATATTATATACACATGTATTACATGTATATGTGTGTATATATATATATATATATATATATATATATATAAACATAGAATGTGACGGCAGATAAGAACCATTCGGCCCATCTAGTCTCCCCAATTTTCTAAATACTTTCATTAGTCCCTGGCCTTATCTTATATCTAGGATAACCTCTACCACTTCAGCTGGAAGGCTATTCCATGCATCCACTACCCTCTCAGTAAAGTAATACTTCCTGATATTATTTTAATGTATATACATACATACACACATATTGTGTGTGCGCATATATATATATATATATATATATATATATACACACATACACACACACATTTATTTTATATACACTGCTCAAAAAAATAAAGGGAACACTTAAACAACACAATGTAACTCCAAGTCGATCACACTTCTGTGAAATCAAACTGTCCACTTAGGAAGCAACACTGAGTGACAATCAATTTCACATGCTGAAAGGAGTGGTTCTGGAGGTGGTGACCACAGACCACTTCTCAGTTCCTATGCTTCCTGGCTGATGTTTTGGTCACTTTTGAATGCTGGCGGTGCTTTCACTCTAGTGGTAGCATGAGACGGAGTCCACAACCCACACAAGTGGCTCAGGTAGTGCAGCTCATCCAGGATGGCACATCAATGCGAGCTGTGGTAAGAAGGTTTGCTGTGTCTGTCAGCATAGTGTTCAGAGCATGGAGACGCTACCAGGAGACAGGCCAGTACATCAGGAGATGTGGAGGAGGCCGTAGGAGGGCAACAACCCAGGAGCAGGACTGCTACCTCCGCCTTTGTGCAGGGAGGAACAGGAGGAGCACTGCAAAATGACCTCCAGCAGGCCACAAATGTGCATGTGTCTGCTCAAACGGTCAGAAACAGACTACATGAGGGTGGTATGAGGGCCCGACGTCCACAGATGGGGGTTCTGCTTACAGCCCAACACCGTGCAGGACTGTTTGGTATTTGCCAGAAAACACCAAGATTGGCAAATTCGCCACTGGCGCCCTGTGCTCTTCACAGATGAAAGCAGGTTCACACTGAGCACATGTGACAGACGTGACAGAGTCTGGAGACGCCATGGAGAACGTTCTGCTGCCTGCAACATCCGCCAGCATGACCGGTTTGGCAGTGGGTCAGTAATGGTGTGGGGTGGCATTTCTTTGGAGGGCCGCACAGCCCTCTATGTGTTCGCCAGAGGTAGCCTGACTGCCATTAGGTACCGAGATGAGATCCTCAGACCCCTTGTGAGACCATATGCTGGTTTGGTTGGCCCTGGGTTCCTCCTAATGCAAGACAATGCTAGACCTCATGTGGCTGGAGTGTGTCAGAAGTTCCTGCAAGACGAAGGCATTGATGCTATGGACTGGCCCACCCGTTCCCCAGACCTGAATACAATTGAGCACATCTGGGACATCATGTCTCGCTCCATCCACCAACGTCACGTTGCACCACAGACTGTCCAGGAGTTGGCAGATGCTTTAGTCCAGGTCTGGGAGGAGATCCCTCAGGAGACCTTCCGTCATCTCATCAGGAGCATGCACAGGCATTGTAGGGAGGTCATACAGGCACGTGGAGGCCACACACACTACTGAGCCTAATTTTGACTTGTTTTAAGGACATTACATCAAAGTTGGATCAGCCTGTAGTGTGTTTTTCCACTTTAATTTTGAGTGTGACTCCAAATCCAGACCTCCATGGGTTGAAAAATTTCATTTCCATTTTTTTATTTCTGTGTGATTTTGTTGTCAGCATATTCAACTATGTAAAGAGCAAAGTATTTCAGAAGAATATTTAATTCATTCAGATCTAGGATGTGTTATTTTTGTGTTCCCTTTATTTTTTTCCAGCAGTGTATGTATATATATATATAAAAATTCTAAATTGAATAATTTTTTTAAATAAAAAACAAATAAAAATGCTAACTGTGGCCAGCGTTTGTGATTAAGTGGCTACTGCAAAAGACTGGAAATACCCCATTTGGAATACTCTGGGTTGTCTACATTTGAAAATGGTATGCCATGATGGGGTTATTTCACATTCCTGGGCTACCATATGGTCTCAAAAGGCAACACAGACCCAGCAAACCAATCTGGCAAACTGAATTGGGCAAGCCCTATATTGACCCTGTACCTGTACATAGGGGGTATTGTTATACTCAGGAGACTTTGTTGAACACAAATGGGAGTGTTTACAACAGTAAAACTTATCACGACGATCAAATCACCAGTAAAAGTGCAATTTTTGTGTAATAAAAATGCAAAAAACAAATATGAACGCTAACTTTACCAAGCGTTTGTGGCTGAGTGGCTACTACAAAAGACTGGACATACCTTATTTTGAATACTGTGGATTGTCTACTTTTACAAATGGTATGCCATGATGGGGTTAATTTTCATTCCTAGGCTGCTATACGATCTCAAAGGTAACATAGGCCCAGCAAAGCAATCTGGCAAATTTCAATGTGCAAACATGGAAATGGGGAAAGCCCTACATTTGACCCCTGTAAGTTTGCTAAACCCCATAAAACCTGTACATTGGGGGCACTGTTGTACTCAGAAGATGTTTCTATACACATATTGGTGTGTTCTTTGTCAGTAACACATACAGTAACTGAGAATCCATGCCTAAAGTACAAAGTGAGAGAAAAATAACACAAAAAAATTACCCTAAAGTTTGACAAAGTATGGTGGTAGAATTAGTGCATGAAAAGTGTTAAAATACCACCATTTTAAATACCCTCGGGTGTCCTTTTTTCAAAAATATATGGTTTGATGGGGGTAAATTACATTTGCCGGCTTCAGAAATGTCCCAAATAGGATGTGGGTGCATGATGACCAGCTGTGAAAATTACAAGTTGGAAAACTGGAATGTGCAAAATAATGTATTTTAGCCCCGAGAGAACACAACACACCTTTACATGAGGGGTATCATCGTACTCAGGAGATGTTGCTGAACACATATTGGGGTGTTATTTGGCAGTAACCCTTAAAGTTCTCTGTACATGTATTCTTAAATTGTGTGTCTTAAAAATGTGTGTCAAAAAATCACCAAATATTATTTTTATTTTTTTAATTGGCATAGATTGGTGGTAAAATGGTTGCAAGAAAAGAGTCAAAATAAGTTTAATACCTTAGCTTGTCTTCTTTTAAAAAATATATACATGTGAAGGGTTTTTTAGGGATTCCTGACAGATATCAATGTTACAGATATCAATGTTACACTTGCGTTAATTTTGAAAAAAAAAATGGTTTGGAAATAGCAAAGTGCTACTTGTACTTATAGCCCTATAAAAACAATAAAAGGCTGCGCACAAAAAATAAATAAATAAATAAAGTCCAATTAGAATAAAATAAAATAAAGAAAGTCCAATTGGTTTGTTCTTACTGGTGTCCTTGATTGGTGAGGTCTTCTATTTATTGTGGTGGTTTCACTTAATAAAAGATAAAAAAAAGGGGGACAACCAATGGTGTAGTATGTAAAATTCAAGTCTAAAGGTAAAAATAATGGTATAAAACTCACATTTACCAGAGCTAATGTCCAGCTCTGGAATGAAGCGCGTACAGCGGTTTAATCCCCGCTTGTGGGAAATAGGGCAGGTTCCTCTCCGTGAATGGTATCCAATTCTCGGGATAAAACAAACAGCCAATAGTGCTCACTGTATGGCAAATAATGATAAAATAATAAAAGAAATGTACTTACAAAGTAAGAGCAGACGCACTGCTCTTTGATGACAGCTTGGGTGGATTGATCCCCACCTACGGATTTCTTTGGGTACAGGAAACTTCCAGGAATTTTTAAGGTTTTTTTAAAACCAGTTAAAAAAAAAGATTAAAATAACAATAAAAGGGCCAGGGTAAATGAGAAAAGTATGTGTCTATAAAAAAAGATAATTGGCACAAACAAATGACCAATAATACTTTAATATATATAAAAACACAATATTCAAATATCCATAACGCGTTTCGTCACAAAAAGGACTTTTTCAAATGGAATAACATAGTTTACCTGGCACATAGATGTTATATAGGAACATAATTAGTTGAATTTTGGCGCCAAAACTTGGTTCAGCCAATCAAAATTAAAAACATGTATACAGCTTTAAATTTTGAAAATAACATAATAAGCATAAACTTTATAATAATACAGCTTGGTTGTAATACATTAAAATCAAAAACGAGGGTAGGAAAGTATAGTTTTAGAGGGTTTAAAGAGGTCACATGACCGGCGGCACTTCCGCATTTCGGAAGTGCCGCCGCAATGATCTATGGGAAATGTAGTTTGTGAATGTGCCGCGAATGACGGCCGATCAGAACTTGTTTTTTCTTACCTATGTGGCCACCCTATTGTAGCCCAATGCCAATGTAGGTTTTTTTTTATTCAAAACGAGAGGGCTAACTTTCTAATTTAAATGTAGAAAGGATGGTCACATGGTATTCGGCTAGCATAGTCGAAATGCTTATTGGGAAATGTAGTTAGGGAAATAACATTTAAGTAGATAATAAGATAAAATAAAACACTCTAGAAGGATATTGGAAAAGTAAAAGAAAATAATAAAAAAGAAAACATGGTAAATACACAAAATATAAAAGGAGCTAAGTAATAATAAAAGTTAAAATCTATCTTATATTAAAATGCAAATTAAAGGGACAGATTTAATAAAATATAATAATTAAAAAAATAAAACTTTTAAAAAAGAATAATAATAAAACCATAGTTTAAAGGTACAGGCATCAGATAACCTAAAATTCATAAAAAGTTATATAAGTCAAAATCTGCGTTGAGGCCATGGGATATAAGAGTCTGAAGTTTATACACCCATTCCATCTCTGTTTTTCCAAGTAGTTTTTTTATATCACCTCCTCGCCAGGAGGTAGAACATTTTTTTATAGACGGGGATCTTTGTTGTGCATAATAAAATGTTTGGATACTGTGTGATTTAGGTATCCATTTCTAATATTTCTGCAATGTTCGCTCAGTCTTATCTTTAAGCACCTTGTGGTCATCCACACGTATTGGAGGCCACATGGGCATTCGAGCAGATAAATAACATTTTTCGTATGGCAGCTTATAAAGTCATAAATATCATACACTTTTTTGGTTCGATTTGACATAAATTTTGTAATTTTTGGTAAAATGACATGATCCACAGTTTTACATACAATGCATTGTTTACATCTAAAAAAACCTTTCGTCTGAGGAAAAAATGATAGATTTTTTTGGAGGAGATTTTTTGGTAAAATTTGTGGTTAAGATAGATTTAAAATTAGGTGTTCCTCTAAAAACAATGTTTGGATGAGTAGGTATAATGGGATTAAGTATCTCATCATGTTTAAGTATGTGCCAATGTTTTCTTATTATTTTTTTACCATCATTACTTTTATTATTGAAATTAAAAATAACTGGAAGTGATATAGTTTCGTTGTTTTCTTTATTTTTATATATCAGGAGTTCTTTTCGTTCTTTTTGTTTGACTGTATTAATTGTGATATTCAGATCTTGTTCTGAATATTTTTTTTCAATAAATTTATTTTTTAAAAACTCTGCTTGTTCATTAAAATCTGTGAGTTCTGAGCAATTTCTGCGAAGGCGTAAGAACTGGCTTTTTGGGGCACTCTCTAGCCACGGCTTATAGTGACAACTAGATCTATCTATAGCCGTGTTTACACATACTTTTTTGAAGAAGGTTTTTGTTTGGAGTTGTCCATTATTAATAAAAATATTTAGGTCTAAAAAGTTGATTGTTTGTTTACTGAATTCATGTGTAAGAATAATACCCCTATTGTTGGTATTTAAATGATTAATAAAATCCATAAGAGATTTTTCAGGTCCATCCCAGATAAAAAAGAGGTCATCTATATATCTGAAATAGGAGACTAGGTTTGCCAGCCAGGTATGATTGCCCCATATGGCTTCGTTTTCCCAATCAGCCATAAACAGATTGGCATAACTGGGGGCAAACCTAGTCCCCATAGCAGTACCTCTTCTTTGTAAGTAAAAAGAATCCAAAAACCAAAAATAATTGTTGTTTAAAATAATATTGATACCTTCTATTATAAAACCAATTTGAATGTCAGGAATCCTAGCTTCTTGGGTTAAAATTTCTTTTATAGCTTGACAACCAATATCATGAGGGATAATGGTGTAAAGGGACTGGACATCACATGTGACTAATATAAAATTCTTATTCCAAGTAAAATCGTTTAAAATTTTTAAAAGTGACATGGAGTCTTTTAAATATGATTTCATAAGTTTAACCGAAGGCTGGAGAAGGGTATCTATATATTGGGAAAGATTACTTAAAAGTGAGCCTATCCCAGAAACGATTGGTCTTCCTGGGGCATGTTGTTTATTTTTATGAATTTTAGGAAGAAAGTAGATGACAGGGGTGATTGGATATTCTTTGTTTAAAAAGTTATATTCATGCTTATTTAAAATTTTTAAATCTAGACCTTTATTAAGAAAATTAAGTAAAATGGTTTGGATACTTTTAATCGGATCAATTGGAAGTTGTTCATAAACATTTCGGTCTTTCAATTGCCTATGAGCTTCATCTATATACATTTTACTAGACTGAATAACTACTCCTCCCCCCTTGTCAGCTGGTTTGATGACAATATCTCGATCTTTTTGGAGTTCTTTGATAGCCTGTCTTTCACTATTTGTGAGATTATTGGGGTCATATTTTTTGTATTTAATTTTTTCTAAATCTTTAAGAACAAGTTTTTCAAATAAAATCAAAGGAGCTGATTTAAAATGGGATGGATAAAATTTAGATTTTTCTCTAAGATGTGTGTTTAAAAAATTGGGTGTCTCTGAGGGGGAGGGTAAAATAGATGGGGCGGATTCTTCATCATTTTTACTTATAAAAAATCTTTTCAATGTAGCCTTTCTAACAAATTTATTTACATCGAGAAAAGCTTGAAATGAATTAAAAGAAGAGGTGGGGGCAAATTTGAGACCTTTGCTTAAAACAGACAGTTGTGCAGCTGATAAAACTTTTTGAGAAAGATTAAAAATGCCATTACAAGAATTAGTAGAGGGTGTTATTGTCTTTCCAATCTTTCTCTTTTGTTCCCTTCTTCCGCTTTGTCTTCCTCTAGGTTTAAAGTTCTTTTTTGGGAGCGTGATGGGTATGGTGTCTGGGCTAGCGCGGGTTGGTGAGTGCGTATCTCTAAAAAATGGTCCTCGTTATCAAAGTCAGAGTCGACTGATAATAGTTGGTATCTGTTAGTATGGTTAGGAATAGTGGGTGATTTTGAGTAATTGGCATACTCATTGTGTTCGTTTGTGTACCTGGATCTTTGTGGTTTTGGTGAAAAATGGAAACCAGAAGAATTTTGATATTTAGGTGATTGAGGTATAGGATTATAGTTAGCGTGGGGGAATTTTCTTTGTTTATACGAGGGTAGTGGGTATGTATTCCTTTTATTTTGATAGGGTGATTTAGAAGGGGCGTGATTTTGGTGGGAAGACGTATATTGTGGTCTTATTGTGGACGGGGATTGGTGATAGAGTCTTTGTGTAGCATAATTACGATATTTGGAAGGTGGTTGGTATGTTACATTGTTGTGAGGATGAGAGTCATTATACACATGGTTTTGATGGTTAGGTCTGGGAGGGTAATTTTCTGAAGTGTACTTTTTTTTAAGATGATAAGTTCTTACTTGTTTACTGGAGTAATCAGTTTTGTCTCTAATGTATTTTTTAATTTTCAAATGTTTTTGGTCGACTTCAACTTTTTCAATTTTATTCTGGATTAGTACAGAATTTTGTTTATAAGCCTTCGTTTCAGTAAATGGTCCGAGTTTCTCTCGGAGATCATTTATTTCAATATCTAGAATAGATAATTTTTTGCTTTTTTTAATTATTAATGTCTCCATTAGGCCAAAAGTACATAATTCTAGTTTGCTATTCCATTCTTCCATGAACTCAAGATCATCTTGGTCAGAGGTGGGCAATTTAAGGAGTCTTAATCCACGAGGAGTAATTTGTTCATCTATGTATTTTTTGAAAGTGGCAATTTCCCATTTAAGTTTAATCTCTGTAGATAAGGCTCTTTCTAATTTCATAAATAAATCTTGTTGGTTAGAGTAATGGGGAGTTATTTGTATAGAATTGATTGCCTCTGTATTAAATACATTATTAACATCAATTGTATATTTATTCCTGAATTCAAAGATAGACATTTTTAAAAGTTAAAAAGCAGCTATCCCAAAAGGGAATTTGAAGAGATAATAATAAAAAAGAGGAGTGAGATAGCGCTAAGTAACTATAGGCAGCAACCTTAAAAGGGAATCCCTCAAACCCTTTAAAACAAGATACAATAAAAACAATAAAAGGCTGCGCACAAAAAATAAATAAATAAATAAAGTCCAATTAGAATAAAATAAAATAAAGAAAGTCCAATTGGTTTGTTCTTACTGGTGTCCTTGATTGGTGAGGTCTTCTATTTATTGTGGTGGTTTCACTTAATAAAAGATAAAAAGAGAAAAAAAAGGGGGACAACAAATGGTGTAGTATGTAAAATTCAAGTCTAGAGGTAAAAATAATGGTATAAAACTCACATTTACCAGAGCTAATGTCCAGCTCTGGAATGAAGCGCGTACAGCGGTTTAATCCCCGCTTGTGGGATATAGGGCACGTTCCTCTCCGTGAATGGTATCCAATTCTCGGGATAAAACAAACAGCCAATAGTGCTCACTGTATGGCAAATAATGATAAAATAATAAAAGAAATGTACTTACAAAGTAAGAGCAGACGCACTGCTCTTTGATGACAGCTTGGGTGGATTGATCCCCACCTATGGATTTCTTTGGGTACAGGAAACTTCCAGGAATTTTTAAGGTTTTTTTTAAAACCAGTTAAAAAAAAAGATTAAAATAACAATAAATGGGCCAGGGTAAATGAGAAAAGTATGTGTCTATAAAAAAAGATAATTGGCACAAACAAATGACCAATAATACTTTAATATATATAAAAACACAATATTCAAATATCCATAACGCGTTTCGTCACAAAAAGGACTTTTTCAAATGGAATAACATAGTTTACCTGGCACATAGATGTTATATAGGAACATAATTAGTTGAATTTTGGCGCCAAAACTTGGTTCAGCCAATCAAAATTAAAAACATGTATACAGCTTTAAATTTTGAAAATAACATAATAAGCATAAACTTTATAATAATACAGCTTGGTTGTAATACATTAAAATCAAAAACGAGGGTGGGAAAGTATAGTTTTAGAGGGTTTAAAGAGGTCACATGACCGGCGGCACTTCCGCATTTCGGAAGTGCCGCCGCAATGATCTATGGGAAATGTAGTTTGTGAATGTGCCGCGAATTACCTTGATTTTTCTTACCTATGTGGCCACCCTATTGTAGCCCAATGCCAATGTAGGTTTTTTTTATTCAAAACGAGAGGGCTAACTTTCTAATTTAAATGTAGAAAGGATGGTCACATGGTATTCGGCTAGCATAGTCGAAATGATTATTGGGAAATGTAGTTAGGGAAATAACATTTAAGTAGATAATAAGATAAAATAAAACACTCTAGAAGGATATTGGAAAAGTAAAAGACAATAATAAAAAAGAAAACATGGTAAATACACAAAATATAAAAGGAGCTAAGTAATAATAAAAGTTAAAATCTATCTTATATTAAAATGCAAATTAAAGGGACAGATTTAATAAAATATAATAATTAAAAAAATAAAAATAAAACTTGTAAAAAAGAATAATAATAAAACCATAGTTTAAAGGTACAGGCATCAGATAACCTAAAATTCATAAAAAGTTATATAAGTCAAAATCTGCGTTGAGGCCATGGGGTATAAGAGTCTGAAGTTTATACACCCATTCCATCTCTGTTTTTCCAAGTAGTTTTTTTATATCACCTCC
Organism: Pelobates cultripes; assembly: GCA_933207985.1. Taxonomy (NCBI): domain Eukaryota; kingdom Metazoa; phylum Chordata; class Amphibia; order Anura; family Pelobatidae; genus Pelobates; species Pelobates cultripes. Next base: position 151,020,271 of record OW240913.1, on the reverse strand, counting down.
TCGCCAGGAGGTAGAACATTTTTTTATACCGATACATTTTAATAGACGGGGATCTTTGTTGTGCATAATAAAATGTTTGGATACTGTGTGATTTAGGTATCCATTTCTAATATTTCTGCTATATCATTTCCAGTTATTTTTAATTTCAATAATAAAAGTAATGATGTTAAAAAAATAATAAGAAAACATTGGCACATACTTAAACATGATGAGATACTTAATCCCATTATACCTACTCATCCAAACATTGTTTTTAGAGGAGCACCTAATTTTAAATCTATCTTAACCACAAATTTTACCAAAAAATCTCCTCCAAAAAAATCTATCATTTTTTCCTCAGACGAAAGTTTTTTTTAGATGTAAACAATGCATTGTATGTAAAACTGTGGATCATGTCATTTTACCAAAAATTACAAAATTTATGTCAAATCGAACCAAAAAAGTGTATGATATTTATGACTTTATAAGCTGCCATACGAAAAATGTTATTTATCTGCTCGAATGCCCATGTGGCCTCCAATACGTGGGGATGACCACTGAGCGAACATTGCAGAAATATTAGAAATGGATACCTAAATCACACAGTATCCAAACATTTTATTATGCACAACAAAGATCCCCGTCTATTAAAATGTATCGGTATAAAAAAATGTTCTACCTCCTGGCGATGAGGTGATATAAAAAAACTACTTGGAAAAACAGAGATGGAATGGGTGTATAAACTTCAGACTTTTATACCCCATGGCCTCAACGCAGATTTTGACTTATATAACTCTTTATGAATTTTAGGTTATCTGATGCCTGTACCTTTAAAATATGGTTTTATTATTATTCTTTTTTACAAGTTTTATTTTTATTTTTTTAATTATTATATTTTATCAATCTGTTCCTTTAAATTGCATCATAATATAAGATAGATTTTATCTTTATTTAGCTCCTTTTATATTTTGTGTATTTACCATGTTTTCTTTTAGTGTTTTATTCTATTTTATTTCATCACCCATTCAACTACATTTCCCAATAAGCATTTCGGCTATGCTAGCCGAAAACCATGTGACCATTCTTTTAATATGAAAATTAGAGAGCTAGCCCCTTCGTTTTGATTTAAAAAAAACCTATATTGAAATGTGCTGCAATATAGTGGCCCCAAAAGAAAAAAGAACTAAGTTTTGATCGACCGCCATTCGCGGCATATACACCAACTACATTTCCCACAAATCATTGCGGCGGCACCTCCGAAATGCGGAAGTGCCGCCGGTCACGTGACTCTTTTAAGACCTTTAAAATTACCCTTTCCCACCCTCGTTTTTGATTTTAATGTGCTGTAATCAAGCTGCATTGTTATAAAGTTTAAGCTTATTATGTTATTTTCGAAATTTAAAGTTGTATACATGTTCTTATTGTTGATTGGCTGAACTAAGTTTTGGCGCCAAATTTCAACTAATTATGCTCCTATATAACATCTATGTGCCAGGTAAACTATGTTATTCCATTTGAAAAAGTCCTTTTGTGACGAAACGCGTTATGGATATTTGAAATATTGTGTTTTTATATATATTAAAGTATTATTGGTCATTTGTTTTTGCCAATTATCTTTTTTATAAGACACATACTCTTCTCATTTACCCTGGCCCTTTTATTGTTATTTTAAATACCTTCTTTTTTTAACTGGTTTTAAAAAAAACCTTAAAAATTCCTGGAAGTTTCCTGTACCCAAAGAAATCCGTAGGTGGGGATCAATCCACCCAAGCTGTCATCAAAGAGCAGTGCGTCTGCTCTTACTTTGTAAGTACATTTCTTTTATTATTTTATCATTATTTGCCATACAGTGAGCACTATTGGCTGTTTGTTTTATCCCGAGAATTGGATACCATTCACGGAGAGGAACCTGCCCTATATCCCACAAGCGGGGATTAAACCGCTGTACGCGCTTCATTCCAGAGCTGGACATTAGCTCTGGTAAATGTGAGTTTTATACCATTATTTTTACCTCTAGACTTGAATTTTACATACTACACCATTGGTTGTCCCCCTTTTTTTTCTCTATTTATCTTTTATTAAGTGAAACCACCACAATAAATAGAAGACCTCACCAATCAAGGACACCAGTAAGAACAAACCAATTGGACTTTCTTTATTTTATTTTATTCTAATTGGACTTTATTTATTTATTTATTTTTTGTGCGCAGCCTTTTATTGTTTTTATTGTATCTTGTTTTAAAGGGTTTGAGGGATTCCCTTTTAAGGTTGCTGCCTATAGTTACTTAGCGCTATCTCACTCCTCTTACTTATAGCCCTATAACTTTCCAAAAAAAAGCTAAGAACATGTTCACATTGGGCCTTTCTAAACTCAGGACAAAATTTAGAAACTATTCAGTATGGGTGTTTTTTGGCGGTTGTAGATGCGTAACAGATTTTGGGGGTTTAAAGTTCGAAAGTGTTTTTTTTTTATCATATTTTATGATTTTTTTTACAATAAATTATATGATATGATGAAAATAATGATATCTTTAGAAAGAACATTTAACCCCTTAACATTTAACCCCTTAATGGCGTTCTATGCTGTCCCCATTATAAGGGGCTTTAAAGCCGTTGCAGCGGCATAGAACGTCGTAACGGCTTTCTACCCCAGGAGCTCCGGTGGACTTACCTCCGCTGCGATCCTCTTCGGGAGTACTGCCTGACAGCCCAGGCAGCCCTCCCACAGCAAATCAGGCCCCCTTGGGGCATGTGATCGCTCTCAAAGAGCGATCACATGGCCCCCTATAGCTGGCTGTGGATGTGCCTGCAGGTGGACTGTCTGGACTGTCAGATAGCTCCCCTGCTGGTGGGTAGTATAAAAAAAAATAATTAAACATGTTTAAAATAAAATAAATGTGAAATAAATATATATATTATATAATATACATCATATATATGTAACGCCATACGTAGTGTATTTTAATGTTAATATAAGTACATATATTAGTATTAAAATACACTTAGAATGAAGTTACATATATATATATATATAATACATATATATATATATATATATATACACACACACACATATATTATTACAATAATGAATAAATAAAATAATAAAATAAATAAAATATTTTTTTAAAGTTAAAATAAATTATGTATACATATGTAATTTAATTTAACTGTATTTTGTTATTAATATATAAATATATATATAAAATACAAATAACCACAAATATATATATATATATATATATATATATATATATATATAGATAGATAAAGGAAAATTTATTCCTACTTACCCTAATTTTCTTTTCCTGTTCATAGGCCATGGCAGCACAACAATGGGTAGCTCCTCCCTATCCATAACCAGACAGGAACCTAATTAAAACAGAAGGTATAAGTAACCCCTCCTACCCCTCCCACTCTCAGTCTTGTTTCCAGCAATATCCCAGGGCGAGATCTTTGTGCTGTCATGGGCTATGACCAGGAAAAGAAAATTACGGTAAGTAGGAATAGATTTTCCTTTTTCCTGGCCATATCCATGGCAGCACAACAATGGATAATCCCCACGCAATAACCAAGGGAGGGAAAGAAGTACACAAGACTTCCAAAATATAAATGCATATTGACAACACACACCTCATAAGGACATTGGAAATGAAAAACTGATTACCCACTATTGGCCCATCACCAACTTGGCAAATTGACCAACTCAAATGTACCCCCCAAAAAATGTTTTAAAATTGACTGAGGACCAAGCAGCCGTTTACCTACAAGTTCCAGGGAAACTTGGCCACCGATGCTCAAGAGGGAGAAATGGCTCTAGAGAGCAAACAGACCTTTAAGTACTGTAACCCCTAGGGCTTAGTAGCCTAAGGACAGCCAAAACTATCCATCTGCTGATGCCTTATATAGAGGTTTTAAGATCTTTATGGTCTATTAGTAAAGATAAACAGACTATCAGAAGAAATCCAGAAAGCGGATCTATAGACATCTATCTAGGACAGGAGGAGAAAGTTTTATTACATTCTACATTCTAATCAATAGGCTTTAGATATATTGTGGAAGGCAGTAAAGGGTTCTATGTAAAATATTGCTTGAGGATCTAATATCACTGATAGAGCTAACTTAATATTAAGCAGTTGTGGAGTGATATACTCTCATGGTTGAAAGGGGTGAAGATTTCAGAGCCCTAAAAAGAAGAACAGGGAAGAATTCCACAGGAAGCAATGGTTAACCGTGGGAGCATAATACAGCTGACAGAAATTTAGATACTTCCATATCAAAGCCCTGCCAAGAAAAGAGAGATCAAAGAGTGCTGAGACATATCTCTGAGGTGATGTGGCTAATTCCTAGATGAGTCCTGGATTGAAGAAGTTCGAACCTCCTTGGTAGAGTGAATGATCACTAATTAAAAATAGACCAGGAAAAAAGGCATCTCAACTCTGTAAGGTAGCCAAGGATATACGTTTTTCATGGCCTTCAGAAGGGTATTAATTACTGTAGTTTAAAAACTCTTATATTTAAGCCCTTCTTACAATATTGAAACCTTCAGAATGAGGGAAGTAGCACAGGACCTGATGGAAGAGGGAAGAACTCTTTTGGGAGATCCCATGGAGGAAGTAGTGGAAATCATGGACTGGATACCAATATGGAATAGTCAGGATGATTGATATTGGCTCTTGCAACCTATGCAAAAGAGAAGTGTTGGATGTTAAGGGTGTCTGAAAAACATCTGGTGTGAGGCAAAGGATACATGGCAATAAGCATACTGCAATCTATAGACATCATCCAATGTACTAGAAATACTACCTTTATATTTAAAAATATTCAAGAATCCTGTAAACTAGAATGGATTTCCAACACCTGTTAGAAACAGAAGAAACAGATTCTTTGTTTTATAGTTGCTTTAAAAAAATGCAAACTACATAGGCTTATTAGTTAAAGACTATTTCCGGTTTAATTACTTATAAATTATCAACAGACAAAGGCAATTTATCTCTGATATGCTCCTCCAAATTATCCATACCAATCCTTAGAGACAGGGGGGACATGATAAAAATATTTAAATACCTAATGGGAATCAACACAGTAAAGGAGGAGACTATATTTAAAAGAAGAAAAACTACCACAACAAGAGGACATAGTCTTAAATTAGAGGGACAAAGGTTTAAAAATAATATCAGGAAGTATTACTTTACTGAGAGGGTAGTGGATGCATGGAATAGCCTTCCAGCTGAAGTGGTAGAGGTTGACATAGTAAAGGAGTTTACGCATGCGTGGCATAGGCATAAGGCTATCCTAACTATAAGATAAGGCCAGGGAATAATGAAAGTATTTAGAAAATTGAGCAGACTAGATGGGCCGAATGGTTCTTATCTGCCGTCACATTCTATGTTTCTATGTATATACACACACTTCATTCTATACACACACTGCATTCATTTTATACACACTGCATTCATTATATACACACACACTGCATTCACACAAACACACACACTCTGAATTCATTATATACACACTACACACAAACACGCACACACACTCTGCATTCATTATATACACACTACACAAACACACACACACTGCATTCATTATATACACATACATCACAAACACACACACACTGCATTCATTATATACACACTACACACACACACTGCGTTCATTCTATCCACACACACACTGCATTCATTATATACACACACTACACAAACACACACACACACTGCATTCATTATATGTGTCAATGGGCTTGTCTGTAGGGAGAGTGTGTGCGCATCAGTGAGCTTGTCTGTAGTGAGCGTGTGTGTGTGACAGTGAGCTTGTCTGTAGTAAGCTTGTGTGTGTATCAGAGTTTGTCTGTACTAAATTTGTGTGTCTGCCAGTAACCTTGTCTGTGTGTGTCATTGAGATTGTCTGTCAATGAGCCTATTTGTGTGCATCAGTAAGATTGTCTGTGTCTGTGTGTGAGTATGCTTTACTGTATAATTTAATTAACCTGAAAGGACTAATATTTTGAATTAGAAGAAGAAATGTATCAATAATATATATATATATATATATACACACATACACATACACATACATTAAAGGACCACTCTAGGCACCCAGACCACTTCAGCTTAATGAAGTGGTCTGGGTGCCTGGTCCAGCTAGGGTTAACCCATTTTTTTCATAAACATAGCAGTTTCAGAGTGCTATGTTTATGAATGGGATAAGCCTTCCCCTATTTCCTCTAGTGGCTGTCTCATTGACAGCCACTAGAGGCGCTTGCATGCTTCTCACTGTGATTTTCACAGTGAGAGCACGCCAGCGTCCATAGGAAAGCATTGATAATGCTTTCCTATGTGACCGGCTGAATGCGCGCGCAGCTCTTGCCGCGCGTGCGCATTCAGCCGACGGGGAGGAGAGAAGGAGGATCGGAGGAGGAGAGCTCCCCGCCCAGCGCTGGAAAAAGGTAAGTTTTTACCCCTTTCCCCCTTCCAGAGCCGGGCGGGAGGGGGACCCTGAGGATGGGGGCACCCTCAGGGCACTATAGTGGTCCTTTAATATATAACACCCTACATAGCACAATGACTTATGGGGCTGGCATAGATTTTTTTCCAGGGCTGCTTCGTATCCCCAGTCCGGCCCTGAGTGTGTGTATATAATGCAGTGTGTTTGTATAGTGTGTGCATATAATGCAGTGTGTGTGTTTGTATAGTGTGTGTATATAATGCAGTGTGTTTGTATAGTGTGTGTATATAATGCAATGTGTTTGTATAGTATGCAGTGTGTGTGTTTGTATAGTGTGTGTATATAATGCAATGTGTTTGTATAGTATGCAGTGTGTGTGTATTTGTGTGCATTGTATACACACGCACACACACACACACACACAATACAAACACACACACTGCATTATATACACAGTGTGTTTGTGTAGTGTATGTGTATATAATGGAGTGTGTGAGGGGGCATTTTTTATTAAATTATTATTATTTTTTTTATATTTAATTATTATTTATTTTTCTTGTCCCCCCTCCCAGCTTGTTACCTGGCCAGGGAGGGGGGATATAGCAGTCCCTGGTGGTCCAGTGGTATTGGCTGAGCTTTGGGGGGGGGTGGGCAGCAAGCGCTTACTCACCTCCCAGCAGCTCCTCCAGCTCCCCAGTCTCTCGCGGCCAACTCTCGCGGTGATCCATGGCAACGCTCTGACGGCCGCGGGTCTCGCGAGAGTTGCACTGGGGAGCTGGGGGAGCTGGAGGAGCTGCTGGGAGGTGAGTAAGCTCTTGCTGCCCGCAACCCCCCCTCCCCCCCAGGACCGCCAAGCTTGTAATGAGCCCGGCGGTCCTAGGAGGTATTATCGGCAATATCGGTATCTGAATTGGCCGATACCGATATTGCCGAAAATACCGAATATCGGCCGATTATATCGGTAAAACCGATAATCGGTCGATCCCTATTTCATATATATGAATAGTACAATTGACTCTGTCCTGAAGGGGTTAATTGTGAGAAAAACGGTATATAATATGTGTGGGTACAGTAAATGAGTAAGAGGAAAATTACAGCTAAACACAAACACCGCAAATATGTAAAAAGAGCTCTGGCCCTTAACGGTAAAAAAATTGAAAAACAGTCTGATCACTAAGGGGTTATATATTTCTTCATAATGTTAGGTATAAATATGAGGAATATAGGAAAAGAATTCCCATCTGCCCTGTAAAAACATGATATTTAATTAGTATGGGGGACTTAAAGGGACACTCCAGGCAATTGAAGTGGTCTGGGTGCTGTACCCCTACTGCACTTAGTGCTGCAATGTAAATCATTGCAGCTCTAAGTCTGCCCAGCTACTGGGGGTGCTTTCGGATTCATAACGGACTTTTGGTCCGTTATCTGACACTGGACGTCCTCACGGAGCTCTAGAGTAAGATTTTCCGCATAAGAAAGCATTGAATAATGCTTTCCTATGGGGAGCTCTAATGCGCGCGTGGCCATTGCCGTACATGAAATTAGGTCTCCCTTCTCCCGGCTGACGTCGGCGGGGGAGGATCGTGGGTGGGGCCTGACCCAGCGCCGAGGGACATCGGCGCTGGATTCAGGTAAGTAGCTGAGGGGGTTCTAACCCCTTCAGCAACATGGGATGGGTGACGCGAGGGAGGGGGGCACTGCAGGATCCTGCAGTGCCAGAAAAACGGGTTTGTTTTCCTGGCATTGGAGAGTTCCTTTAAGCAGAAAGATTTAAATGGCAAAACAAAAGCCTTGGCTACAGCCTGCTATAGTAGTTATGGTGCCAGAGGTGCCCTAGCACTAGCCTATTGTTAATAGTCAAACCATTTTAGAATGCTTTGACTTCTTAAATGGAGTCTGTCAGGTTCCGTTCCACACCGCCCAGTATTGGTAAGTATGATTCAGAACCTTTGGGCAGGTCTGAGAGAAAGCGATGCCCAAACTTAAAGCAAGACAGTACACCTTAGTCTGGGAAGAAGTGAAACTATTAAAAAACAGTTTACAATGAGGTGTATGGGGGCGGGGAACTCCTGTTACCATAGCACCTGCATTGCGCTGAAGTGGTTATAGTGCTGGTTAAGTTAAAATGAGCTTCAATATGTTTAAATGAAGTATTGCCATTTGGAATCCATGTAGTACACCCCATCTCCTGCAGAATGTTAGCTGTGCACACTCAGCTTTGTGCAGTCTAGGTATCTCTGGGCTTTTTATGAACTCTAAAGCTATTTGTAAACATGGACGAGGGGGGCAAGGTCCAGGCCGGTTTCTATGGTTACCGGACGCTAGTTTTCCATTTCCCCGGAGTATCCCGCCCCTCGCAGCTCTCCGCTCACGCTGACAGTGGTGGGATTGTATTTCCCGCTGTCACGGGACCTGTCAGCTGTCAGGCTAACCAGGAAGCTGCAAGATGGCGGCTGCGGCGGCTTACACAGACCTTCTGATCGGATGGTGCATTTTCGGGCTGCTGTTGCTGGTAGGCGCCATTGTATTGTGGCCGAGTAGAGCTGGAGCCCGTGTCATGTCCTAGCCACCTCTAGCATGGGCACTGTGCCAGCTGTAGAGACGGATCAGTGGCATGGCATGGCCAGTGCATGTCTCCTTCACCTCTCATGATGTTCGGAATGCGGCTGCCTGAGCGTCATGAGAATGGGATGGCAGCCCTGGCACCGAGTAAGGGCATGATAAGCTGGCACCCCTTCATGGGTGTACTATAGGCAGATCGCTGCCAGTCTACACATCATAATCTGAACACACATAGCCGTGCTGCCCACGTGTGTCTGCTCTGTGTACACTGTTACAGTATCCTGGGCAAGGAGAGCCCATAGGTAGCACCTCTACTGAACCACTTTCTGGATCCTCAGACTGCATTGAGGTGCCCATATAGTGTTTTGAGACTCATGGATCTTGCAGTTCAGCAACTACAGAACTGCATGTTTGTGGCTACTGCTGGGGTAAAACGTCTAAATTATAGAGAGCTGAATGTGGTAAACTACTTTTAAAAATAAAATAATTTAAAGGGGATAACTCCCTATTGGTGGTTACTATCGATGGGGTATAATCACTAAACCAGGGTAGGCAGAGGTACCTGTGGGGAATGTGGTAAATCCATATTTTGTCACTCTTGGTCCCATTGAAATAAAAGGAGAGGCATGGTGGGTATGGTAGCACTTCTCTTGCCTTATACGATAGATGCCATATTGGTAGGCTACTACTGGGGTAAAATCATTACAGAAAAGCTGACTGCCTATCTAATTGCAGCAATTGTTGAGCCCACTCTTTGACAACTTCTCATTGTATTCCGTGGAGAACTATGCAGTAGTGAGATAGTGTTCTATTTAAAGGACCACTATAGGCACACAGACCACTTCAGCTTAATGAAGTGGTCTGGGTGCCAGGTCCAGCTAGGTTTAACCCTTTTTGCAGTAAACATAGCAGTTTTAGAGAAACTGTTATGTTTACTTTAGGGTTAAACCAGCCTCTAGTAGCTGTCTCATTGACAGCCGCTAGAGGTGCTTCTCACTGTGATTTACAGAGAATGCTTTCCTATGAGACTGACTGAATGCGTGCACGGCTCTTGCCGCGCATGCGCATTCAGTCGATGAGGGAAGAGGGAGGAAGGAGAGTCCAAGCACCGAGAGAGCCCGCACTGGGAAAAAAGGTAAGGGATTAACCCCTTCCTCCCCCTTAGCGCCATGGAAGTGGGACCCTGAGGGTGGGGACACCCTCAGGGCACTATAGTGCCAGGAAAACGAGTATGTTTTCCTGGCACTACAGTGGTCCTTTAAACCTCAGACAACGGGCATATTGATACATAGTGCAGGGCGGTTTCTCTTACTTCCGGCTTTTACTCACAGTCTTCTCTTCTGTTCATGGTGCTTCAGCTGCTAGGAGTCACGTCATGTTGTACGTCGAAGCATGTGCAAGAGTGCAACACTGAAGTCTATGGACAATTTGTGATGGCTGCTGGAATTCAACAAAAAGTGACAGAGGGACTCCTCATTTTGTCAACTTCTGTCAAACTCAGACTTTACTAAAAGACAAAGTAATACTACTTTATCTTGTGATGCATTTGGATTGCATCGGAAATTTAATGAAATTCCAATGCAGTCTTAATCAGTATTTCGTAAAGATTATATCCATATAGAAAAGTGACAGATCCGCTTTAAGGGAGTACCAGATTTAAAAGTGTTGTGGAATGAACTTCGGTTTCTGGCAGAATGTGGGGCGCAGTTACCATCCATAGCATCCGTGAAATAGGTACCTCCATAAGCACCCCTAAACACTAAAATACTCATATAATCCTCTTAATTATACACTTTACTGGAGCAGAGGTCCTGTCCTACGCTGAAGAATTAATTGACTTTGAGAGCAGAAAGGACCTCTCACCTGAGATCCTTCTGTTCTACAACCATGCACTCTGTTGACTTTTAGTAGCTGGCACTAGCAGTATAAGAACATGTCACTGTAATTTATAAGGTTTGCACTGCTTGGGGAAACATCTCCAAACAGGGCCAATCATTTAAAGCTGCAGGAAAGTGTTAGTGTTGTAACACCCACCTCTGTAAGGCATCAGGGGAGCAGAGAGTCGGGAAAGTACCTGACAGATGCCCTTCAAAGAAATGCTATAGCGTTGGGAATACAAACATATTCCTAATGCCATAGGGTCCTGCTACCTATCAAGGTTTCCTCCGGTTATGTAAGGGTATGAAAGATGATTACCTTTTTAAGTCCAAGCCGTGCTGCAGTCCTTGTTACCGCTCTCTCTGCCGCCCTGCACTTTCAGCCGAGATCTTATGTTTATCATCTTAGCTAATCCAATGCTTCCTAATAGGGTGCAGAAAAATGCTGCATTGCACCTCTTTGAGCAACATTTGAGCTATAACCGGGTTTAAGAGGGGGAGTGCCTTTTGTGACTATCAGGGTGTTAAATTTTTAATGTAACCATTGCCATTCCAAAAAGGAGTGCTTTACAGACCTCTTCAAATAAATTTTGTGTGCCTTTTTAAAGGGATGTTTTTGAACACTAACACAACCTTAGCTTAATGAAGCAGTTTTGATGTATAGAATTAGATCATGCCCCTGCAGTCTCACTGCTCATATCGCTGTCATGTAAGAGTTTCTGTTTCTGAATCACTAGTCACAGCTTCCCTGGTTGTGACTCACACAGCCTCTTGGGGGAAAAAAATGGTTTATTTTTCAAGTAGATCTTGCAGCACAGTGCATTTATTTATAAGTTCTTACCTCCTGCTCTGTTAATTGAACTTGGATCACACAAACCCATGCCATGTGTAACAGGCTTAACAGAGCAAGAGATGAAGTCTAAAATAATCACACTGTGCAATAAAGTAAGTTTAGAATCTAGACCTCCCTTACAGGAAGTGTGCAGGTTGACTGTGTAAGTAACAGACAGGGGGTGTAGCTAGGTCTGTATAAACAAAGTGATTTACCTTCCAAATTGGAGAAAAATGAATAGTGACACTGAAGGGGCATTATCAATACACCAAAACATTTTCATTAAATTCTGATTATGTCTACTTTTACCATTATAATTTACTTTCCATGTGGTATTGCCCTCCTTCTGTATATATTTTTGGATTGGATCCTTCATGTGTTTGTACTCTGCATTTGTAAGTTACAAATTACTAGCTTTCATTTCATGACAATATCCACTGTTCGGGATTTTACAGAGCTGATACAGATTATCGGTCGCCTTTCAAGTTGATTGCCTGTAACTGGAATCCGATATTTTGTACATTTAAAGTTTGTTGTTTTTTTTTTTTGAAGAAGCAACACCATTTCTATACAAATGACATTAGGTAAACAAGCTTAGAGCAATCACACTCAAATCACTCACAGACCGCTAGTAAATGTTGGGAACACTGAGATCCCAGTATGTACAGTGCTGTTATTACTTTGTCACCCAACCCAGTATTTTAAAGTAGATTATTCACTTGCTCACTTCTTTCATGGTCATTACCTACTGGCACTCTGATCAAATAATCCATGCAAACTTTCCACATTTACTTAACACATTATTGCTAATTTAAGTGGTTAGTCCAAGATAACATCGTAAGGTCTTTGCAATACAATTGGCATGGTGTGTCGAGTACACTGAGCCCACACTCATTTCTGAGAATGGATCATAATGGAAACAATTTGTATAAAAATGATAATAAATAATTCTGCTACTACTAAGTATTGAACCTAGGGATAGTTTGAAGGGTATATAACTTTTATTAATTTATTTCTATTCTTCAATTGTTTTGCAAGTATTTATTTTTTAATTCATAAATAATCCAAATATTTAGCACTTCTGATAACCTGTATATTCTAAAATAAAGTGCCAGCGCTAAACTTGAAAACCTAAGTTAGGTAATCACTATCAATCAGAAATGAAACATTTATACATGTGGATTCCTGATAAAATACATCAAAATAAATAAATCACAATAAGTGTAATTTCCAACAACCATAAAGTCTCGCTTAAGGGTCCAGAAAGTCTTTGGGTGATCTTATAGGGTTAAAACTTGTCTTGCAGCTATGACACAGCATCTGATGAAACACTGTTGCTCTTTGGAATTTGTACCTTAAAATGATACAAAAAAGCCTTTCATAGCATTTTATTCAAGTGAACATATAAAACCCTTACATTAGCAAGTAGTGGTACTCGTTTCCAAGATACCACAGAATAAGCTTTAGTAAGTCAAAGGCTTAGCGGCCGTTTTACCATCCATGCACACTCCTGCCCGATCTCAACTCTGATAAGATAGATCTCAGTGCAGGGAGGAGGTCGTGACCTGTGAGCGATACCAGCAGTCTGATGTGCATCCACCTCTGACGGCAATAAGCCAATCACACTTCAACGCGTTTCGCCCGCGATACCGGGCTTTTTCAAGATAGTGTAATGGCTCATTGGGGCATTCTAATGCATGCTTCTATCCAATTAGCATGTAAAACATCTGTTACTTTTGTCCTTCTATAAAGAGTGTTCTCCATATATGAGTATCCTTCATACAGAGTCAATATACAATTAACCATTTCAATCCTGTTAATACAGATCATGGACTTTAAAACAATTATGCCAGAATGTGGACACAAAGATCCCATCTAGCCGCAGCAAGCGCTTACTTACTTCCCTTCAGCTCCCCTGTCTAAATCTTGCGAGTCCCACGGCCGTCAGAGCGTTGCCATGGGTTATCATGGCACGCTGGCCGCGAGAGTTAAACAGGGGTGCTGAAGGGAGCTGCTGGGAAGGTAGGTAAGCGCTTGCTGAGCCCCCTCTGCTCAGTCCATGCCACCAGACCACCAGGGAATGCCATAGACCACCTCCCTGGCCAGGTAAGAAGCAGGAGGCTGAAAAAAAATTAAAACATTTTAATATAAAAAACAATTTAATAAAAAATACCCCCCCCCCCATTTTACACAAATTACATACACACACTACACAAATACACTGCATTCACTATGCACACATTCTGCATTCATTATATACACACACTACACAAACACACACACACACTCTGCATTCACTATACACATACTAACAAACACACACACTCTGCTTTCATTATATATATATATATATATATATATATATACACACACACACACACTACACAAACATACTGCATTAACTATACAAACACTGCATTCATTATATACACACACTACAAACACACACATACTCTGCATTCATTATATATACACTCACTATACACACACTGCATTCACTACACACACACTACACTACACAAACACACTCTGCATTCACTATATATACACACTACACAAACACACTCTGCATTCACTATATATACACACTACACAAACACACAGAGCTCCCCTGTCTAAACACACTGCATCCACTACATGTGGGATGTATATTTTGTGCATTTACCTTTTAGAAATAGTTTTTTTTTTTTCAAAATGGTAAATGTACAGAATATCGGTAAGTTATCAGCTATCGGCCTGAAAGTTCACAGATTATCGGTATCGGCTCTAAAACAAAAATCAATATCGGTCGATCCCTATCCTTCACTTTCTCACAGTGCACAGGGATGGAGGGAACGGTCTGGCAAATCCAGAAGCAAAAACAAAATTCTTAGTTGTCGTGGTGACCTTGTGCTTGGGATTTGTCGAGCCCTGCCTTAAACCTTGTGAGAAAAAAAAAGTTATTGTTTAGGATTAGTGATGTCCCGAACGGTTCGTCGCGGACGGCCATGTTTTTTTGTCTTTCACGCCGCGGACGGCCATGTTTTTTTGTCTTTCACAGCAATATCATATGTGAACACCAACTACCTCTGCCTACCTTTTTATGTATGTACAATCCAAAATAGTGATGTCCAGAACGGTTCGGCGAACATATGCGGTAAACTTTGACCCTGTACCTCACAGTCAGCAGACACATTCCAGCCAATCAGCAGCAGACCCTCCCTACCAGACCCTCCCACCTCCTGGACAGCATCCATTTTACATTCATTGTGAAGCTGCATTCTTAGTGAGCTGTCCAGGAGGTGGGAGGGTCTGGTAGGGAGGGTCTGCTGCTGATTGGCTGGAATGTGTCTGCTGACTGTGAGGTACAGGGTCAAAGTTTACCGCATATGTTCGCCGAACCGTTCTGGACATCACTATTTTGGATTGTACATACATAAAAAGGTAGGCAGAGGTTGTTGGTGTTCACATATGATATTGCTGTGAAAGACAAAAAAACATGGCCAATGCCTAGTGCAATATAGCTGGTCAAATGTGATAAGTATATGTAATAACACTTATATCAAGGTACTCACAAAGTTGGAGCCTAATAGAAAGGCTCACCACAGGTGCAGGTGGGGAAGTTAGAAGGGGCCCCACTCCCTTTGTGATGATGTTGACATATCATTCTTAATCCAATAAATCCACTGGTCGTGATTTCCAAAATAAGGAAGTGCTTTATTAGTATGAAATGGGATTAAGACAAAAAAAAGGTAAAAAGTGGTATAAATATAGTCCACATAAAGTAGAGAACTTGCAAGACGCATTTCGCCAATTGAAAGACTTCCTCAGTTGCTTGGTGGTCTTCTTTCTTGCCCGATCGTTCTTATATGCTTCTTTTTGATGGTGAATTACAATCACCTGGCGTTGTTCCTTTACTTCTGTCTTCTTTTCGATGACGCGGCTTCTCGCGTCCTCTTCTAATGACGTTATCATGGTCGGACGATCAGTTCACGCTTGTAACGCATGTACACGTTCCACCTCTGTACAAACTTTATTGTCCATAACATATTCCGTTATTTAGGTCACTCCGTGTTTGGAACGCATGCTTGCGTTTCACCCTCATATAAACTTTATTGTCCATGACATATTTCATATGCGTATCAGATCGTGTAAAGAAAAAGGAACATTATTATTTAAGTCATTTTATGCGCAAATCTAATGAATAATCAGCAAAGTGCCATATGCTAAATGTGGGAAAATATGTAAATCATAAAAAATATCATTCTTTAAGTCATTTTGTTCACATTCTGTAAACATTCATAAATATGAGGTGTGCTGAATAAATGTAAATTTTATGCAAATTTTTTAAATTACATTAAAGGTGGTTTTTATTTGGAAATTATGCTTATTCCCATAGTATTTGAAGAAAAGGAGAGCACGTACAGGGCCCAAATTACATAATCTAGCAAATATTGATTATATGTACATAGAAACACAGGAACAATAGTGTTGTCAATAGGTTTTTTAAAATAACAACCTGGACGTAGATCCTTAAAACAGGGTGAAGGAAATGGAAACAGTAAAAGACTTCTAAATATAAACTAAAAGTAAAGATGGTAAAATAATTCATGATAAAATCATAAAAAATGGCAGAGTTCAAAGTCTGAATTTAATCCTTATGGTATAAGAGTGTTGAAATTAAAAATAAATAAATATATATCTCTTCTTTGCCCAATTTGTTGATAAAATCCCCTCCTCTCCAATCTTTTTGTACTACTTTTAAAACACAGAAAAATAGGTCTTTGGGGTTTTGGTTATGGGTGGTTTTAAAATGTTGAGAAACACTATGGGTTTCGAGACCTTTTTTTTAAATGGCGTATATGTTCTGCAATTCTAATGTTTAATGGGCGAATTGTTCTGCCTATATATAAGTTGCAGGGGCATTTTAGGGCATAGATGACTCCTTTTTAGAATAACAAGTTGCGTGATCTTTGGTGTATTCTTTTCCTATAATATCACTTATATTAGCCTTTTGTGGCTACTGGTGGTCCTGCACGGAAGGCAGTTGCCACAACTGTAAAATCCTGAGAGCTCTTTTAAAAAAATCTTCTTTGGTTTCTCTCTTTCTAAATGGCTTTTAACTAAAAGCCTTTTTAGTTTTTTTGTTCCTCTAAAAATGATCTTAGGTTGAGCGGGTAGGATTTTGTTTAAAACTGGGTCATATTTTAAAATATGCCAATACGGCTCGTTTTCTTTTCAGGTATTTCCGTGGTAATTGCAGATAAAAGGTATATCGTTAGTTGTCTTTAAAGAGCTTTTGTGTTGTTGGTGTCAAGTTGACTCCTAGGAATTTTATGTGGTCCTGTCTCCAGTCGTAATTGAAGTTTGTTTTTAGGGTCGTCAGGCCTGGGCTGGGGATATTGATTTCTAGGGCTAGGGTTTTTGCGATGTTCAGTTTGTAGTAGGAACATTTACTATATAAGGAGAGGGTCTTGTGGAAGTTGGGCAATGATATATGTGGCTGCTCAACAGTTAACAGGATGTCATCGGCTAATAGAGATAGTTGATATTCTCGGCCTCTGGTCTTAACCCCATGTATGTTTGGGTTGCTGCATATTAGTTGGGTGAGTGGTTCTAGCGCTAGGATGTAGAGTATTGGGGAGAGTGGGCATCCCTGTCTGGAGCCGTTGGAGATGCGAAATGGTTTTGATATGAATCCCCCATTTACGACATATGCTGTTTGGGAGGAGTATAGTGCGTTGACTAGTGATAGGAACTGTGGCGGAAAGTCAAATTTCCTTAGGACTGCCAGTAAGAAGGGCCAATGGAGCCTATCAAAGGCCGTCCGCTCCTTGCCTGCCCCTCACAAACCCCACCTGGTCCTCACCTATGATTGTTGGAAAAGATTTTGGCGATAATTTTCACGTCTGTATTCAACAGAGAGATGGGCCTTAAATTTTGGCAGTGAGTTGGGGGTTTCCCTGGTTTGGGGAGTGTGGCAACATGTGCCATGAGCATCTCTGATGGCAATTTCCCTGTTTTTAAGGCATGGTGAAACGTGTTCTGTAGCTGGGGGGGCCAGGATAGTTTCGAATTGTTTATAGTATGAGTTGGTCACACCTTCTGGGCCCGGTGATTTCCCGTTCGGGAGGGATTGGATAGTGTCAATTATTTCTTGTGTGGTAATGGGGTTTTGTATGGCGTCTTTTTGTGCGGATGTGAGTGTGGGCAATACGGTAGTTTGGAGAAAGTCGTCTATTTCTTGTGTGGAGGGTTGGTGTAGTGTGGGGTCTGTCTTTAGGTTATAGAGGGAGTGATAATAATCGGCCATGCTATCATTGATGTCTTGTGGGTTGTGCAGTTTCCCTCCTGTATTCGTGATCAAGTGCGGAATTTTGGAATTTGCTTGTTTTTGTTGGCCAGGTGTTTCCCTGCTTCCCTTTGCTTTGTTGCCTTGTGTGTATGTTTTCAGTTTCAATTTGGTGAGGATGTGGGCTGTTTTCCCTAGCGTTAATGCATTAATCTGCGTGGTGATTTGCTTTATGGATTCAGCGCGGGTGTCAGGTGGGTTCAGGAGGGGTGTGGTCGTAGTGTCTCTTAATTTTCTGAGTAGGTCCGTATGTTCTTTGTCGCGTTGGCGCTTGAGGTATGCTGCTCGGCTTATCAGCTGTCCCCTCAGGACTGTTTTATGGGCCTGCCAGATGCAGAAGGTGGAGGCTTCAGAGTTGTTATTATGGTGGAAGTAGTCTTGTAGGGTTGTAGTCAGCTGTGCTGTGAATTGCGCGTCATGTAGAAGCGAGTCATTGAGGCGTCATGGGGCTTACCTCGATGTTGGTAGTGGTTTAGCATGGTTAGAATTAGTAGGGCATTGTCGGACCATACTATGTTCCCTATAGTGCAGTCTTCTATCTGTGGGAGGAGTGGGCCAGATACAAGGATGTGGTCAATTCTGGAGTGGGTTTTATGTACTTGCGAAAAGAATGTATATTCTCTTGCTGATGGATGTCTTGTTTTCCAGGTATCGTATAGCCCGTATTCGTGAATGCTTTGTTATTGGGTTTGAGCTTATGGTGTCTGTTCGATGTGCTGGGGGCTGTTGAGTCTATGCGGGAATCCATGGTGTTTTTGAAGTCACCGCAGATGATCGTGGGGATGGTCGAGTCTCCTGGCAGTTTAAGAATCCTATGTAGGAAATTGCGTTGCTGTTCATTCGGGCTATAGAGACATACTAGGATGAGTGGATTGTTGTTGATTATGCAGTGTAGGATCACAAATCTTCCCTGGCTGTCTTTGTGGATACTGAGTAATTCCATAGTGAGGGAGTTGTGAAACAGAATTGAGACCCCTCTTGATTTGGATGTGTGTGTTGCATGGTATTGTGTGGGGTATTCTCTGGTGGCGAATGTGGGGATGCGGTTGGTGACGAAGTGTGTTTCTTGTATGCAGACTATGTCTGCCTTGGTTCTTTTTAGATCATCCAGTAATATGCGCCTTTTATGGGGCGTGTTGAGGCCTTTTGTGTTATGGGAATGTATGATCATATTGATGGCAGTGTGAGCGGTGGAGGCAGTTCCTCGTTTATGTGTCAGGCTGTTCTGCAGGTCTGTGGTTCTGCTGCTTTGATGGGGAAGTGGGGGTGGGGTGGGGAGAACTAAGGAGGGGTAGGATCTGTTGTGTTTGTGGTGTTATATAAAAAGACAGTGTGGTCTGGCACGCTAATCGTACTGTGGGGCTTTGGATGGGAGCTTCCAAGCTGTGGCTAGTTGGGCTCCATTTTAAATCTATAGGTAGACCTGAAACCTGTCATAGACAGACTAATGAACTGTAAAGTATGTTATTAAGATATTAAGACATTATGGCATAACATACATAATGCACTTTCAGAGTGTAATGGTGTTGTGGAGAGAGGCACTGAGGCTAGTGGTGTTGTGGAGAGAGGCACTGAGGCTAGTGGTGTTGTGGAGAGAGGCACTGAGGCTAGTGGTGTTGTGGAGAGAGGCACTGAGGCTAGTGGTGTTGTGGAGAGAGGCACTGAGGCTAGTGGTGTTGTGGAGAGAGGCACTGAGGCTAGTGGTGTTGTGGAGAGAGGCACTGAGGCTAGTGGTGTTGTGGAGAGAGGCACTGAGGCTAGTGGTGTTGTGGAGAGAGGCACTGAGGCTAGTGGTGTTGTGGAGAGAGGCACTGAGGCTAGTGGTGTTGTGGAGAGAGGCACTGAGACTAGTGGTGTTGTGGAGACCGGCTTGGAGACTATGGTGAGGCCTAATAGAAAGCAGTTGTTGTTGGGTGATTCCATTAAAAGAGGTGTGGAGAAGGACAATGGTGGTCTTGTGAGGTGTCTTCCCAGAGCTACTGCTCACAGAGACAGGAGACGAATCTGTAATATTGTTAAGCAAGCAAAGCAGGAAGGGGAATTGGATGTACTTGTCCATCTAGGGACAAAATGACTTGGCTTGCAATGAGGTTTCAGAGGTTAAGGAAGTTTTTAGTGTTTTTGCCAATGATATACGGCAGGTTGCTTCCACACTGTCATTCTCTGAAGTTCTGCCTGTGCATAACACTCAGAACGACAGGCGGATGCGTATTAGGGACTTTAATTTGTGGCTTGGTGAATGGTGTCGGGAGCAAGGATTTGGCTTTATTTCTCATGGTAGCTCTGTTTGGAATGGAGATAAGCTGTACAAAAAAGATGGTTTGCATCTTTCTCAAAAGGGAACAAATGTTCTCAGTGAGCAGTTCAGAGGTTTTGCTAGGATGTATTTAAACTAGGAGGGGGGGGCAAAAGGGTGATAAAACATCAATCCAATTGTCCCCCAAAACAAGGACAGAAGGTGCCTGTAGCAAGTGTGTTAAAAAATGATAAGCTTAGAGTCATGTCTACAAATGCTCGCAGTTTAGGGAATAAGATCCATGAACTTGTGGCAATAATGGCAACTGATAGTGTAGATTTAGTCGCTGTTACTGAGACATGGTACAATGAGAAAAATGACTGGGACATAGCAATACCAGGGTACTCTTTATATAGGAAAGATAGGGAAGGCAAGAAAGGGGGAGGGGTGGCCTTGTATGTGAAGGATAGCATAAAATCTAGCCTAATAAAAGTTAGTGAGGCAAACATAGAGTCCGTTTGGGCTACGTTAGAATTTGGTAATCACACAGTAACTCGTGTAGGTGTGATTTATAGGCCCCCAGGACAAATTGAAGAGTTAGATAATCTACTAGTTGAGGAAATAGCTAAAATGACAATGAAGGGGGAAGTTATCATCATGGGTGACTTTAATCTTCCTGATGTAAATTGGAAAACAAAATTAGCTACTTGTGCCAGGAGCACACATATTCTAAACTCCCTACTGGGATTGTCTCTAAAACAAGTTGTTAAGGAGCCAACTCGTAAAGAGGCCATACTAGATTTAGTGTTAACAAATGGAGATTTGGTATCAGATATTACTGTAGGTGAAAGTTTAGGATCCAGTGATCATCAGTCAGTGTGGTTTAATATAAGAACAGTGACTGAGTCACACCACACAAAAACAAAAGTTTTAGACTTTAGAAAAGCAGACTTTTCTAAAATTAGAATATGGGTAGAGGAGTCATTATCAGACTGGAGCAATTTAAATGGAGTCCAAGAGAAATGGGATTATTTAAAAGTTGCACTATTGAAGGCAACAGAAAATTGCATTAGGCTTGTCAGTAAAAGCAAAAAATTAAAGAAACCACTGTGGTACTCCGCAGATGTGGCCAAAATAGTTAAAAACAAAAAGTTAGCATTTAGGAATTATAAAAAAACCCAGAGTGAGGAAGACAAAATGATCTATAAGATTAGGCAGAAAGAGGCTAAGCAAGTTATAAGAGCTTCCAAATCACACACAGAAGAGAAAATAGCACAGTCAGTAAAAAAGGGGATAAAACATTTTTAGATACATAAATGAGAAAAGAAAAGTAAAACAAGGATTAGTTAGATTAAAAACAAAAGAAGGAAGGTATGTAGAAGAGGATAAAGGTCTAGCTGACTGCCTCAATGAATATTTTTGTTCTGTATTTACAGATGAAAATGAAGGAAAGGGACCTCAGTTAAGAAAAAGGATAAATTAGTCATTTATTACACGTGAGTTTACAGAGGAAGAGGTTCTATTTCAACTGTCAAAAGTAAAGACAAATAAGTCAATGGGACCTGATGGAATACACCCAAAGCTATTAAAAGAGCTTAGTGGTGTACTAGCAAAACCATTAACAGATTTATTTAACCAATCATTGTTAACAGGAGTAGTCCCAGAAGATTGGAAGTTAGCGAATGTTGTGCCCATTTACAAGAAAGG
Organism: Pelobates cultripes; assembly: GCA_933207985.1. Lineage (NCBI taxonomy): Eukaryota > Metazoa > Chordata > Amphibia > Anura > Pelobatidae > Pelobates > Pelobates cultripes. The sequence continues at coordinate 150,998,291 of OW240913.1, read as the reverse complement.
TAATAGGGAGGAGTCGGGCAACTATAGGCCAGTAAGCCTTACTTCAATAGTGGGGAAAGTGATGGAAACCATGTTAAAGGATAGGATTGATGAACATCTAAAAACACATGGATTTCAAGATCAGAGACAACATGGGTTTACTTCAGGGAGATCATGCCAAACTAATCTTATTGATTTTTTTGATTGGGTAACTAAAATTATAGATCAGGGTGGTGCAGTAGACATTGCTTACCTAGATTTCAGTAAGGCTTTTCACACTGTTGCACATAGAAGGCTTAACAATAAACTGCAATCTTTAAGTTTGGATTCCAATATTGTTGAATGGGTAAGGCAGTGGCTGAGTGACAGGCAACAGACGGTTGTAGTTAATGGAATATATTCGAAGCTTGGACTTGTCACCAGTGGGGTACCTCAGGGATCTGTACTTGGACCCATTCTCTTTAATATTTTTATTAGTGATATTGCAGAAAGTCTTGATGGTAAGGTATGTCTTTTTGCTGATGATACTAAGATATGTAACAGGGTTGATGTTCCAGGAGGGATAAGCCAAATGACAAATGATTTAGGTAAACTAGAAAAATGGTCAGAATTGTGGCAATTGACATTTAATGTGGATAAGTGCAAGATAATGCATCTTGGACGTAAAAACCCAAGGGCAGAGTACAGAATATTTGATAGAGTCCTAACCTCAACATATGAGGAAAGGGATTTAGGGGTGATTATTTCTGATGACTTAAAGGTAGGCAGACAATGTAATAGAACAACAGGAAATGCTAGCAGAATGCTTGGTTGTATAGGGAGAGGTATTAGCAGTAGAAAGAGGGAAGTGCTCATGCCATTGTACAGAACACTGGTGAGACCTCACTTGGAGTATTGTACACAGTACTGGAGACCGTATCTTCAGAAGGATATTGATACATTAGAGAGGGTTCAGAGAAGGGCTACTAAACTGGTTCATGGATTGCGGGATAAAACTTACCAGGAAAGGTTAAAGGATCTTAACATGTATAGCTTGGAGGAAAGACGAGACAGGGGGGATATGATAGAAACATTTAAATATATAAAGGGAATCAACACAGTAAAGGAGGAGACTATATTTAAAAGAAGAAAAACTACCACAACAAGAGGACATAGTCTTAAATTAGAGGGACAAAGGTTTAAAAATAATATCAGGAAGTATTACTTTACTGAGAGGGTAGTGGATGCATGGAATAGCCTTCCAACTGAAGTGGTAGAGGTTAACACAGTAAAGGAGTTTATGCATGCGTGGCATAGGCATAAGGCTATCCTAACTATAAGATAAGGCCAGGGACTAATGAAAGTATTTAGAAAATTGGGCCGACTAGATGGGCCAAATGGTTCTTATCTGCCGTCACGTTCTATGTTTCTGTAAAATAACAGTGAGAGGCATGCAAGCAACTGTATTAGCATTCTCTGGTCCTGCATCTAGCTATATCGGCTAGCTCATTATAGTAATATCATGTACATCTCACCCTGTCGGGCGTGCACCTTATACATTTCTTATTTTAGATCCTGGAGTCTGGGGGCGGCTGTTCTTCTCACTGCCTGGTTTTGGTGAGTTATTTGAAGGCTCCGAAGTTTGAGGCGTCCCGTCGTTGTGGGGTTAATTAGCTCGTCGTGTTGTATACGAGCATATCAGATGGGAGCTGGCTTTACATGTCCCCAGTCAGTAGGCCTCCCATGCCTCCTCCCTCCCCTTATTTCACTTGTGGTTGTGGTGTAGTGGCCCTCCTTAAGTGTGTATCGGCACTAGTTATCATTGTCGAGGTGCTGGTAAATATTGCACTGCTAGTTGATCGTGGGGTTTGCCCTGATGTGAGCCTCGGCCTCTGAGGCCTGGTCTGTCCCGGTCGACCAGTAGATCTCCCGCCTTGCGTACCCACGTATAGTTTTAGAGTGCTTTCTTTATCTTTTGGGGGGTGGTGGCGTGTGATGATAGTCTGGGTCCCCATATTACTTAAGGTATATGAACTGGTGAGTGGAGAGAGCCGTGGCTGGGTTAGTAATACTTTGCCCATGTGCAGGTATAGAAGTTGTGGCTAACCTGTTTATACAGATAGCAATACACAATACAGTTATGATACTTGCATGAATCATGCCTCGATCAGTCGGTTTTTATTATTGTCCAGAGTAGCGTTGTGGTTTGGGCTTTGGGGAGGCGCCTTGAGAATCAGTTCTTTGTTGTGGTAGTAGTGCGCCCTGAGTAAGACATCGCGAGGAGTTCAGTCAGGTAGGAAATTCGGCTTTGCCACTCGGTGCACCCTGTCCAGTAGGAGCATGTCCGCCGGGATGTCCAGGGCATAAGTATGTAGAAGGCCCCTCACAGGTCGTCTGGGAGGTCAGTTTCAGGGATTCCACACAGTCTCGGGTTATTTCTGCGTGACCTGTCTTCATGATCCGCCATGCGGGTTTCCATATGCTCTATTTTGAGTTGTAGGGCCTGCAGTTGCCCTGTCATGTCTGCGTGTGCTGTTGAGAGTTCTTGGCAGTGTTGTTCCACCATGGTGGTTCTGGTCGACAGGTCCCTCACCTCCTTCGTAATTTGTTCTGCGGTTGATTGCCAGGTGCATATTAGCTTGGATGCCGTTGCTTCCATGGTTTTTTCAAAGTGTCCTCGTGTGAGGTGTTCAGTAAATTGGGAGTCTTCTGGCAGTGCTGGCGTGTGGTTGGGGTCGGAATCGTCCGCGGTGTCTGCTGTGGAAGCTTGTTTCTGTCCAAAAAAGCTAATTTTTTCGGGTTTAGTGGCTGCTTTCTTCACTTTGGAGTTTGTCATAATGCGCTCAGTGAGTTTTAGGATTTCAGCTTGTTTATAATATAATTCTAGTGGAGCCCATGTGCTGGAGCAGATTACCAAGCGTCCATCTTGCTCGGTGGTTAGCCACGCCCCCCGTTGTCTGAGTTTTATTCCTAGGTTTATATGTAAGAAGTTGTTGCCTGGATAAGGTCTTCACTTGTTCCAAGTTATCGATGTAGTTTTTAGATAATTATCATGCTGCCAGTTTATATTGCCTTAGCCACAGTTTTCTTTTAGTTGTATAGTTTTGCTCCATCTTACATATTCTGAACCAAGATATTGGCAATGGTTTTTTTTTTTTTTCATTTTTGGGACTGATTCATTTTAACAGGCACATTTTCTTTAAATAATTAGAGAAAAAAAGTCTGTATTGGCACCATAACCATGACTCACAGAATCCACCAGGTATGAGTCAAATCATGTTTTAATGTCTGAATTTAAAAATAGTGGTCTTATTAGAATTGTATCACATCATTGAAACCTTAGTGACAATTACTGACAAAAACAAGGCTGTAAAGATGGGTGGGTAATGTTCGATGCTTGGGACATGTAGTTCCAGGCAGACTTTTTTTGCTTTTTTTCTCTGCTGCTGGCAAATGTCAATACTGCTATAGGGAGGACAGGTCTGAGTAGGAAATGTAAGGTTTGCACCACCTAGTGGGCCAGCGCTCTCTAGTGAGTCAGAGTGCAGTAACTGGGATTCCCCACATGCAATCTGAGTCACTGAATGGCAGGACCCTGAGGGAACGATTACTGTGGATGGCATATCTCAGGTTTGTACACTAAACTACTATGATCCAGAACCCCTGCTACACTGCCAGGGAATATGACCCTAAATTCAAAATTTTCGCAATTCAAATCTGAATGGCAAAACTGAGGTATCCAATTGGGACTAAAGCAGAATTATTATTATTATTATTGCCATGTATATAGCGCCAACAGATTCCATATGTGCTTTATAATCTTATGAGAGGGGGGATTTAACTATAAATAGGACAATTACAAGAAAACTTACAGGAACGATAGGTTGAAGAGGACCCTGCTCAAACAAGCTTAGATTTTATAGGAGTTAGAAAATCTTTCCAGATCACCAAGTTTTGCCTCGGTTTTTATGTTTTATGAGTAACTCTGCCAATGTCCAGGTCCCAGGAGGGTCCCAATAATTAAATTTGAAATTATTCTGTGTCAGGACAAGAAGATTGCGATACTACTTGGACAAGTGTGTGTGTGTGTGTGTGTATGTTTGTATGTGTGTGTGATATATATATATATATCAAAAAGGAAAGAAATGCACTCTCAGGTCTTTGTAGAAAAAAACTCGATATTATTTAATAACACGTAACATACATTTGATCGACGTTTCGACCTCTTCAGGTCTTCCTCAAGATCTTCCTTCTACAAAGACCTGAGAGTGCATCTCTTTCCTTTTTGCTTTACATATCCAGCGTGGGATTGCACAAGGCATTTTTTTACTGATTCATTGAAAGGGTATATATATATATTTTATCCCTACACCCTGTACAAGAAAAACTGCAAATGCTAATTTAAATTATTTATATTTCCTGCATTTCTAAGGTTTGCTGGAGAAAAAACAAACAACCAAAAAATATATATTTTAAATAAACAAAGTAGCCCGCTCAACTGATTTTATTGCAACAAACACAAGATATAAAACATTAATAAATAAATATGACTCCTGGTGACAGTGCCACTTTAGTAAACCTGTCATGTCATGTTTATTGTGCACTGCCTTGTGTGATCATTATTGCTGTTCTAAAACCTCCTTTTCAGGCATGATCCAAAGGTGAAATGTTTGCTGAAATACTTGGTGTCCCTCCTGTATTTAGTTACATGTTGACAAGAAGCATCATGTAACTGAAAGATATTGCTGAAATGATACTTTATTAAGATTGACATTGCCTCTCCGTGTTCTGTTGCTTTGTGTTGGGGACAGAGACCATAAGTCCTCCAGCACAACCCCAAGCTTTCTGTCATACCTGATCTGGTACATCCCATTCCTATTTTTTTATTTTTATTCTTTTATATTTATTCCAAGACAATCTGAGACATTACAGGCAGTCCCTAACAATTGTTTCATATATTGACATAGTTTAAAATACGCTAATTAACAGAATTTGTTTGCTTGAACATCAAATTTATGGCTATAGGCAATACCGCCCTTGCCTCTTTTTAATTTTTTTTTGTTGTGGCAATGGCTAATCACCAGTGGGCTACCTCTTGGTGTTTTATTATTTTTTTTTTTGTCTCGTAACAACATTAACATTTCCTTTGTGGTTATGATCGTGCTTTAACTTGTGAGTAATATAACATTTTTGTGTCTATATAACCTATGCATCCCAACTGTGGTAGCTAAACTCTGTGTGTTTTCTGTAATCTTGTTCGGTAAAAACTGTCAGGTAGCTAAGATACATTGTCTACTAAGTACCTTCTGAGCAGCTTCCGTTTTGGTATCTCACTTATGTTCGTCTGGGCTTTTGAGTTGCGTAAGGTATGTTTAGGAGAGTATTCAGGGTAGGAGACCCCTTACTTATCGCTCCTGGATCTGGCCCTGGACCAGCCAAGGCCTGCTTACATTGGGTGGATGTACGGTCTAGTGTCCGGACCTCCCTCCGACTTCGTGTTCATGCGGGAGGAAGAATAGGTGTAGTAGAGAAATAGAATAGATAGAAGAGAAGAAGGGAGGGTTATGTGACGGTGCAGTACAGTATGCTATAGTTTAGAACTATGTCCTTTCTAGAGGGTGTGGGTGTCAGTTGTCTGACAGAGTGCAATTGTGCCACGGTTCCCAGATTTTGTCGAACTTAGTCGTGGACCCTCTCAGACGGGCTGTCAATCTATCCATTAGGTGTACCTCTTTTATATTGGAGATTACTCTCTGTATGGGTGGCATTTCTGTGTGTAACCAGGTCTGAGCAACTGTTCTCCTCGCAGCTAGTGTGACTTTGTGGTTTAAGTTTTGTTCCCACACAGTCCAGTTGTCTATGGGTCTATTTAATAGGTACGTCCATGGGTTGAGGTCTGGTGCTCTAAAGAAAATTATTTTTATAATTTTTTTGTATCTTCACCCAGAATGCTTGCACACTGGGGCATTCCCACCACATATGGACGTACGTGCCCCTGAGGCCGCAGCCTCTCCAGCAGTCGTCAGTGGGAGTTTGTTGCATGCGGTGTAACTTGGTCGGAGTAGTGTACCACCTGAACATTGTTTTATAGGATTGTTCCTGCAGTGATACACATATGGATACCGATTTATTGGCCTCCCAGATATCCCTCCATTCTTCCCCCTTCAGCACCTCACCTAAGTCCTTTTTCCCAAGCGTCTGTATATGTTAGCAGTCCCCATTTCTTTTTCTCAGTGCATATGTGAGTGCACAACTTGGTTATTAGTCCCTTTTGTGCGGTTTCATTGAGACACATTTTCTCGAAGAAGGTTAAGGGACTCTTAGCCGCCCGTTGAACTTGGGGCTGCTGGACGTAGTCTCTTACCTGTACGTATCTGAAAAAGTCTGCAGGGGTTAGGTGTGCTAGCTGTTGGAGGCGGTAAAATGAAATCCGCTTTTTATGCTCGTACATGTGGCATATCCTCTGCAACCCCGCTTGTTCTAGGTTTGTATCCAGAGAAGGCTCCGTATTTTGTCAGAACCTCCCTGAGGGCAGCCATAGATTCCATTGGTTTTGTCAGGGTCAGCAATAAATCATCCACGTATGCGGAGGCGAGGAACTCCTGACCCCCCCCACTCCTATTCCCGAAATATGCGGGTGTTGTTGAAGTGCCTGCAAGAGTGGCTCTAGTGTGAGCACGAACAAAAGCGGGGAGAGGGGGCAGCCCTGTCTAGTCCCGTTCCCGAGTTTAAATGGGTTGGGTCCGGTTCCAGCTATTTTGACTTGCACGGATGCGTGTTCGTACATGGCTTTTATTGATGTCACATCTCTCTCTGTGAAATCCAGGTATTTCAGCAGCCTGAATAGGTAAGCCCATTCGACCCTGTCGAAAGCCTTCTCCGCGTCTATCAATACCAACAGGGTTGACTCATCGATGTTCTTTTTGTCTCCAGATGAGGTCCATATTTGTTCTGGTGTTCTCGAAGAGTTGTCTATCGGATATAAACCCTACCTGGTCCGGGTGTATTAGCGACTTTAATACAGGGTTCAGTCGGTCTGCTAGGATCTTCGCCAGAATTTTGATAATATGGTTAATCAAGGATATAGGCCTGTAGTTGTCTGGTAGCAGCGGGTCTCTTCCTGGTTTTTGTATGAGTATTATGTTGGCCAGAGACATGCTACCCTCTAGACTCCCTCCATCCAAGGTCGTTGAAGAGACGTTCCATTCTTGGTGATAGGTCCTCTCGAAAGGTCTTGTAATATGCCCCATCAAAGCTGTCCGGACCAGGTGCTTTATTACCCTTAAGCTGCGCTATCGCCCTGTCCACTTCTTCTCTTGTAATAGCTTCATTGAGGAGCTGTGCCGTTGCTGTCGGGAGTTTTGCCAGGTTCAGGTCTTTTAAAAAGTCGAGCATATGTCTCGTAGCTTCCTCCTGTGCTGCTTGGTTTCTGGGTGTGTGATTGTAGAGTTTTGTATAAAAATTGGTGAAGACCTGGGCTATGTCAGCTGGGGAATTTTTGATTGAGCCATCCATATGTCTGATCGTGGTGATGTGCGTACGGTTCTGTCTTGGACGTAGAGTTCTGGCCACCCATTCCTATTTTTATATATATATTTTTTTAGCAGATTAAAATTGTGTTGCTGCTGCCTGCAAGTGCGCATAACATTAGTAATTTTTTTTAGAATGAAATGCATTGTGATCCTATTTTTAAATCCAAGTAGCTTTTTTCTTTTCAATGTTATACAATCACAACTCCTCACTCATGTTCTCATTGGTTTTTTTTTTTTTCTTCCAGATGTTCTCTCTCTTTGTACAGTTAAAGAGTGATTTAGAAAATACTGTTATAGTAACTCCCACTATTACTGAATACATATCAAAATGTATAGCAATTTAGGTGTGCTACCAGCAGAAACCTGTTTTATTTGATTTATAATGGTTTCTTTTTTTTCAGGCTATCTTGGCTTTTTGCTGGGTTTATGTCCGAAAATACCAATGCCATCGGGAAAGCCAAGTGATTTCAACTATTACAGCAATCTTTTCTTTGGCTATTGCATTGATTACTTCAGCACTTTTGCCTGTGGACATCTTTCTTGTCTCCTATATGAAGGATTTGAATGGTACATTTAAGGTAGTGTTCTACTTAAGTTAACTTTATTCCATTTTCTACATAATGCTATGTTATTCTTGATTTGAAAATCAATTATATCTTTTTAGGAAGGGGCATAAAAGCCCAACTTCTTCTAGGAACAGACTTTCTAGTATAGTTGAGACAGCACTGGACCTTATAAAATAAAAAAAAGACAAAAAACAAGCAAACCAATATATACATTTTTTATATTGCTTAGCAACTGATGATTAATGACATATCTAACATGACATTACATTTACAATTTAATCCAGTTGTTGCTTTGTGTCACAGGAAGGTCAGGGTTTCTTATTTGTAATTCTAATCTGTCTCCAATCAACATCAATGTTTTACATTGCAGGGTTAAAAGGAGGGGGCAGGACACACGGACACTTCAATAAGATGAAGTAGTCTGGGGGCCTACAGTGTCCCTTTAACCCATGTAATTCAAAATTTATTTTTATTTATTATATGCTAAAGTAACTTAAACTGACATTCTCCTAATCATTTTTTTTTTAATAATTTTCTTTTCTTTTTCTTTTTTTTCTTTTAGGATTGGGCAGAAAACAATTCAACACGGCTACAGATTGAGGACACGGTTTTATTTGGTTATTACAGTAAGTACACTTAATGCTGAATTTGCATGTTTATAGTCTCAGTATAATAAACACTGGTCAAAAGTCATGAGCTATTTAGAATCCTCCCCATCTCCAGAGCTGGATGAGGCCATACCTCATACTTCTCACCAAATTCAATTGGATGTATTGCAATGTGAAAGTCATATTAAGAGTGGCTACCTTAAAGTACAATTGAGCATGCAAGTGCTTATGGCCAATGTCACTATTTGTCACTCTTCTCAAGCCACACCTGCAGCAAGAAATCTGCCTGTTTTTAGTATACCCTAGTGGTGTGTACCTCTCTGTCCTACTGCACTCACATTTTCTGTTAACTTTGTTTAAATACAGAGGCAACTCTGCTCATGGAAGCATCTTTCTGAACCTCAAAAACAAATATTATAGATCATTCAACCTATGTGGTTCTACCTAGTGCCCATTTCCATGCTTCAAATTCTTTTTCAAGAATCAAAGGCACACAAAACTGAAAAAGTAGAGTAATATGGCATTAGTATACCAAACTCATGATCCCTAAAACCACAGGGAAAGTCTCATGGGGAATGCATGGCAACGATAATCTTTACCTGAGCAATTTGCATCCTCCTCCATTTTTACTTCCTGTTTATATAAAAAACAAACAAACAAAAAAAAACTGAAGCTACATGTATGGTCTTGGAACCTGTATCTTCCTCCTGCCAAGGAAAACTGTGACGGACTGCCTGGCACCCTGACCAGGTACCTCCGTCAACCGCTGTTCCTAGTAATCCTGCAGTACCATAAGCACCGCACCGAACACCATAACCCCACAAACCGCTGCAGCTTGGTTGGGGTCTCGCTGTCCTCCACCCACCCTGGACCCAAGAACCAGGATCCACCTTCCAGTGGGTAGACCTCTCCTTGTCCAGAGAGCAAAGCAGGCTGCTCTTACAAGAGCAATTGTTGTAAGCCAAGGGAGTATAGTGATTATAGCAATCCCCAGAGTAAATATAGCTCTCCAATCCCCCAAACGTGAAGGGTAAAACAAATCTCTTTAATGGCAGCCACAACTGGCCTTAAATGCAGGTCCCCACGCAAAGGGCACTCCCCACTGGACCTGAAAGAAGACTGCAGTAAAAATATACACCTGATTACATTGGCTCTCAGGTCCAGGACACTCCCATACAAAATAGGTTAAGCCCTCTGTGACGGATCACCCTGTCCCTGGACTTAAAACCCCTTAATTTCATTCCTCTATGAGTTTGGGACAATCCCTTCTATTTTGTTTATTCCTAATTTTATTCCCCTACCGAACAAACTACCGAATGACCAGAACACCTGTGTTTGGAGTGTGCCCCTTATTAACTTCTATCACCTCTGTAACACCTCTGTGACGGACTGCTGGCACTCTGACAGAGTACCTCCGCCAATCAATGCTCCTAGTGCTTGCCAAGGACTCCAAGCACTCCACTATACACCATAAGCACTGCAGACCCCACTTCCAGCGATGCAGCTGCGCCGGGGTCTTGCCGTCCTCCACCCACCCTGGACCCAAGGCCAGGATCCAGCATCCAGTAAATAGACCTCTTCTATTCCAGAGAGCGTAGCAGGAATAAGCTCTTACAAGAGTTTATACTTAGGGGAGTATTGTGATTATAGCAATCCCCATGAGTGTAGTTATCCCATCCCCCAAACATGAGCCAAGACTTCATGGGGGTCAAGCAGGTCTGTTTAATGTAAGCCAGCATTCACAATTTATACAATTCCTCAGGCCAGAGGCACACCCCCTGGACCTGATGGTACATAGGCTCACAAGGGACATAAACTAATCAAAACAATACAACAATGTCATACACTCCCACACACAGCACACAAGCCCTCCCCTCTGCCTGGGATATAATTAAAACAGCTTATACAATAACCTAATTATCCACAGGCAGAAAAACACACATTTTCCCCAAAGTTCAGAAAACACCCCAAAACATAACACATCCCCATAAATTATCCAAAAATTACCCAGATCAGAGCAGGGGTACAAAAGTTTTATGGAAGTCATGTTTGACCGACCGCAAGCATGGCTTTCATGCCCAAAACAGTTCCACAGATTTGGCTGTGTGGCCGGTCTATCTTCTCCTCCTGAAGATAATTGGCTTAAGTGGCTGTGGTAACTTAATTATCTCCAGGTACAGGGAATATCTCTAAGTCAGAAACTGTTACAAAAACCACATAAAAATACATAACTCTTATAATACAATGTTTAACCTATATGTCCAACATATCCCAAGATAGCTTGGATCTGAGCGCTCAATATGTCCAATGTTAAAAGTGCCCTATAGTACAAGGAAGGGTGGGTTCAGAAAATAACAAGTGCTGATGGGAGATTGAGAAAGGACAAAGCAGCCAGTTTAAACTGGTCTGGCAGTGTCCCTGGGACAACGCCCTGCTGGAGAAACAATAGGACAGGAAAAAGGGGGAGGGGAAGAGGCACATTTTCCCATGGATTTAAAGGGGAAGAAAAAGTGTTTTAAAATCCAATATGCCCAAATAATGCTTTTAAAGGGCAATACATCCCAGGGGCCATAGTCACAGGGCAAGAGGCTGGCAAGCAGGCCTCTCCAAGTACAAGTGGCGAGGTTACTTTCGCCACAACCTCGAAAACCACAGGCATTCTAAGCAGTCGGCTGGGTGGTCGGCATTTGGTATACTAACACGTGGGTGCGGCCATCTTTAGCCGCGAATACATACAGCAGTGTTTGGTCGTCGAGTGCATGGAACTATAAACGACGGCACGAACACCCCTAGGACTCCCATACCTTCTTACGTTCATCTGGATCGATCTGGGTGATCTTTGGATATGTTGGTCCCTCATATCATGGCTATCAGGGGATATAACTTGAGTGGGGTTTCCATGAGTTTTCGGGGTACTTTCAGGATACTGTGTAAAAGTATATTTTTTTCTGTGCTTGGAGATAATTGGATTATGTGAACACAGTACCTGATTCAAGCACAGAGGAGGGATTATATTGTTTGTGTATGGGAGGGTCCTGGACCTGAGAAGCCATTGCTGTAGGCTACTGTCAGGTCCAGAAGGGAGTGCTCCTTGCATGGGGATTGACGAAATAGGCCATGTGTGTCTCCATTAAACTCAATCAGCATAGAGCCTCGTCTCATGTTTGTGGGAGAAAGCTATAATAGCGCTCTCTCTCTTCTGCTTGGCGTGCTTAATCACTAGCTCTTTTAAGAGCTGTTCCTGCTCTACAACATCCCTCCCACTAGGGGGAAAAGAACATCTCTGGCGGCGAAACTCCTCTTCTCGACACACCCTCCCCTGTGCCTGGGAGATAATTGAGTCAGCACTGTATTAAACTCCACTATCTCTCGGCACAGAAAACATAAATTTTTAGAAACCCCCCAAAATACTTTTAAACACACAAAACCCCACAACAGTTACATCTTGTTTGTGTCATTCAGTTTTTTTTGTTTTTTTTTTCTCACTGGTAATTTGAGTGTGGGAAACCCTTCCAGTCTTGTTTATGCACATTGTTTAGATGAACTTCAGTTCACTACATTATTAGACAAAGCACATACTACTTTTTCACTGGTTTTAATGTTAGCAAAGCCTGCATAAAAATAGTAGGTGTGACGAACTGAACCTCGTCACAGGTTCTTGGAGGGGCATGCTTGCCAGCCTCTAGACTATGGCCCCCTGCAATAGACATGGCTAAAAATACTTTAAAAAGGCTCTGTTCGTGCAATTGAGATTATATGGTTCGTTTCCCGAAAAGCCGCACGAACCAGAGACCACCCAGTTTGTGTGGTTGCATAATAGTTTGTAACACTTTCCACTCCAGTGTTCTAAGTGTTCGTGTGGGTGGCCACTGTTCGCATGAACGACCACGAGTTGGTGGCCATCTTGTTCCTGTGAATGTAGGCAGCTGTGTTTGGTCGTCGAGTTCATGGAACTGTTTTTGGAAACTGAAACTCCCAAACACCGCTGGACTTCCAGGATCACTTGCGTTCGGTTCTACACAACTTAGAAGGGCACTGTCCGGTAGAAACGTTCCCATGAACAAGGTGAACAAGCTCCAGGGTAAGAGCATGACTATGTTCGGGAGTTTGTTCGGTTTTTAAACTACCGAACTAGACCGACTGCAAGCCCTGATTCTCTGGAACTGTTTTGAGCATGGGACCATGCGTGCGGTCGGTCAAATTATGACTTCCAGGAAATTACTATATGTGTTTTGCAATTGCTTAAATATTGTGATAAGTTGTATTTGGTGGGTTATTACCAAGACATCCCTTTTATAAATGGTCTTGATGGTGGCAGTGTTAAAATAGTAATATTTATATTATTATGGTTAAGTGTGGGTATGTTAAGTGGGATTTTATCATTATTTCCAGTCTAGTGCAGACAAATAGTGGACTCTAACCCTTTCACCACAACAACTACATCACACACACTCTTGGAGTAGGGTGCGATGCACACACACACAGACAGACACACACGTGTGTTTGTTTGTTTGTGTGTGTGTGTGTGTGTGTGTAGGTATATATGTATATATATATATATATATATGTGTGTATATATGTATGTGTATATACTTATACACATACAGTTATACTCACACACACACACACACACACACACACACACACAACTGATATTTTTTTTTTATCTCCAGCTATTCTCCTGTTAGCTTACCTTATGTGTCCAGGAGGGTGGCTTGGAGTCCTGGTGTGAGTGAGGGGTCTGGAGCAGCTCCTGTTGTGCTCATCTCCCCTCATGCTGTGGCTGCCTCCTCTCCCTCCCGCGTTGTCTCCCTGCATGATGCTGGGAGGAATTGATAGGCTGTCACTTATTCCTAGCCGGCCGACATTACAGGGGCCCGGTCACAGTCTTAAAGGACTGTGGCACTCAACCGGGCCCCTGTCCAGTGCTATAATCTCAGCACCTGGGAAACATTCCACGGCACCCCAGGGTGCCGCGGCATACAGTTTCGGAACCGCTGGTCTAGACACATGACTCCTGCCGAGAAAAGGTTTCAACATGGTCGAGCTAGCTGCAATGCATATGTTAACCCAATAGTGAAAAACTGTTTGAGTGGCGAAAAATCACCACATCAAACAGAAACAGTGGAGCGCTAAATTCATACACTTACCCTTAAATAAGGGAATAATAAAAAAATAAGCAAAATATGGTGCAATATGACTAACACAAATGGAATGTTATATTTATCATATGAAACACACTCACATGGTGCAGAGCCTTATGGGGGATAGGCTCAAATCTCATGCGTAGAGGTATTTTAAGAGAATACCAAAACTTCTTCAATGTAGAGACGTCAAATACTCAGAGATAATAGGAGAGATGAGACAAAACATAGTGTGTTATCCTCACTAAAAACATAAATAAAATAAGGTAGTCACTGCTCACCTTATTGAGAGCCAAAATACTGGGCTCTCAGAATAATGCGCACTGTGCCGTTAAGAGGGCACAACTCTTCTATGTAGCGAAGGACACTGGCAGAATATGGGACTTAAAATAAATTTATTATCCAAAATATAAGGTAAATAAAAACAGCAAAATAAATGTTCCACAAGTGTTCTGTCCAAACAATAAAATAGCCGTCCAAAGCAGTCCGAGACGCGTTTCGCTTGAATCAGCAGGATTTTTCAATCGGTATCATCTTCAAAGAAGAGTTGTGCCCTCTTAAAGGCACAGTGTGCATTATTCTGAGAGCCCAGTATTTTGGTTTCTGTTTGATGTGGTGATTTTTCGCCACTCAAACAGTTTTTCACTATTGGGTTTGCATGTTTTTGTGTTAAGTAAGAGGTATTAACACGAGTGTTGAGCAGCTTTCCAATTTCTGATGTAAATTATCTTTTAGCGCCTTATATTAACACAGCACCTTTGTTTATTCTTTGCAATGCATATGTTGACTTGCTGTCCATTACTATGCTGGACCAATGTTCTTCACAGAGAGAAGTGGCTTTCTCCCGGCAACCCTTCCAAACAATCCCTTTCTCACTCTAGAATGATGGACTTTAAATTGTGTGGCATTGGCCTTTTAATCCTTCCCAGTTTGATGGGCAGCAGCAATTGCTTCTCTAAGATCATTGCTGATGTCTTTCCTTCTTGGCATTGTGTTCACACACCTGAATGCTGCAAACCCGCAAACTGCTAAAATGTTAGGTTTTGTAGAGGTTGTCACACTTGCTGATGATCAGTTAAGGGCATTTGATTAGTAGCACCGGTCTGCTACTTATCCTTTTAATTCATATGGAAGCACTAAGGGTGTATGTTTTTCACACATGGCTTCTCCATTTTTGCTTTTATTTTTGTTAAATAAATCATGACATAGTGTTTATATGTCATGTGTTGTTCATCTGAGGTTGCATTTACCTAATTTTAAAACATGTTAAGCAAAAGATGATTGCTATAATGTCCTGATACGTAAAACCATAGAATTAAAAATTGTTACTTTCTTTTTTCTATAACTGTGTATACAGGGAGTGCAGAATTATTAGGCAAATGAGTATTTTGACCACATCATCCTCTTTATGCATGTTGTCTTACTCCAAGCTGTATAGGCTCAAAAGCCTACTACCAATTAAGCATATTAGGTGATGTGCATCTCTGTAATGAGAAGGGGTGTGGTCTAATGACATCAACACCCTATATCAGGTGTGCATAATTATTAGGCAACTTCCTTTCCTTTGGCAAAATGGGTCAAAAGAAGGACTTGACAGGCTCAGAAAAGTCAAAAATAGTGAGATATCTTGCAGAGGGATGCAGCACTCTTAAAATTGCAAAGCTTCTGAAGCGTGATCATCGAACAATCAAGCGTTTCATTCAAAATAGTCAACAGGGTCGCAAGAAGCGTGTGGAAAAACCAAGGCGCAAAATAACTGCCCATGAACTGAGAAAAGTCAAGCGTGCAGCTGCCACGATGCCACTTGCCACCAGTTTGGCCATATTTCAGAGCTGCAACATCACTGGAGTGCCCAAAAGCACAAGGTGTGCAATACTCAGAGACATGGCCAAGGTAAGAAAGGCTGAAAGATGACCACCACTGAACAAGACACACAAGCTGAAACGTCAAGACTGGGCCAAGAAATATCTCAAGACTGATTTTTCTAAGGTTTTATGGACTGATGAAATGAGAGTGAGTCTTGATGGGCCAGATGGATGGGCCCGTGGCTGGATTGGTAAAGGGCAGAGAGCTCCAGTCCGACTCAGACGCCAGCAAGGTG
This sequence comes from Pelobates cultripes, assembly GCA_933207985.1. Lineage (NCBI taxonomy): Eukaryota > Metazoa > Chordata > Amphibia > Anura > Pelobatidae > Pelobates > Pelobates cultripes. The sequence goes on along the minus strand of OW240913.1, from coordinate 150,982,382 downwards.
GAGGTGGAGTACTGGTTTGGGCTGGTATCATCAAAGATGAGCTTGTGGGGCCTTTTCGGGTTGAGGATGGAGTCAAGCTCAACTCCCAGTCCTACTGCCAGTTCCTGGAAGACACCTTCTTCAAGCAGTGGTACAGGAAGAAGTCTGCATCCTTTAAGAAAAACATGATTTTCATGCAGGACAATGCTCCATCACACGCGTCCAAGTACTCCACAGCGTGGCTGGCAAGAAAGGGTATAAAAGAAGAAAATCTAATGACATGGCCTCCTTGTTCACCTGATCTGAACCCCATTGAGAACCTGTGGTCCATCATCAAATGTGAGATTTACAAGGAGGGAAAACAGTACACCTCTCTGAACAGTGTCTGGGAGGCTGTGGTTGCTGCTGCACGCAATGTTGATGGTGAACAGATCAAAACACTGACAGAATCCATGGATGGCAGGCTTTTGAGTGTCCTTGCAAAGAAAGGTGGCTATATTGGTCACTGATTTGTTTTTGTTTTGTTTTTGAATGTCAGAAATGTATATTTGTGAATGTTGAGATGTTATATTGGTTTCACTGGTAATAATAAATAATTGAAATGGGTATATATTTGTTTTTTGTTAAGTTGCCTAATAATTATGCACAGTAATAGTCACCTGCACACACAGATATCCCCCTAACATAGCTATAACTAAAAACAAACTAAAAACTACTTCCAAAAATATTCAGCTTTGATATTAATGAGTTTTTTGGGTTCATTGAGAACATGGTTGTTGTTCAATAATAAAATTAATCCTCAAAAATACAACTTGCCTAATAATTCTGCACTCCCTGTAAACATCAGATGGGGTCAGAGAAGCTCTGGTCTACATGCTATCCAAAAAAAAAAATCCTTCTCCAACAAATACGTAAAGGGACACCCCACTACCCAAATAAAAACAATCAATCAAAAACTACTGTCCAGTAGATTTAAAATGAAAAAAATGCATGCTTTTAAACATGCATTTTTTTATTGGGGGTATATAAAAAATGGCAAGCAAAAGCTGCAGTTCTCTTGCTTGAGGCTCTTCAAACGTCCCCCTTCTTGCTCAGCCCAGACTTTCTGTGGCTGTCCTAGCCCAGGCTTCCCAATGCAGCTCAATGAGAAGGATTTGAAAGTGACGAGACCGGTTGTCAAACTGACAGCCAGAGGTGTGGGGTATTCATTCGTAATAAGCTTGTCCGTTTCTATTGAAATCTGCACTTCTGCAAGCAATAGTGTTTTAGGGGTCTGGATGGTCACTTTAAGACTCATTTTCTGCTTACATGTCCCAGGAGCTCATCGGTATGGGGCAATTGACATAAATGTATCATGATTTGTTGTTGAGACATCTGTAGCATATTCAGAACTGTGTAGTTGTTACTTTTTTAGGACTCATGGACTGCTGCTAAAAAGGAGGGCTCATGGACTGCTGCTAAAAAGGATATTGCTTGGGGTCTTGATTTAGGAGAGTTGTGGTGTGTTTTTTGGGTGGGGATATTGTGTCCAGCAGGTTTTCTGTCTAGGGATAATGGTCCCAGCTCCTTTAAGACCATTGGGGCTCTTAGATGGACACTGCTAAAAGTACACTGTCCCCATAATTTAGAGCAAATTGGCTGGAAATAATTAAACACCACTGCACATTCTTCGGAACAATTAACAAACGTAAGTATATTTGCATCATCACTTAAGTTAAAGTTAAACTGCAGCAAGAGAGGCATGTAACATCACTGCCTGCCCATATACTATTTTTCTAATATTCAAGTATGGCTATTTGCAATACAAGCAACATTTAATATAAAATTTAAGTGTACATAAACAAAATATAATAAATAAGAAGCAAATAAACATGTAAATGTAGAAAAACCATTACATTACATGCACAAAGTACATATGTACAAATGGAAGTAGTAAAAAGAGAGAAGGGAAAATAAATTAAGTAAAACCTGTGTGTGTATTGGATGCAGTTCGCATGCTTTTTCCATTGGTGTCCTAAAATAGAAAATTATTTTAATGCTTTCATCCAGGTCATTAGGTGTTGTTTAAAAATCAATTGATCGTTATGATATCAAGCATATCTGGAATACTAAAGGCAGGCACAATGTACTCACTGGAGAATAAATACATTTTACCATGGAAATGTAAAGTAATATAATGCAGATACTCCCTACAAAAGTTCTAAGCTACTTCTATGCATCAATAACTCCATCATTCAGAAAACTTGGAAATGCATTGAATCTGAATAGGCTTCACATATGACCGACAAGTACCTGTAAATGGTTGACTTGTTGCTATGGATATTTTTTTTATGTGTCTCAATCTTTTAGTTTTCAGACATAAAAACAATAATATAAAGTGCATTAGCACACAATTAAGGTTTACAACAATCCTATAACACATCAAGTTTACATAGGTAATGATGCATTCAGAGAGTACATAGGAAATTCATGAAGGGCCCCTTTAGGAACCCAGACCACCTTTTGCACCTAGTGCTGCAGTGCTAAACATTGCAGTTCCTGAGAATCTGCAATGTTTACATCACAGCACTGTCAGCCTCTAGTGGCATGAGGACCTCCAGCGTCAGATTTTTCCCATAGGAAAGCACTGAATAATGCTTTCCAATAGGGAGGTCTAAAGTGCGCGGCCATTGCTGTGCATGCGCATTAGGTCTCCCCTGCTGGCTGAGTGGAGCATGACCTGGTGCCGAGGGACATCTGCCCTGGATTCAGGTAAGTGGCTCAAGGGGTTTAAACCCCTTCAGCCGCACTGGAGGAAGGGGCGCGAGGGACGGGGGGGACCTATTAATCCTATAGTGCCAGGAAATAAGCTTGGCACTTTTTCTTGGCACTATAGGATCCCTTTAAGGGGAAGGGAAAGGGAGTTCAATTGCTGTGCAAAGATTGGCGGCTAACCAGTATGTCCATGTTCAACCTTTTTAACAGTCCTTGCAGTGTCCGCAGCAGCATGTCCAAGTGAAATGATTCTGGGTAAAATCTAAAGTTATATTAGTTAGCTTTTGTATCAAAGATTAATTTTGATGCCAGTACTGTGTGCTAGCTGGGCAATACCAAACTATATGTAAGGTTGCTCCTGTGTCAGAATTACAGCGCCAGCAAAGGGGAACAATGTTGTGTTACATAGTTACGTAGCTGAAAAGAGACTTGCGTCCATCAAGTTTAGCTTTTCTCACATGTATTTTTGCTGTTGATCCAAAAGTAGGCAAAAAAAAACCCAGTCTGAAGTGCTTCCAATTTTTACAGCAAACTAGGAAAACATTCCTTCTTGACCACAAATGGCAGTCATCGGAATCATCAGATAAGAACATATCTTCTTGGATCAAGCAGCTATTACCCTACTTATTAGAAATTATATCCCTGTATATGTGTGCTAGCCTTTGCAGCACCAAGTATCCAATTAACACTCTATTGGTGTTTCCCCCATGGTTGATGCTCCCAGACAATTGCATGTGTGAAATGGCTACACTTCATCCTCCGGCATGAATTCCTTATCCAGGTCCTGTTCCCATTTAAGGTAGTTATAGAACCCATTACTAAATTGTGTGTAGCCCTGCTAGCATCTATTCAATTGTACATGCATGATCTATACATTAAGATGTGGATACCGACAGGCATACTAAAAGTACACCAACTTATGTCCAATACACAATATAGTGCCAGGAAAACAGTTTTTTTTTTTTTTTTTTTTTTCCTGTAGTGCCATTCTCTGTCGTGTCCCCTTCCCCCTCTTTGGTGCAGAACCCCTTGTTACTGATTCAGGCCAGAAGCCGCCTAACGACCCGGAAGTCCCACTAGTGGCTGTCTGATCAATAGATAACCCTCAAAGATAATTATTGCAGTTTATTAAAACTTAGAGTTCATGGACCTTGGACACTGCAGCCAGACCACTTCAATTCGCTGAAGTGGTCTGCGTGCCTATAGTGTCACGTTATGGCATATTTAGAGTTAGTCTAAAGTCATCTGCTTTCTGTTTTTTTTTTTCACACTGGGCCTTCGTCATAACAGTTGTTTGGTACCATTTATTCAGGGTGCCCCCACCTGGTAACAGGTAACATTTCATGACAACATTGTTTTCTATCTTGGAAAATTGTGCCCTGTTTTGTGTATTTGCAGTTGGATTTTAGACATGGAACAAACATACACATGGTAGAAGTACAATAAGGAACCAGATATTTATGATACCAATTCAACAACTTTTTATTTATTTATTTTTTAAATTTTTATTTTTTTAGGCTAGCTTCTGACTATTTCTGTTTTTTGACCACTACCTTTTGTCCCCACTCCTAGTTAACAAACTCTAGTAAATCTGTTTTCTATAATATCTATAGAAGGCTTGATCTGACTTTTGCACAGATGTAATCATTTGAAGCGATGCTGTTTGAGGGATGTGCAGATCAAAGAATTTGACTTCAAAGAAAATCTCTAGAAATTAAGAATGAGCTAGTAATGTTATAATGAACCTGTCACCCACCAGACATGTAGTGGGCAAGGTCACTTTGGAGTAGGTATAAATATAACTTATATCAGAAGTGTTTGTGTTGGAATAAAAATAAGGCAAAACAATATACACACTCTACCATATAACTGTAGAGCCTACAAATGTATACATTAAAAATCTTGGCATCAGTATCTCTGAACTTCTTGTCTTACCCCCTATATGTTTTCAAGTGAATGAGCTCTGGCTCCAACTTTAAAGTGTACCTTTTGAAGCGTATGCAGTTGAATGAAGATAAAAAAAAAAGTAATCTAAACATTGTGCAAACAAATGTAGACATTTTGAGATGGGGTCAATACATTTCCTACAGGCAGTTCTCCTTCTTTCCATCACAGATTTTTCCCCAGCAAAAACCTGTCACTCTCTTTAGATGCTGATGTGCAAAAATAAACTTCATGTAATCTTTTCCATATATAGCTCCCTGTGTCTGAACTTATATCCTGAACTCTGTAGGTTTCAATGAATACATAAATAAAAGCAGGGCAGCCTCACTTTTTATGATGCTATGCTCCCCACTCTTTCGGCCTACTATAACGAGCTGGAGACTCAATGAGTCTCTCCTAATACAACGAGCTGGAGACTCAATGAGTCTCTCCTAATACACCAGGAAATTCGTAGCCGCACTCATGTATTTTTTGCAAAATGAGTGAATACATGGTACGATGTGCCTATGGGAATCCATAAGTGCGTCATATGAGGGTTCCTTATAGCAAAAAGTTCAGCAATAAAGAAGGATCTTTGCTGGTCCTCACGACTGCTAAAAAAAAAAAAACAAGCAAATTCTTACATTCCTAAAATCCATGACAAAGATAATCGACTGAAACGCCTACCTAACAAAATAACATTTATACTGAATTGTACTCACTACCCACACATAACGCAGACCAACCAGAAGAACGGCACCACATTCATATTAGGGATTGTTTGACAAAACACCTAGGGAAACGTAACTGAGAAATTAGCAGCCGCGTTGAACACTGGAAAGTGCCCTGGCCAGAATGGTTTCTCAGTGGTCCATTACAAAAAAAACGCAGGCGTACTCTTTACAAGATTCCGAAAACATATAATTCTCTCAGAAAGGGACAGACTGTTATCTCACAGTCTCTGGCCACCACTATTTCAATGGTGCCCAGGAGGGCAAGGAAGTAGAGCTATGTACAAGTTACCAGCCCATCTCTTTACTATAGTATGACTTGAAATTATTCATGAAAATTCTGTTCCTGAGATTTCAACAATACCTGCCAGTTTTAATGCACGATGGCGAAGTGGGTTTTTTCGCCAAAAGAGAGGTGAAAGACAACACATTGTGAGCCTTGTCTGCCTTTCACTACTGTAGAATAACTCACTGCTTCATAGGGGCTAAAAATTTGTCATTTTGCACAACAATGTGCAGTTTGCAGTAAGAGATATGAGACCACATACAAGTTATATTTTTGGTAAAGGACACCTCTATCACTGCATGAGATCATACCTACTATTGATGAGGGGTGATGCAGACGCCGACAGGAGATGGGCACTCTGCTTCATTTATGGTGGAAATACCAGCTGTTACTCCTCTTACATCACACTATAAAATCTGCTCATACGTATACAAAGTCTTTTGATCATACGAATTTTGAATGTAGCTATAGGCCTGATAACCCTATTCTGGAGGAAGAAGACACCCCCACCATTTGATCTGATTTTATTGCATGGAGGAGCTCCGCTCCCTGGAGGAACTTATACTTAACAGCAGTGGGCTTCTGTCAACTGAATACTTCTACAATAAAACATAAGAACCCATTTCCCAACGGGGGATGGGGGTTGACATGGGCTGACTGCTAGGCCTTGTCTAAGGGAGGAGACTTGCCCGGGTGTACGCTTGCTATGAGACTGGTTGTCTGCTGCGGGCGTGGAGAAGGAGGTGAGAGGCCGATGCCGGGATATTTGTGAGCGGAGCTTTTAATTGCAATTAGATCTCATGTCTGACCTGCCAAGTAGAACCTGAGAAAGGAAACTGCTATAGGAGGGTCTACAGTCTTAACTAAGAGACTGAAAATGCAGCGGGTAGGAAGACTAGCATGTCTGTTGCCAGTGCATGATGACAACAGAGGCAAAATATGCATAGAATTGACATTGGTTCTTGGCTGCCAATGTCGTTTGCTGTGGGTCTAACTAGCCCCCTGCACACAGTTTACAATAGCTCAGAGAACATTAGATTTCTCTTTGCAGGGAATGTAAAGAGAGACTGTGTAGGTCACATGCAGGAGTGGGTGGGGCTAAGGCCGCATAAACAAAGTGACTTGACTCCTAAATGATAGAAAATTGAGCAGCAAGACTGCAAGGGCATGATCTATACACTAAAACCACTCAATTACACTAAAGTTGTTTTTGTGCTTATAGTGTCCCTTTAAGAGTGTAGCTCTCGGGTTCATTACAACTTTAATAGCAGAAACATTTGTATGGTGGGCATTTAAAAACTTCATTCCAGTGTTTACTTTGTCCATCACAATACCTGCACTGTGACAACAAACATCAAAGGATGTGCTGTGTGAGCAAAACTGAAGATTATCATCTCCTCTGAGACAGATCAATTCACCTTGACATGACTCGTCTAGTCCTCTGCTAGGTTTATCCATCTCATTCAGTACCCATTTTATGTATGCCTAAACACAACGGCTGTTGTCTCGTGAATCTTGTTAAGTTTCCTTTTTATTGCATGGTTTATGTGTGTATTTGTTTGTATAATTTGGGGTTATAGAATATTTTCTTTAAAACTAAAAACTTGTTATGTGATATTGCTTGTGTAATTTCAGTCCTCCAGATCAGATCTTACATGGTTGTGTGTGTGTGGTTTTTAATTTTAATTTTTTTTTTTTTTATGTCTTCTATTTGTTCCCTTCATTATTATACAGGGTTTCTTGATTAATTTGAAAATCAATCTGCTGCTGGTAGACACTAAAGTGTTTATGCTTGTGGCGTGGAATATGAGATGTACAGTAGTAAAATAACACAGATTGCCCTGTCACAAACACGTTGATATTTATGCTTTGCTATGGTTTTATTCCACTTCCCTATTTTTCGATGAGATCCCGCAAGACTTTTGCATAAATATTTTTAGCAAAATACTGTATCATTTAGTTTTAGGTTTACATCTGTGAATTTCAAAAAGTAAAATAAGCAAAAATAAGTCCTCGTGATTAACCCCTTCAGGACGGAGTCAATTGTACACGTTCTGATCAAAACAAAAACTGGAATTTGCGCTATATGCAATTCACCTCTTTAGTATTAAGTGCACCCACACTTATTATATATCACTTTATTCAGGAGAAACAGGGCTTTAATTTCTCAATAACTATTCATATATAAAACATAATTTATTATGAATAAAATAAAAAACCTGAGAAATTAAGTTTTTCTTTTTTAAAAAACAAAATGGTAGTTCCGCCTGACATTTTAGCTGTAAACGTCATAATACTGTTAGTTTTACTGCAATAAAATGCACATATTTGTATTCAGCAAAGTCTCACAAGTACAACAGTACCCCCCTTTAACAGGTTTTACGTTTTGGAAAGTTACATGGTCAAATATAGCACATTCCATTTTTGTTTTCTTTTTTTTTCACATTGAAATTTGTCAGATTCGTAATGTTTCCTTTGAGACCGTGTGGTAGCCCAGGAATGAAAATAACCCCCATGATGGCATACCATTTGCAAAAGTAGGGAACCCAAAGTATTGCATGTGGGGTATGTCCAGTCTTTTTTTAGTAGCCACTAAAAGTTAGTGTCCATATTTTGTTTTTGTGTGAAAAAAGCAAAAAAACTAAACCTAGAATTTTAGCGATATGTTTGTTCAGCCATAATTATATTAAAGGACCACTATAGGCACCCAGACCACTTCAGCTCAATGAAGTGGTCTGGGTGCCAGGTCCATCTAGGGTTAACCCTGCAGAGAAACTGCTATGCTTACATTAGAGTTAATCTAGCCTCTAGTGGCTGTCTCATTGACAGCCGCTAGAGGAGCTTCCGCGCTTCTCACTTTGTTTTTTGGACACAGTAAACCATTGGAACTTTGCCAGCAATGATCTTTCTGACATTCTTGCCCCAGATCAAAGTGAGAGAGGAGAGTGGCAAAATACAATGTCACTGCCCTGCTTCCTCTCAGTGCTAAAGTGAATTTATAATCCACAATTTTATGAATGGCAAATAAGTCCTTAGACTCTTTTTCTACCAAGTGCTACATCTTCATATTAAAAAAAAAAGAGTGGTATTTATTAATCACTTAGAAACTTAGAATACATTGTTGGCACGCAAATCACAATTTTGCACTCCAATTTCTGATTACAAATATTTGAACCATTTAAAAAAAATAAAAAAAAATAAAACTGAATGCACTGTTAATGGATATTTGTGTCCAAATACAAAACCCTACCTTAATCAAAGGACACTGGATAGTCATAATCACCATGAAAATGCGCTGGTCAAGAACCACAATGGAAATTGTGACAGGGCAAGGACTGTTTAGCTAAAAAAAAAAAAAAATTCATGATTACGTGCACTTTGATTGGTTCACTTCACCACTGTAACTCCAAAATGTGCAGCAAGGATTTGGCAGGAATGATGTGGATAGCCTGGAGCCAGCACAGAACTTTTTTAAGAACCCTTAATGAAGACTGATGTAATAACTAATTGGCTACCAAAAGAGACACCATAGGCACCAACACAACTTTCACTTAATGAAGCAGTTTTAGTGTATAGATTATGCCCCTGCAATGTCACTGTACATTTTTCTGCCTTCCTAAACACTTTGTGTATAGAGAGATATCATCTTTTTTTTTAAATTGTAACTTCTTTTTATTTTAGAATTGTATATCTTCCGCTCTATTAATAGCCTTCTAGACCCTGCAGGAGCCTCCTGTGATTGATTGATTTAAAGTTCAATTAACAGAGCAGGAGATAATTAGAGATGTCGCGAACCGTCCGCGAACGGTTCGCCGCGGTTCGTGGCGAACTCCGGTCAGCTGACACGTCCCGGCCAATCTCCAGCAGACCCTCCCTCCCAGACCCTCCTACTTCCTGGACAGCATCCATGTTTCAAGCAGCAATGATCTTTCTGACATTCTTGCCCCAGATCAAAGTGAGAGAGGAGAGTGGCAAAATACAATGTCACTGCCCTGCTTCCTCTCAGTGCTAAAATGAATTTATAATCCACAATTTTATGAATGGCAAATAAGTCCTTAGACTCTTTTTCTACCAAGTGCTACATCTTCATATTAAAAAAAAAAAAAAAAGTGGTTTCAACATGGATGCTGTCCAGGAAGTAGGAGGGTCTGGGAGGGAGGGTCTGCTGGAGATTGGCCGGGACGTGTCAGCTGACTGGAGTTCGCCGCGAACAGCTCGTGTCGAACCGTTCGCGAGAAGTTCGTGGACGGTTCGCAACATCTCTAGAGATAATATCTTTTAAAGTAGGCTCGGATCTGATTGCAAATTAAACCAATTTTTCATGTTGCCTGTGTCAGTCATAGACCGGGGAGGTGTGGCTAGAGCAGGGGTCTGCAACCTTTAAGACAAAAGGAGCCACTTGGACCCGTTTCCGAAGGAAAAAAAAAAAAACTGGGAGCCGCAAAACCATTGCGACATTTAAAACAAATATAACACTGCATATATTGTTTCTTACCTTAATGCTATATATACAGGATCGTGCAGTCAGCTGTCAATCTGAAGAAAAAAAGGACTTTCACTTAACAATGTAAAATATATTTTTGCAAATTAATAGCTAATTAAAATATTTAATTTACCTGGTTAATGGGACTTTTGGTCCTGAACCTCAGTGCTCAGTGTCTGCACATCAGGGCTGTAAGACGTCACCTTCATTTTCACACAGGCTTGCAAGCTGTCATCTGTGAGGCGTGATCGATGTTTGTTTTTAATATAGTTCATGTTGGAGAAGACCTGCTCACATACATATGTGGAACAGAAGATCGACAGGACTCCAAATGCATACTTTTTCATGTTTATAGAAGTGTTGGGGATGGCATTCCATGTTTCGAATACAAGTTTGTCCTGTTTGGGAAGGTTTTCAATATCACTCCATTTATGATTCTGAGCCCCTTACAATGCCCCTTACAATGTAGTGACCAGCATACATGCCCCTTACAATGTAGTGACCACCATACATGCAGTGTGTGGGCCGGGCTCCCCCCCCCGAGGCTTCACTTCCATGCCCCCTGAATATGCAGAGACCACCATACATGCCCCCTTAAATGCAGTGTGTGGGCCGGGCTCCCCCCCCCCCGGACGTCATCTTCCTCCTCGCAGTTGTAGACCTGCATGCGCGCCGCTGCCCTCTGATCTGACAGCGGGCGGGAAGGTGACATCGGGACGGTGCGTGACTAACGCACGCACCGCCCCCATGCGACGTCACAGCCAGTACAGCGCCCGCCACAGTGGGGAGTGTCGGGGCGCACAATGCTCCTCCACCCCTCGCTAGTATCCGCCCCGGAGCCGCGGCAAAGGTGTAAAAGAGCCACATGCGGCTCCGGAGCCGCGGGTTGCCGACCCCTGGGCTAGAGCTACATTGAAAAAACTAAAGTGGTTTAATTCCTTAATGGCAGAGAATTCAGCATTGAGATTGCAGGGGCATGATCTATTCTATACACCCAAACTGTTTCATTAAGATAAAGTAGTTTTCCCCAATTAACCGCTACACTCCAACAATCCCGAACATCTGCTGGAGATGTGGAAACGGCCCTGGAACCTTGAAGCACATCTGGTGGGACTGTGACAAAATAAAACAGTACTGGGGGAACATTGAACAGGAAATTGGACACATCCTAGGTGACCCCACAGAGCTGACAATGGGGGCTGCCCTCATACACCAAACAGAACGACCCATACCCTCTTACATAAAGTCAATCCTGAGACACCTGCCAAATGCGGCTAAATCCCTAATCCCATTGCACTGGAGGAAAGAGCATATACCCACAATAGAACAATGGAAGAATAAAGTAGAAGACATAAGAATGGCAGAAGCCAAAATAGCAGGAACACTAGGCAGGGAAGATAAACACACAGAATTATGGCACAGAAAGGGAGGCCCAACTGAGAGAGACTGGAACGAACACAAGAGGGGGCCCGGATACGCCCGGACACCCACCCTCCTCTCCCCCCCCCACTCCCCTCAAGGGGAGAAGCTACCCACACACACATAACATAAAGGTAAAGAAGTAACAGGAGCTATCACACTAGAAGCAGATATGGAATAATAATAGAGCGGAGAGACACGAACCCCAAATTGGGGGACACACAACAAACACACAAACCACGGAGCACACAAAGAGGCAACACTCACAAGAAACACACACTGGGCAACCAACGGAAACATAGTCACAAAAAAAAAAAATATGAACAACTACAGACACGCAAAAAAGCTCTTACCAAACCACACAACAGATTGAGGGACAAGGATATGCAGTAAGAAGACATGAAACAAGTGACAAGATATACAGACAGAGCAGACACGTCACCACACGATAGGACTACGAGCATATAACAAAACAAGACATCAGACCCACTTACACTAATGCTAACATAAACCGACGGACACCAGCAAACAGGCACATGGCTTGACAGAAGACTGGGCCAAGGAGACAAAGATTACTAAAAGCGAAACAGGGAGAAAAACACCAGGGGATATTCCACCCCTTCCATGGTAAAGGGCCTAAGCGACACGGGAGTACGCACACAAGCACCCAAACTAAAAGGGGTAGCATAGGCACAGCATGGACTGAACAGGGATCGACACTATGGCATGGGGGGGGGAGGAAAAAAAAAATAGAGGGACAGACTGACCACATCCATAATAACGTGCCCTGGCGTGCCAGGCAAAACATAGCAACATACTGAGTGGATGGCATAGGCCACACGAAACAATACCCAAGCACCCCCAGACATCGGCATAACATTCTAAAACACCACAGGCCTCACGTAGGCTAAGGTCCATAACCAATAGGATAAAGTCGTAACTCACACGCGACCTGCAAGCCTAAAAACCGCACCAAACTAAGGGTAACTGAATGCCCACACACTTCCGTAAAAAGCTTGATACATAAACAGCACCAGAGGTACTGAACAGAGACTTGTGAGTCTCCCGCTCCGACGCCCACGATTAAGTCTAAGTCTATGTATACAGTAAGAATTGGCAAAGATAAAAATCATATGTACAAAATTAAATATTATAAGGGACCTGCGTGTCCGTCAACATTGTGGGCCTGCGAGCCCGAGCGCATACCCGCATGCTCTGCTACCAACTCTAGTGAGTGTTGTTCAAACTGTTATCAAACTCAACATGTCTTCTGAGACCTGCGAGTCCCACTATTACTTAACTTTGACAACACAAATAAATATCATATTTACAAAAAAGATAAAGTAGTTTTAAAGCCTTTCATACTCCTTTAAACTGGGGAAAAGGCTCTATCATCAAAATTAATATCCCACTCTTTTAACAAACTCTGAACTCTGGGATGTATAAAGCTTCAAATGTAAAATAAGTTGCACATTTCTTATTAGCTTGGGGTCTGTAGGGATTTAGATCCCATATTTTCCAACAGTTAAAAAAAGTGTCAAGGAGCACTTCGGGGAGGATTTTTCAAAGTGTTGGATAGACTTTTGCTAATAATTTGTTGGCGAAAATTTGGCACAATGTATTCTGTCTTCTTTTTTTTATTTTTTTTTTTTATATAATATATATGTTGCTTCTCTAGTGCGATAATAATTTTATTTTTTTAGCTGACACATTAGATATATCAATCTTTCTGACATTTTTCCTGATAAAGAAGTGAAACAGAAGACTTTTCTTTTTTTTCCGCCAATGCCAATCTAAATTTGCTTGATCAGCCCAGCATCAGTAGTAGATGTCTCAGTTACTGTGTACTTCACCAGTCTCCTATCAGCAGCCCTGGATTATTATTTTTTTTATTTTTTTTATTTTAACCAGCCCTTTAATGCATCTTGTCACAAAGTGTGCAAGCATACAGGTGTAAAAAAATTAAAAATATATATTCATTAAAAACAAATTTAAAATTATAACACGAAGGATCACATCCCAAAGACTTAAAATAAACCAAACAACTGCTTTATTTTATGCAGATGGGCAAGAGAATGCAATCAAATTGTCTACTTCCGTAAAGTGGGTAGAGCCATCTGAAATGTTGACTGTATAACATTTATATACTGCTTTGCTTGCTTTTTAAAAGTAAAGTACCATCTGGCAGACTGACATGCGCACATCTCACTGACACACCCACACAATCAAAGGTAGCCTTAATACAGAATAGGTTAGTAGACCTAGAAGATCGGTCCTGAAGAAATAATGTAAGAATTAGAGATATATCTGAAACTCACCACAGACTATCTAGAGCTATATCTGCTAGAATTCTTTGAAACCCTGGGAATTACAACGGAATTCTCCCAGCCAATGACGGAAAGATTCCATAGATTATATAAACCATCATCAGTATCCGAATCTCTTCCCAGAGATGTAATTATAGCCTTCTCATCATATAGAACCAAATCACTACTAATAAAGGCACATTTTTTTTTTTTTAAAGAAGCAGAGGAAATGTGAACAAAAGGCATTAAATATAGCTGGGGGTTCCCTACTAGTCTGATTGTCTAAAAGGATGGCATCAGATTAGTATTCAAAAACCAAGAAAAAGCTAAAGAATGGCTGGAGATACAAAAATGATACACAGAGACAGGAACCATTTATTAAGTGGTAAAGAGGAAGGGAAATATATAGGTCAACAAGAGATGAATTTAAGTGGGGGGGGGGGGGTCTAGGAAGGCAATTATCCTCTGTAAGGCTTAAACTTATTGTAGTAATGAATTTAACTGCACATATATCTAATAATATTATGGAGATATTCACTTAAGATTCTAATCACTATGCACGGTTATAATGTAACAAATTGAACATTCATACAATTGAAATGGATGATTAACACACAAACAATAAGAGGAGGTAAAAAGAAACACATACATAATCCATTCCATGAGGAAGTCACTGGGATAATATTTCTTTATTTTTTTGTATTAATATTTATTATACTCTAAAATTTGGTTGAAGAAATTTCACAATAGCACAGATAGATTGGATAAATTACAAAATAATATATATAATTTATACCATAAATGCAAGATAAGATATAGCTGATTAATAAAGAAGCGGCACATATTTTAGAAATGGATAATAGCTAAAGTATCATATGCATACAAACTTAAAATATCCCTCGCCCCTATATAGATTTGGCTTTTGGCTGATACTTGCCTCTATGAGGTTTTTTTTTTTTTTCTTGGAGACGTGAGTGGTGAGCAGAGAGACAAGGAGGCAGGAAAGAGATGACAGAGAGAAAGAGAAAGGGGGAAGCTAGTCAAAATATAAGAACTTTGTAAATCTTGGTATTTTTTTCTCCCCTTAATGATACACATAGAAAAATACTTGTATATAAACTATTGTGATCTCGGTGTATATGGACCCTCCCTTAGAACCATCACAAGAGGTGCCCCAAGAGAGAAGCCTTCCC
This sequence comes from Pelobates cultripes, assembly GCA_933207985.1. Classification (NCBI taxonomy): domain Eukaryota; kingdom Metazoa; phylum Chordata; class Amphibia; order Anura; family Pelobatidae; genus Pelobates; species Pelobates cultripes. The sequence continues at coordinate 150,967,308 of OW240913.1, read as the reverse complement.
TGTTATAGGTCATTAGACCGTATTTCTTTGTTATGCATTGTAGAAGTATGATGGACAAGGCATCTGCCAATATCTCTGGGGGATATGGAGATTTGGCATTTTATGTTATGTGTTTTTTGTTGTTTGTCATCGATGGCAAAATAATTTTGTTATATCGACTAACATAAATGGTAATGCAAAGCGATTAGAGGAGAAAGAGATTGGGAGGGTGCGGGGGAGGGGAACATGGGAAATATGGTTACATTTTTTATCTTTGAACATTCAGGGATTGAATTCCCCTAACAAGAAGATCACTTCTTACCAATTAACTATGGAAAAAGAAAATAGATATATTTATAATCCAAGAGACACACTGGCTAATAAAAGATTTGGATAAAATGAAATTTCAGGAATACACTGTTTTAACAAACACCTCAATGATAAATGGGAAAAAAAACGAGGAGTTTCTATCTTAGCAGCTAATACACTAACAGTGGAAATACTATACCAAGTAAATGATGTAGATGCAAAATATAATATGCTTATATGTAGTATAAACCAAAAAATAATGACTTTGATAAATGTAAATGTGGCGGCTAGAGAACAGATAAGCACCTTGAATAAAATTAGAAAAGAACCAGTTATCTAGGCTGGAGATTTTTAATATGGTAATGGAACCTAGATAAAATGTTACCAAGGGGTTTTGATTTATCTCAAGAGGTAGTTAAACAAGCACAAAACCTCAATAGATTTGTCAGGAGAAATGGCCTCCACGATGTATGGCGCATCTTCCATCCAGATAAGAGATTTCACGCACTGGTCTAGGGTACAAAATTCATATTCCCGGATAGATCTGGTCCTGTGTGAATCTATACTCTTACAAAAGATAAATAAGATTGACCTAATTTAAATAACATAGTCAGATCACAATGCTATCTTCTGGGACATAAAGGATCAGGTAGAGATGAGGCCCCGTACATCGTGGAGACTTAATGACACCTTTTTGGATTCAGATGATCATTGTAAACATATGAAATAAATAACAAAGCTCTTTTTTGATGAAAATATAACCACAGACACATCGCCCGAAAAAATATAAATGTGTTGTAAGGAGTCATTTGATTCAAATGGGTACTAGAGCCAAACGAGAAAAAGGTTTAACTATAGCAGATCTGTATATAGCCCTTTCAATAGAGAATGAGATAAATAAGGAAAAATCCTTCTGAAAAATCAGTTCTCTGTATTAGTAGTCTTAGAGAAGAAATAAATCAAAGACTATTAGACAACGTAAAGGCTAGCTTAAAAAAAGCTTAATCAGACCTACTATCTTAAAGGAAACAAAGCAGATTAAATTCTAACTGCTAAGCTAAAAAAACGTACTGCCACTTGAATCTATAAAATATCAAATAAAGGGAAAAGTATCTATTCCCATCTGGAGCTCTGTGAAGCCTTTTGATTTTTTTATCAGAATATGTACAATTTATAAACTCTTAAAACAAATCTAGAGATCCAAGAATATCTAGAGAAATGTGGCTTATCTACACTCACAGAGGACAAAATCAGGGACTTAAACTAACCAATAACGGAAGAAGTGTGACCAGGGATAGATGAAATTTAAAAAAAGAAAACAAAGTCCCAGGCCCAGATGGATTCTCTGGAATATTTTATAAAATTATGAAAGCTGATTTATGTAAACTTCTTGCAAAATTATTTAATTTATTTTCAGATAGAAGTGAAATATCAGCTGAATTACTTCAGGCAAACCTAATACCTCTATTAAAAAACAACAAAGATCCTTCTCAGATTGAAAATTATCACCCTATCTCACTTATCAATGCTGACATAAAAATATATTCCGCTATTTTAGCTAATAATTGAAACCTATAATCCCATCCCTAATCCATCCTGAGCAAACAGGCTTTGTAACTGGGAGATATCCTTCTGATACTATCCGTAGAGTAGCAGATCTGATTGACCAATCTAATAGAAGGACTGAACAGATTATTTTACTTTCACTTGATGCAAATAAAGATTTCGACCGAGTAAGTTGGAATTTTATGTTCCAAACATTATTCAACAGGGGCTCCAAAGGCTGGATCCTTCAGGCAATATTTGCTCTCTACACCAACCCCTCAGCTAGGATAATGGGTTTGGGTATTCTTCTTGGTTTAAGGTTCGAAATGGAACTAGGCAGGGCTGCCCCCTCTCCCTTATGCTATATATCTTTACTTTGGAGCCTCTTTCACAATATATCAGAATTAATAAAAATATTAAGGGAATCCAATTTGATCACAAAGAGGCAAAATTAAATCTATATGCCGACTATGTCATAATGACATTAACAGATCTTGAAAACTTAATATACTCTCTCCTTAACGAATTAGAAATATTCGGAAACATGTCAAACTATAAGCTCAGCACATCTAAATCAACTATTATGAGCTTAAATTTAGATATGAAACCAAAGATAGACTAAAAGGAGAATATACCTTTTAAGTGGGACACAGATAGTATTGAGTATTTAGGCATAATTCTTCTCATTCAAAAAATTTCATTAAAGGAACACTAGGGGGTCAGGAACACAAACATGTATTCCTGACCCTATAGTGTTAAAACCACCATCTAACCACCCTGGGCCCTCATGCCTCCATAAATATAGTAAAAATCTTACTGTATTCTAGCCTGAAGCTGTAGCTCTGCGTGCTGTTTGCCTAAAAAAAAACAAAAAAAACAAGCAGTCTGCGGAGATCATCAGAAGTGGTAGCCCGATCCAATCACAGTGCTTCCCCATAGGATTGGCTGAGACTGACAAAGAGGCAGATCGGGGAAGAGCCAGCATGGTTCAAACACAGCCCTGTACAGTTAGCATCTCCTCATAGAGCTGAATTGAATCAATGCATCTCTATGAGGAAAGTAGGTACTGTTGAATCAGACCCTTAGAATGCTTAATGATTGGAACCCTTTGGAACGTTCATGGTTGGAACGAATCAACGTCATAAAAGCCAATCTGGAATTATCTCTTTCGGGCGATTCCCACATGTTTACATAGATCGAATTTACTTAAAATACAGAGAATTTTTTCTGATTATAGATAGAAAGGGAAGAAGCCAAGAATAAAGAGAAAGATATTAGAGAAAAGCATAGATAAAGGAGGGCTAGCAATCCCCAATATTAAAAAATATCACGATGCTGCTATTCTTAAGCATATCTTTTTTAAATGGTTTAAAATAGAATCCAAATATTCTTGGTATATCATCGAAAAATTTATGCTGGAAATATCGGATCTCTCCCTCTTACTGTGGATTGATCCTAAAAGATTGGGCATTTATAGGATTGCAGTAAATAATGGTGGTAAAAACAACTTCACCTATCAAATCCTAAAGTTCTGGTCTAGATTTAAGATAGAATATGATTTGTCATGGGATAACATTATTCGATCCAAGAGCAATATTAGCCTCCTAGAATATAATATGGAGGAAATTAATCTATGTATATGGAAAGAGAATGGTATAAATGTTTTAACTGATATTCTAAACAGTTCCTATATAAAATCTTTCCAAGAAATAGTTTTCGAATTCCATATTCTCTCAAAAGAAGTCTTTCGCTATTTTAGAATTAAGTGATTTTGCAAAAATATATATGTAAGAAAGACAACGGAATTAAGGGATTGGAATGTTTATTAAAACATGGAGATAATGTTAGTGCTTTGATGAAAAGTACCCTTTTTGATGACAAAGATCCATCTATAATAGAGCCAGTTACAAATATAATAAATAAATGGAAAAGTGACCTTGAAATAGTTAAGAATTTTGGATTGGGATAAGATCATACCAGAAGCTAAGAAATGTCAGTCTTATAGAGTTACAATATAAGATATTAACCAGATGACATTTGGTTCCAAAGAAAATTAATAAGATGTTCCCTACATATTCCATTCTCTGCTGGTGCTATAACCATTCAGAAGGTTCTTATACTCCTATCTGGTGGAGCTGTCATAAATTAAAAGCTTTTTGGAAATTAACATATAACATTTTAGAGAACCTCATGGGTATCCCCATGACTTTTTCTCCCCAAACAGCTTTATTACATTTTGACTGGCCCAAATTGTTGCTGATAGATAGATATAAAACAACTCATATTTTGATAGCAGCAAAAGAATGCATTGTAAAACTTTGGAAGCAGAGTGAGCCTCCAACGAGGGGAATATTAAAAACCAAATCTCCTTTCAATTAATGATGGAGAGGGAGCCCTCGTCTATAATTAAATATGGATGGCATATATGGAACAATTATATACCAAGATGTATAAAGTATAACCCTTTAGACTCTATCTCCTCTCTCCTCTCTCCCTTTAATTCAAAATATAAAATATGGTTTATATGTATAGCATGTATTATGAAGATCTGTATTTTGAAGCTTTTTCTTGTATTTACCAATGATTAGAGACCATTGTGTTTTTTTTGTCAATGTCTTAGAAACTATTGAGTTTTAAAGCAGATAGATTAATGTGTGACTTGAATAATAAGAGTATTGAGATCATTAGGGTGGTTGGGACGTCAAATATTGTATTTTTGATGGTATGTAATTGTTTGTGTTTTTTTTATATCCAAAAAGACAAATATTTAAATAAATTTAAAAAAGTGTGTGTGTGTGTATGTATGTGTGTGTGTGTGTGTATATATATATATATATATATATATATATATATATATATATATATATATTCATTAAAAAAAATTAAAATTATAACACAAAGGATCACATCCCAAGGACTTAAAATAAACCAAACAACTGCTTTATTTTATGCAGATTGTCAAGAGAATGCAATAAATTGTCTACTTCCGTAAAGTGGGTAGAGACATCTGAAATGTTGACTGTCTAACATTATATACTGCTTTGCTTGCTTTTTTAAAGAAAAGTGCCACCTGGCAGACTGACATGCACACATCTCACTGACACACCCACATGCACCATTAGATGTACTTACATGCTGTTACACACACTGTTACATTTGTACACACAAACACACATAAACATGTATATACACACACACACTATTACACACATATATACATATAAACACACTCTGTTACACAAAGATATATTATGAATATTAACTCATTTAGGGCATTGGTTTAGGAAAAACCCAGGTATCATTAATGGTTGCGATGTGTAGTGACCACTTGAATAATGCTAAATTGTTTATTGATGACAGAGGGCTGAATTAGTATGAGGAATCAACTAGAGTGGGCTATATCTATAGGGGAATGACACTTTTCAGATGAGGCATGCCGATTAAATTTGTCTTTCACAAGACCGAAAATGATATTACACAGGAACTGGAAGTCCCAAAGCAGACATCCAACACCAAGATACATTGTTTGTTTCAACTGTATTGCATAAGGGAATAATTTCCTGGAATGGCTGCAAGGCCTACATATGCGAGCAAATATGCCTTTATAATAAGATTAAGAGGCCAATCTGTAACATTCTAGTAAAAGTTTTAAATCTTCTGTGTTTTAAGAAATGCATTTGCCATATCTATGTTTTGTCACAATCTAAATGCATCACAGGACCAGCTTTGTAAACCCAACAGCTTGTACAAACAGAGTAGTTTGTTTTACTTTATCTAAGTGGTACTATGAGGGTGGACGCATTAATTTTCTCAAACAGAAAGCACCATCTGTTTTTGCATTTTGCTTAAATTTTTGCTGCTAAACTATAAGCTTAAATCAGGAATTGGATATAGTGGTTTGGTCTGCTGATAATTTAGTTGCATTATTTTACATGATTGTCTTTTTGTTCTTTTTCCAGCCCTCTATTCTATTATATTGTTCTGCGTGTTCCTGTGGATTCCTTTTGTGTATTTCTATTATGAAGAAAAGGGTGAAGATGATGGTGGCCATAGTGTAGTAAGTTTATTTCCAATACTCCACTCCCAAAATAAAATCACACAGCAGTGTACTTGCATGATTTTTATGAATATAGTTTTTTTATTACACTATTGTTAAGTCAGATGTGTTTTAGTTTCATTGTACGAAAATGTGATAATTTTATTTTATTACGTAGTTGACTAATTTTCTTGTCATCCGTGTTCAAGAACATGTAAGATATAGTGTAATGGCAATGAGTGAGGAAAATACAGATTTTTTTTTTTTTTAGGTAGGCTGTAATTCAATAAAAATAAATAAATAAATAAGGTCTGAATAGATTTATATGCATAAATGCTATACTTTCAGCCATGTGAGCACATATATTTTTCATTTCTTGGAATTTTTTTGTCTTGATCATACGTTCTGTATAAGGACTGTAACTATGCATGGAAGCAATATGTAATCAATAAATATTAAGTCATGTAATTCTTTTTGTAAACTGAACATGCTATCATGGTCTACTTTAAACAGATTGCTGCCACATTCAATAAAACAAAAGAAGGTGGAATTGGGGGCCACTCAGAACATGCATTTTTCCCACATTCAGTGGACTATTTAAACCTTCCAACCAGTCAGGCAGCCACTTGCTTATTTAATCTAAATAAGAAGTGTGTGACCAGCACATTGCAAAGCAATAGGAGTGGTATATATATATAGCACTGAAAGGGTTAAACATATAATGATGTGTTACTCGGTAAGCAAGAAACTGCTTAGATTGATAGGCTATACTATTCCTTTTCTGATATAAAGAATTTTTTTTTGATACTTTTTTTCAGTATGCAGTGGTACAGAAAGGAAGTAAGGGGTGGTTAGTCGGGGTAAAAGGTTGCTTGATACACATTGTATAAACATTGTTGCAGTACTTCATTCCTTTTTACATCGTTAGGCCTGTATCATGGTTATAGTTCAGTCTAGTGGGTTTCTCAGAGCGTCCAGACCCCTCTTAACTGTTACTACCCTTCATACAATGAGCTTCACATTCAGCACAGGGTTGGGGCTAGAGGGGTGGAGGGTTAACTTATATACAAGTGGGTATTAGTGTATTGTATGCAGGCTAACGGTAGTAGCCAGCGTTCTATCCGATTATAGGTGCCATTTTCATTGTAGGCCTTACAGCCCTGAGTGTGTATATAGGGGGATGAAGTTCCAATTAGGAACCACTTTTTTTTTCAGTGCATAGTGTCACCTAGGTACATTGTTTGGTGGGCAGCGTGGTACGCCATTTGACTCTTTGTTTCCCTGTTTCTCTGTTGTTAGGGTCACGGGCTCTAGGTTTACCCAATGTAAGCCAGAGTGTTTCCCATATTTGTCCTGCTATCTCTGTTAACCTTCCCTTTCTAATCTGCCAGTTTGCCATAAGCTCATAGTCCCAGTTTGTTTGATTTGTTGCACCAAAATGTGTTTAGAGGGAGTTTCTTGTGTTTTCCATGCTCTGGCAATGAGGGTGCTAGCGGCTATTAATGTGTGGAACAATAGTTTAGCGTGGACCTTTGCTAGATTCTCAAGCCATATATACAGGAGGCATGGTTCTGGTTTTAACTTTAGGGGCATAGGTAGTATTTGGGTAAGAATTTCACCCACCATTGTCCAGTATGGGCAGATAAGTTTGCATATCAACCATATTTAGTACATCGAGCCTATTTCAGACTTGCATCTCCAACACTTGTTGGATGTGCCAGGATAGATATGTGCCAGCCTCGTTGGGACTAAATACCACCTGTATTGTAGTTTCCGTAATTGTTCAAAGTGTGTAATGCACGCTGTTTTTCCTTTGTGTATTGTGAACGCTCGGCTCCACTGACCTGTAGTAAAGGCGGAACCATGCTTGCATAAATTTGTCAGTGTACGCAGATTTACTCTTGAACAGTATTGTGTAAATTATCGAGAACATTTTTCTGTGTGGTGTCCCTGTAAGGCATATTGTGTCAAATTTGGAGAGTGTGGGCGTCCGAAGGTGGCACGTAGTCGACTGCATGAGGGATTTGAGCTGCAAATAAGAAACAATTGCCCTGCTTGCGAGGCATAAATTGCGTCTGCAGGTCTGGAAACCAGGTGTACATCCCGCTGCTGTCCATGTGCCATAGTCAAAGGTCTGGTTTCTCAGATATATGCTGTACATTGTTGTGGCCAATGACATTGTGGTAGGTGTCCCATGTGTTCAGCAGTAGTGTGGTTGTTTCCAGTATTTGTGGCATCGCAGGTCTCTGGTTTTTCGGCAACCAGAATAAGTGGTGTAACCCAGCCTTGCATGACCAGTAAGATTCCATTGGGGTGCGTTGATTGTTATGTGTGTGGTTCCCACTGTGGAGAGTTGTGCGGCCTTATAATACAATTTTACATCTGGAAAGTTCATCCCCCCCTTGAAATGGGCTTCTTAAGTATGTGATTTGCGACCCTGGGATTTTTGTTCGCCCACACAAATTGTGTAACAGCTTTTTGTAAGATCGTATGATGTTTCGGGGTGGGGATCTGGAGAGTTCTTAGTAGATATTGTAATTTTGGAAGTAGGGACATTTTAAATGCCGCCACTTGTCCATGCAGGATAGAAAATCCCTTTCCCATGATTGGAACGTTTGGGGATTTGGTAATTTGTATTCCTAAAAAGGAAACCATGTCTTCCCTCCAATCGAAGTTAAAGCATGACCTCAGGGTTTGCATACGGCGCCCAGGGATGCCGACCCCCATTACCTGTGTTTTTGTTAAATTGAGTCTGTAATAGGATACATTGTTGTAGTCTTGTATGCATTGTAGTAGGTTAGGTAGTGTAATATGTGGCTGCTTCAGTGTCAATAGTATGTCGTCTGCGAAGGGGTTCAGTGTGTATGTTTTGTCACCTATGTGCACTCCATGAATAGAAGGGTTCGCCCGGATTGTCGTCGCTAATGCCATCACATAGAGGAGGGGCGACTAGGGGCAGCCCTGCCTGGTACTTTTTGTAATTGTAAATTTGTCAGAAACAAATCCAGAGTTTAAAACTTGTGCTGTTGGTGCGGAGTACAAGGCCCTGACCGCCAAGATGAAGCCCCCAGGGAGCCCGTACGTTTGTAGAACTGCCTCCAAGAACTTCCATCCCAGGCAGTCAAAGGCCTTCTCAGAGTCCAAGGATAGCAGCATCCGTCCCCATTAGACACCTTGAGGACCTTCCTGGTGTTGTCAGCTTCCTGGAGTCCCATCACAAACCCCACCTGGTCGTCATGTATAATATGGGGGAGTATAGGTCCAAGTTTTAATGCGTAGCGTTTGGCTAGGCATTTGGCATCCGAATTGAGAAGCGATATCAGTCTGAAATTTTGTGGGCATGTCGGTGGCTTCCCTGGTTTGGGGAGGGTAATAATATGGGCCAATTGCATTTCCTCAGCGAGTCACTCTGCTTGTATGGCTTCGTCAAAGACCTCCGCTAGTCACGGTGCCAGCACATCGCAGAATTTGCTGTAGTAAGAATTGGCAAAGTCATCCGGGCCTGGGGCTTTGCCTTTTAGCAAGATTTTATTCGTAGCAATAACTTCTGCTGGGGTGATTGGTTGGGATAGGGTATCATTTTGTGTTGTCGTCAGAGTAGGCAATGGTATTTAGTCTAAGTATTTAGATATGTCTGGGTCGTTTTGAGGATTATAGAGATTGGAGTAGTAGTTTGCAAATTCATTACTAATGTCTGTTGGCGTCAGTATTTCCCCTGTCTTGGTGTTTTAAATATGCTATCTTTTGTGCCTGTTTCTTTTTTAGCCGAAGTGCCAATAATTTACCTGCCCGGTTCCCCTAGTAGTAGTGAGCCGCTTTAAGTTTCCTCAACCCCACTTTGTGAAGCGCGTTTTGGCTGAGTTTTTGGCGTAAAAGGGATATTTGATCCCGCAGTTGCGAGGTCGGAGGGATCTGATTTTGGGCTGTTAGGGAATAAATTTCTGTTTGCCAGTTTAACAGTTGAGTTTGCATCTTACGTCGAAGGTATGATGTTTGCCGTATGAGAAACCCCTGCGCGAAGGCCTTATGAGCTTGCCAGATTGTCTGGTGTGGCAGAGAGTGGTTTCCATTGTCTGTGAAGTAATGTTTCAATGAGTGAAGTAGGGGAAGTCGGGGTCTGTCTGCAGGGTTTCATTAAGCCTCCAAGGGCTCCTGTGTTTGAAGTCATACGTGTCTTTAAGGGTCAGCTCAAAAGGTGTGGTCTGTCCATAGAAGTTGTCCCACCCTGCATTTGACTATCTGCACCAGTGCTGCGCCCCCCATTAGAAAACTATCTATCCTAGAATAGGTATTGTGAACTGACAAGAAATATGTATATTCCCTGTCGTCTGTGTGTGTGACTCTCCAGACATCATAATAATGGTGTAAGGACAGCAACTTTACCAAAGCAACGCATTGATGTTTGAGTGGTTTGTATCTACGGCTGTTATGAGAAAGTGTGGTGTCTAAAGAGGGGTCCAGGACATGGTTCAGATCTCCACATATTATGGTTGTGCCTTGTTGGATCTTGGATACCCTGTGTATTATCTTGTGCAGAAAGTTTCTTTGGTTGGTGTTGGGTGCATACAGGTTAGCAATGGTATATAGGACATTGTTAATGCGTCCCACTATGATTACTTATCTGCCCTCCTGATCTGTGTTCTCTAGGAGTAGTTCAAATGCTACATTCTGACTTATAAAGGTGGAGACCCCTTTAGATTTCGTTAGCGAAGTGGAGTGATATTGGTGTGATAAATTAGCGGATAGTATTTGTGGATGGGCGTTCCTTTTGAAGTGTGTCTCCTGTAGGCACACTATGTCGGCGTCACTTTGCAATAGGTCTCTTTCCCCAGAAGGTGTCGTTGCACTGTGAGGTTCAATCCGCTTACGTTGTAGCCATAGATTTTTATAGTGTTCGGTATGTGAAGTATTTGTGTAATAACGGTTGACTTTTTTCTGTGAGGATGCGCTGCCCTCCCCAGCTTGATCGAGCCAGTCAGTCTCCTCCTTGTGAGCCCTTCTGTAGTGTACTCGTGTCCCAGGCATTCCGCCTTGAAGACCAGTTCCGGGTGTGGGCCAGGGTTTCAGGGTATGTTGGATGCGTGTGGGCCCCCCTTACAGGGGAAAGAAAGTTAAGTAGAATATTACTATTGCTACAAGACGTAGTACATAATAAAAAACATAATCGGGAATCAACAAATGGGTAAATAGAACCAAAAATCCAGAAGAATGGCTAGGCACCTATAGGAGGCGCCGTGGGGGTCGGAGCAGATAGCTTCGATCCTGGGGTGGGAGGTGCTTCTGCGAGGTTTGCCCTCATTGAACGTGTATGTTAGATAATGAGACCTTAATTTAGGCAGTCTATATTATCACCCGTGGTGTGTCATGGCTACGTGGATGCACTGTGTCAGAAAGCGCCCGGAAGAATTGTTTTAATATTAAATGATTACGTTTGTCAACACAGAAAAATATAATTTAATAATTAGACTTGAGTATATAGGACAAGGCAATGTTGAAAACTGTATCTGGCATAGTGCGGCAGCATGCTTCAAAAGACAAGCACAATGGTGAGGCAGGGAAGGAAATTCCAGGAAGCATACCCTACTGGGATTTGAGGGAAGCAGTTTCAGTAGACATACACCATACTGAAATGAGAGAAACGTTACCAGAAGGTACTGGATAATGGATGTCACATGATCAGCAGACATTGTATTGAAACAGAGTTTCATTATTTTGTGTGTTCCACTATAGCAGTGGTTTCTAAACTATTCCTCAAGGCACACCTACCAGTCCAGGATTTAGGGATTACCCAGTTGTGTCAAGGTGTTTTTTCTTTTCTTTCTAAAACCTTAGACAAAGCTGGGTAATCACTTAATCCTGGACTGGTAGGCGTGCCTTGAGAACTGGTTTGGAAATCACTGAACTACAGCCTCGTTGCTAAGAGCTTTGTTTTTCATTATATCGGCCACAGTTAAATTCTTGTATAGGCATAAAAATGTATTTTTTGTTGTTATGATTTTTGATGATTCAGTTAAAAAGAAACATTGTTTGAGATGTCACATGCAGTGACTGTTATGTAACATGAACTGACACATAAGTAAGCCTTTTCACATTTTGTATGGTCACTATGTCCCGCTTTGTACATTTGAAGTGTTGGGATGTATGATAAGGGCATTCATTAAATATATGAATATAATTAAAATTTTCTACATTTCATAACTACTTAGAAAATGAAAGAATTATAAGAAAAAAAACATTACAATACAGGGATTTAAATCACAAGCCTTTGAATCTGATGTGTACACAATGAGCAGAAACCCCCCCAAAAAACTTGCCATATGGTTATTGAACTCTCACTCTTTGCATTTCAAGCTCTGTTCTCTCGGTCTAGGATATTTTCTCAGTAAGAAGTATGAATGAGATTGTAAGACTTATGATCTATAATAAGCAGTACAGCCTTCTTGGATAACTTAATGCAGGGCTTGACAAATTTGGAATCTAGGAGCCAGCTAGAAAAGTTAGGAGCCAGAGAAATCAACGCCAAAAATACAATTCTTAAAGGGACACTATAGTCACCAGAACCACTACAGCTTAATGCAGTTTTTCCGAAGTATATATCCTGTCCCTGAATGCTTTTCAATGTAAATACTGACTTTTCAGACAAAAGGCAGTGTTTACATTGCTGTCTGGTAACACCTCTAGCGACAATCACTCAGACGGCCTCTAGAGGTGCTTCCTGGGTCAGTGCTTGACAATGTGCAGCACCTATGTTAATGTTCCCTATAGAGATGCATTGATTCAATGCACCTATATGAGAAGTTAAATTGGCGCATGCGCAATAGTCTTCCAATGCTTTCCTATGGGGAAGCATTGGATTGGCTGAGATCGTCAAGATTGATAATCTCAGCCATGGAGGTGGGGCCAGCTGCAGCATCATAAGCACGGTGCAGGGAAAAAAGGGGAGTAAAAACACCTTCCCCATGTGATTGGAGTGAAGAGACACACACACACAGACACACACACACATACAGACACACAGGCACACAGACACACATACAGACACACACACAGACAGACACACACTCAGCAATAAATGAGCGCCTGGGATTTGTCAAGCCCTTCCCTAATGAAGATTGTGGGACATTTAAAAAATATATATTATAACAACTACTTGGTACGGTGCTGGTCTAAAAGCACCTATGGAAGAGCCACCACTGATCCAATCGCTAATCAAACTGTAATATTATTTATTCCCAGTAAATTAAATTTAGTTCATTTTGCTGTTTTTTTAACCCTACTGACCCACACAGACATAGACACACACACACATACGGACACACACACACAGACATACACATACACACACAGACAGACACACACACACACACACACACACACACACCACACACACCACATTGACACACACACACACGCGACGCGACGGGACACACGACGCATCGACGGACACACGCACGATCGACGGACACGCACGACGGACACACGCACGGACGGACACACGCACGGACGGACACACACGATGACGGACACACGCGACGGACGGACACACGCACGGACGACACACGACGGACGACGGACAGTGACACGGACGGACACAGGCACACGCACACGGACGGACACACGCACACGCACACGGACGGACACAGGCACACGCACACGGACGGACACAGGCACACGCACACGGACGGACACAGGCACACACACGGACACAGACACACACAGACAATTATTTAAATCCACCCAGCCTCCTTACTTCTGGAGAGCTGGAGTGGATAGGCTCTCGCTGGGGTCCAGTGGGGCTGCTGTCATCTCCCTACTCAGCTCCCTCTCGCGCACGGTTTAGTGAGCCAGGCGCTGGAGTAACGTCATTACTCGGCTCCCGGCATCACTACAAGCCGTGCGAGGGAGAAGAGCAGGAAGATTACAGCTCCCTCGTCGTGGCATTAGGTCATCCGTCCGTCTGCCTCCCTCTGCTCTCCAATACCAGGCCGCCTCCTCCATCAGCTGCCCGTCTCCCTCAGCTCTACATGGGCCGGCTGCCCCGATCCTCAGCAATAAATGAGCCGTCTGCCTCAGCCCTCCACGATCCGATTGCCTGGTCACCTCGGGTGCTGAACAGGCTCACAAATTCCAGGCACCTGGGATTTGTCAAGCCCTGCCCTAATGAAGATTAAGTGGGACATTTAAAAAATATATATTATAACAGCTACTTGGTACGGTGCTGGTCTAAAAGCACCTATGGAAGAGCCACCACTGATCCAATCGCTAATCAAACTGTAATTTTATTTATTCCCAGTAAATTAAATTTAGTTCATTTTGCTGTTTTTTTTTAACCCTACTGTTGTAAAAATGCATCCTTGTGACAGATTATATTTGTAACAATTCAAACTAATACTAATTTGTTTGCATTTACTCACTTTTCGGCATGTGCATTGTTTTTATGGTATGTTTGTGTAGCAGACTCCATAAATAACAATATTTTGCCATGTTATTTATAAAAGTAAATAAGAGAATTGTGCCACTTTGTTTGGATGTGCAGTGGGATTTTTGTATCTAGCAATTAAATGGTGAGCTACGATTATATGTTTGTTTAATCCTTCTTATTTCAAGAATGACATTAAAATGGGAATTTGTGAAGTAAAATATATGTAAAGGTTCAGTAACTTGTAAGGTGATCCTTTAATGATAAAATATTTTTGAGTCCTTTCGATGATATGGTCATTTTAAAAATCCTAAATCGTAGGCATAGAATTTGTGAATATGCCATGCTCAGATGAAGTACAAAAGGCAAAGCTTTCAAAGCACGCTAGACTCTTACACACAGTGCATTTATGTCTGTGTCAATCATGTGTGTCAATATTGCTTCAGTGGACATGGAAATATGTGAATCACTCAACAGAAAGCCATTATGGTGTGCTGAATCAGCATAATAGCTGCATAATGATTGCGAAGGAGGCTTGTGTCACTATCCAATGATGAAAATAAAAAGTAAATATAACATGTTTCACTGTGATCAATGAAAATTCTAATGATGTTTAGGTGTCTGGTTCTTTTAACCGCTTAGTATTGGATTTTCCAATAATTCCAAGGTTTCGTGACTGAGGCAGTTTTTTTGGAACTTTTGCGATATGTTTTTCTGTGTTTTCTTATTTATTTTTTTTTAAATACATTTATATATTGTTCTTTTGTCATTTGTTTTTCTTTTCTATGAAGAGATTCCTTCTATAAATAGATAATACAGCATTAAAGCAGCACACCAAACTTGCCTATCTTTGACACAGGAAATGAAACTGACTTAAGCTCCTCCTTTGGTTAAAGAAAGTATTCACCCTTCTCATTGACACTGGAAATGGTGCTGACTTAAACTCAACAATAGTCAAGCATAGGAAAAATACATAAGACAAAGTATTCCCTTCTTTGTCTTATGTTTTAAAGAAAATTAGATCAGAAATAAAGAAAAGAAAAACTGATTCTGAGAGGAGAAGAAGAGAAGAGGAAACAGTAGGAAAAAGGAAAGTTCGGGACAGTGCTAAAAAGGTATATTAACTGAACTTAACAATTTAACTAAAACATTGCAGGTAATAAGCAGAGTGTGGCCGTGAGCATAAATGCCAAGCAGCAGGCATGTAGTGTGGGCCTGTCAGCCAATTCCTAGAGTCGGAGAGTCCCAACCTCTGCCACCCTCAGCTTTCCCAAAGGAGTTTCTCCACCCGGTCTAGGTACACGTGCAGCCAAGCAGTTGCTTCCTTAAGATAACAGACTGACTCTGGACTGGAGCTTGGTTCCGTTGAACACAGGTTGCATACTGCTGGCAACAAGGGTAAAAGGTCAGCTGAAAACCCGATAGGTTGTGTTGATGCGGCAGTCTCTGCCTTAGGCGTCTTGGGCCTGCTCCAGAAAGAGACCCTGTCCATGGGTCCTTTCGATCCATGCGGCAGGGCCACTTATCTGCAGGGGCTTCGGAGTTTGACACTTCCAGTGGATATATGGACAGCTGGGTGTATGCAGCTCCACCTGGGCTCCCTGCCCAGAGGAGGAACAGTGGGCTGGAGTGCAGTGGGACAGAGGATGCAGAGATGTGCAACCAACGGGCTATAAGAGTCCAGAATTCCTGACATACCTTGTAAAAGCGGGCCTCAAAGAGCTGCATCCGAAACAGGCTCTCAGGGTTTGCTTGGTTATTGAAGGCTGCGGCATGACGGCCATCTTCATTCGCCACAAGGTCTCCGTAGCAGCAGAGTTTGAGTCCACCACCACAACATTTTAGTATTCCTAGCTGGGAACGGGATATTACCCACTGGTCCAAAGAGAAGGTAACAGGTCTTCAGGAGATACGCTTTGTAATGAGTAGTTCCAGGCTGGAGATTGTTCGCTTTTCCTCACTGATAGGCCGGCAATTCCAGTAGGCCGCAGGTCCAGACTGTAAATTAAGCTTGCAGAAGCGTTTGTTAGAGGCTTCGTTTGCGCTTGATTTTGAGATGTCTGGAGCTGTTTGTGGATAATATCTCATTAGTCTGGCAGGAGCTCCAAGAGAGCATGTCTGGCCTGCTTGAGAGACCGGCAGTGCCTCTTTAAATACAAATAACTTAAAATAAGTAAACAAATATATAAAAAAATGTTTTTCATTGTTTTACTTATAATAACTTCTATGTACCTAGTGTACTATGTACAATCATGATTGTTAAATTGCCCAAAATGTTTAGGATTTCAGTTAATTTTGTAAGTTAAAAGACCCTTATTGCAGGTAATGATTTACCATTTTAAAGCTAATCCTTTGCAAAAGTTGTTACAGAAACAGAGAATCCAAAATCACTGGACAAAACTATATATTGGTAAAATGTAAACCTCCTGGTTATAGTTTGAACAACTGCATCTAATCACTCTGCCACACCACTTTGTAGTGGAACTTTTTATGCTCTACTACTTCAAACACCTTAGCTTTGTATACTGCTGCATCTCCTTAGTAAAGCATAATCCCATGTGTCTACCATGTGCCAGTTTTTTCGAGGAACTTCTGGTATCATATTAGAGACTTACCCCAGTATTGACATATGTGTATGCTTACTTCCTATACACCATATTTCATGATGTGACACTATCTGTCACCATACTGGCCTGCTTTACACTTTTATTCTATTTCTAACCTTAGTAGTAGCACTAACACCAACCCATGTTTAGTAGATTGGCCACCAGGTTGAGGGATCACTGTGAGTCCTAGTCACGCGCATTATTGTGACTAGCTCCCAGGGAGATCTGACAGCCAAGCAATGACTATTGCTGGACTGCGTCACTAGTGAGGCAGCCAGCCAGCTCTACCCCACTGACCGCTGATCCTGGCTCTCACTGCTACATCTTGACATCAACTGTCAATTATAGCACATAGCCACTGTAACTGGCTGTCCTGTCAGTTCTATAGTGTGTAGCAACATTTATTTTGCGGGCCACCTTGTTTGGATGTCCTCTGGATCACTGGAGCACTCTAAACGTATTTGAAGAGTAGCATCCACAAAAAGCAGCTTCACATTCAGTGCACAGTAAAATCCACTTTTATTGGTTTACTAAATAAAAAAAAACATGCTGATTCTAAATGGTATGATCTGAACAGTTTTTTGAGACTATTGCTGGATACTCTCACAAGTGATGGCAGCATGCACTGTTTTTAATAGAACCCCCATGCTGCAAGATCATGATAGACATAGCTATCACTGGAGATGCTGTCACATCACTATTTCTGTGATGCATCACTAATGAGACACAAAGAGAGAGACTGTCATGCTGATCCTTTCTAACAACACTTTAAAATGATTGCTGTACAGGTTACAGTGGCAGTCACAAAGTGCTTAAATGGAAACTGCAATAGCCTGTATGCAGATCATTACAAATGAGTTAAAGTTCTTTATTTACTGAGAATATTGATGTCTGAAGACACACTACAGTAGCAAAGTGTAGATACAAGTACTACATTTGGGCACTAAGCCAGGATTTTTGGAGAATTGAGAATGGATCTGCAGCATTTGTATCAAAATAACAGAAGACAATTGTCATCTTAACTCATGTGTTATTCTGGTTCTTCTAGTTTGGCCTTCCTGGTTTAGTAAATAAACCGAGAACCAATAATATTGCTGAATAATGAAAGCCTAACTAATAGAACACCGCAATCACATTACATTTGTAATTGTTGTCTGTAGTCCATTTCATACCAGTTTCCCAGAATATGTGAAATTTTGGTGTTGCTTTGTAAGTTAAGGGTTAAACAGATCCTATATTTTCAGGCATATTTAAAAATAGATTGTGGCTGATAAAATTGTTGTATATTTAGTGTCTCTGTCACCTCATCTGTCATAGCGTTGAATTGAATGTAAGTACATAAAGAAAAATACTGAGTGTGTTGGATAACTAACACAATTAAAAATGTATATCATATTATTTTGAAAATTAATTTGAAAAAAAAAAAAAATGGTACAAGATACATATAGTGCTACTGGAGAACTCCGCATAGTGTGCTAATTCTCCAATGCATGCTCAGTAATAATCAACTAATAATAATACTCATTAGTCAAGGAGAAACAAAAGACGTATTGCTCACTCTTTAACCTTTTAAATGAACACTATAGGCTCAGGAACACATATAGGGTCAAGACCAATTGTGTGTTCATAACCCTATAGCAGGGCTCGACAAATCCGAGATGGCCATGGCGACCAGGGAATTTGTCCTGGCACTTGGGATTTGTGAGCCTGCTCAGCCCCTGAGGTAACCGGCTGCCTGAGAGCAGAGGCGGGCAGTCGGCTCGCTGAGGCAGGCGACTGAGGGAGATGGGTGGCTGACCTGGTGATGGAGGGGGCGGCCGGGTTGCTAGTGGAGAGCTGAGGGTGGATTTACATTAAAATAAAGTAATTATTTGTGTGTGTCTGTCTGTGAGTGTTTTTCCGTGTGTGTGTTTTTGAGTGTGTCTGAATGTCTGTGAGTGTGTATGTATCTCTGTGTGTGTGTGTCTCTGTGTCGGTGTATATGGTTGTCTGTGAGTGTGTGTTCCCTTCAATCACATGGTAAAGCTATATTTGCTTACCATTTTTCCTATGTCTTGCTGGTGACGCCGCGGCTGGCCCCACCTCCATGGCTGAGATCATCATTCTTGATGATCTTAGCCAAACCAATGCTTCTCCATAGGAAAGCATTGGGAAACTATTGCGCATGCACGGCAAAATGCCACTGCGCCAATTTAACTTCTCATGGAGATGCATTGAACCAATGCATCCCTATAGGGAACATTAACGTAGATACTGCACAGTGTGATACTGATACAGTGTGATACTGCACTGACCCAGGAAGCACCTCTAGAAGCCGTCTCAGTTACTGTCGCTAGAGGTGTCAATAGGCAGCAATGTAAACACTGCGTTTTGTCTGAAAAGTCAGTGTTTACATTGAAAAGCATTCAGGGACAGGATATAGACTTCAGAACAACTACATTAAGCTGTAGTGGTTCTGGTGACTAAAGTGTCCATTTAAGAATTGTATTTGTGGGGTTGATTTCTCTGGCTCCTAACTTTTCTAGCTGGCTCCTAGATTCTAAGCAGATTTGTCAAGCCCTGTCCTGTTGTGTTAAAAACACACGCTAGCCTCCCTTGCCCCACTTAAATAACTTGAAAACTCCCCTTATTTCCAGCATCACGAGGGTCCGCTGGTTCTGAAACATATGCATTATCAAATCCCAAATGATCTGTTATTGCCACATAAAATATTGAATAATTTAGATGAGACAATAGGCACACCCTATTGTTATTTTAAGTTGTTCCTTGTAACTCTGCTTTTCCTTTTTCTACAGCAAATAAAGAGTGCTCTGAAGTATACCTTTGTATTTATGTTGGTCTGCTCATGTTTGCTTCTTATTGGGTAAGTGAATTTACAGTACTTTCGTTATTCACCAACGCTTGCATTCAAAGTGAATCCTTAATCTAAGGTCCAAATAGCTAAACTGGGAAAAAGTCACTGTAAGTCATCTATATTTTCAGTTTGGTATTGAGGATCGGACCCATGAAGTGAATAGCTCTTTCAAAAAATTAGGACTGCAGTATATGATTTCATGTCTTAGTTGTACAAAACACGTTAGATGGGAGAGGTGGATGGTCTGAAAATTTTTACTGTTTGTTTTGCATGGATTTGAAAGATACAGTAGAATTTTTTTATTTTTTTACTGTCATATTTGAAGGCTGCAGGCCTAAGTTTTTGAAAGAGGTTCTTAGCTCTGATCTTCAATAAGTATATATTATTTCTGCAACCAAGTAAGCCGATTTGGGAGTACCTGCACCACTATAATAGGAGACACTGCACTATAATAGGAGACTGATACTAGCCTGAATGTATATAAATAACACCTGCTTAGTCTTTTTCTTCTTGGATTATGTTTTCAGTTCAGTTACTCTGGCCTTAACATAGAATATGTAATATGAAACATGGAATTCTCATCATTGTAATAAACTCTGCATGTGTGGAATTCACAAGGTTTGTGTCTGTAGCTCTCTAGTTCTATCTAGCATCCCTAATTTGATAAGCAAATACAAAAACCCACTCAAAAGGAAACCACCTGTAAAATATATTTCTTCCAATAGCTTTGAAGGGGTTGTACAAAACAAATGCTGCACTTGATCGCTTTACAAAACACTAAAAAATGAATGCACTGGTGTTGAGATCACCGAACATCTTATACAACACTTTAAAAGAAAAAGAAAAAAAAAGCTACATTTATCTAGATTAAAGTGGAAAATTGAAAGCCATATATTACTTGCTAATCTTGTAAATTCCTTCCTGTTCCTATTCTGGGGATAATTCTCTAACTAACTTTTTACCTGTGTGCTTTCATAGGCTTGTGAATTGTAATCCTAGAGTATATTTTCTGTGTGTGCATGTGCATATATAAGGGTTGAATAATTTATGACTCAAGAACCCTGATGTATATATTTATTACACACTACTTTAATATTTCACTATTTCTGAGTTATGTTTGCATTCTAGTGATTTATTTATATATAAAAAAAAGCCCAGAGTGCTAGAGGCATCCGTATTTTCGACTAATTCATATTAACGGGGCACTCTAAACAAAAGGTCATCCATATCAAATTATTCTAGTTTGTTTCCCAGGAACTTTTAACTAATCTTTCATTGGGAGCAGTTCTTACTCAACCGAAAATTACTCTTTGTCCAGCATTTTGTTCTATGGAACCAAGAGCACATCCATGCACAGTGCTGATGGTTGATGTCTTCTCAGTGTTAGAAAGTTTTGCAGCGGTACAAGCGAATGTATTCTACATGACAAATTAAGGAGAACGGTCAGTTGCCTCCTTTAGAGCCACAATATAAGAAGGGAAGTCACTGCTTTAGGTTTAAAAAAAGCACTTTAGGCCCCATATGCAGCGCTGCTTACTGTAGTGGTTATGTGTATCGTTTGTGGGTGCTATCTCCTCTAGTTTTGTCATTACTTTTTATTTTTATTTTTTTTATTTTTTAATGACATATATAAAGCAGGGCTCTATCTGCAACTAAAATAAGCCCTTCATCTACTGCTTGACTAATGCGGAAGTGAAATTCTGCATTAGATCATTGTTTTAGGCATCAGTTAGTGTTGCAAGAGAGTTAACCCATTGTTGGTTTTTTTTTTTGTCTTTTAGTATACAAATAACAGCATATTTCTCAAGATTTAATAATTATTACCTTGTATAAATGCTTTAGCATATTTTAACATTGAAGCCCTGGGAACAAAAAAAATTTACTTTTTCCATATAACTTTAAATGGAACTTAATATGATAGTTTTTGATGTTTTATAAAGTGTATAAGCTATTTTGACTTTTCTTCATCAGCTTGGTACCAGGTTGTTAAAAGACTTAAAGATCTAAAGTGATACAACAAGCATGTGTATGTATATGTGTACAGTATATATATCTGATTCCTTCTAGGCATCAGAACCACTGCAGCATAGTGGAGTTCAGAGCTTGTCCCTGCAGTCTGATCGTTGAAAATGCTATTTTTTCTGGCTGAGTGACTTCCTAGGTTCAGGCCTGCTAAGATTTGCTAGGCATATGCGCCCTAGCCTCCCAGTGTTTCCCTATAGGAAAATGTTAGTAGAACACTATAGCGTTATGTGTTTATGGTAGTGTTCCTTAAAGGACAACTATAGTGCCAGGAAAACATACTCTTTTTCCTGGCACTATAGTGCCCTGAGGGTGCCCCCACCCTCAGGGCCCCCCTCCCGCCGGGCTCTAAGGGGTGGAAGGGGTTAAGCTTACCTCTTTCTCCAGCGCAAGATGGGGAGCTCTCCTCCTCCTCGGCTTAATGCGCATGCGCGGCAAGAGCCGCGCGCGCATTCAGCCAGTCTCATAGGAAAGCATTCACAATGCTTTCCTATGGACGCTGGCGTCTTCTCACTGATTTTCACAGTGAGAAGCGCGGATGCGCCTCTAGCGGCTGTCAAGGAGACAGCCACTAGAGGCTGGATTAGCCCTATTATAAACATAGCAGTTTCTGTGAAACTGCTATGTTTATAGAAAAGAGGGTTAACCCTTGCTGGACCTGGCACTCAGACCACTTCATTAAGCTGAAGTGGCCTGGGTGCCTATAGTAGTCCTTTAAGTGTTACCAACCATGGGGCAGTTCAGAACTCAAATGCTGACAAGTTCTCTCTGCATGAGACATACAGCAACCCTTGATGATTGTTTTTGCCTTCTTTGTGCCTCATCAGCAAGATGTAACTGATACCCCTCTAGGTTCTGGATGCCCATATGGGTGGGATCAGTCTGATATGCAAATGGTATAGGTTCTCTTTGTTAGGGCACAAGAGAACCTCGTACTCACTGTACCTGGAGGGGTATCAGCTAGTCTTATATTCTCTCTTTGTTTTACTAAAACAATGCATTTTTAATTTTTTGAAATGTCTTCATATTTGATGTGGATAATTTTAATGCATGGTATTTATTTTGTTTTTATTTTCTTCTTTAGAGCTTTTGCTCCATTAGATATTCCTAGAGATAAAAATACAACTGACTTTGATAAAATTAAGATTTTATTTGAAGAGCTTGGAAGTAACCGTGAGTATAACTTTCATAATTTACTTACCTTATTTTGTATACATACATTTTGGTTTGGATAATGCAACATATACATATGCTAAAACTTTTTTTAAATGCTTCTCCCAACTTTTCTGTGCATAGCTTATGAAAGCTGTTAAAGTGACACTGTCACCATCTGGGGACTTTGCTGAATTCGCAAAGACCCCCAACTGTGACATTGTCGCTTTAGGTTTGGTGGCCAAACAGCTGGTTAGGGTGGGAATTTGCTTACCTGAACCTGTCCCTCAATGGCACGGTTATCTTGTTCGGTCTGCTCCAAGATCACTGTTGTACTCTCTCGCATGCCCCTACTTTGTCTCCTTATATCTCTTTTATCGCAAAATAGATGATTTAACTGAATAACAACATTGGTGGACTGGAGAATTTTTCTAGTTCACCTTTTGTGTCTTAAAGGACCACTAAAGCAGGGCTTCCCAAACTTTTATGGGCCGAGACCCCTTTTGAAAACTGTATTTTTTCAAGACCCACTTGCTTTTAATGCATATTTTAAAAATGAACACCATGGCATTCCACTTTAGAGGCATACAATTGGCAGACCATGGTAATCAGTTTTAGAGACATAAAATTGGCACATCATGGAAACTTAAGTTGCATAAAATTGGCACACCACAGCAATCCGTTTTAGAATCATAATATTGGCACACCATGGCAATCATTTTTAGAGACATACAATTGGCACACCATGGCAATCAGCTTTAGATGCATACAATATGCACACCATGGCAATCAGCTGTAGATGCATACAATTGGCACACCATGGCAATCCGTTTTAGATGCATAAAATTGGCACATCATGGCAGTTTTAGAGGCATAATTTGACATATCATGGCACTTTTATAGGCATAATTCTGGGAAATCATGACAGTTTTAGAGCAATAATTCTGGCATATTATGGCAGTTTTAGAGGCAGAAACTTGGCACATCGTGGTAATCTGTTTTAGAGGCATACAACTGCTTACTCACAGACTCAGTCAAAATCAGAAGTGCTGTGTCCTGCTCTTTCATCCAGGCACCTCCTGGCACCAGGGCCCTCTCTAGTCCCACCTCACCCTCAGTGGTGGGAGTAGAGAGGGCCCTGGTGCCAGTATGTTTCCTGGGCTCCCTCTTGTACAAGTGTGACCAAAAGGTAGATCCCAATCTGTCAGACAACTTGAACAATCCTATGCCAGCTGGATATCTACCATTTGCCCATCGTTGCAGGGTTATATTTGTGAGCAGTGTTTTTGAATAAAGTACATGTGTGCATGTATGGGTTTATTTGTATGTACTTTTGCCATTGGAATGTAGTGGTGTACTTGTGTGTAATGTTTGCGTCTGAATGCATTATTATTTATGGTGTCTTATGAGTGACAATCGACACTAGGGTTGCTGCATTTTTTTACTTTTATTACTAGTGCCAATCCACCCGAATCCCATTGGATTTATATTTGGTCTGTTGGTCTTCATCTCAATGTCATTTTCGTTCTGCAATGAAAATCAATGCAGTTTGGCTGTCTTTCTGACAGCAACTAGAGGTTTTTCTTCCTCCAGAACAGTGAAACTCATCCTGGAATCAAATGCTTATGTTAGCAGCATTTGATTGGAGGAGTGCACTGTTTAGCCCAACATGTGTATCCAATCCATTGCTTCTGTATGATTGTGGCATGCTAAAGTCTCTGAACGCGGGGCAGGCAGCTGTAGAAGAGGAGTGTGGTTCTGGAAACGAAGTAAGCAATCTCTTTTAAACTTGATTTTTTTTTTTGTTTTTTGTTTTTTTTTTTTACTAGCAACGCGGATTGGACAGAGAGTAGTGGACAACAGGGAACTTTTAGTCCTGAAAAAAAATATTATTTTCAGGACTATAGGTACTTTTTATTGGGACATTCTAAGCATTCCAAAAGTACCGCTAATTATAGTGGTTATGATGCAAGTCTTTTTGATCTCCTTTGAAATAGCTCTATTTTTTTATTTCTGTAAAATCGCTCATGGTTTGACATCAAACAGAAATATGGCAAATACTTCTTTCACCATAACCACCTCTATAGCTATAGTGGTGATGGTACTTAGTATCCCTTTGATTGTTGCGGTTTATATCTTTATATTACAATTTAGTGAATAAAGCCCATTGTTTCCATGTCTCGAATGAGCTTGCGATGTTAGAAACTAAGCTTTTCTGTTAGACTGAAAGAGCAGGGATAAGCTGTGATAGAAGAGTTTCTTGCTGAAACACTATAATTTGCTTTTGAAGTAATCTTGTTTTTCATTACTTTTACAAAGCCAAAATGGTTTGTTTTTCCTTTAACCAGTGAATGGGTGAAAAAAAGCTCTGTTTTATAAATTTAAAAGGTGAAATCAGACATAGCACTATACTGTATGTTCATATAGAAGCCTTAAATGGTACTCTTAGTGTGCGATACTGACCTTTGTATATTTATCCCACATACATCATTCTAATGTGTTCCTGAATTAATTTTCTGTGAATTAACTTATCTCAGTTTGGTGGCTAAAGTGAGAATCCAATGTCTGTTAAACTTAGTCATCAATCTGTGATGCAGCATTGAATAAGTAAGCATTGGTACACTAATCTCCATATTAAGCGTATGTCAAGGACTAATAAATGTCCCTCACCAAAGTCTATTAAACAGAAGTACAACTTAAAGCGGGTGTTATCTCAGAGTTAATGGCACAAACTAATAGTTTTCCAAAAGTTATTTGGTTGTGCTTGTATTTTTTTTAACAAAATGTTTTATTATATTTGCATTTGTATCAAATTGGAAGTCTGTTCTGGCACAGTGTTGCAATGAATTCAAATTATTGAGCTGTCTCCATTATGGCTTCACTTCTTCTAATATGTGTTGATAATGTCCTGGGGTTGATAAACCTAGCTTACATCTAAAAAGCCATTCCACAGTTTTCTCTATGCTAGCATTTGTTTTCTTTTGTGTTTTTATTCAAATAAATGTACCATAAACGTCTTGGCAGTCAACCATACATCTTGTGCGGGTTAACATTTATGCAACCAGCATCTTCTATGTTTTGATTAGACGTAGACATGTGCCATTGCATTTAGTTCAGCTGCCTATAAGAAACAACTGTTTCTGGATCTTAACATGGACATCGCCTCTATAGCTACATTTGCCAAAGGACGATCCATGTTTAAAGTCTATTAGAATCCTTTTAATTGCGCACGCAGATGGTATCTATACCGAAGAGAATGAACACATAATACAGGCGAACTGTCGCTATAAAAGTTATACAAAATACCGATACATAAAAAACCTACATAGATGTTAAATAACAATGGCGAAATAGAATAGCATGTTTAGAAGGTGCCCAAGTGATGTGAATAAAAATAAGGGTATATGACCCTAAAATGTTGATATAATAAAAAAAGTATATACAAAAATAAAAATATTAAAAAAAATTATAAATTGGAAAAAATATTTATTAATTGTTGGAAATATAATAGATTACTAACACTGAGTAGATACATGTGCACAAATAAAGTACACATACATATCATATATACCGTATAAGTCGAATATAAGTAGAGACCCCTAATTTTACCCCCAAAAATGGGAAAATTGACTTGAGTATAAGACTAGGGTGGGAAATGCAGCAGCTACTGGTAAATTTCTAAATAAAATTAGATTCCCAAAAAAGTGTGTGTGTGTGTGTGTGTGTGTATGAATGGAGTGTGTGTGAATGTAGTGTGTGTGTGTGCATGCAGTGTGTGTAACCTTGGTGAGGGGGGGTGGGCTTTTTTATTATTATTTTAATATTTAATTTTTTTATATTATTAAAAGTTTTATTTTATTTTAATATTATTTAAATTTGTATTTTATTTTTTTTGTCCCCCCTCCCTGCTTGATACATGGCCAGGGAGGGGGGCTATATTATTCCCTGGCCAGGACCGCCGGCTCATTACAAGCCTGGCGGTCCTGTTTGGGGCTGGCAGCAAGCTGTAACTTACCTTTACAGCAGCTCCTGTCAGATCCCTTCTCCTCCGTTTCGGTCAGCTCCACTGTAAGTCTCGCGGTCTGAGTGCCGCGCGGAAACGCTCAGAAGCCCCGGCTCTCGCAAGACTTACAGTGGAGCTGACCGGAACGGAGGAGAAGGGAGCAGATAGGAGCTGCTGTAAAGGTAAGTTACAGCTTGCTGCCAGCCCCAAACAGGACCGCCAGGCTTGTAATGAGTCGGCGGTCCTGGTCTGTATTATGGCAATGTAAGTACAGACAGAAAAAAATGTGCCAAAAAACTCGTCTTATACTCTAGTATATACGGTTCTTAGTAACAGAACAATAAGCTAATCACATCACATTGGGGACCATCCATATTGATACATAATAACGGAATATATTGTGACAAAACATACTGTGCCCATATATAGGAGATGTAAGAGGAAGAAGAAAAAGGTCTTGAAACCATATTATGAGGCTTTATTTAGATCAGACCTTGAAGGTCTATTTCGGCATTGAGATTATGTTGTAAAGTCTTTAAACTGTATATCCAGCAAAGGCCTGGAAATTGTCCCAACGAAAAAGAGGACATGTGCTGCAATGTCTGGGCACACTATGATTGAGTTTTCCTTTTTTAATGTTGTTAAAGTGTTCCAATAGTCTAATATGAAGTTTTCGGGTGGTGTGGCCCACATATTGGGCTCCACATCCACATTGTAGTAAATAAACTACAAATGTTGAAAAACACTGAATATGTTTCTTAATTTGGTAATATCTTTTTGTATGAGTACCTATAAAACCAGTATTTTTTCTTTTTTGGTGTTTACATGTGGAACAATGTCCACAGCAAAAAAAGCCTTGTATGGGTTTAAGAGATATAGCAGATTTAGGTAAAGGGTATTGAGGAAGAAAGCTGGGGGCCAATTTGTTTTTTAAGTTAGTAGCTCGTTTATAAATGACTGTTGGCTTTTTAGGAATAATATCTTTGAGTAGACTATCTTTCTCCAGAATATACCAATATTCTTTAAATAATTTTTTCAATTTGTTTCGCTTGTGAATTATACTGAGTTTAAAATGCAAATTGGAATTTGTTGTTACAAGCACAAAGATTTCCCTTATCTTGTTTTTTATGATTGTTTATTAAGAGATGGGATCTATCCATATCTAATATAGTTTGTATATCTGTATTCATTTTATCACAGTTGTAACCTTTATCTGTATATCGTTTTTTAATTGCATGTGCTTGTTTGTAAAAATACTGTATCATCTGTACAATTCCTTCTAAGGCGAATGAGTTGGCTTTTTGGAATATTGGAGAGCCAAGGAGGATGATGGGCACTAGACAGATCTATAGCTGTATTACAGTCCATTGGTTTAAAAAATATTTTAGTTTTCAATTGATTTTGATCTACATACATTGTAAGATCAAGGAAATCTATAGATAAAGAACTGGTATTAAAAATGAATTTGAGATTGTAGTTATTTTGATTGATACATTTGAAAAAAATATTCAAACTTTTAATAGTGCCTTTCCATATTAGCAATACGTCATCTATGTATTGCCGCCATAGGACCAAATTGCCTCCCGGATGGACTTCTAGCTTCACATGACATTGTTCCCAATGGGAGACGTACATGTTAGCGAAACTGGGGGCAAATTTGGTACCCATGGCGAAGCCACATTTTTGTAGAAAATATTGTCCATCGAACAAAAATTTTTTTAGAGTGAGTACAAATGACATACATTGCACCAGAAAATCAGTTTGAACAGATTGAAGGCGTTGATGAAAATTGAGTATATATTTTATGGCCAAAATGCCTTTTTGATGTGGGATATTGGAATATAAGGCCGCTATGTTTGCAGTAACTAAAATGTATGTTGGTTCCCATTTTATTGTTATTTAATCCTGTAGAATGTGTCTGGTATCTCTAATATAGGTATCACTTAAGGAAACATAAGGCTGAAGGAAAAAATCTACGTACTCAGAAAGATTACAGGATAGAGAATTAATGCCACTTACGATGGGGCGACCAGGAGGTTTTGAAAGATTTTTTATGAATCTTCGGCAAGAAGTAAAAGTTCGTTATTTTGCAATTAGGGTTAAAAATGAAATCGAATTCTTTTTTATTAAGGCTTTCTTTCTCTAGACCAATATCTAATAACTTTTTTAGTTCTTGTAGAAACATAGTTGTAGGGTTGTTTTTTAAAACCTCATAGGTATTGGTGTCATTTAAGATATTATATGCCTCTTCCATATAGTATGATCTATCCATAATAACAGTTCCTCCTCCCTTATCTGCCTCTTTTATGATTAAATTGTGATTATTAGTTAAAGCTTTCAGAGCCATTCTCTCTTTGTTGTTAATTTTGGGTTTAATATAGTATAACAGTGTGTATATAACAAAACAATATATATATATATATATATATATATATATATATATATATATATATATATATATATATATATATATATATATATATATATATATTGTTTTGTTATATTTTAACCCCTGAGAGATAGGGAATCTGATGTTAGTGCTCAGACGAGCTAGGTTTTTGTTTATAGGGATTGGTGTTATATTTGTTTTCATTTGTTGCTGTCTCCTGTGTGGACTTACAAATAAAGTGCCTGGATTATATGAAAATAAAAGAACTGTGCCTGTTGTTTACCCTAGAGGACCGTATTTACCCTATACCCTAGGATGTCTACTTCTCAAAAATATATGGTTTGATGGGGTAAATTACATTGGCCGACTTCAAAAATGTCCCAAATAGGACATGGGTGCATGACCAGCTGTGAAAATTCCAAGTTTGAAAACTGGAATGCGCACCCTCCAAATAAGGTATTTTAGCCTCCAGAGAACCCAACACAACTATACATGGGTGGTATCACTGTACTCAGGAGATGTTGCTGAACACATATTGGGGTGTTCTTTGGCAGTAACCCTTACAGTTCTCAGTACATGTATTTTTAAATTGTTATGTGAGTCCAAAAAATCACCATTTTTTTTTTTTAATTTGGCATAGATTGGTGGTAAAATGGTTGCATGAAAAGAGTCAAAATACCCAAAGTTTAATACTTTAGGTTGTCTTCTTTTAAAAAAAATATACATGTGAAGATTTATTCACGGATTCCTGACAGATATCAGTGTTACAATGTAACTTTAGTTAATTTTGGGGAAAAAATGGTTTGGAAATAGCAAAGTGCTACTTGTACTTATTGCACTATAACTTTCTAACAAAAAGCTAAGAACATGTTAACATTGGGTATTTCTAAACAAGGGAGAAAATTTAGAAACCATTTAGCAGGGTATTTTTTTTTTTAGCGGTTGTAGATGCGCAACAGATTTTGGGGGTTAAAGTTAGAAAAGAAATAAAATAATTTTCCCCCAATATTTTCATCAGATTTTACTAAAAAATTAACAATTATAGTAAATTATACAATATGATATGATGAAAATAATGGTATCTTTAGAAAGACCATCTAATTGCGAGAAATATGATACATAATATGTGTGGGTACAATAAACGAGTAAGAGAAAAATTACAGCTAAACACAAACACCACAGAAATGTAAAAACAACCCTGGTCCTTAACGGTAAGAAAATTGAAAAACGGTCTGGTCACTAAGGGGTTAAAGATCCATCTGCATTCTCTCTGGCGTAAGTATCTCTCATAATCTCCCTTTTGCTGGTCTTTTTTTAACCAGTTCACTACCGCAAAAGCGGAGTCCTTTTGAGTCACCCCTATGGTGTTCTTTGAGATGTCGGGAGATGGGGGTATCATTAGATTTCTCACATACCTTACGCGTTCTTTTATCCTTTCTTTAAATGGACAGAAGGTCTTCCCTACATACATCTTCACACAATCACATGTGATGAGGTAGACCAGGCCAGCCGTGTTGTAGTTGAAAAAGGATTCCATCTTATAACTTTGTTGTTCTTCACTATTCTTTATAAACTTCGAATCACGTTCACTTTTTAACCTTGTGTGACGAGAGCAATCTTGCCACATTGCATTGGAGAAGCCTGGTTGCTCGCCTGTTGCCTTTGGATTATGGCCCCATGTTAAAAGACTTCTTTTCCCCTGCAGAAAAGGCTTATTCGTGCCTTTCTGCCCAGCGGTCGGTAGATTCAATCTACCGAACTAACGCACGAATGACTGGACCACCTGGGAGCTGAAGTGTGTCCGCAGTTAACCTCCCAGAAGCTGCGGTTAACCGCAGCTTAATTGACGAATGCTGGGTGGCCTTTGTTCGGTTGGCGAACACGTGGCGGCGGCCATTTTAAAGTCCCGAACGGCCAGCGGTGTTCAACGCCCAAACTGTGGAACTGTTAATGGACACTTATTTGCGCGAACACCGCTGAGCCATCAGCCTCCTTGCTTTTGCATTCGGTCAGTTAACCGAATGCCTGTTCATTCGGTAGTTTAAACCGTATGAACAGCATTACCCCAGATAGCCATCCCATGGAGTCTATTCGTATGGAGAACAGACTTTAGGAACACTTTAACTCCACGGCGATTGGACTGTGTGCATAGGATCTGAGCGCTATTCTGTACTTTGGTGCACTCAGATGCCAGCTATCTGGGGACATGTTGAATGCCTGTAAAATGTTGTAAAATATAACAGTGCTGTATTTGTATGTCTTTTTGTTATTGTCACCAAAAATTGCGTTTAGGCTCTGTCCTGGGAGATAATTGAATTACTTCACAATTATCTCCCTGAGAAGAGCAGAGGGGGCTGGGTAAGAAAGGGGAATGGCTAAGTGTGTACCCTGTGATTGGTTGCTAAAATGTCCTTGTCACAGTGTTCCATCTGGTCCCCTAGGGGAGTGTCCACCAGGTGGGAGACCTTCATAAATACTGGGCAGGTAACCCTCATTAAACAGACCACTGCTTGACCCTCAACACGGAGCTCTGTCTCGTCTTTGGGAGGATTTACTGAATGCTGATAGAGACTGATTGCTAGGAGTGTAAGCCGCTTGGCTACTTTTCCTATTCATGTGCTAGCAGCTATTCGTATGGTTCCAGTTCGGGAGTTTGGAGTGCTATTTTGTATCCAGTTCGGGAGTTTAGAGCATTCCCTTATATGCGGTTCGGGAGTTTGGTGTTCTGCAGTAGCTGTGCCTGTATATCTGGAAGGGGAAGATCTTCTAAACGGCGGTTTAACCCCTTTTATGCCCGGGGTGCCGTTACACCTTGTATCCAAATTTGTCCCTTTCTGGTCTGAAGTGACTGGGGACAAGCATGTCCAGTAGGTTCTTACCTCTAAGGGCCGTAAATCTCACCTTCAGATTTACAACTTTCTTAACGTGTTTGTCATTTATCAGAATGGGCCAGAACCGTTCACGTGTTATTCTCATTATGTCCCAGCCAGCAGCATATGGGGCGATCATTCTGATTACCTTGTTTGTATCACAAGAGTCACGATTACCCAAAAGGTCATTCCTATTGGCCTCCAATGCCCTTCTATATGCTTTTTTGTTGGGATAGCCTTTTCACGGAAATGTTTTTGCAGGATCTTTGCCTTGGTTTTACAGTCCTCTAGATCACTGAAATTTCTCTGCACCCTGAGGTATTGGCCAGTTGGAAAGCCACACCTCAGGGTTGTCGGATGGAAGCTATCCCAACGTTGGAGGCCGATGGTTTCATGAATAGAGTAGTTGAATTGAGCCATCTTCCATGATAGAAATTGTAATGTCTAGGAAGTTTAAAGTAGAGCCTCCAAATTCTGGAGGTGACTCTAAGATTCTCATCATTTTGATTTGAGAAGATGTACAAATTTGTTGAACTCCTCAGGTGTGCCCTCCCACACAGTTATGATGTCGTCAATGTAGCGACGTCACCATTAGATGTTTAGAATGAATTCCTGTAAGGTGTCCAGATGTAGGCTATGTTCTTCCCACCAACCCAGGTGGATGTTCGCATTGGATGGGGCACAAGCCCCATCTTCTTATTCCTATTCTACTTACTGTTCTGTATTCAGACATTGCTTTCATACCAAAGATTACCATCTAACAATCTGTATAACCAGTTAATTGTCCCTTTTTAGCAATTTAATGGGAGTTCTAAGTGGTATTTTCTAGTTTCACTGATTGAGATAGGTTACATAACATCACATTTTTGTAACAGCTAATCAATTATACTAGGTAGCTACCTCTTAGATACAGTGTATATGTCTCATTCTCTTCTAAAAGGGTTTAATTAAAAGAGAAAATTTACTCATATTCTCTCCTTTCTCAGTTTGTTCCTAGTTTACTTCCAATATAGGAATACAGACACTCCTCACTTACTGACCGGGTTCCGTTCCTATGACCGGGTTGTAGAACGAATTGGTCGGTAGGTGAGAAGCTAAGGGATTCCCTGCTCTGTTGCATTCTTCTATGTTTGGGGAAATATCCCTGAACACAGACATGCGCGCCAGAGCAGGGAATCCCTCTAATTCTGTTATACAAATGGCCCTGTTTCTTTTTGTAATGGCACAAAATAAGCTAAAACCAGCTTCAGATCTGAGCAGGTACACACCGATGGGCAGGCTGTTTGTGATGTTGTCCATTCTCAGTATTCTCTTGCATCTTGTTTTTGGGTCCTTGAGGGGTTAAAGAAAAACAACAAGCACCATAACCAAAACATAGGACTTTAGTGGTTATTGTGCCAGGTGTACCCTACAGCCTCTCCTGCCACAATGGTTTCTTATCTGAGGTTTGCCAGGCACTGCTCTCCGCCTCTCTTTGCATCCTACAAGAGAGCAAGAACAGCCTGCTTCGGAGCTTCTATTAGCTTTCCTGAGCTAAGCCTTGTGGTGCAGGACTAGCTAATTGGCTGAGGGCTTCTACTAATCGCACCACCATGCTTAGCTTAGCCATAAAGATTTCAGCTGTGACAAGGCATTGCACAGCACCTGGTGTACCCCAGGTAATAAGTCAAACTGTTCCTCAGTGGTTTGACTATTTACATTGGGGGGTGCCAAGGCACACCAGACACCATAACGAATGCAGAGCACTGTAGTGGTGGTAGTGTTTGGAGTCTTCTTTTACATATTTCCTGGTTAAAATAATGAAAGATTTTCACAGTGAGAAGACGCCAGCGTCCATAGGAAAGTATTGAGAATGCTTTCCTATGGACTGGCTGAATGCGCGTGCGGCTCATGCCGCGCATACGCATTCAGCTGATGACTGGGAAAGGAGGAGAGTCCGGTGCTGGAAAAAAGGTAAGGCAGGAGGGGGGGTCCCGAGGGTGAGGGGCACCCAAGGACCCTACAGAGCCAGGAAAACTAGTATGTTTTCCTGGCACTATAGTGGTCCTTTAACTTTCATATGTTAATAAATATTGCAAAGAAATAAGTGAATAAATGCCTGTGAACCATCAAAAGCAAAAATCTTTTTGTTTTGTTTGGTTTTATGTACGAGTTTTCATAATATCATATATTTTATATTTCAGAGGGTTTGGCTGCCTTGTCATTTTCCATTAGCTCCTTGACCTTGATTGGAATGTTGGCTGCAATCACCTACACAGTAAGTAACTCTTTTTTACTATGTACCAGTAACTCTTTTGTGTTGTTAAATTTCATGCAATCTCTCACGCTAACACAAATCATTGTTATTTAGTTGTTTTGAAAGTTTCGGCATGCACTCATGACCGCAGAAAAAAAGTTGACAATCACTACACAACTTTTCTATCAGTACCAAAAGAAATGGCAATATAACTTGGGAATGTACAGCTATGCATAGTTCTTCTTTGGGAGCATCTAAGACAGTTAGAGCTGCTGGCTAAGTTTCTTGCTTAAAAATAAATAAAACCATAGAGCTCATTAATGGCCCTTTTAACTTCTATAACTCAGAAATGTTTAATGCATTAAACTATGGATGATGTTTGTGTAAGGCTGGTATATATAATGTGTATATGTGTGTAATATAACGTCATAAGTGATGAGGGAGAAAAAAAAAAGCGACCACTACCCTGATTAAAAATGGTTAGGTCAATTCTCAAATGCACTAATGTATAACATTCATGAACCCGTGCAAGGCGTGGACTGGTAAAGTGACATTGCTGTTTGTATACATTTGCATATTTTGCATGGCATACTGGGACTGTAGAAACACAATGATTCGATACCATTGTGTATGGGACAGGTTTTAGAAATTTACATTTCACAGTGTCTTTCCGTGTTACGTGAATTACTATAAATTATATTTAGCAAAATGGAGACTGGCAGTTAAAGAATATTTGTGTAAAAGGAATTTCATTGTTTGTAACTGCCATCTACGTCATCTATCAAGAGGCTTTTATATAGTGAACATTTTTTTTTTTTTTTTTATCATAATATCTAGATACCAAGAAACAAAGGAAGGGCTGGTAAAATCACAGCCTATTTTAGACTTGGGTATAGTCCAACATAGAATACTCACTGTTATCGGAAGTTTGCTCCGGATAAGTGGTTAAGGAGTGCCACCACTACCTATAATAAAATCTATAGTATTATAGCCTGATAAGCATACAATGGTTGAGCTGGCGTGAACCCTGAATTTCCCCAGCCTCATACTACTGTTTTATAACTTGCAAATCAGCTTTATTTAAAAGCTATTCCTAAAGAGAGAGAGAGACTATATATATATATATATATATATATATATATATATATATATATATATATATATATATATATATATATATATATATATATATATATATATACATATATATATACATATATATATACATATATATATATATATATATATATATATATATATTTTAATGGAAATATGCATGAAATATCACTATCATTTAATTTTAAGACTTTACTGCTGTCTGTTATTTACCTTAACATACCCTTCAACTTATTCTTAAAGGGCAACTGTCTTCACATTTTCACTTCTCATTTTTGTTTACTACAGTTAATGAAACGAATTGATATAATTTTTGTATATTAAATATATGGAATTTTTTTTTTTTTTTACTTTCACTTTGTATCTGGCTGAACAGCCATGTTGGCTCAGATTCTACTATTATTTTACCAACTGCTTCTCAAGCTAACTTGCCTGTTTCTGTGATTGCTTTGTGTAAAACAGCAGGCAAGATATGTTGGGGAGCAGTTGCTCAGATAACCAAAGCTAAGCCAGATAAAAAAATAAATGTACATAATTTAAAAAATATATTGATAGGTTTCATTAAATGTGATTAACTTGTAATTTAATAAATGGTGAACATTTGGTGATATTTGACCTTTGCCTTATTCACTTTGTAACTGGCTAAGTAACAGTTTCTAAAGTTCTACTTATTTTTTGATAAATAAAACATGTACTTGCCATCCATTCATATAGGAATGGATTTTTCAGGTTCATTTACAAATATTCCAATGAACAGTAAGTGTATTTGTGTGCAATTTATATCTCTCTAGACAAAGTCATGTGAGCTTCAGAATTATTAAAAGGTCACACACTGTTTTTCTATAAATTAATATTTGACAATATTTTGACAATAATTTATAGGGTTTTTTTTTTTTTCTTCCCAATGTTAACTGAATAACACAGTGTACTAATTTCATCAATGTGGTTATATTTGTATGCAGCTTTTAGTGTTATTGATCTTGCAAAATAATGCAGATGCTTTTTTTTTTTTTTTTTTTTTTTTTTTTACTTTTAGTAAATTCAGAGCCTGCAAATATTTATACTAATTTAAAAAAAAAAAGAAAAGAAAAAAAAATACAACAAAGAAGCTGTGGACAACATGTATCTACGCTCTAAAATGTTAATATTGTATACTATTTACAAAGACTGCAATTAGACATTGTATGCATTTATAATGACTACTAAGTATGGTTGTAATAGTACTAAATATTCCAAGGGTACATAATGAATTTGTCATGACATTGAATTTGTTGGATCAAGGACAAATTATGTTGTGCATGGCTTAATGCCAATATCACTTTGAAAATAGGTTATTCAAAGTTGTTACAAAATTTTTTTCTGGGGGGATGGTGGAGGGGGCATAAATAATGGTAGTGACATCCATGCTTGGTCCCTTTTTGACAGTGTCATGTAAGGGAAAGGGCTATAGTCATTATCAAATAAAGCCAGAGTGAATAACGTTTTCACAACTATGATGTCAGGAATACATGTTTGTATTCCTGACACTTAAGCAAATTAAAGGAACATTCTGGTCACCATAACAACTTAATCTAAATGAAAATGCTATGATGCCAGGAAACCCCTGGGTGCTCTCTTTCCTTTATGGGGTTAAACCGCTCTCAAATGGTTTAACCCCAAAGGCTTCCTCCACCTCCAGGTCGCTCAGTGGCGTTTGGATTCTGAAACGGAGTGTCAGGAAGTGCAGATTGACTTTAGGCATGGGTGCCGCAGATTGGCTAGAGTGGTCAGTAGCCAATCCGCGGCACCCTTACCCAGCAGCACTCTGTGTTTCCTGACACTCAGTAAATAAAAGTAAACACATTAACACTTATATTTCTTTTTACCTGGGGAGATGGGAAGGTCCAAAGTTTCCCTGCCAGGCCCAGGTACCAAAGCCTTATGATGTGGTGTCCAGAATAAAGTGGAGGGTTTACTTCACTTGTCCTTCCTGCTCCAATCTCCTTTTCTTCTCCTTCATTTGACACAGTCTTCTTTTTCTTCTGACACGGTCTTCTCTTCTCCTTGGCTCCTTCTGCTCCTTCACCTCTGTGCTCCTTCTGTCTTTTCCTGCTCCTGTTGCCCCTTTCTGCTTCTTTCTGACCCTTTCTGCTCATTTCTATTCCTTTCTGCTCCTTCTCCTACTTTACCTTTGCGCTCCTTTCTGCTCCTTGCTGCCCCTTTCTGCTTCATGCTTCTCCTTCTGATTCTTTCCACTCCTTTACCTTTGTGCTCCTTCTGTCCCTTTGTGCTCCTTGCAGACCCATCCTTCTCCTTGCAGACCCATCCTTCTCCTTGCAGACCCATCCTCCTCCTTGCAGACCCATCCTCCTCCTTGCAGACCCATCCTCCTCCTTGCAGACCCATCCTCCTCCTTGCAGACCCATCCTCCTCCTTGCAGACCCATCCTCCTCCTTGCAGACTTATCCTCCTCGCCACCCGGGCCATCCTCCTCCGCCTGGAGCCAATCCTCCTCCTTGCAGACCCATCCCTCCCTCGCCCCGCAAGGCCAATCCCCTCCCTCCCCTTGCACCCATCCTCCTCACCAGGCCATCACCTCCCTCCTGCAGGCCCATCCTCCCTGCCAGGCCCATCCCTCCTCCCCTGCAAGACCCATCACCTCCTCCTTGCAGACCATTCCTCCTCCCGCCCGCAGGGCATCCTCCCTCCCCACCAGACCCATCCTCCCTCGCCACGGGCCATCCCTCTCCTCCCACTTGCAGACCCATCCTCCTCGCCCGCAGACCCATCCTCACCCCTCCCTTGCAATTCACTCCTCACTTGCAGACCCATCCCCTCCCCTCCCTTGCAGACCCATCCTCCCTCCGCCCCGCAGGCCCATCCCTCCTGCCTTGCAGGCCATCCTCTCCCTCCTTGCAGGCCATCCTCCTCCTTACAGGCATCCTCACGCCCTGCAGACCCATCCCCTCCCCTCCTTGCAGGCCATCCTCCTCCGCCCCGCAGACCCATCCCATCCTCCTCCTTGCAGACCCATCCTCCTCCTTGCAGACCCATCCTCCTCCTTGCAGACCTATCCTCCTCCTTGCAGACCTATCCTCCTCCTTGCAGACTTATCCTCCTCCTTGCAGACTTATCCTCCTCCTTGCAGACTTATCCTCCTCCATGCAGACCTATCCTCCTCCATGCAGACCAATCCTCCTCCATGCAGACCAATCCTCCTCCATGCAGACTTATCCTCCTCCATGCAGACTTATCCTCCTCCATGCAGACTTATCCTCCTCCATGCAGACTTATCCTCCTCCATGCAGACTTATCCTCCTCCATGCAGACTTATCCTCCTCCATGCAGACCCATCCTGCTCCATGCAGACCCTTCCTGCTAATTTCTGCTCCTTCTACTTTACATTTGTGCTCCTTCTGCCCCTTCCAGCTCCTTGATGTCCCTTTCTGCTCATTTCTGTTCCTTTGTGCTCCTTCTCGTACTTTACCCTTTTGTTCCTCCTGTCCCCTCCTTCTCCTTGCTGCCCTTTCCATTTCCTTACTGACACTTTCTGTTCCTTCTACTTTACCTTTGTGCTGCTTTACCTTCCAGTTCCTTGCTGTCCCTTCCTGCTCCTTGCTGTCCCTTCCTGCTCCTTGCTGTCCCTTCCTGCTCCTTGCTGTCCCTTCCTGCTCCTTGCTGACCCTTTATGCTCCTTCTCCTACTTTACCTTTGTGCTCCTTGCTGCCCCGTTCTGCTCCTTGATGTCCCTTTCTGCTCATTTCTGTTCCTTCTCCTTTCTCCTCCTTCTCTTACTTTACCTTCCTGCTCCTTGCTGACCCTTCCTGTAGGCTCTCTCCCCCATCCCTCACTCACCTGATCTATAGGCTGTCTCTCTCCCCCCCCCATCCATTACTTACCTGATCTGTAGGTAGATGCCCCCATCTCTAATTTTCCAGATCTGTCGCCCCCCCGGCGGACGCCCATGTTTATAATGTTTTGATATCACAGATTGTCAAAATATAAGTCACTAGGAATAGTTACGGAGATCTGTATTTTAGCTTTCTTGTTTTGTTGTTGTGTTTGGAACTTGGCTTCACAGCAGACTTTGTAAATTTATTTTTGGCATATTGCATTAACATTGCCAAACATTGTGAGGATCCTTGGTGAGTTCTTTCCCCACATTTTCATCGTGCTCTAGAAATCTAAAGTGTTCTGACATATTGACTTGTAAACACATAAAAAAGGTAAACAAAAATTTCCATGTGGTTCTAGCTTAAACTGACCTGTTGTTTTTTTTTTGTTTTCTTTCCTTTCCTTTATGACACTTTGAAATTCTCCAATCCCTCCCTCCCAAAGATTATGGGAAATCTGAGAATGGGCAAACATAATAATTAATTGCTTGCCCTTCAGTTAGTCTCCACTTAGGTTTCATACACGTTTTTCCTGCCATCACAGAGAAAATCCATGCCAGATGCATTTCCGGCTGATCCCATACACAAATGCAGTTTAGATCCGAAATGTTGGCAAGTCCCCGCATCATTACAGTGAGGGAAAAAAGTATTTGATCCCCTGCTGATTTTGAACGTTTGTCCAGTGACAAAGAAATGATCAGTCTATAATTTTAATGGTAGGTGTTTTTTAACAGAGACAGAATTACAAAATAAAAATCCAGAAAAACACATGTCAAAAAAAGTTATAAATTGATTTGTATGTCAATGAGTAAAATAAGTATTTGATCCTCTATCAATCAGCAAGATTTCTGACTCCCAGGTGTCTTTTATACAGGTAATGAGCAGAGATTAGGTGCACTCTCTTAAAGTGATTGCTCCTAATCTCAGCCTGTATAAAATACACCTGTCTACAGAAGCAATCAATCAATCAGATTCCAAACTCTCCACCATGGCCAATACCAAAGAGCTGTCCAAGGATGTCAGGTGCAAGATTTGTAGACTTACACAAGGCTGAAATGGGCTACAAGACCATCGTCAAGCAGCTTGGTGAGAAGGTGACAACAGTTGGTGCGATTATTCACAAATGGAAGAAATACAATTTAACTATGTCTCCCTCAGTCTGGTGCTCCATGCAAGATCTCACCTCGTGGAGTTTCAATGATCATGAGAACGGTGAAGAATCAGCCCAGAACTACACAGAATGATCTTGTTAATGATCTCATGGTAGCTGGGACCATAGACACCAAGAAAACAATTGGTAACACACCACGCTGTGAAGGACTGAAATCCTGCACTGTAACCCT
This sequence comes from Pelobates cultripes, assembly GCA_933207985.1. Classification (NCBI taxonomy): domain Eukaryota; kingdom Metazoa; phylum Chordata; class Amphibia; order Anura; family Pelobatidae; genus Pelobates; species Pelobates cultripes. The sequence continues at coordinate 150,926,557 of OW240913.1, read as the reverse complement.
GCTCAAGAAAGCACATGTACAGTCCCATCTGAAGTTTGCCAATGAACATCTGAATGATTCAGAGGAGAACTGGGTGAAAGTGTTGTGGTCAGATGAGACCAAAATCAAGCTCTTTGGCAGGGAGAAATGCTGCCTATGACCCCAAGAACACCACCCCCGCATTATGCTTTGGGGGTGTTTTACTGCTAAGGGGACAGGACAACTGCACCACATTAAAGGGATGATGGACGGGCCATGTACCGTCAAATCTTGGGTGAGAACCTCCTTACTTCTGCCAGGGCATTGAAAATGACAATGACCCAAAACACACAGCCACTGCAACAAAGAAGTGGCTCAAGAAGAAGCACATTGTGGCCTAGCCAGTCTCCAGACCTTAATCCCATAGAAAATCTGTGGAGGGAGCTGAAGTTTTGAGTTGTCAAACATCAGCCTCGAAACCTTAATGACCTGGAGAGGATCTGCAAAGAGGAGTGGGACAAAATCCCTCCCGAGATGTGTATAAACCTGGTGGCCAACTACAAGAAACGTCTAACCTCTGTGATTGCCAACAAGGGTTTTGCCACCAAGTACTAAGTTGAAGGGGTCAAATACTTATTTCACTAATTGACATGCAAATAAATTCAAAACTTTTTTGACATGAGTTTTTCTGGATTTTTTTTGTTCTGTCTCTCACTGCTAAAATACACCTACCAATAAAATGATAGACTAAACAGTTAATTGTCAGTGGGCAAGCATTCATAATCAGCAGGGAATCAAATACTTTCCCCCCCCTCACTGTATAGTTTCCAAAACCCCACATGACCGTTTCATCCTTGGTCATAAATTATGAAATGTGCTTTTCTGTCATGGTTTGAGGTTTTTGTCCAGCATTAAAGGGACATTAGTCACCAGAACAACTACAGCTTAGTGTAGTTCTTCTGGTGAGTATAATAGCTCCCTTCAGGCATTTTCAGAGAAATGGCAGTGTAAGCATGTCCCCTAGGGACACCTCCAAGTGGCCACGCCTTAAATGGCCCCTGGAGGGGCTTCCTGGCTGCACAGTAAGCCACCTAAATGGTGGGTTTAGCACTATAGGGTCAGGAATACATGTTTGTGTTCCTGACCCTATAGTGATCCTTTAAGTGGAATACATATGCGCCTGGCATATAAATATAGCAGACATTCCCACTGGGATTAGAAATAATTTTTTTATTGGGTGTGTATGAACTCCAGATTATGTGTGGCAGATTTTTAAAGAATTTAAAGTTGTACACCTGGTTTTCTCTGGTAAAAATGACTCTGTTGTGTAGCTACAGTTATATTGGTTATTTCAATAGTAGATGCTGAGAGAAAATCAATACATTGATACATATACAAGTATGCATTATAAGGTAACATTCAACCACAAATACAGTTATAGTAACATATTAAAAGGTTACTCCAATGATTATACGTAATTATGGCGGCATGAGTCTGGATATGCAGTGTTTCCATTTGAAACACTGCATTTTCTGAGTAATGTGAATTTGTGTACGTCCTGGGCTGCCTAATGTCAATTCTGTGTAAATTTTATGTCTTTTGTCAGCATACTGGTGACAGACGTGTGGAGACCTAGATAAAAATATCCAACATAGCATTCTAAAGTAAAATAACCTGATGATTATAAAGGGTTACAGTAGCCCTTCAATATTTCAAGCATTTTGGAGGGGGGGAAAATAATCTTCTGTAGCTCACAGTTAGATGGATTAGTATGGAATCTCCATCAGTCATTAAGACAGATACCAATATATTCTGTTGATGCTGTGTGAGATCTCCTGATTTCTGGTCACCATGGAAATTGAAATTGCCCATCGATACCCTTGAACGCTGGATATTGTCCATTCTATTTGCACATTCAACTGTTGGTAAACTAGACAATCTGATCTTGCCATTGCAGTGGTTTTCTTAAACATATTCGGTAGACTTTCAGTTTTGTTTAGAGTAAGCAGCTTAACTCAATCTACCATTGCAATCCTAGGTAAGGACAACTAAGAGTCAGAATTCTCCAGTCATGTGTGCCTTTAACTTGAGAAGTGGGCTTAAAGCAATACATCCACTTACGCTGAAGTGTGTCTTAGCTAATCATTTACTAAGCAAGTATGCAAAAATCTCATGGTGACTTGATTTGGTAGCTCCTCAGACTATCTTCCTGGTCTTTTTTTGTTCCCTCTGCTTGTTAATCTTTCAGAGGATGGCAGTGTGAATCTCCATCTTCATTATAACTGTCTAAGTGAAACTTGTCATATATTTTAAGCAATTTTCACGTGTGGCAATTTTATTAAAAGACAATTATTTATTATTATATTGATTTTTTTTTTTTTTTTTAAATGAATAACTTTCCCTGAGTTCGGATTGTGAAACGCTATAAAGTGTTTAATAGTAATTTGTGTATAACGTAAATTTAACGCCACTCCTAAAGGCCTAGAGACACACACGGTTTCATTATTATTCTTAGCCACATTTCCCAGGCAGCATTGTTTTCTTCAGTGTTAAAGCTGTTGTAAAACTCTGACAGTATTATGGCCCCGGAATAGAGAGTTTAACACCCTTGGGCTATATAATTGGTACATAGGTTTGGTGCCTGCTTGTGGTTTAATTTTTATAAAGGTCAGTAGAGTATTGTTGAGTACAACTACACATCCCAAATGAGTTAACAGACCTGTTTTCTCAGCATACATTTCTTTTACTGCAGCTAAGGTTTGTGGGTATTGACATTTTCTATTTGAAGTATACAATTAGAAATTGCATCACTTTAAGTAATACACACATCTTTTTCAGATTGCTTTAAGTGGAATATAATTAAAAATAAAATGTTGAAGTTTTTCACTTTAGTGCTGTAACTCTCTCTTTTTTTTTTTTTTTTTTTTTAAGAAAAATATAAAAACGTTACTTTGAGCGACAAGAATGTACACTTAATCTGTTATTGTTTTGTTGAAATAGACTATTTTTCTCATGAGTTCCCCAGGAAGCTTCATTGTTAAGCTACACAATACATCTGATGTGGCTTGAATTGCATGATGTTATGTTACACTTTAACTGCTATGAATCCATGAGACCTATATTATATAAATAGGGCCTGCTATGCCTTAAAGGACCACTATAGTAACAGGAAAACATACTCGTTTTCCTGGCACTATAGTGCCCTGAGGGTGCCCCCACCCTCAGGGTCCCCCTCCCGCCGGGCTCTGGAGAGAGGAAGGGGTTAAAATCTTACCTTTCTCCAGCGCCGGGCGGGGAGCTTTCCTCTTCCTCTCCTCCTTCCTAGCGACGCCATCGGCTGAATGCGCAGGAACCGCGTGTGCATTCAGCCAGTTCATAGGAAAGCATTTACAATGCTTTCCTATGGACGCTGGCGTCTTCTCACTGTGATTTTCACAGTGAGAAGCACGCAAGCGCCTCTAGCGGCTGTCAATGACACAGCCACTAGAGGCTCTAGATTAACCCTCAGTGTAAACATAGCAGTTTCTCTGAAATTGCTATGTTTATAAAAAAAAAAGTTAACCCTAGCTGGACCAGGCACCCAGACCACTTCATTAAGCTGAAGTGGTCTGGGTGCCTATAGTGGTCCTTTAATGTCCAGAATAGTGAGTTTTATGTAGACTCCATCTGAAAAGAACATAGTGGGTTAAGCTAAACATTAGTGTTGGTGCCACGCTACCCACTTCTGTTCCTACTACACAACCGACATTTTAGGTACTCCCAACATGAAGTGAACAATAGGTAATTATCTATTTTCAAGGTTTTAGTGTAGTGCTTATTGTTCTGTAATTTTCCATGCTTGTATTTTACCTGTCATTTCTCTTCTTCTCAGGCACCTTGTAGGAAATCCTATGTCTCATTTCTTTTGTATTACTTGTCAGTCTTTTGTTTGCAGCTTCATAGATTCTTCATTCAATCTTTGCTAGGAAAATCTCTATTTCTGTAATTTGTGGATCATGGAGATGTATTTATTGCACTTTGCTTCTATGGTCATCACAGGCTAGGGAAAATAAAAGTGCTTTTAAACGAGTTGTGACATCCATTTTTGGAGCTCTAGAAAAAGATGCCGTATTTCTTCTGTAAAGGTTGTAGTCATGTGTAATTGCAGCAATAGTATTGCTTCATAGTTACACTTTGATTGCTCACTAGAGGGCAGTATGATTCAATTAATGCAACATACTATTTTTATCCATGAATTTCTTTTTAACAATTTTAATGCTGCAATGTTGCATTTTATGTGATTTATAACTCTTTACTCTAGACTGTAAGCTCGCTTGAGCAGGGCCCTCTTCAACCTATTGTTCCTGTAAGTTTTTGTAATTGTCTCATTTATTGTTAAATCTCCCCCTTTGATAATATTATAAAGCACTACGGAATATGCTGGCGCTATATAAATACCAGTAATAATAATAATACTCCTGTGTCTTCATTTGTGTGTTAAATATTTTTAATTGCTCTAGTTGATCATTTCACTCGAGCAAGTCAGTTGCATATAGTGAAAATCCCAGTGTTATATACTTATGAAACCTGTGTCTACTGATGCATATATATGGTTGCATAATTGTGCAGATCCGGGACATGGACACAAAAACTAAAATTTATATGTGTAGTATGTATTACATTTTGCACAGGAAAAAAATACACTTAACTGTCAAACAAGACAGTTTTTTCTTTTCTTTTATTCTTCATATACATCCTCACAAAATGGTGCTCCTTAAAGGACCACTCTAGGCACCCAGACCACTACAGCTTAATGAAGTGGTCTGGGTGCCAGGTCCAGCTAGGGTTAACCCATTTTTTTATAAACATAGCAGTTTCAGAGAAACTGCTATGTTTATGAATGGGTTAAGCCTTCCCCCAAATCCTCTAGTGGCTGTCTCATTAACAGCCGCTAGAGGCGCTTGCGTGATTCTCACTGTAAAAATTACAGTGAGAGCACGCAAGTGTCCATAGGAAAGCATTGATAATGCTTTCCTATGCGACTGGCTGAATGCGCGCGCAGCTCTTGCCGCGCTTGCGCATTCAGCCGACGGGGAGGAACAGAGGAGGATCACAGGCAGAGAGCTCCCCGCCCAGCGCTGGAAAAAGGTAAGTTTTACCCCTTTTCCCCTTTCCAGAGCCGTGCGCGAGGGGGTCCCTGAGGGTGGGGGCACCCTCAGGGCACTATAGTGCCAGGAAAACGACTATGTTTTCCTGGCACTATAGTGGTCCTTTAAGACTCATACACTCTCTACCACATACAATACAATTTAACAGACCAACACGTCCTGGCACCTATACAACTTTGTGTGCTGTATAGTTGGTGGTCTACACATCCTAGCACCCAAACTCCAATACTGTTTGTCACACCAGTGCCTGCTTTCTTTCTGTGCTTGCAAACCCAGATATCCTGTCTGCTTCTTTTTTTTTTTTTTTTTTTAGAACACAGAGGTTAACCCTTTATTATATTATTACACAAACTTCCATGCAACTCCATGTCAAAGTAAAAAACCTAGACTAGGGTGAGAAGCAGGAGGTAGCACCATACCCTGGCCATGGAGCAATGAGAAACCCGATTGTAAAGTATTATGACCAAAAATATCTATCAGTTCTCAAGAATTCACGTGTACTGCACACCACTGTGTATATTATGCACAGCACATTTCTTTACATAGGATCATCCAGTGGAACTGTAAGGCACTGAAAGACACAAATTATCCAATGTTAATACAATTACTCCATGACCAGTCACAGGGTTTCTTGTGAATGTCTGCATGGTTTGGACCAGAGATGTGTTTGTGAGACCATCTGTGATGATTTCTTACACCCCTATGAATTTTTCAGTTGACAAACTGTGTGTGATTTAGCCTTTCACTTGCCACTTACAATTCACTTGCATGTACATATTTGACTCTAGCATATCTAGACATCCAGTCTTATTTTTCGTTTTTATTTTTTGCAGACTCTGAAATTTTCTTTAGTCTTGTAGGCTTTCTATTTATTTTCTTAATTTTTTTTTCCTCCTAGTTTTATCATTTTATTCTCTTTATTTTAATGACTATAATGATGTTAAGCTAGTAGATATTACCTCCCTTATGACTTGGAAGATTTTGATACATTGTATAAGTAAAATAGATCCCCAGCAAGCCAAGCGGAGGGGATCTGATTGGTTTCTTTCTAGTCTCTGCTAATACTGATCAGTACAAGTCCACAGTAACTGTTACCATAGACATGTATGCCATAACATACCAATGTCCTCCATCATTAAGAACATTTCCCTGTAAGCAATGCAAATAAAAATGTAAGGGAAGTTGTTTGGGGAGGAACCAGTAACCAGGGAAATAAATTAAAGTGACTTGCTTCAGGATAAGGAGAGAGAGAGAAATAAAAATGAATGAGGAAATATATGTTTGGTTAAGAATAATATCGGCAAATGTTGTGTGGAATAGCAAAGGAATTTCTCCAATGCAATAATACATTTGCCATGTAGATTCACACACTGACACTTAAATGGACTATAGTCACCCAGACTACTTCAGCTCAATGAAGTGGTGTGGGTGCCAGGTCCCCCAGGTTTTAACCCTTCAGATGTAAACCTAGCAGTTTCAGAGAAACTGCTAGGTTTACATTGCAGGGTTAATCCAACCTCTAGTGGCCGTCTTCCTGACAGCCGCTAGAGGCGCATCCAAGGGAGCCCGGCGCTGGATGAAGGTAAGTAGCTGAAGGGGTTTTAAAAGAGAGATCAGCTGCTATTTTAAGAATATGAAGGAAGAACAACAACTCAGGTTGTAAGGACGACATCTAACCAGTACTACAAACATTTATATTTTGTAGATTAAAGAGCTTCTTTCATCATTATGGTGTTTAAAAGTAAATATTTGTAATTTTGTTTAATATATCTATGCATGTATATTTTTCATTACAGTTAAATTTTAAACACTGGATGTTCAACATTGTGACTAAATCTTCAAAAAGAAGGGCTCTAATGTAAAATACTTATACTAATCTTATTTAAAAAGTGTTAATGGTAATATGAAAAAAGTCTTTAAAATGACCTCTGTTGCATGACATTTGTTTCTGTAAACTCTGGAAATGGTGTAATGTTAAAGAACACTAAAGCGTCAGGAGTACAAACCTGACTTAGTTACCTTTTTCCAGCGCTGTGGATCGCTCAGCACGGCTTACCTTTCCTCCTCCCACTACATCATGGAGTAGGCATGGCTTCCTGCACGATGGTCCAACTCAATGCAGCACACGAGCACCCAAAATTCAAATCCAGCAATGAAGCAATACTTTCCTATGGGGGCTTCTGCATCACGTGACCAAATTTTACTCTGTCAGTTCTGCAGAAGTGCTTCTAGTGGCTGTCAGAAAGACAACCACTAGAGATGGCTTTAACCATGCAGTGTCTTTAAAAAAAAAAAAAACAACAAAAATAAGGTGCCGTATTTTACATCACAGGATTTAAACTAAAGGACGCTGCACCCAGGCCACTAAATTGAGTTGAAGTGACCTTGGGTGACTTGGTGGTCCTATATTATAAAAAAAAATATATATATATAAACCTCTAGATGCATAACATAGCCGTGCTCTACACTATGTCTGCCTTAATATTCATATTTTATTTTATAAAGTGCTTAATAAGGGCTCTTGATAAGCAGTACAATGGAATCTTCTCACCACACATTGCACTTTTGTCTGCTTGCTGTTTTTTTTACTATACCCCATAGTTATTTTATATTGTATATGTGATATTCTATTCTCGAAAAATAATTTACATTTAAAAACCTCTAAATCTAAAATGATATAAATAAAGTCTAACTTTTTATTTTCATTATTTAGGCATATGGAATGTCTGCACTGCCTTTAAATTTGATCAAAGGTACCAAAAATGTACGTTACGAGCGTCTGGAAAATACAGATGATATTGAAGATGTAGAACAGCAAGCTGAAAGAATAAAGTCAAAGGCAAGTGGGAAATACAATAAAATTTAAGGAGAACTAATATGTGAAAACAATTTATTTTTAAATCTATGTATATCTTACAGTACTTAGAGCCATGGGTATAATCCAAGTCAAATTAATCTCTGCTGTAAAAAAAGTCTCACAGTAAAAGCTACTAATTAGATTTCTCATAGCTTTAACTCTGCTTTCTTGCATGGATATGTTGATGAAAGAAATACTCCTGATTAGAGCTAGAAGAATTTACTGATAGAATATCACAATAGCCTAACTTTAAGATGACTTGTTATTGCGTTATCATGTTACAAGTAGGCAGCCAAGAGTGTTGCTTACTTTTTATGAACTAAAATGGACATGCTCATAAAATTATAACACAATTATCTATTTGAAATCTGACATTACTCCTTAGATAAGTTGTAAATTAGCTTTCTATTTTATTAATTGGGACACTCTCACACCCATGGCAACTTAAAACAATTCTCCAAAAGCCATAACCACTGCTGGCTGCTGTAGTGGTTATTGTTCCATGAGTTTCCTGGCAAGCCCTACTCCCATCCCATTGTAAGTAGTCAAACCGCTTTTGAACAGTTTGTTATCCTATTCCTAGTGGTGTATGGTGGTGCCAGTCCATGCCTCAACTACCATCTCACCAAAGGCAGAAATTCCACAGCATGAACTTCAGCTTGCTCTCCTGAACGAACATGAAGATAAGGCCGTACCCAGACTCTTATCCCATAAGACCTTAATTGAGTTTTAGTTGTTATGGGAGTGGAAGTATTCCGTTTAGGAATTTTGCAATAAGTGTGCACCTATATTTAAAAATAAATAAATATTAAACACTATAAAAAGCTATGTATAGGTCATTCAGTGAATTGTGAGCAGTTTTTTTATAGCAGTCTAATTAATTGAAGCCAATAATAACATTCCAGATCCTGTTGTAAAGCTGTCTCAATATTTAGTTAGTCATCATATACTTACTGCTAGGGATGCACTGAAATGAAAATTCAGGGCCGAAACCAAAAATACCGTATGTAGCGATGTTGCGAACCGTTCGCGACATCACTAACCGGATGCCCTTGGCCGTAAACTGAAACCGAAAATGACTTTTCCCCAAATGATTTGTGTAGGTTATGTAGTGTGTTTGTGTGTATGGAATATAGTGAGGTGTGGGAAAGGGATGTAGTGTGTAGGTTATAAAGTGTGTGTAGGGAACATGTTATGGTGCAGTATAGAGATGTAGTGTGTGTAGGGAACACGGAGGGTGCGGGATAGGGATGTAGTTTGTAGGTTATGTAAAGTGTATAAGGCACATAGTGTGGGGTGGGCTAGGGATGTAGTGTGTGTAGGGCACATAGTGTTGGGTGTGATATGGGTGTAGGGCACATAGTGTGCGGTGATAGGAATGTAGTATGGGTAGGAGACATAGTGTGGGATAGGGATGGCATAGTGAGGGGGTTACAGGTGGCAGAGCGTGGGAGGGAGGGGCAGGTGACAGAGCGTGGGAGGGAGGGGCAGGTGACAGAGCGTGGGAGGGAGGGGCAGGTGACAGAGCGTGGGAGGGAGGGGCAGGTGACAGAGCGTGGGATGGAGGGACAGGTGACAGAGCGTGGGAGAAAGGGGGTGACAGCAGAGTGAGAGGAGAGGGTGACAGGTGGCAGTGAGGGAGGGGGTGACTAGTGGCAGAGTAAGGGGGTGACATAGTATGGGAGAGGGTGCCTAGTGGCAGAGTGTGGGAGGGAGTGGGTGACAGAGTGTCTGAGGCAGGGTGACTGGTGGCAGAGTGAGTGAGGGAGGGGGTGAATGGTGGCAGTGACTAAGGGAGGGGGTGAGGGTGACTGGTGACAGTGAGGGAGGGTGTTAGAAATACCTTTTTTTTTTTTTGGTGGTCTGTTTCTCCAGTCTGCAGCTCCGCCGGGTGTGAGCTGCAGACAGTGCTGTATCTCGCGATATCCAGAAGTCAGAGCGTTGCTATGGTAACACACGGCAACACTCTGATTGGCCACAGATCGTGAGATACAGCACAGTCTGCAGCTCACACTGGGTGTGGCTGCAGACTGTACTGGCTCTGTCCCCGGGCAGATGGGAGGGGCATCGCACCCGGCGGCGCACAGAGCACGCCGCCGGATTCCCTCCCAATGTCAGGTCACATGACAAGTCACTTTGCCTTAATACTCGCATCCGTGTCCTTAATAAAATCATGACTTTACATCATGTAATTAGTAAAATCTGGTAATTTTATTAAAGGACACGGAGACTCATATTAGGTTATTCCACAGCACTTTACAATAAGATAGTGTGAATTTCCAGAATTCAAAGATCGTTTCAATTTGCTAGTCTAAAATACCTCTGCTGATAAATGCTGGAGAATTATTCAGCTTCTGCTGCTTTCACCTAAACTTAAAAAATATAACATCTGAGTGTGACAAACTGCTTTTTGTTACTGGCTTTTTGTGTAACCAACTGCATTTTGCCCCTGGCTTTTGGAGGAACCTGATTGCCAGTCTCTTGCTTTCTGACTATGGCCCTTGGGTGTATGGCCCTTTAAAAACATTATTTGGGCATATTGGGTTGGAACACACTTTTTCTGCCCCTTTAATTCCAAAATGTGCCTCTTTCCCTCCCCTTTTTCCTGTCTATTGTTCCTCCAGCAGGGCGGTGTCCTAAGGACACTGCCAGACCAGTTTAAACAGGCTGCTTTGCCTCTCAATCTCTCATCAGCCCTTGCTAAACTTTAACCATATGGCGTTTTTATGGGATCTGAGCACTGTTTGGATTTATTGAGCGATCAGATCCAAGCTATCTGGGGATAGGTTGAATGTGGGGGTTCTGTTCATTATAATAGGATTTATGTATTTTTATGTAGTTTACTGTTGTTGTAAATGGAGATATTTTCTGAACCTGGAGACAATTAAGTTACCACACCCACTTAAGCCAATTATCTCCAGGATAGAGGAGAAGATAGACCGGCTGCACAGCCTAAATCTGTGGAACTGTTTTGGGCAGGAAAGCCATGCTTTATGTGAATTGCATGTATGGTTTGGAAGTTATGAATATTGTATAAAACTGTATGTTTTCCTGCCTGTGATAATTGAGTTAACCATAGAAGCATAGATTAAACAGATCATCTTGTGCCTTCATGACGTTTCGGCTCATGTTTGGGGGATTGGAGAACTACTCTGGGGATTGCTATAATCACTGTGCTCCCCAGGGTATAATCACTAAGCTCTGCTAAGAGCTTGTTCCTGTTCCTGCTCTCTGGAATTCGGAGAGGTCGACCTACTGGAAGCTCAACCCTGGTCTTAGGTCCAGAGTGGGTGGAGACGACGAGACCCCAACCAAGCTGCGGCGGTTCATGGGGTTTGCAGTGGTTATGGTGTCAGATGGAGTGCTTGGATCCCTCGGAAAGCATTAAGAGCATCAGTCAACGGAAGGTACCCGGTTGGGGTGCCAAGCTGTTCCGTTACCCTGAGTTCTCAACAATTCATATTTCAATAAATAACCGGACAAGCTATGCTGCCTCAAAAGTTGAACCTTTGCATCACCATTAAAGGGACACTATAGGCACTAAGACCACTTCAGCTCATTAAATTAGTCTGGAAGCCCTGTCCCTGTTAGTCCTGCAATATAAAACACATCTACCAGACAGTCACTAGAGGAGCTTGTGGGAGTTTACCGGACTCTAGGTCACCTAAATGATGCTGGATGGCCAGCTTCAGAGAAATGCGTAATGCACTCGCCATGCGCATTAGATCCACCCTATTGGATGACGTCGGAGAAGGCAGAGGGCATCCATCGGTTTTGGAATCTGGTAAGCAAATAAAGTTGTTGGATTTTTTTTATACTTCTTACATGCTGGGGTTGGCAGACAGAACTATAGTGTAAGGAATACAACGTTGCATTCCTAACACTATAGAATCCCTTTGTATGAAGGTTTTTTTAAACTGGCCATGTGAAGGTCTATTAAACTTTAAAGTGTGATTAGTGTGTCCTCTTTTTTCATTTTGCAAAAAACTGCATAATTGGACAGAAGGTGACCCTAGAAAGAGAATCTTGTAACACTCACTAACGGTCGATCAGAAATACCAGTCCTGTTCCCTTAGATGGTTTACTTCAGTTGAGCTAAATTCTAAAAGCAGCAATTGCCAAGAGCGCCTGTCTTGCAAAGACTTCTCACTGAGCTGCATTGAAAGATTTGTGATTGGACAGCCACAGAAAGTTTGGGCGGGGTTAGAAGAGGAGGGCTTGCAATGGCTTCAGAAAATAAATATGCAACTTTTTCAATCTGTTTTTAGATACCGTATATACTCGAGTATTAGACGAGTTTTTCAGCATATTTTTTGTGCTGAAAAACCCCCACTCGTCTTATATTCGAGTCACTGTCTGTATTATGGCAACTTACAAGGATCCTGTTGGGGGCTGGCAGAGAGCTGTAACTTACCTTTCCTGCAGCTCCTGTAAGCTCCCTTCTCTCTCCTCCGGTCCGGTCAGCTCCACTGCAAGTCTCGCGAGAGCCGCGGGGTCAGAGGCAACGCTCCGCGCGGCACACGGACCGTGAGACTTGCAGGGGAGCTGACCGGACCCGAGGAGAGAGAAGGGAGCTGCAGGAAAGGTAAGTTACAGCTCGCTGCCAGCCCGCCTCCAACACAGCCCATGCCACTGGACCACCAGGGAATGAGAACCCCCCTCCCTGGCCATGTATCAAGCAGCGAGGGGGGACGAAAAAATCTAAATAAATACAAATTTAAATAATAATAAAATAAAATATTAATAATATAAAAAAATATATATATATATTTTTTTTTTTTTATAAAACTGTCCACCCCCCACCAAGGCTCTGCATCTCATACACACACACTGCATTATATACACACACTGCATTATATACACAAACACTCACTGCATTCATTATATACACACACTGTAAATACATATTCAATTAATATAATTTTTTTGGGATCTAATTTTATTTAGAAATTTACCACTAGCTGCTGCATTTCCCACCCTAGTCTTATACTCGAGTCAATACGTTTTCCCAGTTTTTTGGGGTAAAATTAGGGGTCTCGACTTGTATTCGGGTCTACTTATACTAGAGTATATACGGTATACTCCCAGTGGAAAAAATGCATAATTAAAATTACTTGTATGTTTTCATTTGGGGTATGTACTAAACAATGATTTTTATTTATTATGTTTTATTTAGTCAGGGGAAAGGTTTGTTTGGGAGTTTTTTTTTGTATTTTTTAATGTATATCTATGTCTGCTTTGCTGGAAAATGTTAGTTTACAAGTTTATATTGAATGAGCAATGAACAAGACTATATATTGTAACATCTTGACATTTGCATTCTTCCAAATTTAATGTGAAATGGTTTTAGTAATAAATATGTATGTTTTTTAATAGTGCAAGGATGGCAGACCATTATCAAGTAAAGACAGACAAACCCTTTACAGACTTGAAGAAAATTTAAAGACTTTACGAAGGAGAATTAGACATCTTGACAATCATGAACATAGTTGCTGGACAAAATGTTGCACAGTCATGCGGCCAGTTAAGGTAAATGCAAGTCTACTCACAATTTGCTTCAATAAATATGATGATCTGAACACAGGTATTGTCTTAAAACATTGTTACATGTTCATGGTCTTATAGGAAATTGTGATTTTTAGACATGTATTGTGCATTGACCCTTACAAAATTTGCAAACAATTATATTAGCTGTATTGTATCTTACATTTACATATATTATCTATTTTTTTGTTTTGTATGACCAATAATATAAAACTTTAAGAAAAAAATATGAAAGCTTAAACTAATTGCTGTTATTGTAAAATCAAAAACTAAATTTGTTTAATGTATGTCATAGCTGCCTTTTTTTTTTACTTTGTTTTTAATTTGTTTTGCAATGAATCATCTCCTAGAGATGATTCACATTTTGGTAATTACTGATCTGTTATCTTTATTCAATGCAGGCTTTTTTTCCCTTCCTCGTAATTTTACTGTTTTTATTTTGTTAAGTTGATCGCACTGTTTAATCAATAGTTTTTACTAATTTGTTTATCTTAATTTCCATGTCAAAATTCTTTGTTGCACTTGATATTTAAAAAGCAAAAACAAAATTAGTTGCTATCTCACAAGCATTAAACAATTGAATGTTTATATATAACGTGATTTAATTTTACCTGAATTTTAATGATTTGTTAATTACTTGGATATGTACTGGCTCTATATTTTTAGAGACATCGGTTCTGCTTACTAGCAGTTGATTTTAATAGATATTTATTTTCAACAGTTTGGCATGACTTGGGAAAGCTTTTGATTTTAAGACGTTTCATGCAAAGAGTATACTTTAATAGTGAATTTCAATGTTAATTTGAGAAATAACCGCCTGTGATGAATTGAAAACTAATCTTTCAAACTTCGACAAAAATAGTTTATTTGCAACAATTCTCCATCCCATTTATAGTGACAGCTCAACTATTTTTGCCTTAATTTTGCACTTCAATTTTCAATTCTCTGTAAATAATTTAATGGAGAATATACACTAATGTGTACCTGTCATGGTACACACAAGTTTGATTAAAAAAAAATCAATAGTATTGGTAATAAAAAAAAAAGTTACATTATGGTTTCTTATCTGTCTGATTTATGAGTTATTGAGTTATTGGCATAGTTATTGGCCTAGAAATGTGTGCCGAAGGCTTAGAGGTCTGTGCTAGGTGAGTGACCAGGGAGAGCAGGCAGTTTTGTTTTATACTCATTCATGCTAAGAAAATATAGTAGTGGAGTAACTGATGTCACTCTGTCTGACACTGACCCTGATGTGCTGGCAAGTAAGAAGCATGTCCATATATTGAAGGAGGATTGTACTGCTTGGGGAAGTGTTCCCAAGAAAGGCCAATTATATTGAAGGGTGAGAAGGAAAATACATATAGAGTGGCTGTTAAATAACATTAGTATAATACACAGAAAGTTACTGTGAGCTTGACAAGGTTGTCCAAAATTCTTAGTTATGTAAACGGTAAAGGAAAGGTCAAAGTCAAAGAGTGCACAACGGCAATGCCCCGGCATGGTAGAGGTTATGATTGCTGCGTTGAGTCTAAGGAAAACAGGCACAGTAGTAGTAACCTTAGAGGAAAGAAAGGCATGGAGTTCAGTCTTGGAGAGGTTGAGGCTTTGGAATAGCATCCAGTCAGAACCCAAGGATAGACTGTCTTTGTCAAGGTTCAGCAAACTAAGACACTGATCGGGCGAGGAGAAGTCAATCTAAATGTATTCAGTGTACAGGTGATATAGAAAGCCATATGATGATATGAGGTCGCTAAGAATAGCAGAGTAAATTGAGAAAAGAAGCAGTCACAGTACAGTGCCTTGACGAAATGTGACAGAAAAAGATACAGAAGGGGAGGAGGAACCAAAGATGGAAGCACTAAAATAACGGTCAGAGAGTTAGGAACAAAATGAGGAAAGTGCGGCATCGCCAAGGATTCGAAGGGGGAGAATTGAATGGTCTACTTTAAAGCGTCACAAAGATCAAGCAAAATAAATAGCGAATAATAGCCTTTGGATTTAGTTGTCACTAAGTCATTAGTCATCTTGATCATGGCTGTCTCTGTGGAATGTTGGGAGAGGAAGTTATACTGTACCTGGTTGAGTATGGATTTGGAATTTCCATTGTCTGGAGGTGGAGTATAAACAAGTTTTTTTTTAAGGAGCTTGTGTCAAAGGGTAGGAAAGAGATAGGGCAATAGCTAGGCAAAACTACTTTGTCGTATCTTTTAAAGAGAAATAGATCATAAAATATGAACAGATTCTAAAAGAGGAAGATAAGCGGAAACAATAGGAGAAATTAAAGGATCACTATGGGGTCAGGAACACAAACATGTATTCCTATAAACCACTATCTAGCTCCCCTGAGTGCCTCATGCCTCCATAAATATAGCAAAAGCTTGCTGCGTTCAAGCTTGAAGCTGTAGATCTGCATGCTGTTAGACTCAGAAAAACAAGTATCGTGCTGACATCATCAGAAGTGGTGGCCTGATCCAATTACAATGCTTCCCCATAGAATTGGCTGAGACTGACAAGGAGGCAGATCAGGGGCAGAGCCAGCACAAGCCAAACACAACCCTGGCCAATCAGCATCTCCTCATAGAGATGATTTGAATCAATGACTCTCTATGATGAAAGTTCAGTGTCTGCATGCAAAGGGAGGAGATTCTGAATGTTTGGATGCATTTTAGGCAGCCATGACACAGGAAGGATCTCTAACAGCCATCTAACGAGTGGCCAGTGAAGTTATCACTAGGCTGTAATGTAAACACTGCTTTTTCTCTGAAAAGACGGTGTTTACAGCAAAACACAGTGAAGATAATGATTCTACTCACCAGAACAAATTCAATAAGCTGTAGTTGTTCTGGTGACTATTGTGTCCCTTTAAGTTTACGGCGATTAAGCCATTTTAAGTCCCCCACTATTAAAATTTGAGCACGCAAAGAAATAAAGCATATTATTGAGGTCAACAGCTATCATTTACATTAACTGTGCTGGTGTCCTTTAAATAAAATATTCTTTGCTGCCCTGTAAAAATCAATTCAGTGGTCAGCATGTAATATTTTGTTTCAGATCTAGGTGGAAAATTACATGACACCAAGGAGTGTAAGATCAAAGCGGTTTATTGATTTTGATAACTTTTACATCACTTCTTTCTAATTTTCCCTTACAATCTGTGTGAATTCCTATAAAGGTTCCAGTCGTTTTTATGATGTAAATTGTACACTTTGAATGCACCAATGTTACATACTGTAATTCCCTATAATTCAGGGTGTGTCCCAGGTAGGCTACCAAGGCTTCCTATATGAAAGAAAATAAATTTTCACCTTTTAAAAATATAGTTTAATTATAGTCTTGATCACAATCCTGCGCTTTTTATTTGAGAATACTATCTGAACTTTAACCCCCTAATGCCGCAGGGCATTCTATGCTGTCCTGCAAAATGTGGGCTTTAACACTTTTATTAATTAGCTCTTCTGGAAAAGAATACTCCAATTTACCTATAGTCTCAAATAGTTGGGGGGTGTGGGGGGGTTGCCGCCGTTTTGCAATATAGTTATTATTTACAAAAATTTGGAGTGAAGTGTCTTGCTCTCTGCCACACTCTGATTGTGTGATATGTCAGATATAAGTAATGTGTGTGGTATGTTAGCTGTATACAATGTGTGTTGTGTTGGCTAGGTGTAATTAGTGTGTGTGCTAGCTGTGTGTAGTGTGTTGTGCTCTCCCTACTTTCTGTTAGCTTTTCCTTAATCCATAGTGGTCCAGTGGGGAGCATACAATCTACACAGGATCATTTCCCACCTCTTGGAGGTGAGGTGACATCTACCAACAACTTTGTTTCTGTATTTTAAAAGGCAGTAATTCCTTACGTGGGAATAGAATAAGTCTCTGAAAGTTTAAAAGAAAAAAGAAAGCTGGCAAGAAAAACAAGCATTTAGAAGTTGCTAAACTACCTTGATCACGTTCTTTAGTTCTATATATAACAATCTTCAGGAAACCAAACACTGTTAATCATAAAGGCTAACGAATGTTTGGCTATCATCCAGATCTTTTACTCTCTTACCAAACTACAAGCCACATACAAAATCTGTACTTGACTTTCTAAGTCTCAAATACATTAAGCACTCTTTACAGGACCACAGTAATTGCTCCTTGTGGTTCCAATGCTCATTGATTTAGTGCATGGTAGGAGACCTAAACACCAAAAAGACTGTGTGTCCCGGGCTGCTTTGGGCGCTACAAATTCCACATCCCTGCATCCATATGGTGATTTGAAATTCAGTAATTTCAACGATGTGCTGATCTTCCAAAATTCAGACAATTTGCAATTATTGTTTTTTTTTTAACAAATACACAAATCTATTAAAGGGATACTATAGGTACCCAGACCAGTTCATCTAATTGAAATGGTCTGGGTGCAGTGTCACTGTCCCTTTAGCCCTGAAATGTATTAGATTACCAGACAGCCACTAGAGGCGCTTCCTGCATGAGGACGTCGAACGTCCTGAAAAACCCTGATTCAATGGTTTCAGATGGGGATGACCTAATGCATGTGGCGCTTGCCATGCACGTGCATTAGGTTTCCAAATCGCCATGATGTCAGCATGGAAGTAACTTGATCCAGCACCAAGGGACCCTGGTGCTGAAACAGGTAAGTGAAGAAACTTCTATTAACCTGTTATTTACCGCAGGGGGGCACTGAGAATGCAAAGGGGGCAGAAAGACACTATAGTGTTTCTTTAATGCTTACAAAGCTAGTCTTAGATCAATATATGCCAAAAAAAAAGTGTTCACATGTGCATGTATTAATCTATGAAATATTTTGGATATTCTCAATAAATCTTTCCATCTTTTTATAGCACCCTGCACTTTGCATGCAGTGTCATTTTAACCTTTAGTTAATAGGACATTTTGAATGCAGTGTTTCTATGTCATTTCATTGACGTGACATATGAAGCATTAACTGATTATTGTGGGTATTTATCATTAGGGTTCTGCTGCTATAAAGGGGTTTTATCTACTTGCTTATGTATTAGGCCAGCAATTGTAAAACTCTTTGCAGTGATGGCTTACTTTACATCAACTTTGCTTTCCAAAATATTCCATAATAATTAATTGCATGACTGCAAATGTGCAGCTGTTCTCTTGTACTACAGTTACATAAATAGATCTTGACTTTTTTTTATTAGATATCTATTTTTCATGGAAATTATCCAGATGTTGGTTAAAAAAACCAAAACACAGCCTTATAGATTAAAATTCTCAAATGAAATAAGCATTGAAGTTGTTGTTACTTATTTATTCGTCCGCTCAGGGGCATTTCTACACGGCTGCTTTTATAGGGGACCATAACAGTTTTATAGAATGCACAGGCTTATTTCATTATATTGAATTGTTAAGCTATTTTTGCATTTTTATAGTTATTATGAAATGAAAATATTTAACTCTTTTTAAATATTAGTGATCTGTTCATTTATAACAATCTGGCCCAAGCCTGCATTAAATGTTCTTCCTATTTACTAGACCAGATTTTATGACAACATTAACGGTCATTGATCCTTACAAGGTTTTTGAATTAAACTGCACAGGCAGGGTCAACAGTTAAAATCCATTACTGTATTAAGGGAAGCGTATTGGGTTACCTTGACCATGGATTACATTTAACCTGTATCCCCTTTCCTAATGCAGTTTCCCCCCTTGCACCATTGAAATAGGCATTTGTAATTTTTAGGTTAGTGTAACATTTTACCTTTGATGGTGGTTTCAACATAATATATTAGACATTTGAAAAAAATGTATTCCTTTTGATTCACACCTGAATAAATTGCTCTGTCTGGTATTTGCCTGTGAAATCTTAAACAGCAGATCGAAAAACTACAATTGCAATAAGATGTACAGAAATGGTGGTTACATAAGTTACCATAGATTAGTGTTTCCCAATGTTCCGCGAAACCCCTGAATTCAAATTCCAAATTTATATACAAACACTTAAACATAACATTCACTTAAACACCAATACTACACACAAATGTACATCTGTATTTAAAAGTCAACACTACCTTCAAACACACCCATGCACGCAAATGCAAACATTACATACCCGGTATTAAATCGCTAAAATTATATACAAATACCAACTGTACACACAAAAGTACACCTGCTCTTAAGTACTACTATCTGCGCTATGGCGCCAAATTTGTTGGGGGAGTTTCACGGTGTTGGTTCACTATGTCAAAGGGTTTCAGCAGAAAAATTAATTGGGAATCCCTGCCGTAGATAAATATATGGTTTTTTTCTAAGGAGGTAGCAATATGTATACTTTCCCTTGTGTCAAAGTATTGAGCGCCTGTAGAGCAGTCTTTACATTGTTTTTCTTTGTTTTTCAGATTGCTTGGGGAATCTTCAACATACTTGTGGCACTTCTGTTTGTTGTTTCTCTCTTCCTTTCCAAGTAAGGTCCAAAAAAAAATAGATGTAATATACAAATATATTAAGATCTGTATACACAAATAACTATTACATTACATTATTTTCCATTAATATAATATGTATCAATACTATTAAACAGCATTTTATTTATTTTGGTTGGATCAAGTGTCTAGATTGTGTTATACTCGCAACCACATTTTAAAATGGCTTATTTTGAGTTATTTGTCTCAGAGTCCTGTTTTATTAGAAATCAGTGCAGTAGAGGGGTTCTTCAGACAACCTATAAACCATGGTATTGAAGGAATTTTTGGTTTTGTAAATGTCTCCAAAACTCCAAGAAGGCTTTTTTTTAATGCTAGTACACACTTTCACATGAAGTATCTTTTGTATTATATGATACTTTAGGATAGGGATTCATATGGGGTTAAGTGTTTATGGTAGAGTAGTGGTTAATGGTTAGTGTTGCTGAAAGTAAGTGTTGGGTTTAAGGAGTTGCTTTTAGGGCAACATTTGTGTGTACCTGTCTAAGTACTGCTGGAGAACAGTGGAAGTAAGTCCTAGGTGGCAGCATCCGATAATGCTTTATTTGTCATTTATTACAGAGTATAATATTATGGGTATATAATATGTCGGTATACTATAACAATGATTTAACCTCTTGCGGATGTTGGATGTCCCATGCTGTCCACAGACTGGGCTTTAGGGATGTGCAGAACGACCTACCGTTAAAACCCTGCTCATATCTGCGAGACCCAGGTTTTAATATCTGGAGGTCCCTTCTTTGAACTGTGGATATATTTAGTGACCTGACAAAAGAGCTGTGTGCAGCGCTCAAAGTGAGCACTGCATACAGCTCCTTGAATCCTGCGGCTAAGCAATTGCGCCTAGCCACATTGATTCAAATTCTGCCCCCAATTTGAATGAGAACTCCAGAATCTGAAAAGGCCCTGACAGGGTCTCTCAAACCTCCCTGCCAACTGTGATCAGCTGCCCAAAAGCAATCATTGTATGATCAGCAGGGGCAGCATGTCAGAGCTGCAGCATGAGAAGGATGCCTCCCTCTCAAGGTGCAGTTACTTACTATAGTGCACTAAGTACTTCATGAGCTTGGAAACTCCTCTGCTGACAACAGCAGAGGAAATCCTTCTGAGTTTGGATTCTGGTTAGGGTTGGTGTTAGTGTAATGCTTTTTTCATGTTGGGGATAGTGTACGATTAAGGTTTAGAGGTAAGGTTACGCAGGTGTGTGGTTAAAGTTAGGGTTGTTATAGGGTCAGCGTTCACTACCAAAAATGTATGTGGATCCTAGACATATGACACATTTAATAAATTAGTTTAAGTTCTTTTTCTTAAGTAGCTTTTGATGTGTACACATTGTAATTATTTTTTCACGTTTTTAACATTTTATTCATATTTAATGTTGTGTTAGATATACATACGGGACATTAAAATCCATTTTTTTTTTTTTTTAAATTAGAAAATATATACGGGTGCACTGAAAGAGAAATCCCTTAAATTATGGTGGAACAAATTCATGGCACAAATTATAGGTTTCATTTTGATTCCAAAGTCAACCAATTGTCTTTGTCCTTAAGGGGTTAAATACACTGCCTTGGCCTTGTAAAAATTAAACATTATTTCAATCAAGGGAAAATAAACAGAAAACAATATTAAACCAGTAGGTGTTTCACAATGCGATTGATCCCTAATGACTATGTTGAAAAACGTTTCATAGAGCTTATAATATAGAAACGTAGAATGTGATGGCAGATAAGAACCATTTGGCCCATCTAGTCTTCCTAATTTTCTAAATACTTTCATTAGTCACTGGCCTTATCTTATAGCTAGGATAGCCTTATGCCTATCCAACGCATGCTTTAACTCCTTTACTGTGTTAACCTCTACCACTTTAGCTGGAAGGCTATTCAATGCATCCACTACCCTCTCAGTAAAGTAATACTTCCTGATATTATTTTTAAACCTTCTAATTTAAAGGGACACTATAGTCACCTGAACAACTTTAGCTTAATGAAGCAGTTTTGGTGTATAGAACATGCCCCTGCAGCCTCACAGCTCAATCCTCTGCCATTTAGGCGTTAAATCCCTTTATCAACCCTAGTCACACCTCCCTGCATCTGGCTTGCACAGCCTTTCATAAACACTTCCTGTAAAGAAAGCCCTATTTAGGCTTTCTTTATTTCAAGTTCTGTTTAATTAAGATTTTCTTATCCCCTGCTATGTTAATACAGGGAATGCAGAATTATTAGGCAAGTTGTATTTTTGAGGATTAATTTTATTATTGAACAACAACCATGTTCTTTATGAACCCAAAAAACTCATTAATATCAAAGCTGAATATTTTTGGAAGTAGTTTTTAGTTTGTTTTTAGTTATAGCTATGTTAGGGGGATATCTGTGTGTGCAGGTGACTATTACTGTGCATAATTATTAGGCAACTTAACAAAAAACAAATATATACCCATTTCAATTATTTATTATTACCAGTGAAACCAATATAACATCTCAACATTCACAAATATACATTTCTGACATTCAAAAACAAAACAAAAACAAATCAGTGACCAATATAGCCACCTTTCTTTGCAAGGACACTCAAAAGCCTGCCATCCATGGATTCTGTCAGTGTTTTGATCTGTTCACCATCAACATTGCGTGCAGCAGCAACCACAGCCTCCCAGACACTGTTCAGAGAGGTGTACTGTTTTCCCTCCTTGTAAATCTCACATTTGATGATGGACCACAGGTTCTCAATGGGGTTCAGATCACGTGAACAAGGAGGCCATGTCATTAGATTTTCTTCTTTTATACCCTTTCTTGCCAGCCACGCTGTGGAGTACTTGTGTGATGGAGCATTGTCCTGCATGAAAATCATGTTTTTCTTGAAGGATGCAGACTTCTTCCTGTACCACTGCTTGAAGAAGGTGTCTTCCAGGAACTGGCAGTAGGACTGGGAGTTGAGCTTGACTCCATCCTCAACCCGAAAAGGCCCCACAAGCTCATCTTTGATGATACCAGCCCAAACCAGTACTCCACCTCCACCTTGCTGGCGTCTGAGTCGGACTGGAGCTCTCT
The DNA here is from genome assembly GCA_933207985.1 of Pelobates cultripes. NCBI lineage: Eukaryota > Metazoa > Chordata > Amphibia > Anura > Pelobatidae > Pelobates > Pelobates cultripes. The sequence continues at coordinate 150,903,549 of OW240913.1, read as the reverse complement.
GCCCTTTACCAATCCAGCCACGGGCCCATCCATCTGGCCCATCAAGACTCACTCTCATTTCATCAGTCCATAAAACCTTAGAAAAATCAGTCTTGAGATATTTCTTGGCCCAGTCTTGACGTTTCAGCTTGTGTGTCTTGTTCAGTGGTGGTCGTCTTTCAGCCTTTCTTACCTTGGCCATGTCTCTGAGTATTGCACACCTTGTGCTTTTGGGCACTCCAGTGATGTTGCAGCTCTGAAATATGGCCAAACTGGTGGCAAGTGGCATCGTGGCAGCTGCACGCTTGACTTTTCTCAGTTCATGGGCAGTTATTTTGCGCCTTGGTTTTTCCACACGCTTCTTGCGACCCTGTTGACTATTTTGAATGAAACGCTTGATTGTTCGATGATCACGCTTCAGAAGCTTTGCAATTTTAAGAGTGCTGCATCCCTCTGCAAGATATCTCACTATTTTTGACTTTTCTGAGCCTGTCAAGTCCTTCTTTTGACCCATTTTGCCAAAGGAAAGGAAGTTGCCTAATAATTATGCACACCTGATATAGGGTGTTGATGTCATTAGACCACACCCCTTCTCATTACAGAGATGCACATCACCTAATATGCTTAATTGGTAGTAGGCTTTCGAGCCTATACAGCTTGGAGTAAGACAACATGCATAAAGAGGATGATGTGGTCAAAATACTCATTTGCCTAATAATTCTGCACTCCCTGTAGCTTGCTAGACCCTGCAAGAGCATCCTGTATGTGATTAAAGTTCAATTTAGAGATTGAGATACAATTATTTAAGGTAAATTACATCTGTTTGAAAGTGAAACCAGTTTTTTTTTTTTTTTTTCATGCAGGCTCTGTCAATCATAGCCAGGGGAGGTGTGGGTAGGGCTGCATAAACAGAAACAAAGTGATTTAACTCCTAAATGACATTGAATTGAGCAGTGAAATTGCAGGGGAATGATCTATGCACTAAAACTGCTTTATTTAGCTAAAGTAATTTAGGTGACTATAGTGTTCCTTTAAGACTTTACTGTGTTGATTCCCTTTATGTATTTAAATGTTTCTATCATATCCCCCTGTCTCGTCTTTCCACCAAGCTATACATGTTAAGTTCCTTTAACCTTTCCTTGTAAGTTTTATCCTGCAATCCATGAACCAGTAGCCCTTCTCTGAGCTCTCTAAAGTATCAATATCCTTCTGGACATACGGTCTCCAGTACTGCGTACAATACTCCAAGTGAGGCCTCACCAGTGTTCTGTACAATGGCACGAGCACTTCCCTCTTTCTACTGCTAATATCCTTCCTTATACAACCAAGCATTCTGCTAGCTTTTACTGCTGCTCTATTACATTGCCTACCTTTAAGTCATCAGAAATAATCACCCCTAAATCCCTTTCCTTAGATGTTGAGGTTAGGACTCTGTCAAATATTCTGTACTCTGCCCTTGGGTTTTTCCGTCTAAGATGCATTATCTTGCACTTATCCACATTAAATGTCAGTTGCCACAACTCTAACCATTTTTCTAGTTTACCTAAATCATTTGCCATTTGGCTTATCCCTTCTGGATAACATGATAACAAAAGGAAAATGATGTCATATTTTGGGACTGCATTAATGTGTAAAGCTTTGCAATAGTTTGAAACCTGTCAAAAAGATTTCTGAAATATACTAGAATATTCTCAAAATGGTACATGGTGTAACAGTAAAAATAAACAAATTTTACATGGTGAATATGAAACTGTAATAAATCTCATGAAGCTGTACTGGATAACATGCTTAGAACTGTATGGAATTCTATTGTTAAGAAATACTAATACTAATAATTCAGGATCCTATGCCAGGGACACATCAAGCATATTTCCATTACAGCTTATTGAAGTGGTTATTGACAAGGACACTATATGTACAATTTATTGTTTTCCATCTCCTTCCCCTCCCTGCAGATGAGAAACAACTTGAAGTTTTATTTCCTCATTGGTTCATTTGGCCAACATACTTGCACTTGTACACAGAGATTAACTGATACACACTCACATGGAAGTCTGTGCATTTTTGATTGTGCCAAAAAGAGTTTGCAACTATTCCATGTTACCAAATCCTGCTTATGAGAACAAATATTCTAAGTGAAATGTTAACTTTTTGTTTTTGTTTTTTTGTCTTCCGCACAATAGTCCACCAAACAACTGCAGTTTTAATTAAAATGTATCTGTGCATAATGGTGGTTATATGAGGCAACCACTTCATATAACTGGGAATTTTAGGCCTTGCACTTCTACATGTTCTTTTACAGTTTGGATAAAGCACTTCACTCTGCAGGCATTGAATCTGGGTTCGTTCTTTTTGGTTCCAACATCACTAATCCACTAAATATCCTGCTACCTGTCCTGCAAACGGTTAGTATCTTTTAAACATTTGCAGTTCCCCAATAGTTCTATTATTTATAATAATAAAGGTGTAACTTCTCAGTATTTCATAGAGATATTATTGCGTTGGAATTTAATTGAAAGATACTGTAAGATAAAGTAGGAACTACTCTGTCTAATGTTACAGCATAAGGTTGACAAAAGGCCAACCTCCGCCGTCAACATTTGTCCAACCTCAGCAGCCATCACGAGGGCACTCACAAAAGTGAGTCGAAGATGATCCAAAGCTGTTGCATTGGACAGCTTCAGGTAAGTAAACCTGCCTGCCACTGCAATCTAAGGGCCATTAGAACCCTAACTGGAGACGCCATCTCCGAGAGAAGGCTATTCCATGCATCCACTACCATCAGTAAACTAATACTGAGTAAGAATGTTTCTTGTTGTGGTAGTACTCTCATCCTTTACTGTGTTGATTCCCTTTTTGTATTTAAATGTTTTTATCATATCCACCCTGTCTTGTCTTTCCTCCAAGCTATACATGTAAAGTTCCTTTAACCTTTCCTTGTAAGTTTTATCCTGTAAACCATGAATCAGTTTAGTATCCCTTCTCTGAACTCTCTCCAAAGTATCAATATCCTTCTGGAGATATGTTCTCCAGTACTGCATCCCATTTCCAAGTGAGGTCTCACCAGTGTTCTGTACAATGTCATGAGCACTTCCCTCTTTCTACTGCTAACACTTCTCCTTATACAACCAAGCATTCTGCTAGCATTTCCTGCTGCTCTATTATATTGTCTGCCTACCTTTACTTCATCTGAAATAATTACCCCTAAATCCCTTTCTTTAGATGTTGAGGTTAGTACTGTATCCAATATTCTATACTCTGCCCTTGGGTTTTTACGCCCAAGATGTATTATCTTGCACTTATCCACAATAAATGTCAGTTGCCACAGCTCTGATCATTTTTCTAATTTACCTAAATCATTTGCCATTTGGCTTATCCCTCCTGGAACATCAACTCTGTTGCAAATCTTCGTATTATCAGCAAAAATACATACCTTACCATCAAGACCTTCTGCAACATAACTAATAAAAATATTGAAGAGAATGGGTCCAAGTACAGGCCACTGAGGTACACCACTGGTGACAAGACCATGCTTCAAATATACTCCATTGATTACAACCCTATGTTGCCTGTCACTCCACTACCTAACTAATTCCACAATATTAGAATCCAAACTCAAAGATTGCAGTTTATTGGTAAGCCGTGTGAAATTTAAGCAATGTCTACTACACCAGCCTGATCTATTATTTTAGTTACCCAATCAAAAAAATCAATAAGATTAGTGTGGCATGATCTCACTGTTAAGTGCCTATTAAAGTAAGAAGCCTTACAGGAAAAGTCTAATTACAAAAGTAGAATTGCTATTTTCTTTTGTCCATACTGTTCCTTTTTCCATTTAGATTTAGGTGCCACCCCCTTTTATTTATTTTTTTAATTAAAGAAAAATCCTTTGAAATTACTATTAAACATGCTTGTAATCAGACCCAACACACACCAAGTCAAACACTTCACAACAGCTCGATTCACCTACAATGCATTAAAACACGGAATAGATAGAAAGATATAGTTACCTGTGCTTCCTTGGCGCTAACATATTCTGGCCTACATAAGGTGGAGCTGTTTTCATTATATTATTCTCACGCAATGAACGGGCGTTTAAATGGAATTTGTGGAGGATCCCGTAAAACCATAGACTGTTATGCAACAGCTGATGACAAAAGGAGACAGAAACTCTGCATTTTGACAAAGCCTGGCAATTACATGAGATAAAGTAGTTCCTACATTGTGTTGTATTCTAAAAAAATAAAAAAAAATATTTTCTCTCTCTCTCTCTCTCTCTCTCTCTCATATGAAATAGTTAGCATTACATTTTTAGCATCGAAATGTATGTATTTGATATAGAATTCTGTTTGATACAGAACAGAAAAAATTTAGACTCTAATTTAATAAATCAAATTGTGTTTTGTTTCAGGTTTTCCCTCTTGATTATCTCCTCATTGCAACAATTACTGTATATTTCCTTTTCACATCGATGGCTGGTATACGAAACATGGGTATATGGTTCTTTTGGATTAGGGTAAGCAATGTTGCTGTTATAACACTCTTTCGAGTTATATTTTTCCCTTTCAACTACTATAATTTTCTCTTTCAACTGGTCTAGTTGTCCAGCACAGAAGGGCAAATATTTGTGCTCACTAGTTAATGCAAATTGTGAAATCTGTGTAGTTCACTTAAATGTTGAAGCATCTCTTCACTGGGCTTACCATCAAATCAGTATGCAGATTTTAAGATGTAGCTCATACTACCTAGTTTGAAGAATTCTCAGAAATGCCAAGAGTTTTTTTAATTCACAATTAAATTTTTAGTATTTTAAACAATGTATGTTTAGATTTTAATATTGCTTTTGACAGGCAGGCAGTAATGCCTGAAAGCTTTTAATGAATAATGTAACCTTTTCCATACTAATGTAGAATATACAGCAAAACATGGAAAGGTGTGGCAATAAAGCACACATATTCTTAAAGGACATTGGTCGAAAATCTTTAATATACAATTTGGTTCTTGATTTAGACAAAATATTCACATATAATGGTAAAATGGGCTATGTATTGCTCTCTTATCTTGTTGTGAAAAAGTTCAAAATGTGATTGGTTATGTCATTATTAAAACAGCCCAACTGAATGTCTTACTGAGTCCCTGAATATTAAGGCAGGTAAATATCATAAATCACTACCACAATAAAGAGGATTCACTGCAAATACATTTGCTGCAACATGCGCGCATGTAAACATGGGGCCTAGATGATCATAGTGAAGAAAACAAAATTCTGTAAAGCATATTTTACCCCAAAACAGGCAATGCTACTTCGCAATGACCTGAAAAGTTTCCTACTACACTTAGGAAATCGATTTAGACAAAAAATTATTTCCTGGACAAATCAATTCGATTGTTTATGGATTGAAAAGATTTTGGTTAGTAAGAATGTTTGTTGATGGATGACAAAATTTAGCACGAGCCTAATTTTTGCTACCTTAGAGTTGTATGCATCTATTCAGTGTAACATTAGGGTCAGAGCACCTCCAAAAAATATTGCATTATGTGGCATTGTATATAGCATATTAATATAGCAGCCATTGTTATCTTTAATGAACTGTTGGTATCATTTTAATAAATTATATATATATATAGTTTCTAAGTCTTTTTTTTATCTTTGATCTTATAGCTATACAAGATAAGACGAGGTCGAACCAGGCCACAAGGTCTTCTCTTTCTCTGCATGATTCTTCTGTTGATTGTTCTACACACAAGTTACATGATTTACAGTCTCGCACCCCAGTATGTGATGTATGGAAGCCAAAAATATGTAATGAAGGTAAGCGTGTTGTTTTGTTTTTGCTTTGTTGCTTTTGTTTAGTACAAACCACGTTCCCATACAAGAGACCTGGATATCTCAAACTAGTCCACAGGGAACAGAGAGGGCCACAGAATAAGCAAATAACTGTAAAGGGGTATCCACATCCCTTTGTCTGTTTACTCACTGTCTCTCTATACTTATTTGGTGTCCTCATCACCTGGTTTTCATAATATGTTGGTCATTTTTAATGTTGGCAATACTAATTTAGAGAAATATTACTATAGCTCTGTTCTCCTCAAAGTGTAAGAATAATCTTCTTTAGAGAGGTATACAAAATTAACAATCCATGTACAGAATAAAAAGTGTAGACATTTCACAATGCCCAGCACACAGCTTTTATTGTCCTCTTTTGCAATAGCTGTATTTGTCATTGGTAAAGATTGGAAGTAAAATATTGGCAATGCATGGGAGCTATTTTGATTGAATACTATTCTAAGAGCAGAACAGATACACATGTATGATCTCAAATAATGACCACACTATAAGAGGCATGGTTTCATTTTAATTTATTTTTTTTTATTTCAAGATCAATGGTACATTTGAAACCAATATGGGAAACTCTTCACATTATGTCACAAAAGACTGCACTGCTGATGCCCCTGAAGGTAAGAGGTCAAAGGTATATGCAGAGCATTTCTGTGCATCAAAGGAGAGGGAATAATTATCCTAGTATAACATTGTGAGCAGAAAAGTGTAGATGTTCTATTTAAAAGGCTGTTTCAGTGCATGCTATCCCTATCAATGACTTTAGTGTTTAATATTAGTTAATTCTTGTATGATGTGCTGCATGCCTATCAAACAGGATTAAACAAAAAATAAATGGAATTCAATGAAACTATGCTCTCTACTCTTAATATATAAATAATGCTTGAAATGGGTCTGTTTCTCTCTCTAACTGTGATAAAAAGGCTCAATTTCTCCATAAAGCAGCCTCATAAATCCAGCAGATGTTTCCAATAGTATACTGACTTCAGAAATGGTAGATATGGAACCTTGTATTACCTTCAAATAAAAAAAATCTTAGCAATATCCTCTGTTTTTTGGAAGAATTTATGTTTAGAATTATATAATTGGTCAGGAGTATTTATCTGGTACAAAGTACAAAATAGGACTACTAGAAACATTAACATCTTTCTTAACCTCCTTAAAATCATAATGAATATAAAAACCACCATATGCATTTTGTAATCATATTTTTGAAGATAGTACAAAGAATTATAAAAATATTTAGCTAGACCAGTAAGACATGATAGTATTAATGTTTCTTAATCATCATCTAGCATTAACCTTCTACTTGAAGTTAGTGGGTTTAGACACCCCAAAACCAGAATGCCGATGAAACTTTATTTTACAATACACAAGACCCAATCCTATAGGTATTAGTATATCTTCATGCAACAGGGAAGGTTCTGCATTTTCGAGTATGTTTGTTTTTTTCCTGTAAGTTTTCATGTCATATATTGATAACTAATTTTCCATTCGGTCCATCTCTATGGCTGTAGTCTTCTCTTTGAATCTAGCCAAAATATGATCAGGGGTTTGGACTTAGTCATATATATTCAAAGGACTGTGACATATGAAGGTTAGAGATGAATGAGAGCAGAATACTCAGATGACACCTGTTACCGGTACTTTGACCCCTGAAATTTGCTATGCCGTCTTGAAGTGTAAAATCAAGACACAGGAATGTAGCATAGAAATAAAAATTGTCTCAAGACATTTCCTGGCAACTTGCTTATCTGTGCAGATCATGACTGATAAAGGGATCTTAACTCATAAATAAAACACAAAGTGAAATGTGAAAAGTCAAATTGGAACCATTTAATTTACCACATTTACCAGTCACCTTTCCACTGTATTTGAGAGGCTGCGGTCAGCAGGGCTTGTAAGTCCATAACTGGTTACAGTATTTTCAAGTCCTGGTACACTTGCGAGCATGGAACATGCCCCCATTTACAGGTAGGCTCATCACTTGCATGCCAATAACATCATGTGCACATCTACCCACTGGTCCCTCCCTCTCCTGATTGCAGTTCCTCTAAACGTAGCAGGCCTGTATTCTACTTCATATATATTCATGTTATTAAAATAGATACGATGAATATGATCTTATTATAACTGTGTCAGTGTGTAGAGTTACATGCACCATATACTTGGCCTGTAATAACATAACAATATATTAGGTGAAGATTAATTAACTGTGCATACAAGCAGTTTTGTTAAGAGCTAAAGTTGATGGATGGATGGTAAACTATAGCTACTTATCCAAATTGTAATCAATAATGTTAAATATAATCATGCTTGGTTCAGTAATCTAAAATGTCTTCTAAATATTCTCAGAATTAATGTTTGACAGGAGCTTTAATTAGTCTTTCTTCATATAGTCTAAATAGAGAAAAATAATGCATTAAGCAATTTGTTTACTATTGTTATGCGTGTTATGAAGCCAATTTCACAGCTATTTAATTCAGTGCCTAGTGTAAAAGAATCGGAAAGTTGCTATCCACATATATAACATCTACCTTTACTTGCTCCAGAAAAATGCTAGTTGATTAACCCAATATAGATATATTGATATGATTATAAATTAGCCTAATAGCATATATAAACATTGTAACCATATATTTGTGAGCTAGTCATATGCAGCTCTTCTTCTTCTTTTTTTTTTTTTTTTGTCTAAAGCAATTGGCTATGAGTTGCAGGTTGTGTTACCCTCTTTTTCTCTATATGAAGTGTATTTAACAAACAAATGTTCATTACACCTCTTCATATAGGAAATTGCTCCTGATGGTACTATAGTGGGAATACATATCCTATTTATTAAGTAAGAAACATGTGAGGTTGTTATCTCTACAAAGCATGCTAGTCAAAAAGTAGGTACCAAACTGCTGTAGAACTAACATTTTTGTAATGCTTTGCCTAGTTTTAAGATGATCAACCTTTTCCGCACCACATATTTACAGATTTAGACAGTAGTAGACACCCTAGTGTATATCAAATGGTGGTATTTTATGTATCTATTAATAAAAAATACACTTAGTATGACGTTATATATGATATATATAAATATATATACATATTGTGTGTGTGTGTGTGTGTGTATGTATGTATATGTATGTATATGTGTATATGTGTGTGTATATATATATATATATATATATGTATATATACACAATTGATCCTAAGCACTCACCCCTTCCGTTGCTCAAGCCTCGGTGCTACCAGTGTCAAAGATATATACAAAAAGTAAGGAAGGTGCACTCACAGGTCTTATTCACAGTGTTGATTTATTCAAAGTCCCAATCGACGTTTCGACTCCTCAGGGTCTTTCTCAAGATCTTGAATAACTTTGAATAACATTTGAATAAATCAACACTGTGAATAAGACCTGTGCGTGCACCTTCCTTACTTTTCGTGTGTGTGTGTGTGTGTGTGTGTGTGTATATATATATATATATATATATATTTTTTTTTTTTTACTTTTTCACCAGCAGGGGGAATGCCTGTCAGTTCAGGAAGTCCCCCTGCTGGCTACACTGTGGACACCTGTTGTGGTCATATGGCCTCTGGGGGTCCTAAATTGCAGAGGACGTAAGAGGTACATCCACGGTCCTTAAGGACTGTTTTTTTTGTCGGACATACCTCATATGTCCGTGGTCCTTGAGGGGTTAAAAGAAACACCCAACATGCAAAAATAATAGGCATTTTGGTTGGTTTAAAATGTAAATATATTTGGACACAGGTTAGGATAGGACCTGACAAAAATGGGGTACAGTGGCATTGTGGTTGCAAACTTATGCAATGTATGATCATATATCAATGTATGATCATCGTGTTTAGTGACTGCTGGATTTTGTATGAATTAGGTGATACGTAGAAAGACAGCCCAAGGTGGTGGTGCTCTGGTTTCTTATGCCAGCGAGCAAAAATATATGGCACAACCTGTGATTGAGTGTATATCTTCGTAAATTGTTTTTTTTTGTTTTGATCTTACAAGTGTAAGTGGGCACTGGAGACCGAATCTAGCTATGATTGAGGTCGAAACTAGCCTGACATACTGGATTCTATAACAAGATTAAGTAATAACATGGTTGATTCATGAAATTTTCTTGTGTTAATTAGATCTGCCTGTGACTTGCTCTGGTTCTAGCTGACCTAAAATATGACAAGTAGCAAAGGTATTAAGCTAGAGTTTTTCAGTAGCAAACAGACCTTCTTATAACATAAAACAGATATACATATAGTGGAACATTGTAGTAAAAAGTAAAACTTATTTAGGTGGAAAAATCGCTAGTGAGAATAATGCATTATATTTAGAGGTAAAACAATGTTTTGGTAAACTGACTACAGTGACTTTCATATAATAACACAAAATAACCTGACATCTGTACATCAAAACAATGCTGTATGCGAACAGACCTCCTTGTCATGAGACGTATAACAGGGTTATTTACTAAAGTGACAATTTAAAGTGAAATTCTAATTTACGGCCAAAGTAATTGAAATGGAAGCATAACTGACCTAGAGAATTATTCTAGTTTGACTATTTTGACCTTAACGTTGAAATTTACTTTTAATTCTCACTTTAGTGCAGAACTCTTCTGACAGTTAGCAATGCTAAAAGTAAACAGGTATACAGCATACAGAGAAACTGTGTAAAGCGTGAACCAACAAATCTATAAAGAACCAAGCACCTAGTGAACAGGCATTCGTAAAATCAAATAATACAACAAGAGAATAATGCTTAGGGTAGCCTGATGTACTTATACTTATAAGACTGTGCCTAAGGGCAAATGAGTACAATATAGCTAGATGTAATATCTTCTGTTTCTTCTTCTTCTGGTTTATTGATATATACGTCTTTTATACATATATAGTCTTGAGTCAAAGGCTCGCACATTAATATACGTCTGTATTAATGAAAAGTACTGAAACGCAATCTGACTTACGGTTTCTTCAGGTTTATTCTTACAGTTACTGATACATAATAAAACAACAAAAGATGTTACATGATCATGGATGTTCAACAGCAAATGGTAATTGCTGGACTTCTGAAGGGAGAGTTACATAGTTACATAGCTAGACAGCCGGACAAGATGAGCAACCTCGTGCAGCAAGCAGCAACAGCAAGACAGAGAAAGAGAGAGAGACTTTGTGTCCATTTAAGTTACTATATAGATGTGCCCATACTGACATCAGAGTATCTCTAGCCATATAAGGACAAGAACACCAATCCACATTCCAGAGTTCTCCTTCAAGAAAACCTTGTTACGTATTGATACCATCTGTTACTTATGTCAATCCAGACATGCATATATAATAAATAGAAACATAGAATATGCAATATTCTACACTTGATGGCACACAGAGTAGACTGGTGTAGCTATAATGCACCATGTGTGGAGTAATTCTACTACTACCCATGAATAATTTACTGGTAAACTGATGGTAATTTGTTTCCAATACCATCTATATACCATGACTTAGTGATAACCAACCCAGTCCTCATCAGACCACCAACAGTTCAGGTTTTGTCAGTATCGCCATTTGAATAAAAAAAAGGAAAATTCATAAATCCTGGACTGTTGGTGGGCCATGAGGGCTGGTTTGGGAACCACTGATGTGACAACAGACCTACAACAAACCTGCAACTCCAGAGTGATAGGAGTAATGTGTAATAAAAATTGGCATACTGCTCACGAAAGAAAAATCCACAATATGCTTTAAAACTGAAATATATATCTGACTTGAAAAAGTAGTTTGTATAAATATCTGCTATATATATATAGGAGGTTAAGAAAGATGTTAAATTATTTTATTTTTTTACTCCTATGTAAACAGACAATCATGTAGCAAAACAGCGCAAACATTTTTATTGTGAACAGATGTTTATGTAGTGAAACAATGCACAGAGTGGACTGATATTTTTATTGAGGCGGTGAACAGACTTTCGTACAGTGTAATAATAACCAGAGTGAACACACCTGTAGTTAAACAATGCACTGAATGGACAGACAATTGAAAAGCTAAATAATGCTAGGAAAAGTAAAAACATTTGTATAGATGGATTCATCCAGAGGCTCTCAACCTCTCACTGCTCAAGCTAATGCTTCCACATTAGCCAGAGCAGCAATGAGAAGTAGCAATGGTACCGGGAGGGTTCCTTTAAATCAGCGGTCTCCAAATGTCAGTGTTTTTTTTTCTATTGGTGTTGTATTTTTAAATATTTGTTGTATATATCATACCCATCATTGTTTTAAATATTTACACACATGAAGTAAATGGACATTATTAGCAGTCCAGCTGTATAGATGATAATGTTTTATAACAGGTGGATATTAATATACCAATATTAACATACTAATATACTATATTAAACTATAGTAATTGTGGGTCTCAGAGGGCATCAAATAAGAAAGCACATACAATAAAAATTATGATCATCATTCTTAAATTAGGTTTGCTATTTAACTTATCTGTTCAACTAAAATAAGCTTATACATTTATCTTCTACTCTTAACTTAAATTAGGATGTGACTTGAACAAGCAAGGATGCATAGCAAATTCAGATAAACCTATATCTTTCAAGGAGCATAATTTACATTTTTGGATTTATGCGTATTTATTACACTACATATCAAATTGTTTCCTGTTTTCCTTGTTCCTTAGCAATATGTCATTGTCATTAATTGTCTCTATTTATGTTGTGCTTGATTTAAACCTTTCCTGTAAATATGGTGCAAAATATGGGTACATATGAGAAATTTGCTTAAATTGTATCAATTGGCCATCTCATATATGTTTCTTGACTTCTCATTAAATAACCCTGTTACAAATGTTCTTTTTGTGACTTTACTTAAGTTACTATTGTATCAAAATACACGAAAATTGTAAGGTGTCCGTGTTGCTGTAAGGTACCTCCTCCTCTGCCTTTCCACATCACAATACTGGAAACCGTGGCAGGTATGATAAATTCAGGACATTTCCTGTAGTGTCACTGACCCTGTAAACAACTTAGTGGGCTTGTCACTTTTACTATTCCAAATGGTGCTGATATATGGAAAGGCTGAGCCTGTAGTTGTGGGCAGTATTTACCCGATCTATAAATTGACAGGCCTCCCCTTCCTCTGGGCTGATACTTCCTGGTACTGCCCACCCACCGCTTCTTTTATTAAGCATTCACTTAGTGGGCCCTCTTTTACAGGTCTACCTGAACGTCGGTTTTGGCACACCACAACCAACTTATACCACCACTACTATAACTCTGCTTATTGTCCAAGACTACAAATATACAGATATACACAGGTGATAAGTCAACTATCATATTTATATTTCAGTTTCAAAGCAGATTGTGAATTATTCTATCGTTAGTACTCTTATTATTTTTATTATTGCCATTTATGTAGTGCTAACAGATTCCATAACGCTTTACAATGTTTCTCTTTGGTGTTTTCAGTGTTATTACCATTTTTATAAAATACCTATAAAAGGCATAGAAATCAGTGCTGCTTTTCTAGACTGCGCGTCCAACGATAAAAAAATTAAAACGAAATAAAATTTAAACTTAGGAGAATACCTACCACCTGGACCTCTAACGCCTAATAGCCCCAGCCCAGCACAGCGGGTCTCCAAGCAGGTCAGAATTACACTTCGAAGGTCACTTATAACAACACGTAGCACACCAGCTGCAGAAACTTTATATATAGCTGTATATGTGCACAATTGTATTTCTTTTTGTGTCTTGCTTATATTTCATAACAAGCTCCTTATTTTAATTAACTTTCTTGCAATATATTATTTTGCATTTTAAACTATTTTACGGTTTACAAATTTCTCTGTATATCTTCGTGTATAGATTATTTTGGAACTCTTTATTGTATCAATTAATTTATGCATTTACTATATGGTTGCGCTTTTTAAATACATTGTATATAAAATATCTATAGTTGCAATTTACACTGCTGCTCAATTTCTCATTAAAACCAGATGTATTTGTTTTTAATAACCTTTTCCAAAGTTCTTACATCTATCAGAGAGCCGCTGTGAGTATCCTTGTCACCGTACAAACATAACATCTATTTTAAGCTATTCACATTTCTTTGAAAATCTTTGTTCAGTAGGCATATCCATGGCTTGAATTATAATGTGACATTTATCATGCTCCTTATACTGCTGGTACTGTGTTAGCCTATCATATAGCGGTAAATAAATAATAGAGAGGGGTGGAATTGGGGTTAGATGAGGTGAAGTGCAGAATGGTGGAAAAAACAAATAAATGAGTGTGAGAAGTGTCCTAAGGGGTTAGATAATTATGAAAACGAAATTGCTGGAGGCTGAGTAGAGAAATCATACTAGATATGTATCCTGTATTTCAGAAATATCTGCTGTATTATCTAGGTTTAGTTTATAATGGATCATTTTTCTTTTAGGTTTAGCTAAGGATGGTTTTGTTTCCTCAAGGGCTTTATGTAACAATCCTTACAGAATCATTACGCAAAATTCTTCTTACATACATATATTCTAATACAATACTTTGTTCTCTAAATACACACTTTCTGTGATGTACAGCATGCTAGCATGTTAGACAGCACAGACCACATAGGAAGTGCATAGGGAAAGAACCCACATGTACTTCCAATGCTTTTTAGCAATAAAACAATACTGGAAAAACATGCACACGAAACGGTACCCTTCAAGTTGGTATCCAAATAATACTATATGCTGACAAACAAAGATTAAAGACTACATGACTAAATAGGACATCTGTCTCTAACATATCAGAGGATGTGTAGTGGCAAATATTTATTCCCTGCCTATATTTCTCTATTTTCTTGATGTGACTAATTGGCATTAGTGAGACATGTCACATTCTATTTCTAAAGGGCAGGAATGTGTCATCAGTTATTGCATACCTTTTTCCCTGATTGCATACTTTTATTTCAAACTATGTAATTATCTAAAATAGATTTTTTATAATGAACTATATTATTATTATTTTTTTTTTTTGTGGATTTCTCTTTTGACATTTTTGCATTATCTAAGGTATATTTTTAATTTTTCTTTGCCTTTGTAGTGCAGAACTAAGGCATCATTTAAGCTCAAATGTAAAAAAAAATAGAGAATATTAAATGTAAGTGTAGCTGCTGTTTCCAATTTTTATCCAAGTTTGATCTGCGATGTTGAGGTTTAGCACAGCAGCATATTCTTATTTTATGTATTTATTTTTGTTCGTTCTAGGCAATAGGGAAAATAAGCTTTACCTGATAAGAAAAGCAAAGCAGTGGTTTTACATTTGTTATGTAGATATTGCAAAATTGATGCAATATCCTCCATTTATGTGACATTTGAACCCAACGCTCTACATGCCACTTGACCTTGTTTGGGTCTATTTGCGTCTTCATGTGTATCTGGGGATAGCGTAGTAATGTTTATTTCTCAGTTGTGCAAGTAAGGCCAAGTCCAAGGACCAACATGTGGGTTTTTCTTATTGTCATTATAAATATTATTAAAAATGCATATGAAAATGAATTGGCAGGTTATAGTTACATAGTAATCTAGGTTGAAACAAGGCTTAAGTCCATTAAGTTAAACCTTGAAAACCCATCCTTGATTGATTGATCCAAAAGAAGGCAAAAACCCATATGTAACCATTCCCAATTATGCCACAAAAAGGAGAGAATCCTCCTTATTGACTGCATAATGGCATTCAGATTTCTTTTCCGGTCAACAAATTTTTTACATACATGTCATTTTTATACCCTTGATTATTATGTTTATGCAAAAAGGCATCCAACCCCTTCTTAAAATATCTATAGAATCTGCAAAGACAACCTCTTTAGGTATGGAATCCTATATCCTATATCTCAATGGGTGACCACTTTTCTATTGTATATCCCTACTAATTGCAAGTTAGCACATAAGATATGATTGAGATATGTATACATATATAACTAAACAAATAAACTAGTTGCCATATACAAAAAGATCTAGCAACCCACCACTATAGAAGCTATACCATTTCAAGACAATGAGACTTAAAGTACAAGAAAAGTACGTTGCTGCAGTCTAACTCTCTGTAAATGGTATCTAAAGCATGATTTACCTTACACAAGTTGCTAGCATGCCAGCGTATCTCATATCTTTTTCTCGTTTCTTATTCTAAAAATGTGCATTGTTTCTATATGTCATGCCCTAATATGTCAATATTTGCCATTGAATCACTTGCCTACGCTGTCGTGGCATCAAAAGTACAAATGTAACTACCTAAATGCACTGAAAAATAAAGAATGTCAAAAAAAAATAAAAACGCACACAAAAAAAAAGTAGGATGAATTTATAGATTGATAGATGATACAGGTATGGATATATAAATTATTTGTTTGTGAAAGGTTTATGTAAGGTTCTAAATGATAGTGACGGTTGTACAGACATGAAATGAGTGAACCTCTATAGTATTGTTGCTTTAGATTGTTTTAGTTTATCCTAGAATTTCAATATTAATTACGATTTCACCATTGCCAGCTAGTTTGACAGGATATAAAAATATGGATGTAGTATGTTCTTTTCCCTAGATAAACAAAAAAGTACAATCTGGTGAACTGAATTACAAAACAACATTTTGCATGTCAAAAGATCTTGAGTTATTCTCTTTTCTCAGCAAATGACCAATTTGACTTACACAACTATTCCCTTTAGATTCATTCTTTCAAAAACCATGTTTGCTTAAAGGCATGGTATTAGTTTGTTCACCTAACACATTATAGAAGGAAATTGCAGAATCCATGCTTTTTTTATTCTTTTCATAATCACAAAAATAAGCGTTATTTGTTGGCCCATATACAGTTACCTTTCTATGTAGAGAGTTAGCAATTTATTAAAATTGTAGCAACATACCTCAATGTAAATACATACAAAATAATCTGTCTATTGTGTAACATTATATCTTATTTTATTTTAATGAATTTGATGCCAAGATTAAAGCCAACCCATTTTCCATATTTGTATAAATTCCAATTTTTTATTTATTTATTATTTCCATTTAAAGTTTAATTTTGGGGCGCCAAAGTCTTATGATGTAGAATGTAGATTTTAAATGTCTGCAGAAATTAATATTTCGTAGATTTGTTTTGTTTAGACCGCCCAAAATATGTAACTTACCTCTAATTCAGCAGTGAGAGCGTCTTCCTGCCTCAGCAGTTTTCTAACTACGGAAGATCATTACTAGTAATGATCTTTTGACTAATCCAGTGTGTCGCATAGCGTTGCATTTGGCCATAGGCTAAATGCGCAGCAATCATCCTTCGCAAAAACTTGTCATAGAGGAGCCCCCACTTACACTTTGAGACATTGACAGCCGGGAGATGTTATCAAGGAGGATGATAAAAACGCTGAATTCTCTTCAAATTGGCATTTTAAGAAGAAGGGAAAAAATTACATTATGGTGCTTTTGGTGTTGAACGATATGCCTCTTTTAGTACCTCTTCTTTTTATGTAATTATGGCTCAACAAGTACATTTTCTCTTCTTGACATTTTAATTTGAAGAGGAAATAAAATCCTTTATTACCCTATTTTTTATTACTCATTTGTGTGCAAGAGAATACCAAGATAACGCAAATAGCTTGCCCTAAGACCAGCTTGAGGGTGGAGCGAGGACCCACCGTGGGGTCGTGGGGTTGCTGTGTCTCATGCAAAAGGAACCAGCCAGCATTTTGGATCTGGACCGCTCTTTTGGGTGGGATTAGTCTATGGAAATGGTTTAGGTTCTCTTTGTAGTTGCACAAGATGAGCTAAAACCAGAGTGAGAACGGAGCTGGAAACCGCCAAATGCCAAGCTATTTGAATTGTTGCCTGTTCACAGTATTCTCTTGCGCTCTGTTTTTTGTTTTGTTTTTGTTTGCTACATTAACTATTGCTAATAAACCATATTTTCCTTTTTGTGTGTGTTCGATCAAATCTCCCCACACAGCTTGTCTGATATTTTGAATGTTTGGCTATTGTCTGTGCTCTTTATGGTAAACCTACATGGATAGTCAGAGAAGTCTTCTAGCTATTTTAAGATTTGTATTTTTTTTTTCTCTGTAGATTTGTTCTAACATTATGTGATAATATAATTTAATTATCTTTAGTCGGGTCATGATTTTCTTAATTGTAATGGGACCTAGGTTAATTAAGTACTGAATTACATATATGTATATATGTGTGTGTGTGTGTGTATATATATATATATATATATATATATATATATATATATACAAGATATATATATAAGATAGTATTTGAATGTGTTGTATAAATCTGATTATATTGTATTAGTTGGAAAGCAATTAGGTGGACTGTAAAGGATGGGTACATATACACAGGATCTAAAACACAACATATATATATATATATGTTGTGTTTTAGATCCTGTGTATATGTACCCATCCTTTACAGTCCACCTAATTGCTTTCCAACTAATACAATATAATCAGATTTATACAACACATTCAAATACTATAGCTATTGTTAAATATTAATCCAAATTGATTTTAAATGGCATTAGAACCTGATACCTCTCAAGGTTAAGCAAGAAAGTTATGAAGTTCAAATGCTATTATCAATGAAATGTATTTAAATAAAAAGAACAATTGTGTCAAAGTTCTAAAGGTGAAACAATCCGCAGGAATATTCCATGGGATTTCAGTGAATTTCCATCACAGTGAATTTCGAACATAGTCCATAGTAGAATTTCAGAAAGATTCTATTGTTACTAAATACTAATTTTGGAGATGGGGATGACAGACGCTTGAAGATTTACTTAGAAACTTACTGTCCTATAGATTTATAGCAGTGCATGGAAGTTTGACTTTGGTTAATTACGTTTATAATGTATCATAAAACTTTTTAGAATTTGTAAATTTGTAAACGTGATGGGAGAGCTATAATTTTAAATCTATTATCCCATTTATTTTGTGAATTTTTTATTTTTTTTATTTTATTTTTTTTTAACCAGCATCATATTTAAATAGGTCACTTAGTGAATAGCTAAAATATATCTCTTGTGAACACTAACAATATATCTTTATAGCAAATATTGACAGAGTTTACTTATAATGAAAGCAAATGATATATTTCTTTGGAGTAATGTAAGATTTTGTCATTTAATAAAGGTGGCAAAGTCATGGTTTAAAAAATTATTTAGGGGTTTAGCAAATGTAAGATCTCTTTATGGTCATCATTGATTTGCTGGAGTGGCAAAGTGTGACAATTTATACCTACAATCACCATCAGTATTACCTGCTCTGCAAACATAAGACACACAAATTTTGTTTCAGGTGACTCCGTTGTCACCATATTTATAGTGACCCCACAGTAGGCCTGAATTGACCCATTTGGATATTTCGTGTACGGTTCAACCCCTAAAAATAAGCTGGCACCAGGAATATTCTTGCACCATAAAAAAATTATTTTGATGAAGTTAAGATACCCAGAGTGTTCCTATAAATTACCAGGAGGTGCATCTTGAGTGGATGAGGGTAGGGGTTTTAAAGCAGAGCCCCATATTTGTGTGCAGCTCCCTTTCTGAGTCTCATAAACCATCCTTGATCCCAAAGCTGAAACGGCAAACTAACTTAATTTACATAGATACACATAGTGAGCTGATTCCTTTCTCAGCTGAGACTAAGTCTCAGGTGTCTAAGGAGACTGGTCAGGGGAGAAGCATGGCAGCAATAGTACACAGATCCAAGGGTGTTGAAGCACAGTGCCTTGCAGCTTTCTGTCTCTTCTAGCTCACTTTGCATGTGATATAGAGGGTGATGCTTGCTGCCCCTGCCCCTGCAAAAGGTATTCAGCTGCTGCCCACTCCCCACCCTCAGCACAAAGCATCTTGGGAAACAAATATTTTATAGTGTTCCTTTATGTGCGTGTCTTTGTGCCTGTGTTCATGTATCTATATGTGGAAGCTTGTGTGCCTGTTTGTGTATGCCTGTGTGTGAATTTCTGTGTATCCTACTTATTTGTGTGTCTGTGTATGCATGTATGTGCCTGTGTCTATGTATGTGACCATGTGTTTGTGTGTGCCACACACAATCACACACAGCCACCATACTCGCGTCAATTGACTGGGGGGTAAGCAGAGAGGGGAAATAAGTTATTTCTTGATAGACCAGAGCCCAGAGGTAAAGCCCAGCATGCTTGCATTACCTTTATATCACACTCATTTCTGAAGAAAGATGCTGATTTTATCTTTATCAGCTAACACTCTCTAGATTAGTAAATTAAATTCATACAATCTTTGAGGGAATGAAATGCAGGAATAATGTCAACATTGAAACCCCATAAAGCAAAATATACTGTAAGTATAAAGCCAAGTCACTATTAGTTGTGTTTGCTGCAAGCATGCCTAAATTGGCCACTATAAATAATCTGTACTCAAAAGGAAATGCTGTAATTACAAAGATTTTCTTGCAGTTTTCTTACACAGACTGTGTGCCCATCTGTTCTTTCCCTGAACAATTGCTTCATCAAATACTTTACTGGGCAGAAATCCAACTGACCGAGTCTTACAACCAGCAAGAAATTTATGATAAACTCCTATGACACAGTCCTCAGGTCATCACTTCTCCAGTGTCCTGGAAACCCTGTTAGACAAGGTCAAAGGAAATGCTTTATTAGCCAAGAATGCCCTTTTGGAAAAATAATCAGCTGTGCCAAGAAATATCAGCAAGGACACTGTGGTAGGAATACACTAGACATTTTATCATTTGGTAATCTATTCGAGCTGGGTAATTGTATAAGAAATGTTAAATATGGCTTAAAACGCCGCCAAGATAATGATACAGTTACATACTTCTTTTAATATGCTTTTTTTCCCCTTTAACATGAAATAAATATGAATATATATGTCAATTTTTTTTTCTCTTTAAAGTTTAGAGATAGTACTTGCTGAAAATAATCTAAATGTTTAATTTAATTATATATGTAATGCATAAAATAGCAAAAATAATAAATATATATATATATATATATATATATATATATTTACCTTTAAAGGGATTCAATAAGCACCATAGCCACTAAAAGGTTATGTAGTGGTTATGGTGTTTAAATCCCTGTGTAAGCCTGCAAATTATTTACGAACATTTTGACACCTAATTAGCTCTGTCAGACACCAGTCTGTACAGCAATGCTAAAGGAGAAGTTCATACGTAACGTATTAACAAACTATCTGTAGGCATTATTCATTGGCTGAGAATGTCACTTGGCAGCGCTGTTATTCAAAGTTAGTCTGCTAAAATAGACGTATGAACTACATCTTTAGAATAGCAAGGAAGAATGGAAGGTGTGTGGTTGCATGACGCAGCCAAATTACTAATAAATTGTTTAACAGCTTAAACTGAGATGGTGCCTGCATTCTGCAGTGATTATGGTGCTTAAAGTGTCCCTTTTAAAGTCCACGCTGTGTTCAAATATCCAAGCAGCAAAAGCCCCTTCCCAGACCAGAACAAGGCTTTTCCAGTCAAGAACATGTCATTCTGTTCTATTATTTAGATATGTATTTTAAATCCCAGGTAAGATGAGTGGAACTATTAAACAAGCTGGCAGATGTTGTACTGTTTACGACCGGTGTAGCTTGTTCTATAATACTCATGTGGGAACACTCTGTCAAATGTAGAAATGGCATTTTAGAAAATGTACAGACAGTCAACGCATTGGTCTGTTCTACCTGTAGTTTTATTAAAACTTTAGAAGCAGATGTTGGTTATACTTTCTTTATCTCATTATTTCTTTTTGGATAAAAATTTAAATTATAAGCAGCAACATAACTTTAGATTAATGGAGTGTTTTTGGTGTATAGAGCATTCCTCTGCAGTCTTACTATAAATTATCTGCCATTTATGAGTAAAATCACTTTGTTTATGCAGCGTACTCACACATCCCCTGTATATGGCGTACATTTCCTGTAAAGGGAGATGTAATGTGTAAACGTTCTTAATTGCATAGTGTGTTTTATTTACAATTTATTATCTACTGCTCAGTCTGCTATAGCCAGTAAACGATTAAAACTTCTAAAGTAAACACATGATTTATATCATATTGTCCATTTATATGCATATTTATACGTGTGTGTGTGTATATATATATATATATATATATATATATCTCATGGTTGAATAATCAAAGGACTTCTTTTGTAGTTTAAAAATAAAACAACTTTTATTCAAATATTACAATTCACAGAACACACTTTCATCATGATAA
This sequence comes from Pelobates cultripes, assembly GCA_933207985.1. NCBI lineage: Eukaryota > Metazoa > Chordata > Amphibia > Anura > Pelobatidae > Pelobates > Pelobates cultripes. The sequence goes on along the minus strand of OW240913.1, from coordinate 150,881,473 downwards.
TTTAAACCAGCGGTAGTCAACCTGGTCCTTACCGCCCACTAGTGGGAGGTTTGGGATTTCAGGTGGGAGGTGGTAGGTTCTGCAGAAAATGCCCAGTGGGCCTTGATGGTCATTTCATCTACCCTGCTGGCCCCTGCAGAGAACAAAGATCCCTCACTTAGTTCCAGCAGAGGGAAGGAAGGGCCAGGGAGGCTCTGTGTTCCTCCCGCGAGCAGGCTGGTTGGAGCGTTGCAGCGCATTAACATGGCAATGCTCTGATACAGTGCTGTGCTCGCAGGAGGACAGGAGAGTCAACCTGCAGCCAGAGGAGCTGCTGGCTAAAGGGAACATGCTACCACTGTACTATCAGGGCTTGCAGCATTATGTCCCCCCTCACTGGTAAAAGGTAAAAAGGAGGGAGAGGGAGACATTAAGATTTTCACATGTCACCCACCTACACACAGCATAGACCCTATGCACCCTTCACACACACACACACACACACACGCACTGCCCCCTTCACACACAGCAACTAACAGACACAAATAGAAAAAAAATTGATTAAGTACATGTTGAAAACAAAACACCCTCCTTTCAAAAAAATAAATAAAACACACACACACTTTTCAGTAAGTTATAGTGCAGGAACGGACTGTCAAAATACAAATAAATATAATATAAAATATATATATATATATATATATATATATATATATAAAAATAATACATTGCTAAACACAAATACACACACCAGTCAAGCCATACGACTTGCTTTTTCCAAGAAATCTCACTTTAACTGTGCTCTCACTACGGTAAGGGATCCTGGGTAGGCGTATGCAAATCAGCTCAACAAAGGACCACATTTTTGCCTCATAATTCCTCATTATACATGGATTCCTTGGAGTATGGGTCTGCTGTATACAACAGCTTTGAAACAAAACTCAGAAAGAGGAGCAAAGCCAGTGAACCACTCATGGACAGCTGTGTTGTTGTTATTTCATCTCCTCAGCATGAGGTTGGTTACTGGCTTGCTATGGAGGCTTGGCGTTACTTGTAAAGTACATACCAACAGAGTTTTGGTGGCGTGACTGGTGTGTGTATTTGTGTTTAATATTATAATAATGTATAAAATTAACTATCCACTTAAAATAAGTCCTTTGATTATTCAACCATGGCATATATACATATATATAACCTTGTTGAAGTGCACTCGCAGGACTCTGTAGTATTTCTAATCGTGCTTATTTATTGAAGCATCAAATATTACAAATTTTTTTCGACATTTCAGTCCTATCTGGACTTTTTTCAAAGTAGGGTACATACACACACTTTCATATAAGCCCCTTAATTCAAGGCCATATAAAAAGCTGTAGGAAATGAAATGGCAGAATGTTACATCAATGTGTAGAAGAAAAGCTTAGATATGTTGTTATGAAAGATGTTTTGCAAATAACCAATTACTAGACAGCGAAGTGATAGAAAATAAAGTGTAAAACTGCAATGAAGTAAAGGTGACTTGCATAGCCGGCACAACACATTGATCTTGGAGGGGATAACACACATAAACACCGATTATCTGCTACCAGTTCCAGTATTCACAAGTTAAATTGTATTTTAGGTGGAAAAAATCCTACACTAGTCTAGTTGCTTTTAAATCTTTAGTTTTTATTATTAAAATAGCAGTTCAAGTAAAAAATTTTTTAAATCATGTTCTTTATTAGAAATGTTTAGCTTCCTATTCTCACTAGCATGGCCAGTATTGTAAACACACTGATTACTTCATGTATTATTTGAAAAAGACTTTTGGTTCTGGTTCCTCCCAGTGTAAGTATTGAAACCATTTTAGAATAAAATTGACATGGTGTGTGCTTGTAAGCTCCTGCAAAGAGGTTTTAGCTCCATTTAGCTAACCCATGTGCAGGGCTGGCCTATTGGCTCAGAGTGTCATCTTTTGTCAAACCTTTCTCAAGCAGGCTGTAGAGTCTACAGTGTTTGGAATGTTCCTATAAGCCCTTAGTGACCAGACCGTTTTTAAATTTTCTTACCGTTAAGAACCAGGGCTGTTTTTACATTTCTGCGGTGTTTGGGTTTAGCTATAATTTTCATCTTACTCATTTACTGTACCTACACATATTATATACAGTTTTTCTCACCATTAAATGGTCCTTCTAAAGATACCACTATTTTCATCATATCATATAATTTACTATAAAAACAATTATAAAATATAATGAAAAAATGTAATAAAACACACTTTGTCTAGCATTGACCCAACAATCGCCAAAAAATACCTGTACTAAATAGTTTCAAAATGTTGTCCTGAGTTTAGAAATACCCATTGTTAACAGGTTCTTAGCTTTTTTTTGAAAGTTATAGGGCTATAAGTATAAGTAGGACATTGCTGTTTTAAAATATATATTTTTAAAATTTATCAATAGTGACACTGTTATCTGTCATAAATCGCTGAATCACACCTCACATGTACATATTTTTTTAAGTAGACAACCGAGGGTATTCAATATGAGATATGTCCAGTCTTTTTTAGTAGCCACTTAGTCACGACACTGGCCAAAATTAGCATTTAGATTTGTTTGTGTGTTAAAAATGCAAAAAACTATTATGAATGCTTACTTTGGCCAGTGTTTTTGACACTACCATGGCTACTAAAAAAGACTGAACATACCCTATTTGCAATACCTTGGGTTGTCTTCTTTTGCAAATGGTATGCCATTGTGAGGGTAATTCTGGCAAATTTAAATGTAAAAACACAGAAAATCAAGCCTTATATTTGACCCTGTAACTTTAAAAAAACACCATAAAACCTTTACATGGGGGGTACTGTTATACTCTGGAGACTTCGCTGAACACAAATATTAGTGTTCCAAAACAGTAAAACATATCACAACAATGATATCCGTGAGAGTGCTGTTTGTGTGTGAAAAATGCAAAAAGTCACTTTCATTGACAATATCTTTGTTGTGATATGTTTTACTATTTTAAAAAAAAAATTGAAAAAACTACATATTTGTGTTCAGCGAAGTCTCACGAGTATAACAATACCCCTCATGTACAGGTTTTGCGGTGTTTTGGAAAGTTACAGGGTCAATATAGGGCTTGAATATTTCAGTTTGCCAGATTGGTTAGCTGGGTCTGTGTTGCCTTTTGAGACCATATGGTAGCCCAGGAATGTGAATTAACCACATCATGGCACACCATTTGCAAATTTAGACAATCCAGGGTATTTAAAATGGGGAATGTCCAGTCTTTTGTAGAACATAGATTAGAGGGAATTCCTGCTCTGTTGCGTTCGTCTATGTTCAGAGAAATATCCCTGAACATAGAAGAACGCAGCAGAGCAGGGAATCCCTCTAATTCCCACGACGGCTCGCACTTACCACCCCACGAGAGAGCTGGTCGCAAGTGCGAGCCATCGTAAAACAGGTAGGTCGCAAAATGAGGACCACCTACATAGGTAATTTTTGCCACGGACATAATGGTACATCCGCGGTCCTTAACGACCGTTTTTGTTTTTTTTCTGGACATACCTAGTACATCCGCGGTGGTTATGGGGTTAATAGAATGCTAGCATACAGTCATTGATAGCTGAATGTGTGTATCTATTTTGGTGCATATTACAAATGTTTTTGCTACTATTTATTTACTTTTAACCATAGGCCTTGAATACTTTTAAAATACAGTACCAGATGTATGTCGTTTGGTAAAAGCTTGTTGCTGTTTATTGGGATTTGCAGCAAATACATGAACTATTTCTTCTAATATACTTGTAACTTTGGAAGGAGATTCTTATTGTGGCTTACACTTTGGATATGTATAAAACTGGTTTCTAATAAAGGATAACTTAATCATTTGTACTGTTGTTTGTATCTATTTTGCATGTGCTAGGTTTAGGAAGCCAGGAGTATGTATTTCTGAATACATCATATTCTGTTTTGCATGATGTCATCAGCCTTATGGCTAAGGATGTTGGGGAATGTGCATACTTATTATGTATTTTTGGGGGTGTATTTTTATTTATGCTTTTTTTTATACAGTACAAATTATCACTCATGCTTGTATTGATCGCTATACACAACAATGTACTACATTTTATGATATTAATAGATTCAAAAGTCATTCTTTAAAAGTCATTAATGAGATGGAGGCTAAAATTAGCTTTTAGGTTATGGCTAACATTTTTAAAGCAGAGTACGCTGCAAAAACACTGTATATCTGTTAATCATTAAATTATTTTTTGGATCAGTCAGTGCTAAATTGAAAAAAAACAATATTCTTTTATTTCTCCGCAGATCAATGCACAGTCACTAGAACATACCTCTTCCTCCACAAGTTCTGGTTTTTCAGTTCTATCTATTACTTTGGAAACTGGGCTTTCATTGTGGTATGTATAAATCTTCTGGAATGTTTAATTATATAAAAGTGGAACAGATTTCAACAATTCAACACTGACTTAGTTCCTCCTAGATTGCCCATAGTCCCCTAGCATTGCCCCAAACCACCCCCACTACAGGTCCTAACCCCTACTTTACCCCCCATTACAGGTTTTAATCCCACTATACTGCCACCGACCTCCCAGTACACCCCCTATCCCCCCAATACAGCCCATGTCCCACCACTACAGGTCTTATCCACCACATGACTGCCCCTAACCTACCACTTAAGCCCCTGCCCACCCCACAACAGCCCCTATCTCTGACTGATGCCTTTAAACCCTCACTACAGCACCTAAGCTCCCCTTCCTCCCTCCCCCCCAAGCTATATTGGGCTGAGGGAGAGCTAACTTGAATGTCCCTTCCCATCTTGTACTAAATGGAAATTTTACTACTTCCCACATACATTTCCCACACATCACACATAGCACTCACAGCTACTTACATTGCTACAAATACCACTCACCACTACCCACATGCAGACACAGCTGTACACACATTACACAGCCTTTTACATCATGCACAGAAAACCACAACATACACTTCACACATAGCTCCAATACTTTTATCCATCCTACACAACACACACACACCCACACCACACATCCACTCAACATTTTAACAAATGTTCACTTACCTAACAATAAAAAACACAGGGAAAGAATTTCCTAACACACACATAATAAAATGGGCTGTGCATGCTTATGAGCAGCATGTAGCGGCTTTACTGGAGTCTGGGCAAATGAGCTGCCCAGGCAGACCCAACAAAGAGCATTAATACTGGTCAGTCGCCCAGATTGCTGTTGAAGCAGTCCTTCAGGGATGTGGGTAGGACATTGTGATGTCCATGTAATTACATGGGGGGGCAGGTGGCAGAATATTATTTTTTTTCTTTTTCCATGTAAACCCACCTACTTCCCTCCCTGCCCTTGCAGCCCTGGAGCGCACACATGCTGTATGAGATGACAATTGGTCCAATCACAGGCTTTTCTGTGATAAAAATAAAAAAACGAATTACATTTTACTGCAGTAGGAGCGTGGGGTCCTCCACCATCGTCCCCAATAGTATATATTACACAGAGAAATTCCCTCGCTCCAAAGGGTTAAAGCAACTTTTTAACAACCCTGTATTTTGTATATACTGAAAATTATTTTTTATTTAACTAAAAAATTAAAACCTTTTTTTTTATAAATACCATAGAACACGTAAAAGAATATTGTACATATTTTTTTTTATAAATATTTTTTTTTTTTATTATTACTGAACATTGTACTTTTTTCAACATCCAGAACTGTAGTGTTATATTTAAATTGGAGACAAATGACTGATGGTAATACAAATGGGTAAAATAATATATTAAAGCTAAGGTAGGGTTTTTTTTTCCCCAGGATATTTGCTCAGGCTCTCAATGGTTTTACTCCTAGGTATATTCAACGCATATAAACTACATTGAGTTGAAGAGATTGCATTATTGTTTTTATCCTAATGGACAATAAAGACCGCACAGAGTTTTCTTTTATTGCAAGTTTTATTTATGTATTCTACTGTCGGATAATTGAAAAGTTTTATTTATATGCTTGTATATAGATTAATTATGGAATTATTTTAATTTAAGAACAAAACCAGCAATCCATTTAGCAAACCTCTTTGTAGAAAAGTATAAACATTTATTATCAAATACTATTAATGTCTGCAATAAAAAAATTGATATTAAAAAGTACTCCATTTTCTTTCGCTATACCCTACAGAGTGAATATATAGCAGTTTGATAAAATTAAGTAAAGCTTTTTTTTATAGTGTTAATTAGGCTTCATGTAATATTGTAGATTTTTTTTATTTTACAACAGTTTGCCCACTAGGTAATATTCTTTATATTGAGCAACAAATAATGATTCATTTTTAAAGGCTAATTCAATATTTGCTTCCTCTGCAGGTGTTTATTATTGGCTTTATTGTATCCTGTTGCAAAGGCAAGAAATCTGTAATTGAAGAAGTGGAAGAAGATGATTCTGACCTAAGTGATGATGATATTCCATACGCTTAAACCTATTTTGTTTTGAAATGACAACCTTTTTGTACCGAATGCTACTTATTTGATTTTGGAATGGAGTGACAAAATGCAAATGTAAAATTTAATTTAGATTTGCTGATTAAATATGTGTATATAACTTGGTTTTACTGACTGTTATTTAAAATAAATGTACAACATATTGTATATAAAAAGAGCAGTTGAAATTTGGGTTTTTACATGCTATGCACTGAAATACTTAATGCCAATAACATGGCTATTCTACAGCTTTTGATTTCCAGTTTGATTTCTTTGGCGTGGACTGCTTTCTCTTATGGAACACTAATTTAGAAGTTAGGTTGCAGGTTTGTTTTTATTAACATTTTGAAACCTTTCTTTAAACATTTCTGAATATTTTTCTATTGTCAATAAAACATAATATTCCAGATATCGGGCTGTTTTTTTTTTTTTTTTCCATATTCACATCTACTGAATTTCTAATAAAATGTTACTACTCTGGAATTTGTCAATGCTCCAACAGCTTGGTTTGAAGCTCTTGAAAGCACAGGACCAGGATGGCACTTGAGACTGAGTAGCACCAATGCATATAGGCTAAAGATGTAAAGTTGAAGCCAACATAGTAAACTGTGCCGTAGCCTATCAGAGGCATAGAATCCAAATACTTCCATCAGTGAAATAAAGGTAGCAGAATAATGTCTGCTCCCACAGTCAAGAAATGTATTTGTGACATGGTCATAGCTCTGGTATCTGCTAATCAGTAATGAAAAAAGTTGACTCAATACAAGTGAACAAAATAGTCAGCAGACATCAAATTTTGTCAAATGTTTAACAATTCATAGCATTAATTATTATTAAGTTGCAATTCATTTTTATCTGTATTTAGCACTTACCAATATGGCTGCTTCAGTGGATGTGTGCACAAAGTGTGACCCTGAATGTTCAGGGACATTTTATTAGGGCATATTAGTCATACTAGTTTACCTCTATAACTATGGCATGCCACACAATCTCAACTGTTTCTTAAAAGGAAACAAAATCTAAGTGTGATCTTATTCAAATGTTAGATCGGTGACTTAAAAGGACACTTGCGGCACCAGAACTACTTTAATGCATTTGATAGATGTTGGCCTCATTAATATGCTATATTTTTGCATACTCATGTCTTTACAGTTTTTGCATAAAATTAAGTAATGTTTTGCACCATAAGCCTGCATCTTTACCCATTCCCCCACACTTTAGAAAAAGACTTCCTTATCAAAAAGGCATGCACAGTGCTCTGTCACATAGTAATGAATGATCTGAACAACAAAACAAACCTGCATTAGAAGGAGAGGTCACCCAGTGAGGCATACACTACGGATATCACTTCCTATTTGTAATTTATATGAATGTCTGCAGCAAAGCTGTGAATTAAACGCTCACTCAATGCTGTGGGGGCTGAGACTGTGTGCATACATATGATAAAGAAGTATTTCTGGCATGAGGAGCATTGCTAAAGAGGCAGCATTCTGCAGAATATGTATTCATTTTGAGCAAAAACCCTTGAACATGCAAACAAAAATCAAATACAGCATATTAATGAGGCCGAAATATATCAAATGCAAATGCATTAAAGTTGTTTTGGTGCCTAGTGTCCCTTTAAACAGTATATTAAAGGCAAAAAACAACAAATATTGTTTATCCTTTAATACTTACAACATATTGGTAATCAAGGTTTTGTTTAAGCTGTGGTTATTTCCCTTGATATTATCTTTTAAGTGGCCTGATCTTTGTTATATTTGTGTAGAAAAAAAATAATATATATATATATGACTATATTTGTTTTTTCAGTTAGACATTCTGTTCTGTCTTTGCTGTTTCCCTGACTGGATAAAGACGCTTACTCTCCATCGAATCTCTTGCTATCTTACTGTAACACCGTTAAGCTAATATCAGCTGTTTTTCACATACGTATTGCTGTTTGCATTGTGAGTAGAATAATTATATATTTTTTTATAAAGAATGTCTGATTGTGTATAAATATTTTTGGATGATATTGAAGTATATTTGTTTGGTGGCTGTCACCCTTGCTGCCCTGTTGTGTATTTGTACCCCACCTCATCTAGACTGTAAGTTCATTTGAGCTGGGTCCTCATCTACCTATTGTTCCTGTGTCACTGTGTACTTGTCTCATGTATTGTAAATTCCCCTCTCTCCCCCCCCCCCCTCATAATATTGTAAAGCGCAGCGGAATTAGTTGGCGCTATATAAATACCAATAATAATATTATGTGAGTCATTTTATATTAGAAGATATATACATACATAAAGAGTCACTCCATGCACCCTCACATATGAATATTTATTACAATTAGTGACTGGGCAGCAATAGCTAGTAACTAATAAGGGGTTCATATTTGCTCCATAGATGTCTTTAAGTTACATAGTTACATAGCTGAAAAGAGACTTGCGTCCATCAAGTTTAGCCTTCCTCACATATTTTTTTGCTGTTGATCCAAATGAAGGCAAAAAACCCAGTCTGAAGCGCTTCCAATTTTGCAACAAACTAGGAAAAAAATTCCTTTTAGACCCCAAAATAGCAGACAGATGTCTCCTTGTTATTTATTTCTATTTTAATGACTAACCTGGTTAGTCAAAAAGATTGATAAAAGTGCTTCTGAAGTTTTTTTTTCCTCCTTAAACAGCCAGCTTGTTTATCAAGTTTGGCAGCCATTCAATTCAGATGAAATGTAAAAAAAAAAACTTCTGAAAACAGTTGATAGAATTAAATTGAGGATATAGAAAGTTGTTGATGACCTGTCTATTACCTACAAAATTGACATTACCCTTTGTAGTGTATATAAAAAGTATATATTCGTTACTTTTTTTTTATACACGTTAAATGCAAAAACTTTCTTTTTTTTCCCAGATGACCAACAATAGAATTCACCGTATTTGACTATGCTGATTCATTTTGTCATTAAAGAATTTCTTGAACAGTTTTGGTAAGATCTAGAATAATGCTCTATTGGCATTATTCTATATGTCCCCCCTAAAATAAACACAATTTAAAGGAAACTGTACTTACCTCAAACCAGCGCCTGGCAAAGCTCCCTGGTGCTGCTAGCCACACCCCTGTCTGGCATCACGAGAGCGGCATCAAAGTCCAATCAAAGGTTTCTCATAAAGAAGCCTTTGGAGGATTTAAAGGGCTCAGTGCTGCATCCATTTGCTCATAGCCAACAAAGAGAGGGAGAAATGGAGCAGGAGGTAGGACAGGGATTAAAAACGATATATTTTATTTTGCAGTGTTTCAAGTTAAACTCTTCACATCCAGACTCCTACCTCAATGACCACTTCAAAAAGCAAAATTAACCCGTTTAAGTTGATGGACAAAAGACGACAAAGTAACCCCTTTTTAAGACTCCCAGCCAAGCACTTTGCCAGTTGATTGATTTATCCTTATTGGATTTCTCTGACTAAAATTTCTAATTGTGTCATTGCATAATTAGAAATTGAGTGCCTGAATTGTAGTAATCTCCATGTCTAGTTCCTCTTCATATATGCTAATATTCATGAATTTTACAAATTGATTACAAGACAGCACTTGGACATGACAATTAACATTTTATACAATCATTTTCAGAAGAGTGGTTATTTTTATTTAAAACACAGAAAGCATGCTTGGAAATGCTAATATGCAGTCCTATTATGTCTTAAAAATGCAATTGTAAATCACTCTAAACTTAAAACATTTTAAACATAAGCATAATGTAAGCCTATTGAAAATGTCTACTTGAGGGAATTATAGTTACTGTTATATCCTGTAATGAGTGGAATATTAAAATACTAACTTTGCCTAAAGAATACCGACTGATTAATAGCGAATTACACACAATCGAAAATGTTAGAACTTGAAATAAATTAATACAGAAAAAATAAGTTTTGTACACAAACTAGTTCTTGATTTACTCTAAAAGATCAATGTAACATAAACTCAGGGCATGGCCTGTGTAAGAATATTTACTAACCCGGGCAAAAAGGACAGGCCGCTATCCTTTCCTTCACCCAATTAGCACACAAGGATGTGGGCTGCAGCCTCACAGCACCATTTCACTGTTGATTAAAAGCTGCAGGAGAGGTGTTGGCAGGAGTGAAGCAGGAGGCATTATTTATGCAGAGCTTGCATACACTGACACTCACAAACCTAGCTCAGAGGTGGTCTTCCAATATTGAAGAATGAGGTGAAGTCTTCACCCTTTTAATTAGCTCATCACATATATTGTCTCACTCTAACACTTCATTTCCTTGCAGAACATTACTAACATGTTATTCCCAGTAGGAAACTAGTCATTGTATTTATTAATTTAATAATAGGGGAAATTCTGTGGAACATGATATAGTTCTGCCAGTTATTATAAGACCTACATTTCCTTTCCAACACATCCTCACTCTGATAATGTAATATCTGTATGCTAGTTTGCAAAGGACTCTACGGTAAATTCAGGAGACCTCTGAATGACATGTTTATTACAATTCTTCAGAACTGGCGACGTATGCCTTATAAAAGTACACCAGTAGTATTGTTTTGACAAGCATTGACACCTGCAAATGATTTAATTTTAAACTCAAGCCTGGATGCTTCTTATTAGCTTTCTTTCTCTATAGTTACCTCCCAGAAGCAAACCAGAAGTTTGCTGCTATTACCCAGAGTCTATTTCAACTTAGTGGCTTTGGCTTTACTTACTCTGATGATGATGTTGTATGTTGCTTCTTTTTTTTTTTTCCCTTTATTCCCGCCCTTTGATTGTTCTCTATACTAGGAATTGCTGTGGATCTGTCTTACCTTCTTTTTTTAATTTTATTTGATGAAATTTAGCTTCATTCATTATTTTTCATTCCTTCTTTTGTGTGGGCCAGCTGTTTTTTACTGCCTCTTGATTCTTACGATACTTTATTTTTCCAATGACCAGTTGCAACATTCCCTGTTCTTGCTCCTCTCTCATCCTTTCATTCCCTGTAGTTCGGTGACTTGCATGTTCTCAGCAGATATTATTCAATATGATCTTGCTTTGCACACCTTTCCATGGCTGCTTTTGAGCTATATAGTGTTTTCTGAGCCCCATTGCATTCCTGGAGGAACAGGCAAAGGGGTTGATTCCTTTTCAGGATGGAATATTGATTTTGTATGAGAATCCATGATGGGTGAGCCCCACTCTGATACGCCACCTGCTTCTGCTAAACTTACAATCAGAGATTCTTGATGCCTGTGGTGTGCCTATCTTGGACCCACATCTGTTAAAACACCTTTGCTTCGCTGAATGGGCCCCATCAGGACACATTGCTGACCTATTCAGTATTTGCTGTGAAGGCTCTCGACAAGGAGTTGTATAACAAATTCAGGGCTGAATCTCCACATCCTCCACTCTCTGATAAATCTGGTCTAACACCTGAAGTTGATCAAGAGTTGGAAACCAGCTTCCTGATAACCTGGTTACTGAAGTTTTATTGGACTTAGTATTATTGTCACAAATGAAATTGGATGATAGAGGGGCATACTAAGTGTTTTGTTCACTGCTCGTTTTGCTGATTTTTTTTTTTTTTTTTTAGTCTTTATTACTTATGCTTTTCTGCTGGGAGGTAACAATAAAGTAGGATAAAACAAATATTCACTAATTTAGATTATAATGTCACCAAGGCTAGGATAATCACCAACTATGCCACATGAAGGTGCCCCAACAACTAGCTGTATTGAACTTATGATTGTTTAAATCCATTAAATGGTAAGGAAAAAAAAAAACTTGATTGTAAGCAAGATACCAAAATGCAAAAAAAACAACTATGATGATGTAGACTAAAAGACACCATGATTCTATTAGACAGCCACTAGAGGGCACTTCCGTGTCCCTAGCACAGGAAACTGTGTGAGGACCTCCAGCGTCGCTCATTTCCCCATAGGAAAGCATTGAAAAGCATTTTCAATGCTTTCCTATGGGGAGCTCTAATGCGTATGCGCATTAAGTCTCCCCGGACGGGATCAGTCTCGCCCACCGGCCAACGCAATCCCTGGGAGGAGCGGCGGCGGAGGAAGAAGCAGGGACATGTCGCTGCCTCTGGTAAGTTACTGAAGGGGTTTTCACCCCTTCAGCAACCGGGGATTGGGGGGTGGAAGGGAGAGGTAACCTGCAGTGCCAGGAAAACAAATTGTTTTCCTGGCACTGGAGTTTCCCTTTAATAGAATAGGAAAGGTAAGGGCTTGAGATTAGAAAGGAGAGCAAAATTGCAATAGTATACAAGGACCGAGCCTACAGAGAACGGGGTAAAAGTGCTATCAATAAGCATTTTGGAAAATCTGTTATTAGAAATTTCATTCATTATTAGAACTGGGATGAATAATTGATACTTTGGATGCACAGGAAGATTTTCAACATGTATATATTATAATGCCAGCCACTGTTTGTTGAGGTCTGATTATATCTCCATCCTATTATATTTGTATATGCAAAATGCAACAAGGTTGATGCCAATGTGTTTTGCATGTTGTATGTATTATTGATGGCTGTGACAGCCATTAGCCATTATAATATCAAATTTGAGGATGGTTGGAGGAATTGCAAATTTTAATTGCATATTTCACTGTTTGTGACAAGTCAGTCAATTTCCAAAACGATCAACATAGAGTGGATGGGAGGGAAAACAAACATTATCATAATTCCCGTTTTATAATATTCATGGATTTTTTTATGTCGAAGTCCCAAAGTAAATGGAAACTATCGTTATGTTATTCATTTATTTACTTACTATGTTGTCATTTTGCATTCATTAAACATGCAGTATGGTTAGGATAGTTCAGGAAACAAGGGGAAAAATTCTAGCCGCTTGCTTGACTTTGCAAGGTCTGTACACCTTTTGCTTCGAGCTGACCAAATATGAGAGGTGCTGACATCCTCATTGGCTGGGGAACTAAATGTTGTGTATTCCCAGAACTGTCTGTGGTGCATTTATAATTTAACATTTATAATTTGCCTTTTTATACAAATGAACAAAACTTTTGTTGATTTATGTCCAACCGAGTCCTCTGCCAAAACACCTTCTTTCCAATTGTGTATGATCACAGCATATTATGGGATGGTTTCATTATTGTGTGCCAGTTAATTTAGTTATACGCATGCTTCCAAAGGAAACATCGCTACACATTAACCTTTCATCATGTTTGTTTTATTGTAAACAGTTAATTACCAGTTGCATGCAACCTGGAAGCCAAGCAAAAGAAATCGAAATATAGACATTTCACATCTTTCTTTACTGCTTGACTGCAAAAGTTGAGGGAAAATAGAAAAGTTAAGTGAGGGCATAGCAGCTTCTGCCAGAATTCTAGTAATAGGGAAAAAACTCATCACATCTGTTTTTACTGGGCCTTTGGGACAGTTTGATGAAACAGGTGAACAGTGGTAAGCTTATAGTGAATGCTTTGTGTTTTCAGTATTTTCAAGTGGATTTAGAAGGAAAACAAGGTTAAAACATTTCTCAATGTGATGAGCAGTAAAATCGTTAGTCTGGCTGAAAGGTTTAGGGCACTCTGAGAAAACTGGGACATACTTAGAAATTGTGAAAGTTTAGGAGGCATCTGCTCTCTCTGTGTCACTTCATAGAGCTAGTGATGCTGTAGAACTAGAGGTTCAACAAATTAAATCTCCGGGCGGACAATTGCGCAGTTTAAAACAGTTGAAAACAAACAACAGAGAACTTTAAATCTAACGATGTTGTAAATGAAGCATCTGCTTGCAAAAAAAGAGCTCTGAATTTAAATCTGTTCTTAATTGCATGGGAAGGCTCATTTTTGTAGGCATCAAGAACTGTAATCCTCAGTCACAAGTGATCATTGCAAGGGTCTCAATATGTACAAACAAGCAAACGTGTTGGAAAATTTCACTTACAATGAATGAGTAGGTCTGGGACAGAAAAATCTTTATGTTTTAAGACATAATCACTGTAACGGATCACCTGGCACCCCGACTGGGAACCTCCCCCAAAGGACAACTTCCTAGCTTGAACAGGGGACAAACCGCAGCACTTCTTGCCCTCAGTCGCCGTAGCTTGACTGAGGCCCTGTAACCGCCACCTCCCTCCTGGAGCCGAAGGGGAAATTAGCTCTGATACCTTCAGGCACTGGAGGACACTCATTCCTGGGAACTCTGGAACCGAATGGGGAATTAGCTCTAGTCCTTACAAGGACTTTTCCTGTTGAATCTCCTGCAAGCTGGAACAGCAGACACAGTAGCAAATCTTCTTTTCCCTCCAATAACTGGACGACACACAGTTTTGGAGTGTAAGCAGGAATCTCAAGTTTAATGGGAGACACTGGCCTTTTATACAATTTTCCATGCCAGAGGAACACCCCCTGGACCTGATGGGGCACAGGAACAAAAAGGACATAAACTAATCAGAACAAACAAACTGTGACCCGCCCATGTACAGCACACAATCTCTCCCCTCTGCTTAGGAGATAATTGAGTAAAGTCCTGAAAGTAACTCAATTATCTCTAGGCAGAAAAAACACATTTTCACAAAGTTCAGAAAGTACCCCAAAATCGAACACATCCCCTGATAGCCCTGATCTGGGTGAACAACATATCCAAAAATCACCCAGATCAGTTCAGGAATTTCCTGGAAGTCATTGTTTTGACCGACTGCAAGCATTGCCCCATGCCCAAAACAGTTCCAGGGAAATCAGTGCTAACAGTCGGTCACGTTTGGTAGTCTTTTACAGATTTCCCTGCAGGGCCCATAGTCTGTGGGCAGGAGGCTGGCAAGCAGGCTCCTCCAGGAGCTCGTGGCAAACTCACTTGAAAAGGGATCAGAAAACAAATTCATACATATAGTCTAACAGGGTTATTTACTAAAGAATTTAAAATCCAAAAGTAGCTGAATTTGAAGATTATCTGAGTTTGACAACTTTTGCAGTTCAGCTATTTTTTCCTTATATTTAAAATTCACTTTGATTTCATATTGAATCCCTGACAATTCTCACTGTAGTAAATAACTCTTCTAATCTGTCAGTTTTACAGTGTATATCCTTTTTTTTTTATAATAAATTTTTATTGAAATTTTTTTTTTCCATTGTATCAAAAGAATCAATAGACATGCAACAACACAAAATATATTCGATTGATATAATAGAGACAACATTTTATAAAGAATCATCATATACAGTTGCAAGAAAAAGTATGTGAACCCTTTGGAATGATATGGATTTCTGCACAAATTGGTCATAAAATGTGATCTGATCATGATCTAAGTCACAACAATAGACAATCACAGTCTGCTTAAACTAATAACACACAAAGAATTAAATGTTGCCATGTTTTTATTGAACACACCATGTAAACATTCACAGCGCTTAGTGGAAATGCAAATTAAAAACAGCAGCTCAACACACGTGCAGGTATCCCAATCCTACACAAACAGATATGTGAAAAAAGAGTGTGAACTTCGTAGATGTACTACCACCACAAAGATCACTCTGTGGAGCGCTAGAGATAGGGAAATATCTTACCCCTATTTAAATATCGTATATATCACTTTAACAGCATATAAAATCTAGAACAGAGAAATACACATCATAGTGCAGAATGATTGTAAAATGTGTATGGAATGGAGGAGAGTGTAAGTCCAACTCACATGGCACAGAGCCTAAGGATTGGGTATATTTAGGCAATACCAGACCTCCTCCTGATATGCAGCTCGCAGAATATATGGAAGAGAAAAGAGGTAGAATTCCTAGTGCAAATACGTATGGTAGGAAGAGTGATCACAAAAAATCATATGAATGTGCTCACCTGAAATAGAGTCGATAATATTAGGCTCTCTATATATGCGCCACTGTGCCTTTAAGGGAGGAACTACCCTTCTTTGATGAAATACAGGAAGCAGTAGAAGATCCACTCACAGGTATGTATATATAAAAATAACAAATTTATTTTAAAAAACAAAGTAATAGATAAAAGTTATAATCAGTAAAATACCAAAATAAAAGTCTCCAGAGTGGAATATAACCACTTAGGTAAAATGTAGGAATTTATAATATTAATTCTACCTTTCCACGAAGTTTCCAGATTTTGCCATTTTTTTTACAGTGTATATCTAAGGGAATTAATCATGCATTTGTGAGTGAGATTTTCTTACTTATAACCCCTTATAAAAAGCATAAAATGTAACAGTAAACAGCATGACTACTGTCGTAGGACCACAGAGAGACTTTAGCTCACCATGTGAGTACAACACAGAAATCAAGTTCTTTCCCCTTCTTTCATTATCTCACTATTTATCATTAGCTTGTCTGATCTTGCTGATTTCTATTATAGCTGTTTCTGGCTTGTATTTTTTCTTAAATTGATTGTTTTTTTATCCTGTCAGTATTTTCGTTTGTCAGCTTCATCAGTCTTTTATGCGTTTAACATTGGTTACTTCTTCCAGTGTCCCTTTATACCAGCCTTCTATTATCCTTCTACCTTTGGTTTGCTCTTTTACCTGTTTTAGCTCTTTGGTACAATTGTATTATTATTATTATTATTATTATGATTCTTTATAAAGCACAAACAAATTTCACAGCACTTTACAATGGATGGATGAACAAATACGTAATTGTACCCAGATGAGTTGGACACACAGGAACAGTGAGCTAACATGCTAGAGGGAGTGGGATAAAGTGACACAAAAGGTAAGGGTAGGGTAGACAAGTAGATTGCTAGAATTGACTATATGGCTGTTGAAGGAAAGGAATCATGGACGAGGGTTAAGCTATTAACAGTTTAATTGATATGCTATTCTGAGTATATGCTATGTGAGTTTTCAATGATTTTTTAAATGAATGGAGACTGGGTGAATGTCTAACGGTGAATGTAAGGGAATTCCACAAGAAAGGTGCAACCCTAGAAAAGTGGTGGAGTATGAACAGAGGTCTTCGGCAGAGCGTAGGAGCCTAGAAGGAACATACTTGTGTATTAGGGAGGATAGGTAGGTTGGAGCAGCATTATGTAGATATTTAAAATAAAGAACCGGAATTTTAAATTGAGCCCTATATCTAAAAGGAAGCCAATGCAGGGACTGACAGACGGGGGAGACATGGAAGTTGCAGGCGGACAGGAAGATGATCCTGGCCACTGCAATAATTATATACTGTAACAGGGTAAGTTGGGATCATGAAAGACCACATAGAAGTGGATTGCAGTAGTCAAGATGAGAGAGGATAGTGGCAAGAACAAGGATAGGTCGGAGTCAAAGAGAACAGCTAGGCCGTTAACTTGGAGGGAGACAGACAGTTCTGTTTTGGACAGATTACGTTTAAGGAAGTGAGCAGTAATTTGTAGGCATGTGCATGGGGAAAATTTTCGGTTCGGTTAGGCTCGGCATTCCGAAATTCTGGATTTTCGAAATTCTGGATTTTAGCAATTCGGGACTTCAACACTTCGGAACTTCGACACTTCGGAAATTCGGCACTAAGACACTTCGAAACTTCAGAATTTCGGGACTTCGGCATTTCGGAATTTCAGGACTTCGGCACTTCGGGACTTCTATTGCAGCCGCTTAGTAGATAACTCCCTAATTCCCACGGTATTAAGGAGTTATCTACTAAAAGGCTGAAAGACCTAAATTGGTCTTTCAGCCAAATTTACTAATACTGAGTAAAAATTACTTAGTATTAGTAAATTTTGCCCCTACTCGCTATACCGCGAGGAGGGGCATGTCTAGTAAACAGTGAGCAGCCTGTGGCTGCTCACTGTTTAAAAAAAAAAGTAGGCGGCGGGTGGGGGCCCTTGAACGGCAGGTGGGGGCCCTAAAGTAAAATGATGGGGGGGACCTATTGTCCTCCCCCCCGGCCCCCACCCCTGAGCAGTGGGTGGGGGCCCTAAATACTAATAAGGGGGGGACCTAATGTCCTCTCCCCTGGCCCCCACCCCTGAGCGGCGGGTGGGGGCCCTAAATACTAATAAGGGGGGGGACCTAATGTCCTCCCCCCCCCTTGAGCAGCAGGTGGGGGCCCTAAAAATAAATGTCCCCCCCAGGTGACTAGGGGTCCCCAAACCCCTAGTCACCCCCCCCAAAAAAAATAAGTAATCTTTTACTTAGTATTAGTAAATTTGGCTGAAAGACCAATTTATCTTTCAGCTCTTAGTAGATAGCCCCTAATACCGCGGGAATTAGGGAGTTGTCTACAGGAGTGCAGAATTATTAGGCAAATGAGTATTTTGACCACATCATCCTTTTTATGCATGTTGTCTTACTCCAAGCTGTATAGGCTCGAAAGCCTACTACCAATTAAGCATATTAGGTGATGTGCATCTCTGTAATGAGAAGGCGTGTGGTCTAATGACATCAACACCCTATATCAGGTGTGCATAATTATTAGGCAACTTATTTTCCTTTGGCAAAATGGGTCAAAAGAAGGACTTGACAGGCTCCAAAAAGTCAAAAATAGTGAGATATCTTGCAGAGGGATGCAGCACTCTTAAAATTGCAAAGCTTCTGAAGCGTGATCATCGAACAATCAAGCGTTTCATTCAAAATAGTCAACAGGGTCGCAAGAAGCGCGTGGAAAAACCAAGGCGCAAAATAACTGCCCATGAACTGAGAAAAGTCAAGCGTGCAGCTGCCACGATGCCACTTGCCACCAGTTTGGCCATATTTCAGAGCTTCAACATCACTGGAGTGCCCAAAAGCACAAGGTGTGCAATACTCAGAGACATGGCCAAGGTAAGAAAGGCTGAAAGATGACCACCACTGAACAAGACACACAAGCTGAAACGTCAAGACTGGGCCAAGAAATATCTCAAGACTGATTTTTCAAAGGTTTTATGGACTGATGAAATGAGATTGAGTCTTGATGGGCCAGATGGATGGGCCCGTGGCTGGATTGGTAAAGGGCAGAGAGCTCCAGTCCGACTCAGACGCCAGCAAGGTGGAGGTGGAGTACTGGTTTGGGCTGGTATCATCAAAGATGAGCTCGTGGGGCCTTTTCGGGTTGAGGATGGAGTCAAGCTCAACTCCCAGTCCTACTGCCAGTTCCTGGAAGACACCTTCTTCAAGCAGTGGTACAGGAAGAAGTCTGCATCCTTCAAGAAACATGATTTTCATGCAGGACAATGCTCCATCACACGGGTCCAAGTACTCCACAGCGTGGCTGGCAAGAAAGGGTATAAAAGAAGAAAATCTAATGACATGGCCTCCTTGTTCATCTGATCTGAACCCCATTGAGAACCTGTGGTCCATCATCAAATGTGAGATTTACAAGGAGGGAAAAACAGTACACCTCTCTGAACAGTGTCTGGGAGGCTGTGGTTGCTGCTGCACGCAATGTTGATGGTGAACAGATCAAAACACTGAC
>OW240913.1:150845297-150861310 GCA_933207985.1 Pelobates cultripes | reverse complement strand
ATTACTAACATGTTATTCCCAGTAGGAAACTAGTCATTGTATTTATTAATTTAATAATAGGGGAAATTCTGTGGAACATGATATAGTTCTGCCAGTTATTATAAGACCTACATTTCCTTTCCAACACATCCTCACTCTGATAATGTAATATCTGTATGCTAGTTTGCAAAGGACTCTACGGTAAATTCAGGAGACCTCTGAATGACATGTTTATTACAATTCTTCAGAACTGGCGACGTATGCCTTATAAAAGTACACCAGTAGTATTGTTTTGACAAGCATTGACACCTGCAAATGATTTAATTTTAAACTCAAGCCTGGATGCTTCTTATTAGCTTTCTTTCTCTATAGTTACCTCCCAGAAGCAAACCAGAAGTTTGCTGCTATTACCCAGAGTCTATTTCAACTTAGTGGCTTTGGCTTTACTTACTCTGATGATGATGTTGTATGTTGCTTCTTTTTTTTTTTTCCCTTTATTCCCGCCCTTTGATTGTTCTCTATACTAGGAATTGCTGTGGATCTGTCTTACCTTCTTTTTTTAATTTTATTTGATGAAATTTAGCTTCATTCATTATTTTTCATTCCTTCTTTTGTGTGGGCCAGCTGTTTTTTACTGCCTCTTGATTCTTACGATACTTTATTTTTCCAATGACCAGTTGCAACATTCTCTGTTCTTGCTCCTCTCTCATCCTTTCATTCCCTGTAGTTCGGTGACTTGCATGTTCTCAGCAGATATTATTCAATATGATCTTGCTTTGCACACCTTTCCATGGCTGCTTTTGAGCTATATAGTGTTTTCTGAGCCCCATTGCATTCCTGGAGGAACAGGCAAAGGGGTTGATTCCTTTTCAGGATGGAATATTGATTTTGTATGAGAATCCATGATGGGTGAGCCCCACTCTGATACGCCACCTGCTTCTGCTAAACTTACAATCAGAGATTCTTGATGCCTGTGGTGTGCCTATCTTGGACCCACATCTGTTAAAACACCTTTGCTTCGCTGAATGGGCCCCATCAGGACACATTGCTGACCTATTCAGTATTTGCTGTGAAGGCTCTCGACAAGGAGTTGTATAACAAATTCAGGGCTGAATCTCCACATCCTCCACTCTCTGATAAATCTGGTCTAACACCTGAAGTTGATCAAGAGTTGGAAACCAGCTTCCTGATAACCTGGTTACTGAAGTTTTATTGGACTTAGTATTATTGTCACAAATGAAATTGGATGATAGAGGGGCATACTAAGTGTTTTGTTCACTGCTCGTTTTGCTGATTTTTTTTTTTTTTTTTTAGTCTTTATTACTTATGCTTTTCTGCTGGGAGGTAACAATAAAGTAGGATAAAACAAATATTCACTAATTTAGATTATAATGTCACCAAGGCTAGGATAATCACCAACTATGCCACATGAAGGTGCCCCAACAACTAGCTGTATTGAACTTATGATTGTTTAAATCCATTAAATGGTAAGGAAAAAAAAAAACTTGATTGTAAGCAAGATACCAAAATGCAAAAAAAACAACTATGATGATGTAGACTAAAAGACACCATGATTCTATTAGACAGCCACTAGAGGGCACTTCCGTGTCCCTAGCACAGGAAACTGTGTGAGGACCTCCAGTGTCGCTCATTTCCCCATAGGAAAGCATTGAAAAGCATTTTCAATGCTTTCCTATGGGGAGCTCTAATGCGTATGCGCATTAAGTCTCCCCGGACGGGATCAGTCTCGCCCACCGGCCAACGCAATCCCTGGGAGGAGCGGCGGCGGAGGAAGAAGCAGGGACATGTCGCTGCCTCTGGTAAGTTACTGAAGGGGTTTTCACCCCTTCAGCAACCGGGGATTGGGGGGTGGAAGGGAGAGGTGACCTGCAGTGCCAGGAAAACAAATTGTTTTCCTGGCACTGGAGTTTCCCTTTAATAGAATAGGAAAGGTAAGGGCTTGAGATTAGAAAGGAGAGCAAAATTGCAATAGTATACAAGGACCGAGCCTACAGAGAACGGGGTAAAAGTGCTATCAATAAGCATTTTGGAAAATCTGTTATTAGAAATTTCATTCATTATTAGAACTGGGATGAATAATTGATACTTTGGATGCACAGGAAGATTTTCAACATGTATATATTATAATGCCAGCCACTGTTTGTTGAGGTCTGATTATATCTCCATCCTATTATATTTGTATATGCAAAATGCAACAAGGTTGATGCCAATGTGTTTTGCATGTTGTATGTATTATTGATGGCTGTGACAGCCATTAGCCATTATAATATCAAATTTGAGGATGGTTGGAGGAATTGCAAATTTTAATTGCATATTTCACTGTTTGTGACAAGTCAGTCAATTTCCAAAACGATCAACATAGAGTGGATGGGAGGGAAAACAAACATTATCATAATTCCCGTTTTATAATATTCATGGATTTTTTTATGTCGAAGTCCCAAAGTAAATGGAAACTATCGTTATGTTATTCATTTATTTACTTACTATGTTGTCATTTTGCATTCATTAAACATGCAGTATGGTTAGGATAGTTCAGGAAACAAGGGGAAAAATTCTAGCCGCTTGCTTGACTTTGCAAGGTCTGTACACCTTTTGCTTCGAGCTGACCAAATATGAGAGGTGCTGACATCCTCATTGGCTGGGGAACTAAATGTTGTGTATTCCCAGAACTGTCTGTGGTGCATTTATAATTTAACATTTATAATTTGCCTTTTTATACAAATGAACAAAACTTTTGTTGATTTATGTCCAACCGAGTCCTCTGCCAAAACACCTTCTTTCCAATTGTGTATGATCACAGCATATTATGGGATGGTTTCATTATTGTGTGCCAGTTAATTTAGTTATGACGCATGCTTCCAAAGGAAACATCGCTACACATTAACCTTTCATCATGTTTGTTTTATTGTAAACAGTTAATTACCAGTTGCATGCAACCTGGAAGCCAAGCAAAAGAAATCGAAATATAGACATTTCACATCTTTCTTTACTGCTTGACTGCAAAAGTTGAGGGAAAATAGAAAAGTTAAGTGAGGGCATAGCAGCTTCTGCCAGAATTCTAGTAATAGGGAAAAAACTCATCACATCTGTTTTTACTGGGCCTTTGGGACAGTTTGATGAAACAGGTGAACAGTGGTAAGCTTATAGTGAATGCTTTGTGTTTTCAGTATTTTCAAGTGGATTTAGAAGGAAAACAAGGTTAAAACATTTCTCAATGTGATGAGCAGTAAAATCGTTAGTCTGGCTGAAAGGTTTAGGGCACTCTGAGAAAACTGGGACATACTTAGAAATTGTGAAAGTTTAGGAGGCATCTGCTCTCTCTGTGTCACTTCATAGAGCTAGTGATGCTGTAGAACTAGAGGTTCAACAAATTAAATCTCCGGGCGGACAATTGCGCAGTTTAAAACAGTTGAAAACAAACAACAGAGAACTTTAAATCTAACGATGTTGTAAATGAAGCATCTGCTTGCAAAAAAAGAGCTCTGAATTTAAATCTGTTCTTAATTGCATGGGAAGGCTCATTTTTGTAGGCATCAAGAACTGTAATCCTCAGTCACAAGTGATCATTGCAAGGGTCTCAATATGTACAAACAAGCAAACGTGTTGGAAAATTTCACTTACAATGAATGAGTAGGTCTGGGACAGAAAAATCTTTATGTTTTAAGACATAATCACTGTAACGGATCACCTGGCACCCCGACTGGGAACCTCCCCCAAAGGACAACTTCCTAGCTTGAACAGGGGACAAACCGCAGCACTTCTTGCCCTCAGTCGCCGTAGCTTGACTGAGGCCCTGTAACCGCCACCTCCCTCCTGGAGCCGAAGGGGAAATTAGCTCTGATACCTTCAGGCACTGGAGGACACTCATTCCTGGGAACTCTGGAACCGAATGGGGAATTAGCTCTAGTCCTTACAAGGACTTTTCCTGTTGAATCTCCTGCAAGCTGGAACAGCAGACACAGTAGCAAATCTTCTTTTCCCTCCAATAACTGGAGGACACACAGTTTTGGAGTGTAAGCAGGAATCTCAAGTTTAATGGGAGACACTGGCCTTTTATACAATTTTCCATGCCAGAGGAACACCCCCTGGACCTGATGGGGCACAGGAACAAAAAGGACATAAACTAATCAGAACAAACAAACTGTGACCCGCCCATGTACAGCACACAATCTCTCCCCTCTGCTTAGGAGATAATTGAGTAAAGTCCTGAAAGTAACTCAATTATCTCTAGGCAGAAAAAACACATTTTCACAAAGTTCAGAAAGTACCCCAAAATCGAACACATCCCCTGATAGCCCCGATCTGGGTGAACAACATATCCAAAAATCACCCAGATCAGTTCAGGAATTTCCTGGAAGTCATTGTTTTGACCGACTGCAAGCATTGCCCCATGCCCAAAACAGTTCCAGGGAAATCAGTGCTAACAGTCGGTCACGTTTGGTAGTCTTTTACAGATTTCCCTGCAGGGCCCATAGTCTGTGGGCAGGAGGCTGGCAAGCAGGCTCCTCCAGGAGCTCGTGGCAAACTCACTTGAAAAGGGATCAGAAAACAAATTCATACATATAGTCTAACAGGGTTATTTACTAAAGAATTTAAAATCCAAAAGTAGCTGAATTTGAAGATTATCTGAGTTTGACAACTTTTGCAGTTCAGCTATTTTTTCCTTATATTTAAAATTCACTTTGATTTCATATTGAATCCCTGACAATTCTCACTGTAGTAAATAACTCTTCTAATCTGTCAGTTTTACAGTGTATATCCTTTTTTTTTTATAATAAATTTTTATTGAAATTTTTTTTTTCCATTGTATCAAAAGAATCAATAGACATGCAACAACACAAAATATATTCGATTGATATAATAGAGACAACATTTTATAAAGAATCATCATATACAGTTGCAAGAAAAAGTATGTGAACCCTTTGGAATGATATGGATTTCTGCACAAATTGGTCATAAAATGTGATCTGATCATGATCTAAGTCACAACAATAGACAATCACAGTCTGCTTAAACTAATAACACACAAAGAATTAAATGTTGCCATGTTTTTATTGAACACACCATGTAAACATTCACAGCGCTTAGTGGAAATGCAAATTAAAAACAGCAGCTCAACACACGTGCAGGTATCCCAATCCTACACAAACAGATATGTGAAAAAAGAGTGTGAACTTCGTAGATGTACTACCACCACAAAGATCACTCTGTGGAGCGCTAGAGATAGGGAAATATCTTACCCCTATTTAAATATCGTATATATCACTTTAACAGCATATAAAATCTAGAACAGAGAAATACACATCATAGTGCAGAATGATTGTAAAATGTGTATGGAATGGAGGAGAGTGTAAGTCCAACTCACATGGCACAGAGCCTAAGGATTGGGTATATTTAGGCAATACCAGACCTCCTCCTGATATGCAGCTCGCAGAATATATGGAAGAGAAAAGAGGTAGAATTCCTAGTGCAAATACGTATGGTAGGAAGAGTGATCACAAAAAATCATATGAATGTGCTCACCTGAAATAGAGTCGATAATATTAGGCTCTCTATATATGCGCCACTGTGCCTTTAAGGGAGGAACTACCCTTCTTTGATGAAATACAGGAAGCAGTAGAAGATCCACTCACAGGTATGTATATATAAAAATAACAAATTTATTTTAAAAAACAAAGTAATAGATAAAAGTTATAATCAGTAAAATACCAAAATAAAAGTCTCCAGAGTGGAATATAACCACTTAGGTAAAATGTAGGAATTTATAATATTAATTCTACCTTTCCACGAAGTTTCCAGATTTTGCCATTTTTTTTACAGTGTATATCTAAGGGAATTAATCATGCATTTGTGAGTGAGATTTTCTTACTTATAACCCCTTATAAAAAGCATAAAATGTAACAGTAAACAGCATGACTACTATCGTAGGACCACAGAGAGACTTTAGCTCACCATGTGAGTACAACACAGAAATCAAGTTCTTTCCCCTTCTTTCATTATCTCACTATTTATCATTAGCTTGTCTGATCTTGCTGATTTCTATTATAGCTGTTTCTGGCTTGTATTTTTTCTTAAATTGATTGTTTTTTTATCCTGTCAGTATTTTCGTTTGTCAGCTTCATCAGTCTTTTATGCGTTTAACATTGGTTACTTCTTCCAGTGTCCCTTTATACCAGCCTTCTATTATCCTTCTACCTTTGGTTTGCTCTTTTACCTGTTTTAGCTCTTTGGTACAATTGTATTATTATTATTATTATTATTATGATTCTTTATAAAGCACAAACAAATTTCACAGCACTTTACAATGGATGGATGAACAAATACGTAATTGTACCCAGATGAGTTGGACACACAGGAACAGAGGGGTTGAGGGCCCTGCTCAGTGAGCTAACATGCTAGAGGGAGTGGGATAAAGTGACACAAAAGGTAAGGGTAGGGTAGACAAGTAGATTGCTAGAATTGACTATATGGCTGTTGAAGGAAAGGAATCATGGACGAGGGTTAAGCTATTAACAGTTTAATTGATATGCTATTCTGAGTATATGCTATGTGAGTTTTCAATGATTTTTTAAATGAATGGAGACTGGGTGAATGTCTAACGGTGAATGTAAGGGAATTCCACAAGAAAGGTGCAACCCTAGAAAAGTGGTGGAGTATGAACAGAGGTCTTCGGCAGAGCGTAGGAGCCTAGAAGGAACATACTTGTGTATTAGGGAGGATAGGTAGGTTGGAGCAGCATTATGTAGATATTTAAAATAAAGAACCGGAATTTTAAATTGAGCCCTATATCTAAAAGGAAGCCAATGCAGGGACTGACAGACGGGGGAGACATGGAAGTTGCAGGCGGACAGGAAGATGATCCTGGCCACTGCAATAATTATATACTGTAACAGGGTAAGTTGGGATCATGAAAGACCACATAGAAGTGGATTGCAGTAGTCAAGATGAGAGAGGATAGTGGCAAGAACAAGGATAGGTCGGAGTCAAAGAGAACAGCTAGGCCGTTAACTTGGAGGGAGACAGACAGTTCTGTTTTGGACAGATTACGTTTAAGGAAGTGAGCAGTAATTTGTAGGCATGTGCATGGGGAAAATTTTCGGTTCGGTTAGGCTCGGCATTCCGAAATTCTGGATTTTCGAAATTCTGGATTTTAGCAATTCGGGACTTCAACACTTCGGAACTTCGACACTTCGGAAATTCGGCACTAAGACACTTCGAAACTTCAGAATTTCGGGACTTCGGCATTTCGGAATTTCAGGACTTCGGCACTTCGGGACTTCTATTGCAGCCGCTTAGTAGATAACTCCCTAATTCCCACGGTATTAAGGAGTTATCTACTAAAAGGCTGAAAGACCTAAATTGGTCTTTCAGCCAAATTTACTAATACTGAGTAAAAATTACTTAGTATTAGTAAATTTTGCCCCTACTCGCTATACCGCGAGGAGGGGCATGTCTAGTAAACAGTGAGCAGCCTGTGGCTGCTCACTGTTTAAAAAAAAAAGTAGGCGGCGGGTGGGGGCCCTTGAACGGCAGGTGGGGGCCCTAAAGTAAAATGATGGGGGGGACCTATTGTCCTCCCCCCCGGCCCCCACCCCTGAGCAGTGGGTGGGGGCCCTAAATACTAATAAGGGGGGGACCTAATGTCCTCTCCCCTGGCCCCCACCCCTGAGCGGCGGGTGGGGGCCCTAAATACTAATAAGGGGGGGGACCTAATGTCCTCCCCCCCCCTTGAGCAGCAGGTGGGGGCCCTAAAAATAAATGTCCCCCCCAGGTGACTAGGGGTCCCCAAACCCCTAGTCACCCCCCCCAAAAAAAATAATCCCCCTACCCACCCCCCTCACCCTAAAAATAATAAGGGGGGGACCTTTAACTAAGTACCTGTAAAAAAAAAAAAAAAACTTACCATTTGATGTTTTCTTTCTTCTAAAATCTTCTTTTTCAGCCCCAAAAAAGGCCAAATTAAAAAACCATAATAACTAACACAATTAGAAAAAAAAAAACGAGCGCAAAAAAAAATAATCCATCTTCACCCGGCGAGGGCTCCGCGCAGACTGAGCTCTGCAGGGCGGGGGAAGGCTTATAAAGCCTTGCCCCGCCCTGCAATTAGGCTCAGAGCACTCTGATTGGTGGGTTTAAGCTATCCAATCAGAGTGCTCTGACAGGTAAATGAAGGGACTGACAGGTAAGTCTCTACATTTACCTGTCACAGCACTTTGATTGGTTGGTTTGAAATCCACCAATCAGAGTGCTGTGTGTCATTTTACACAGCATGGGAAAGTTCTTTGGAATTTTCCCACGCTGTGTAATTTGACTCATAACTCTCTGATTGGTTACTTAATCCACAAATCAGAGAGTTATGAGTCAAATTACACAGCGTGGGAAAATTCCAAAGAACTATGTATAGCGAGTAGGGGCATAATTTACTAATACTAAGTAATCTTTACTTAGTATTAGTAAATTTGGCTGAAAGACCAATTTATCTCTTTCAGCCTTTTAGTAGATAGCTCCCTAATACCGTGGGAATTAGGGAGTTATCTACAGGGAGTGCAGAATTATTAGGCAAATGAGTATTTTGACCACATCATCCTCTTTATGCATGTTGTCTTACTCCAAGCTGTATAGGCTCGAAAGCCTACTACCAATTAAGTATATTAGGTGATGTGCATCTCCGTAATGAGAAGGGGTGTGGTCTAATGACATCAACACCCTATATCAGGTGTGCATAATTATTAGGCAACTTCCTTTCCTTTGGCAAAATGGGTCAAAAGAAGGACTTGACAGGCTCAAAAAAGTCAAAAATAGTGAGATATCTTGCAGAGGGATGCAGCACTCTTAAAATTGCAAAGTTTCTGAAGCGTGATCATCGAACAATCAAGCGTTTCATTCAAAATAGTCAACAGGGTCGCAAGAAGCGTGTGGAAAAACCAAGGCGCAAAATAACTGCCCATGAACTGAGAAAAGTCAAGCGTGCAGCTGCCACGATGCCACTTGCCACCAGTTTGGCCATATTTCAGAGCTGCAACATCACTGAGTGCCCAAAAGCACAAGGTGTGCAATACTCAGAGACATGGCCAAGGTAAGAAAGGCTGAAAGACGACCACCACTGAACAAGACACACAAGCTGAAACGTCAAGACTGGGCCAAGAAATATCTCAAGACTGATTTTTCTAAGGTTTTATGGACTGATGAAATGAGAGTGAGTCTTGATGGGCCAGATGGATGGGCCCGTGGCTGGATTGGTAAAGGGCAGAGAGCTCCAGTCCGACTCAGACGCCAGCAAGGTGGAGGTGGAGTACTGGTTTGGGCTGGTATCATCAAAGATGAGCTTGTGGGGCCTTTTCGGGTTGAGGATGGAGTCAAGCTCAACTCCCAGTCCTACTGCCAGTTCCTGGAAGACACCTTCTTCAAGCAGTGGTACAGGAAGAAGTCTGCATCCTTCAAGAAAACATGATTTTCATGCAGGACAATGCTCCATCACACGCGTCCAAGTACTCCACAGCGTGGCTGGCAAGAAAGGGTATAAAAGAAGAAAATCTAATGACATGGCCTCCTTGTTCACTGATCTGAACCCCATTGAGAACCTGTGGTCCATCATCAAATGTGAGATTTACAAGGAGGGAAAACAGTACACCTCTCTGAACAGTGTCTGGGAGGCTGTGGTTGCTGCTGCACGCAATGTTGATGGTGAACAGATCAAAACACTGACAGAATCCATGGATGGCAGGCTTTTGAGTGTCCTTGCAAAGAAAGGTGGCTATATTGGTCACTGATTTGTTTTTGTTTTGTTTTGAATGTCAGAAATGTATATTTGTGAATGTTGAGATGTTATATTGGTTTCACTGGTAATAATAAATAATTGAAATGGGTATATATTTGTTTTTTGTTAAGTTGCCCAATAATTATGCACAGTAATAGTCACCTGCACACACAGATATCCCCCTAACATAGCTATAACTAAAAACAAACTAAAAACTACTTCCAAAAATATTCAGCTTTGATATTAATGAGTTTTTTGGGTTCATTGAGAACATGGTTGTTGTTCAATAATAAAATTAATCCTCAAAAATACAACTTGCCTAATAATTCTGCACTCCCTGTACTTTTTCATTTCTGTCATTACATTGACAGGCTAAGTAACTTACATTTTATATGAATGTATGTTACTTGATTGTTGTAAGTGTTGCAAATGATTACAGCTGAATCCTGGTTATGTTTGTATACTTTTTATTTAAAATTGTATACAATGTAACATTCTTCTTCTTTCACTGGGTAAGTATATTAGTACTTAGGCAATACTGTGCTTCAGAACTTTGGCACTTTGACCCTTCAGAACGTCGGCAACTTCGGAATTTCAGCACTTCAGCACTTTGGAACTTCGGCACTTCGGAAATTCAGTAATTTCGGAACTACGGGACCTCTGCAATTCGGCACTTCGGACATTTGGAAGTACCCGAATGTCAGAATTTCCCGAAATTTGTCCGAATTCATATTCGGACCAAAACGAATTGCACGTCTAGTAATTTGCTTAGGAAGAATGGTAGCTAGTCAACAATACCAGCATAGAATGAAATATATAAGGCTTGACTTATGTGCTCATAACCTTCTTTGATAAAGTTAACAAATCAGTAAATTCATAGGGTATGGCAGCGATATATTACCTATATCCCTAGCATGAAGTTAAGGTGTATAAAGTGCAACAGTTTATAATATGACTCTTACAAATGACTGAAAACTCAAATTGGTGTATGGCCCAGATATCAGGTAACACATAATAATAATTTTTGATCCGACATACTCCGTTACCAAACCAGGGGCTTTCACACTGTGAACTTCTTCCTTTTTCAACCATGTCTCTAATGCAATTTTTTTTCATTTAGTTTTCTTAAAGGAACACTATAGTCAACTAAATTACTTTAGCTAAATAAAGCAGTTTTAGTGTATAGATCATTCCCCTGCAATTTCACTGCTCAATTCACTGTCATTTAGGAGTTAAATCACTTTGTTTCTGTTTATGCAGCCCTAGCCACACCTCCCCTGGCTATGATTGACAGAGCCTGCATGAAATAAAAACTGGTTTCACTTTCAAACAGATGTAATTTACCTTAAATAATTGTATTTCAATCTCTAAATTGAACTTAAATCACATACAGGAGGCTCTTGCAGGGTCTAGCAAGCTATTAACATAGCAGGGGATAAGAAAATCTTAATTAAACAGAACTTGCAATAAAGAAAGCCTAAATAGGGCTCTCTTTACAGGAAGTGTTTATGGAAGGCTGTGCAAGTCACATGCATGGAGGTGTGACTAGGGTTCATAAACAAAGGGATTTAACTCCTAAATGGCAGATGATTGAGCAGTGAGGCTGCAGGGGCATGTTCTACACACCAAAACTGCTTCATTAAGCTAAAGTTGTTCAGGCGACTATAGTGTCCCTTTAATTAATGTAATAGTATATTACAAAATGTTACTGTGAATTACTGTGTAATCATTATTTGGATGTCACTTTGCTATCTAATTAGAACACAGAGTTCAGTTAAGTTCAATTAAGTTGTTTGTAATTCAAGAACTCTCTTGCCTGATTAATGTTTATCTTCAAAATATTCAAAGAAATCAATAAGATCTCTTGGGCCATACTGTGCAGGGTGGTGACATCATGACATAAAAGATTTTTATTGGTGCCCAAAGGATGGTGACCTTGGGGTCTGCACTGTTTTGCACTGATAAGAAGTCAACAGTGGGAGGGGAATGAGAAATATTTAAATGTGTAGCTTTGGGGCATTCAAGGTTCATATTAACAATTCCAAAGCATGTGTAGCAGTTTTCCATTATAACTTTGAGATTAAATGAATCACGTTTAGCAATACTGCTTTGCTAATATTCTAAAGCATGTGTGAGGAAGGAAATTATGTTTATTTGTCCTCCACTTCCATAGCCTTGCATTGATGTGCATAACAGATATTGTAGAGTAAGCATCTACTAGATATTTATTTTAAAGGTCAGTTGATTCACAGAGTCTTCTTTTTTTCCTTTGAACCAAAATGGAGTTTGCAGCATATGTATGTCTTTAACCCCTTAAGGACCAAACTTCTGGAATAAAAGGGAATCATGACATGTCACACGTCATGTGTCCTTAAGGGGTTAAGGAACACTATAAAATTAGAATACAAACATTTATTCCTTATGCTGCAGAGTTCTAGTAACTACCCTACTGTCACTTCCGTCCAGCCACGATGTCCCTCGGTGCTGGCTTTAGTTTGCCTTCGCTCCTCCGCAATCACCGCACTTGCATTAGGATTTCCCCATAGGGAACCATTATACAATTATTTCCTATAGAAACATAGAAACATAGAAACATAGAATGTGACGGCAGATAAGAACCATTCGGTCCATCTAGTCTGCCCAATTTTCTAAAAACTTTCATTAGTCCCTAGCCTTATCTTATAGTTAGGATAGCCTTATGCCTATCCCACGCATGCTTAAACTCCTTTACTGTGGTAACCTCTACCACTTCAGCTGGAAGGCTATTCCATGCATCCACTACCCTCTCAGTAAAGTAATACTTCCTGATATTATTTTAAACCTTTGTCCCTCTAATTTAAGACTATGTCCTCTTGTTGTGGTAGTTTTTCTTCTTTTAAATATAGTCTCCTCCTTTACTGTGTTGATTCCCTTTTATATATTTAAATGTTTCTATCATATCCCCCCTGTCTCGTCTTTCTTCCAAGCTATACATGTTAAGATCCTTTAACCTTTCCTGGTAAGTTTTATCCCGCAATCCATGAACCAGTTTAGTAGCCCTTCTCTGAACTCTCTCTAAGGTATCAATATCCTTCTGAAGATACGGTCTCCAGTACTGTGTACAATACTCCAAGTGAGGTCTCACCAGTGTTCTGTACAATGGCATGAGCACTTCCCTCTTTCTACTGCTAATACCTCTCCCTATACAACCAAGCATTCTGCTAGCATTTCCTGCTGCTCTATTACATTGTCTGCCTACCTTTAAGTCATCAGAAATAATCACCCCTAAATCCCTTTCCTCATATGTTGAGGTTAGGACTCTATCAAATATTCTGTACTCTGCCCTTGGGTTTTTACGTCCAAGATGCATTATCTTGCACTTATCCACATTAAATGTCAGTTGCTCAATTCTGACCATTTTTCTAGTTTACCTAAATCATTTGCCATTTGGCTTATCCCTCCTGGAACATCAACCCTGTTACATATCTTAGTATCATCAGCAAAAAGACATACCTTACCATCAAGACCTTCTGCAATATCACTAATAAAAATATTAAAGAGAATGGGTCCAAGTACAGATCCCTGAGGTACCCCACTGGTGACAAGTCCAAGCTTTGAATATATTCCATTAACTACAACCCTCTGTTGCCTGTCACTCAGCCACTGCCTTACCCATTCAACAATATTTGAATCCAAACTTAAAGATTGCAGTTTATTGATAAGCCTTCTATGTGCAACAGTGTCAAAAGCCTTACTGAAATCTAGGTAAGCAATGTCTACTGCACCACCCTGATCTATAGTTTTAGTTACCCAATCAAAAAAATCAATAAGATTAGTTTGGCATGATCTCCTATGGATGTCCGGTGTCGCTGGATGCGTAGCGTGAGGACGGTCAGCATCAGTTAGGCAGCCAAAAGTTGCTTAATGACCCAAAAGTCCCTCTACTGGCTGTCTGGTAGACAGTCACTAGAGGTGGAGTTAGCCCACAAAGCTAATTATTGCAGTTTATAAAAAAAACTGCAATAATTAGCTTTGCAGGGTTAAGGGACCTGGGAATATGCACCCAGACCATTTAATTGAGCTGAAGTGGTCTGGTTGCCTGTAGTGTCCCTTTAATGAAAATGCATGTGGTCTTTGTGTGGTTTGTGATACCCTTAGAATTATTTGCCTGTAAGCTATGTTATGTGTTAGTGTGTGCTGTGTATGCTAATATGCTAATTATTTGCTAGAGACTGCAGTGAAATCTTATGGTGCATTATATCTTTCTATCGATGGGGGCTTACCTTTTGTTATAGCACTAAGTATGCCCCCATTAG
This sequence comes from Pelobates cultripes, assembly GCA_933207985.1. Lineage (NCBI taxonomy): Eukaryota > Metazoa > Chordata > Amphibia > Anura > Pelobatidae > Pelobates > Pelobates cultripes. Next base: position 150,847,258 of record OW240913.1, on the reverse strand, counting down.
AACTGTTAGACTTTTTTATTCATATTAACATAAAAATAAAAGCATACTCTGAACATATACTTTAATAATCAACCATTTCATGCTGTTCATACAGCTTTCCTTCCGCTTCTTAAGATGTTGTGAGAAAATAAAGTTGGTTAACTAGTCATAGATTTTCAATAATTTAATTCAAATATGTATATTTCAACATCTCCCACAGAAATGTGAAGAAAGAGATATAATATGAACATAAGCCTTTTTGACATCTTCACAAATGACCCATAGTAATTGGCATTCGAATGGCATTAGCAGTGCTGCTCTGTCAATTTCAGCATCCCCGTTGGTTAATTAACACATCCTCAGCACCCTTATTAGCATTTCAAGTGTGTGTATGAAAAGATAGTTAGCATTCACCTTTTTCTCAAATGAAGATGGCACTCTTCAATTTCAAATGTATTATTAATTAAGTAATTCTCTGTGTTACACCTGTACTTTCATTTTGGTTATTACTTAGTTTTTCAATGTGCAAGCCACATTGTTTAATGAAAAAAACATTCATGATTCCAATTAATATCACTACCCGCATTCCTAAAGGACTGCATTTTAAATTACTCTTTTGTTTCTGACTTGGCCCATTTTGATGACATCAGCACAATCCGAGATTTTCTAACTGACCACATGATTGATCTGGAAACATATCACTCAAACAAGTTTATTTTATTTTGAATATTACCTTATTGCTATAAGCAGCTTTGAAAATCACGTTTCATACTGCCTTTTTATACACGAATACAAGGAAAAGCCATGCTTATGTATTTATGTATACTTTACAAACAATATCAATTAAAATAATAATTTATGTGGTTTTAAACGAACTGCAACTTTTTAATTGTATAAGGTCCCCATGAAATGTGTGTTATATAATAGTAGTTATAAATGTTATTTCTCTGGTTAAATGCTTCAGAATATTTACAAATTAGTATTGTGTGGTTCAACACCTGGGGAGGTGTGGCTTGGGCTGTGTAAACAAAGCAGGAAATGTAGCAAAAAGAATTGTAAAAAATAATAAATACATAAATAAAAAGCAAACACAGAGCAAAATGAGAATGCTTATGTTTTAGAACAGTAATGGAGATAATTAGGTATCATATTTGCTTATTTATCAACAGTATTTGTCTTTGAACAACTTTTCCACAACTTTGAAACAATATATAACAGAGGTAGGTAACCTCAGGCACCAGGGCCGGACTGGGGACACGAAGCAGCACTGGAAAAAAAATCTATGCCAGCCTGCCAGCCCCATAAGTCATTGTGCTATGTAGGGTGTTTATATATATATATATATACAGGCAATTGAAATAGTTGGCTGCACTCTGGATTTCCTTAAAACTTAACTTTTATTGAAATATTTAAGAGAAGATCAACGTTTCAGTCCCTCTTGTGTACTTTCATCAGGAGGGACTGAAACATTGATCTACTCTTAAATATTTCAATAAAAGTTACGTTTTAAGGAAATTGGAGTGTGCAGCCAACTATTTCAATTGCCTGGATACTGGAGCCCTGGTGATACAACCGGTCACACGACTTTGAAGCCTGAGTGCAAGGTACAACAGCTTTTATATATATATTTACTGTATAATTTAATTACCCTGAAAGAAGAAATGTATCAATAATATATATATTAAATTATACAGTAAAGCATACTCACACACAGACACAGACAATCTTACTGATGCACACAAATAGGCTCATTGACAGACAATCTCAATGACACACACAGACAAGGTTACTAGCACACACACAAATTTAGTACAGACAAAATCTGATACACACACAAGCTTACTGCAGACAAGCTCATTGTCACACACAAACGCTCACTACAGACAAGCTCACTGATGCGCACACACTCTCCCTACAGACAAGCCCATTGACACACACATGCTCCCTACAGAAGAGCTCACTAACACACAGATTCACTACAG
>OW240913.1:150790981-150845093 GCA_933207985.1 Pelobates cultripes | reverse complement strand
ACACACACTGCCCCACAAACACTGTCCCACAAACAATGTCCCCATACACACACTGCCCCACACACACTGTCCCCATACACACACACTATCCCCATACACACACTGTCCCCATACACACACTGACCCCCATACACACACTGACCCCCATACACACACTGCCCCACAAACACTGTCCCCATACACACACACTGCCCCCATACACACACTTCCCCACAAACATTGTCCCCATATACACACTGCCCCTCCATACACACACTGTCCCCATACACACACTGCCCCACAAACACTGTCCCCCATACACACACTGTCCCCATACACACACTGCCCCACACTGCCACCCATACACACACTGCCCTACAAACACTGTCCCCATACACACACTGCCCCACAAACACTGCCCCCCATACACACACTGCCCCACAAACACTGTCCCCATACACACACTGCCCCACAAACACTGTCCCCATACACACACACTGCCCCAAAAACACATACAGTGCCCCCATACATACACTGCCCCCTAACACACACACTACAACCCTGACATACACTGCCGCACTCACACACTTCACCCTTAACACACACCACTGCTCCTATACCCTATATACCAGCAGACCCCAGATAAGTTGTCAAACTGTTCTTAAACGGTATGACTACTTACTCTGGGGTGGAATCCTGGCACTACTGACACCATAACTACTACACTGAGCTGTAGTGGTTATTGTGCCTGGATTATTTAATTAAATAATCTACAAGTGCCCCTCCCGAGATCAGGCTCTGGATCCGCCACTGCAACCTGTCCATGTGGCATTTCAAGAAACAGAGGATTTAAATAGAGATTAACAACTCAAGACTCTGTTGAAGGAATTAGAGAAATTAATACATAAGAGAAAAAGTCCTAAATTGATAGGATCCTGAGGAGTCTACGAACAAATATATTGTCGGAGCAAAAGAAAAAACGAAACCAAGCTATTTCAGACTTAATGGAAAAGTGGTATGAAACTTTAACTGAATGCTCTCTGAAACTGATGGGCAAACAAGTGGAAGATAATGAGCACAGATTAACAGTTAAAGGATAACATTTCACATCATGTGACACACATATTGGCCATGTGATTCAAATAAGGAAGTAAATACATGAATACATAAGAAGGGCAAAAACAAAAATGAGAAATAAGCCAATAGGGAATCAATCAGTAATATAACAAAGAAGCAAAGGAAGATGGTGAATGTAATCCTACCAGCTCAGGTAACTTCATGGTAAACAACACAGGAAACTGTGAAAAAAGAGAACAAAAATATGTTTCAAATGGGTTACTGAAAAACACCAGACTCAGACGCTCTTATCAATCACATGGGACGAAGGGTGTAATTCCAGTATTTTTCTCTGTACATCAGCAATTTAACCCTGTCACCTCTTTTCTCAACTGTGATACATAATCCATGACCTGATATCTCAATTGTGAACTGGTATGATTTTTAGCAATAAAATGCTCAGTGATGGTAATTCCATTTAACCTGTTCTAATGCTAGATTTATGGCTGGGTAAACAATCTTTAACCTTCATGGTTGTTTCGCCCACACACATTTAAACCCATAGGGACACTCTCAAGATGTACACAACACAACTAGAATCACAGGTAGAGTACCCATTCATGTAATATTTATTTCCTGTGTATGTGACAGAATGTAGTATCCTTAATAACTGCATTACACAAACAGCAGTTTAAACAGGGGAAAGTCCAGAGTACAGGAGTGGAAAGAATACATTGGGTTTTAGACATGGGGGCCTACATGTGCCATTCACCCCTTAAGGACACAACTTCTGCAATAAAAGGGAATCATGACGGCATATACCCGTCATGTGTCCTTAAGGGGTTAAGTAGTATAGCTTTCATATCCCTATTGTGCTTATAGGAACAAAGAGTTTCTGTTGAGAATGAAAGTTTCTGTTGAAATTTAAAGGAGTATTTTTTGTCAGATGCCACAGTGTTTCAGCAAAATATGCGCTAACTGATTTCTCAATTAGCTGTATTTGCTCAAAAAAGTGATTCTAGTTATAGTTTCACTCTTTTTGACACATCTTATTTTAACAGATCTTCTGATTAAGAGATACAGCAAAATGTGTTTTTTTTTTCATTAAAAGTTCATTGAGATGGCATCTCTCTGCAAAGTTTTGTGACACGTTATTGAGTCTATGTTTCCAAAAACAATCTAATTCGAGACGTATTTTGAATTATGTTAACGTAATTATGTCTAAGCTCTGTTCGTACTCCTACCTCTGATGTTCGCCTTAAATACTTCTCTAGGGCTGCACCAATCCAATGGATCCCCTTACCCTCTCTGTTAGACTTTCACCCATTTCTCACTCCTTCAAAAAATCTTTGAAAACTTAGTTCTTCAGAAATGCATATCAATTAAACTGTCAACAGCTTTCCCTCCCCGCACCCTGATTCCTCTCTTGCAACTGTCTTCAAAACAAAACACTAAGCCCTCACTGAATACTATCGTAGCAACCTAGTTTTCTACCCTACCCTTACCTTTTTTGTCACTATACCCCAATCCCTCTAGCATGTAAGCTCATTGAGAAGAGCCCTCAATCCCTCTGTTCCTGTGTGTCCAATTATCTGGTTACAAATACGTGTCTGTTAGTCCACCCATTGTAGAGCGCTGCAGAATTTGTTGACGCTTTATAAATATTAATAATAGTTTCTAACTATCTGTGTCATTTGACTCTGAGGTAAAGAATACGAATTGAGGGTATGAATGATAACTCTCATAATGAAGCTATTCTGAGCTGTTAGTTTGCAAAATATATCAGAAGAAAAAAGATATGTTATGGTACTTGATTTTCATATCCAAAACACTAACTTTGTCAAAACTCAGTTGCATGGTGAGCTTAATGTGATTATCAACTTGATTCATGTCTTTAAGAAAGGTAGTCAGACCTTTTACTAGAATCCTTTTTGTGAGCAACATCAGCTAGTTGAGTAATCAGGTAGCACATATTTTGCAAAGACACTGGGGCATCTTACAAAAAGCATGCCCCTAAATACAGGATTTTCAACTAACACCTCTTTGTGCATATAACCGCAATAGGAACATCAAAGATGTTTCACAGTATCCTGTGTTGCTTGTTGTGATGTTTCCTGAGCTAGTATACATTCACGATTTTCCTTTGCCTGTTTGTGTCTATATATATGTATGTATATACTTGTTTTGATATATAAATCAGGATTTTGGATTATATAACTAATATTCTTTATTTTTAATACTTATGCATTTATGTATTTACTTTCTTATTTGAGTCAAATGACCATTGTGTGTGTCACACGATATGCAATGTTATCCTTTAACTGTCGACATTTGATTACGTCATTATATCGTATCATATTGGCCGAAACATCAGGATCTTTTGAGGAATTTGCAATATTCACATTTACATTACTTCCTGATGAAATCTGTTCCTCTTTTTACTACTTTGATTCTAGTATCATATCACCTTATGCAAACACTGATACTACTTTTGTATCATTGTCTCCAATTATACATATCTATATAAACCAACCAAATTTTTTTCATTTTGCACATGATCTAGATAAGAGTTAAATATAAGAGCTGTAAAATAAATATATGCAAACTATGCATGCGTAAAGCAAATCTTAAAAATATGTACAGCTCTAAAGATTGTCATCTCACTAGCTAGTACATTGTGCACCCCCCTGTAGTGCCATACTAATCACCTTGCTGGATGTGTCACCTCTGTAATCACAAAGTACAAAAGTGATAATGAGGAAGCTGGCAGTGATTGTATTCATAACATTCTTACATCACAACAAAACTGATGAATTTCAATATTTTGCAAATATTTTGTACTGATATAACATAGCATCTCCTTAATCCTAAAATGAGATCTTAATGCAGCACTACTACTCAAGCATGGAGTAAAATCCAGTTGTATCCTTGATTAATACCTGTGCAAATGTGGAGAATAAAACTTGATAGCAAGCTCAGTGGTGTTGTAAGGGACCACCGTTATAATAATAATGGTGTTGTAAGGGACCACCGTTAATAATAATGGATAATAATAAGAACCCTATTTGACTCCTTCCAAATCCTGGGTCTGATTTAACAGTTTCATTGTTAACTAGAATTATTCTGAATATTTGCAGTGGAAAGTGTTTCTCTCAGTATAACAATTTGTAACATTGAGAGAAAGTATCACACACCCCTCCTCCCCCCCAAAAAACAACAACTTCTATTGACCCTCTCAGTTATGTAAATACAAATTACATGTTTGTAAAATAATTTACCATAAGATGCTAAGTTTTGAATAGAAAGAAATTTAAGGTAGAAGGGACCATACAATGAACCATTGGACTTTTGCTTCTGGTCTTTCTGCTATCTAGGAACACCCCTCAAATCTATATTCTCTCACACTATGCCATGCCTCCCAATAGTCATAATTTTGGTTTGGACAATCCCGATATTCAGGTCCTGTCTCGCCATCCAGCCTTAGTTTCCTGGAATCCTGCTTTTGGGGACACCAGGGAAATTACCTAATTTTTGGCAGAGCCAGTGACGCGATCACATTACTGGTACACCCCCTTTACTCCAATTCCGGTGTCCCGATTCTGGGACTGCCAATGTTGGGATGTATGTTATACTTTAATGAATAGTTTTCCCTTAATTGTATAGTTGTAATTAGTTGTCAAAATTTATTAAGACAACCTCTTAAATATTTGCAATTAAATTTAGAATGACAAGGAACAAGTTGAACTGGAGCTATTTTCCTAGACGTTACACTGAGGGTTATTCACTCAAGTGCAAACTGTTGTGAACCCAAAGGTAATTAAAAGTGAATTTGAGGCCATAATAACAAAATTAGAAAAAAATCCAAGTCACTGATTTTACTTAGGTGTTTGATATATTTGATAATAATTTAATAATAAGTAATATGATCACTGCATTGCATGTGTCCTTACATTTAAGACAGAATTCAACTTGTCCATTGTCAACATTCTCCTCATTGAAAATTACATATGAAATGCCACCATGTTTCATAATAAAATAATTCTCTATGCAAATATGAGCACAGGGCACTAAAATCCACACTAAGAAACCAACTACACTGAAAAAAATTATAAACGCAACACTTTTGTTTTTTCCCCCCATTTTTCATTAGCTGAACTCAAAGATCTAAGACTTTTTCTATGTACACAAAAGGCCTATTTCTCTCAAATATTGTTCACAAATATGTCTAAATCTGTGTTAGTGAGCAATTCTTCTTTGCCGAGAAAAGCCATCCACCTCACAGGTGTGGCATATTAGGATGCTGATTAGACAGCACGATTATTGCAAAGGTGTGCCTTAGGCTGGCCACAATAAAAGGCCACTCTAAAATGTGCAGTTTTATCACACAGCACAATGCCACAGATGTCACAAGTTTTGAGGGAACGTGAACTTGGCATGCTGACTGCAGGAATGTCCAACAGAGCTGTTGCCCATTAATTGAATGTTCATTTCTCTACCATAAGGTGTCTCCAAAGGCATTTCACAGAATTTTGCAGTACATCCAACCGACCTCACAACTGCAAACCACGTGTAACCACACCAGCCCAGAACCTCCACATCCAGCATCTTCACCTCCAAGATCGTCTTAGACCAGCCACCCGGACAGCTGCTGCAACAATCGGTTTACAAAACCAAAGAATTTCTGCACAAACTCTCAGAAACCATTTCAGGGAAGTTTATCTGCATGCTTGTCAACCTCGGGGTCTCGACCTGACTGCAGTTTGAAGTTGTAACCGACTTGAGGGAAAATGCTTCTTCGATGGCGTCTGGCACTTTGGAGAGGTGTTCTCTTCACGGATGAATTCCGGTTTTCACTAAACAGGGCAGATGGCAGACAGCGTGTATGGCGTCGTGTGGGTGAGCTGTTTGCTGATGTCAACGTTGTGGATTGAGTGGCCCATGGTGGCGGTGGGGCGTATGTTATGGACAACGAACACATGCATTTTATTGATGGCATTTTGAATGCACAGAGATACCGTGACAAGATCCTGAGGCCCATTTTTGTGCATTTTATTGATGGCATTTTGAATGCACAGAGATATCGTGACAAGATCCTTAGGCCCATCCATGACCATCACCTCAGATTGCAGCATGATAATGCACGGCCCCATGTTGCAATGCTCTGTACACAATTCCTGGAAGCTAAAAACATCACAGTTCTTGAATGGCCAGCATAATCATCAGACATGTCACCCATTGAGCATGTTTGGGCTGCTCTGGATCGGCGTATATGACAGCGTGTTCCAGGTCCTGCCAATATCCAGCAACTTTGCACAGCCATTGAAGAGGAGTGGACCAACATTACACGTGCCACAATCAACTGCCTGATCAAATCTATGAGAAGGAGATGTGATGCACTGTGTGAGGCAAATGGCGGTCACAACAGATACCGACTGGTTTTTGGATCCCCGCAAACCTCGGCAATACAGTAAAACTGCACATTTCCAAGTGATCTTTTATTGTGGCCAGCCTAAGGCACACCTGTACAATAATCATGCTGTCTAATCAGCATCTTAATATGCCACACCTGTAAAGTGGATGGATTATCTCGGCAAAGGAGAAGTGCTCACTAACACAGATTTAGACAGATTTGTGAACAATATTGGAGAGAAATAGGCCTTTTGTATACATAGAAAAAGTCTTAGATCTTTGAGTTCAGCTCATGAAAAATGGGGGCAAAAACAGAAGTGTTGAGTTTATAATTTTGTTCAGTGTATATCACAAATTTAGGATGTTGTATAGCAGAGGCTATCCTTAAACACATTCAAACCTGTCTTTACAGTGGTTGTAACAAAGACAATTACAACTTTAAAATGCTTTTTATTATTAACATTATTTATACAATTTTTGCATATTCTGTCTTGCTGTGTAATATGTACACACAACATCTAAATAATCGCAAGACACATTTGAAGTATAGAAACAAGAGGTTATGAAAATCCTGGCCAAATGTGCTGACAGTCTAAAAATCTTTGTATTAAAATAAGAAATCTATAGTATTTAATGGGACCTTTATCCTTTCCCATTATATATATTCTGCCCTATGATTAAAGAAACCTGATGCTTGGCTTTAACCTTACTCCTTACCCTTATTTTTTTTTAAAAAAGTAATATAAATAAACATTAAAAAATACATATTGATGGCATGTGTATTATGCATAAATAATGGCATCATGAGTATCTGGAGACGTTTGCACCACCTTCAGCCTTGGGGTTTATTATGAGAATAAAACAAAATAAAGTGACCATCATTCCTCTAATAACAAGTACATATAATGACTTCACTGAGATGCATAGGACTCTGCCTCTGCAATCCAGCATGACACAAGAAAAGATAGCCCAACAATACACTTTTAGTGTGAAAAGAACTACAAAAAATATATTGAGGTTCTATAAAAATAAGTGGTTTATTATGATATTTACAGAACCCTGAGATGAAGATATTTTTCTGTAGAAAAAAACACAAAAAACAATGCCTTCTGCCATTCTGGATATAGTTTTTCCTGAAAGTAATGTGTAATGGTGCATTTAACTATTTTTCAATTTACTTTTTATTTATGAAATTTAGAATACCAGTTATCAAACAGATGCTGTCTGTCTGAAAATCTAAATATGCTTTTCACAGAGTTAACTATTTTTTTTTAAATATCTTTTTTTCATTGCACAGTGACATATGATTTATTAAAACTTAACTAATAATACATCTGGCCAATAAACATACAGTACTGCTTAAAGGTCAGCTAAGAATATTAAGAATATGACCCTCAATAAAGAGTGCATGCGTTTCTTTGTTTATAAGATACAAAATATACAAAAACATATGTTTCTATACCATGTACCCAGAAAAGCACATATAGAGATATCTCACACTGTACCTATGTCAGAAGTCTATATACAGATGTCCTATCAAGAGATTTTTCAGATTTTGAATATATTATAATCCTATAATGTCTTCTGATGCTAATTTTCTCATTTATTACAAAGAAGAATCAAACATTTAAATGTTAGGAAGAAATGCTAACTCTAAAATTCTGCATGGTTGATTAAAGGTTTCCTGGGGATTGATAAAGAAATTATTAATGCCTTTGAATTCATAAAACATAATGTTGTGCTTCAGGCATAGAGAAATCATTCCTACATTTATTTCCCAATTACTATTAAAATTACACAAAATGTTCTTTATTGTCAGCTTTATACTAGCTCAAATTATGTTAAGTGTTTATCGGTAATAATAGCTGTTATCAGAGTAATTTTCTTTATTATTTTTATGTAAAAATGTACACATTGCTTAAATTGTTCAAGTGCAATTGTGATAAATTCTTTGAAAATGTCAAACCATAAAAAATTAAGAATTTGTTGTAGATTGTTTTCTTATTTTTTATACTGTCCCTAATTTGGCATATGGACGTAGCCCTAAGTGATGCCCTAGTCTACAACCACTTAAAATACCAGATTACACTTTCTGCCCCATTAACAGTGCTCGATCCCCTAGAAAGGTGGCAAAACATTAGACTCCCTTTCCTATATGATCTGACACAAATAAGTAATAATGAATGGTCTCCACCTTATTTACTGGAACATACAATTAATGATGTGCTGGGAATTACATCAAAGCATCGGCATTACTGTAGATCCTTCTCAATTCTGCTTCCAATCCAATCAGTAGATGCATGAAAGTAAAGCAGGACCATGTATACAACAAAGGGTGGTCCCCACTGATATGGCATCAATAGTATGTGGTATTGCACCATGACTGTGATGTTTTTCTTCATATATCCATGAGTGCCTGAACCCTAACTCACCCCTATTACACACCATGATAATGAAATACCCAACACACCTTAACAATACCCACCATGGTCCTAATACACAACAAACAAGCAGGTACTAACATAAAATTCAGAGCTTGAATCTGGATCCAAATAAAACATGTGAGATGTAATGTTTACACTTCCTTTATTGCAAATTCTGTTTAATTTAGAATTTCTTATCTCCAGCACTGTCAGTAGCTTGCTAGACCTTGCAGGAGCCTCCTGTATGTAAGTAAAGTGCAATTTACAGAGCAAGAGGTAAAAACCTTTAACATTAGTTAACATCTGATTGAAAATGAAATCTTTTTTTTTCATGCAGACTGTGTCAGTCACAGCCAGGGGAAGTGTGGCTAGGATTTGAATGGGCAGAAGCAAAAGCGATTTAACTTCTAAATAGTAGCAAATTGATTAGTGATTTAGTGAGGCTGCAGGGGCATGACCAATACACAAAAACTGTTTCATTAAGCTAAAGCTGTTTTCGTGATTATAGCATCCCTTTAATCCTAGGTGTAGAGACGTCTATTGACGTATCATGCATCTTAACTTAACCACCATTTTGCCTAGCCCACCTAACAAAACCTTTTTTGAATATAAAATAAGTTTTAAAAAGGTAAATTTAAGATACAATCATGTAACCTCAAAAAAAAAATGATGGAAACATATGGTTGTGCGGGTTAACATATTTGAGGGATGTAGCTAAACACAAGCTTGTGCAAATTTTGCACTGGCAGACTTGTGTACAAGGATCTGCACTTACAATTCAATGCATATGCAAATAATGCAGGCAGAAGTATCCCACGTGAAATAACATAGGGTATTTAGGGAAAGTTTTTTTTTGACAGTAAGAACAATAAGGATGTGGTATTCTCTGCCCAAAGAAGTGGTTTTATCAGAGTCCATACAGATGTTTAACCCCTTAAGGACACATGACATGGTTGACATGTCATGATTTCCTTTTATTCCAGACGTTTGGTCCTTAAGGGGTTAAACTGCAATTGGATAAATACTTACAAAAACATAACATACAGGGATATCATTTCGAATTAGATTGATCCAAGGAGATATCTGACTGTCTTTTTGGGGTCAAGAAGGAATTTTTTCCTAGTTTGTTTCAAAATTGGAAGTGCTTCAGACTGGGCTTTTTGCCTTTTTTGGATCAACAGCAACAACATATGTGAGGAAGGCTGAACTTGATGGACGCAAGTCTCTTTTCAGCTATGTAACTAAATTTACTTTTGAACAATATGTAGTATTATGGGGAATAGTTTAATTTGTGGGCTGCTTAACTGTCTCTAACGAGACATGCATAGGTAAGATAAATTCTATTGTTTAAAAATTGCAATGGATTTCTTTTACGTTTGGCCTTGCAACATTATAAATGTCCTATAAACCAATGTACTAAGAGAAATCAGACAACACGTCCTAAAAAAAGGGTATAAATAAATTATATAAGTATGAATCCTAACTCAAATATTCACAAATGTTTATATTATCTATTATCTATTTTTTTCTGAAAAATTTTTTGGGGATGAATTTGGATGAACAGAAATGCCACTTGAGCAAAAAATGTTTTTGATTTGGTTTTGACAAACCAAACTTCTACAAGTCTAATAACCACTTATCTGATGGTGCCTGTGGGGAAAGATGGGGGGAGGAGAGGAGGCATGCAGATATCCTAACTAGAAACTCTATGTCAGTCTGGCACCTTCAAGAGTTCTCAATGGATTCATCTGCCTGAAAACTGCATCAGTGGGGTACATGCACATGCTTGAGAGCAGAAAATGCGTGATAGTGGAAGATCCTGCAAGATCCCAAGATCTTTCACAGAAGATATTGCTTATGCGCAATGAGATCGTACATCAAAAGAGATGATGCCTGTTCCAATAAGCTGTAGCTCAAGTAACCATTCAACAACCTATCAAACTTTCCTGTTCTATTAATATCCAAAGAACAGCCAATTGAACTCTCATTTAGGAAAGTGTATAAACAGATTAATTTATTTCACCACTATAGTAATCAACTTCTGTGTCATCTCAGGCAACTCAAACGACTTCCTGTCTGCTCTCGGGTCTAATCATATGTCTCCTTCTTGTCTGCAAGTACTTATTCTTTGTGTTCCTGGAACTGAATAGTTGGACATAAATAAATTTAAAAAAGTCCCATAAAAAGTACAATTCGCTTTTCATATGGAAGCACTATTTCATTTTATTTTTCCATTTTGCAATTTAGATTTTTAGTGCTCACCCTCAGAAGTTAAAAAATAAATGCATTTTAAAACAGCAAGAATTATTACTGTTGTTACTTATTTTATCTACCACATATTTTTCAGTGCTGTACAGTGGAATCCACTTTGGGTCAATGAGAATGGAAACTGAAATGAACTTATTATGTGCTGAAGCAAGCACTGTATAATCTACTAATAATACACAAGGCAATATGTTTCCACTTGCTACAAGTCAATATCTACATTTTTTTGAACATGCTATTTCCTTTTTGAAATACTCACATATTTAGAATCCCAATGAATATCTCATAGATTTGTATCACACCACCATCATTTTAAACTTAATGCAAAGCAGTTAGTATTTTCAAATGGTGTACCTATGTTTACACAGTCATAACCAAATCTTGGGGAAGAACATATGTTATGAGACACTCTTATCTCTTTAGTGCACTTGTACAAGACAATCCATTTATTTTGAAGATCTCTTGCATCTCTGAGAACTGCCTTTTGAGCTGTAGTGTGTTTTAAATTAAGACTTCTAAATATTAAATACATTGGTCTTCATCTTGTCTTTTATTATTTCATTTAACAATGTAGTTCTATTCTTCACTCTGGTTATTAACTTTTAATAGGTTTGTAAGCTGATATCGGTGAGAACTAGGTCACAGATAAATGCTATTTCTCATTCATTCAGTGAAATAATTACCTGAATGTAAAATTGGGAAAGAAGGAAGGAGTGGCAGAACAGATTAGAGAAAATGTTTAGGGGAAAAAGTTTCTAATTTAATTTAAAACATTTTAACTACCAGGATCAGATAGGGCAAAATAAGATACAAGCAAATGTCTGGTCAGTATGTATGCATGTGATGTCATCTGTGATGACAAAATGCATGCACACATTCAATCAAAGACAAATAAAATAAGAAAGGGTTTATAACATGTTGTTAATGGGACAAACTGTTTTACATCGGTTTGCCCTTTTACCTGAGTTTCTACTGAGCACTGAAGGTTCCCAAGTGGAAAAGTGATGCAGAGCTGAAGAAGTGTATCTTGTTCCTGCTAAGATTTCATTGGATGATGGCATCAGCTGACCTCTCTCAGCCAATGAATGCAATTATGTGCATAGAAACCTGCACAGAAGGGGGGCGGAGCTAACCATGGACCTAAATGGACGCGCACTAAAGGAGCTCCGAGAGCAAGTGCAGGCAATATGCTAACATTTGGCACAGTTGGCAAAATGGGGAAACCCAAATGTTTCCTCTCTGCCAAGCATACGACGGGGAAATAAACTAGAGCCAAATCCAGTGCATTGACCAAATATTTCAAGGATAATTTGGAGCACCATGATGAGCACTAGGGCCCCAATATGGTGCTTGTCTCACCTCCTGATGGCTCGCCTCCATCCATCCAGTCCAGGAGACTCTGACGGCTCTGCACTCACTCTCGACCGCGAGATCAGGGAAACAATAAAGAAGCTACACTCCAAGAGTGATTTAGCCACAATGCTGTATAAACTAGAGACATCCTTTCAACACAAAATGTATGCCATATCAACGGACATCAAAGACATGGGCAATAAAATTACCACACTGGAAGATGACAGAGACCATGTCCAAACGCAACTACACTAGCTTGTGCCTCAGTCATGGCACATAACGCACAAATGTCAGCTATGTACCGGTCCCCTGACGACCTTGATAACAGAGAGAGGCGAAATATCCTCTGCATCGAAGGTCTCCCTGAAAGGGAGCAAGAAGTCCTACACTCCACCTTACAGGAGTTGTTTAATCTAATACTCGACAGAGACATCAGGGAACACATAGTATTTGACAGGGCACACAGAGCAACCCGACCTAGAGGTGCCTCATCCGAAGTCCCAAGAGATGTAATTTGCCGGTATGAAGACTCACCCTCCACTCATTTGGTTTCCTCCCTCCCTGCTACTTTATTCGTGGATTTACTACCTTTATTACTGGTTTATTCGTTACTTTCATTTCGTTAATTTCCCCTGTTCGGTAAAATAGTCAGCTTACCGAATGAAGACCACCCAGGGTGCCAGAATTAGCATAAATTCCCAGGGTCAGGATACCACCCACAACCTGGCATCTCAACCCAATACTGAATAGTCTCGTTGACCCCCACTGACCAATATTACGCCAAATTCCAACCTTACCGGTCACTAACTGTGCCTGTTTCTCTCGTGAGACCCTCAGTTGCATGAATACATACCCACAAATCAGCTAGGATGGACTCTGACACCGGACAAAACAACAATAGGAGGAAAGGCCTGATATTCAGCAACAGAACTATTCCAAACACAGCGTTGAACAAACAGACGACACTGTCATACAGGACATTTCCGCAAAGAGCAGGAAACTCACCAACTCACAACACTCCATCCTGGCAACCTGAGGACAAACTAAGGGAGCACACAATGAATGATCACAACTCGATATGCAGCACCGAACATGCTAATACCCCGAGATTTACTAGGAAACACCATACGATCCACGAATGGTGTACTGATAACTGAATTCAGCCGAAAGGGCACGACAACCGGGATCCATAGCCATTTGCTGCACGGGATTCTCGAGCGCTGGGGCTACGGTGAACACTATCCAAGGACTCGCATGGAAGCAGTAACAATAGGCACTTGTTAGCTTAACGTTTATACATGAGCTAGTTAATACTGTTGTGCAATTGCTCGCCTTTTGGTTATATTGTTAAATTTTACAAGCACAGATTGACATAGGGAACGACTTGCTACATACAAACATGTCTACACTTATTGTGATCACCCTGAATGTAAGGGACCTCAACTCCCCAGCCAAACGGTCTATGACACTCAATGAACTACATAAACTGCGAGTAGACATGGGCTTTCTCCAAGAGACCCATTTCAAGACCAATGTAGCCCTTATACTACGTAACCGTCACTACCAACTGGGATACTTTAGCAACTACACAGATGCCAAAGCTAGAGGGGTGACCATCCTTATAGGGAAACATACACCATTCACATACAAAGCACACCACACAGACCCAGGCAGCAGGCTTATAATGGTGAAAGGCCAGATTGGCAACAACATAGTAACCTTTGCAAATCTATACCTCCTCAACAAAAAACAAGGTTCCTCACTGAGAAAATATCGGGGCCAAGTCGAACGCTTCACAGAAGGTATACTCATACTGGGGGGGACCTCAACATCTCCTTAGATTCACATCTAGACACTACATCTCACTCCACTAAATACCAGACTTCACCTAGATGAAAAATGACTGCTCTACTAGACAAAGCGCAACTCTTTGATGGTTGGTGGATCACACACCCACACACTAGAGATTACTCCTACTACTCGACAATCACCCACATGTATTCTAGATTAGACATGCTGTATATCCAGCACAGATTCTTACACCTTATTCAATCATGTATATACGGACACATCACCTGGTCAGATCATGCACCCCTGTCTTTTGCCGTTCAAATGCCCATCCTCCTGTCCAAGCGCTTCCAGTGGAAAATGAACAATCAACTCTTTAACAATCCCTCTATTGTCAAACAACTGAGGGAATCCTTACAACACTACTTTAAAGAGAACTCAACCCCGACCATCTCCCCCACAATAAACTGAGAAGCCCATAAAGCGGTACTGCGGGGTCTCACCATAGCCCTATCATCTAAACACAAAAAACAAAAAAAGAGTCACAAATCCACACTCTCACACAAGAAATCAGATGGCTAGAACAGACACATAAGCAGAATATATCCATTGACATTTACAAACAACTCATCGATAAACGATAAGCCCTGCAACATCTACTTGTCTTGCAAATTAAACGAAAACTCCTTCTGACCAAACTCGTATTTCACCCAATGAGGGAAATGTGGCCACTTGTTAGCCAGTAGGCAAACCATGTTTGTGACACAGATTAAGAAACCCTAGGGTGAAATTACCCAGCTCCTCCCCAATATCCTACAAGCATTTCACTCCTACTACTCGGAACTCTATAACCTCCGACAAACACCCCAAGCATCATTTGACATAGACCAATTCCTAGCCACAAGGATCAAACAGACAATGCCACTGAATGTCAGACAAGTATTCGATTCTCCGATAACCTCCTAGGAATTCACTCTAGCAGTCAAGAACCTACCATTGGGTAAAAGCCCAGGCCCTGATGGCTTTTCAGCCAAATACTACAAAACATTTATGTCCATTCCCACTGGCCTATTCCTCACAGCATTCAAATCTATCCCGGGATCCCATGACCTCCCAGACCAGGCACTTGAGGCGCACATATTCCGAAACTGATTGTGGGAGTGTGAGAGTTTTTGACCGATCTCTTTGATCAATATAAATCTCAAAATATTCACTAAAATACTAGCCAACCATCTTAAACTATTTCTCTGGGACCTCCCTGATCAGGCAGGATTTGTAACCGGGAGGGAAGCCAAAAATAATACTACTAAACTCCTTAACCTAATTGTCAGGATTACTAATTAATCCAGCAGGTAGAGTTGTATCACACCTAGGACAAGAAGGTAACGTCTTACCGGGCCTTAGAATGGCTGGACTTAACATACCAAAGAATAGTCAGAATACTTGCCGAGGTCAGGGACACAAAATGGGACACAACAATAAGGGAAAGCCAAAAGTCAGGGATACCAGAATACAGGGAAGTCAAAATGAAGCCAAAGTCAATAACCAGAAGTAAACGCTCAGGAACACACTCTCGGACAACCACTAAGGAAAACCATGACAGGGTAATGAGGAAAAATAAAATTGTGTTTAACCCCTAAGGACACATGACATGTGTGACATGTCATGATTTCCTTTTATTCCAGAAGTTTGGTACTTAAGGGGTTAAATAAGCCCTTTACAAATCTGATTGGGTGAAAATCGTCCTTTGACCCCCAGATCGTGCGCGTGCATCTCCCTCGTTGTATCACACCGTCGTAATCAACGTGGGCAGACATGGGGCTATAATTTGCCGTGGATCTGCAGCGGCTGGCATCCATCAACATGTTGCAGGAGCCAGATATACAGTCGCATGGCTGCTGAGTGCAAATACTGCAAGGTGAGGATGAATATGTTACTTTACCCCCCACCTAAAGACCACCCACCAGGTGGGCAGGACCAGGCTTGAGAGGAAATTTGGCATGGAAAGAACAAATCTTGTGGCCAGCATGGATGTCAGAGACCGGAACCCAAGAATGCTCAGCAGGCCCATACCCCTTCCAATCAACTAAATGCTGTAAAGTGCCACGAGAAAACCTGGAATCAATTATGGAGGAGACCTCATGCTCCTCCTGTCCAGAATGAACCAATGGTCCTCCCAAGATATACTTGGGACAGTATATCTATTGCAAACAAGTGGTTTGAGCAAAGAAACATGAAAGGTATTTGGAAAACGCAAGTAGGCAGGGAGAGCCAGAGAATATGAAACAGCATTAATTTTATGAAGGATCAAGGAATCTGGGAGCAAACTTCATGCTAGGAACTTTTAGTTTGATGTTGCGCGATGATAACCACACCCTCTCACCCACTTGGTAAACATGGTTGGCACCCCACCGTTTATCAGCATAAAATTTGAAATGACCAGCCGCAGTTTCTAGACCGGAGTGAACTTTGATCCAAGTATCACGAATAGAAGCAAGGTGGTCATCCAAAGCAGGGATTACTGTGTCAGAAAAAACAGCTGGCAGAACAGTAGGATGACGACCGTTATTAACAAAGAATGGACTATGTCCAGAAGAGTCGTGGTCAGTATTGTTCCTAGCAAACTCAGCCCAGGGTAGTAATTCAGACCAATTAGGAACGGGAAGTGGATGTAATAATCCACATGGAAGCTTATGAGGTACTTTAGAAACTGCAGAACAGAACAGGCCTGCACATATTCTTTAACATAATTTCTGAAAGAATCCCACCAAAAGGATTTCATGATCGTGTATATGGATTTATTAACGCCTGGGTGTCCAGCAGTCACGTTATTGTGGAACACCTTCATTACATTTTCCCTTTCACCCAATGGAACAAACAATCTATCCCTTTGTTTATTGCATGGCGCCTGAGACTGAGCTTCCATGATGGCGCAAAGCAGAGAAGATGATAAGGAAAGGGCAGTGGAAGTGATGATACACTCAGGAGGAATAACAGGGAATGTCTCTTGTTCATGTACTGATTCTGTATCAAACTGCCTAGATAAGGCATCTGCCTTCACGTTTTTGGGACCAGGCCTGTAAGTTATCAGAAACTTAAAGCAAGAAAGGAACAAAGCCCATCTAGCCTGTCTAGCTGATAGTCATTTAGCTTCCCCTTTATAAGCCAAATTCTTGTGGTCAGTAATGATCAAAAGGGGATCCTTTGAACCCACTAAAATATGTCGCCACTCTTTAAGCGCTAGTATAATGGCCAATAATTCTCGGTTGCCAATATCATAATTACTCTCAGTGGGAGACAACTTTCTAGAGAAGTATCCACAAGGTTCAAAGGGTTATCCTGACTCTCCCTTTGAGAGAGAACAGCCCCTGCCCCCTTTTCAGAGGCATCAACCTCCAGTATGAAGGGTTTGCTGGTATTGGGATGTATCAATATGTCAGCAGATGCAAACCTTTGTTTGAGAAGTTCAAAAAGTTCTCTTGCCTCTTTAGACCATATCGTACTGCTAGCACCCTTGCGTGTCATATTGGTGATGGGGCTATCACAGAAGAGAACCCTTTGATAAATCTCCTTTAATAATTGGCAAACCCAATAAACCTTTGAATGGCTTTTAGTCCATTGGGCAATGGCCAATTTAGAACAGCTTCTAGTTTATGAGGGTCCATCTGAAAACCAGAGGCAGAAATGTTATACCCCAAAAACTGTACTTCTGTCTGATCAAAGATGCATTTTTCCAATTTACAATAAGGTTGATTCTTTAGTAAAGTTTGCAATACTTGTTTAACATGTTTGTGGTGAGTCTGAAAGTCAGTGGAATAAATAAGGATTTCATCCAGATATACTAGGGCAAATGAATAAATA
This sequence comes from Pelobates cultripes, assembly GCA_933207985.1. Taxonomy (NCBI): domain Eukaryota; kingdom Metazoa; phylum Chordata; class Amphibia; order Anura; family Pelobatidae; genus Pelobates; species Pelobates cultripes. The sequence continues at coordinate 150,826,959 of OW240913.1, read as the reverse complement.
TAGTCCCTGAGTACATCATTAATAAAGTCCTGGAACATGGCCGGAGCATTGCATAATCCGAAGGGCATCACAAGGTACTCATAGAGCCCACTTCTAGTGTTAAATGCCGTTTTCCACTCATGCTTTTCTTTAATCCTTACCAAATTGCACGCACTCGTAAAGTCAAGTTTAGTAAAGACTTTAGCCCCCTGGAGTCTATCAAATAATTCGGAAACTAGGGGAAAGAGATAGACATTTTTAATAATGATTTTGTTTAATGCCCTGTAGTCAATACATGGACATAATTCACCATCTTTTTTAGATACAAAAAAGAACTCTGCACCAGCAGGCGAGGATAATTTACACATGTGGCCCTTCCTTAAGGAAACTGTGATGTATTCTTCCATTATTCTACTCACCTGTGGAGATAAGGCATAGACTGCCCCCTTAGGCGGCATACCTCTAGGTGGCAGATTTATGGAGCAGTCATATGCTCTGTGAGGAGGTAGAATTTTGGTCTGATTCTTACTGAATACCTCCTCTACCTCCCAATATTGTTTGGGAATCTCAGGAGTCTGAGGCGTAGTAGTGAGTAAAGTAACGATGCCCACTCTTTTGGTAATGGGTAATACATTCTTTACCCCATTCCAGTATTTCTCCCTTTGCCCAGTCAATATGAGGATTATGCTTAGTGACCCAAGGAAATCCTAATATGTTGGGACAAGAAGGAGAAGCAATTATCTGGAATGTAATGTCTTCCTTGTGTAGAGCTCCAATAGAAATGTTAATAGGCAATGTTTCATGGGTAATAGCAGTGCTACATCAGATTTTCAATACTTTATAATACTGTTATACCATTGACATTATATGTACCTTTATACTCATGTATGTGGAAATTGATTAAAAAATACATAAAAAACAAACAAACAACAAAAAAAATTGTAATGTCACATTGAAAAAAAAAGAAAAAAAAGAAAGTTAGAATTCATCAACGCAATCCCTCCATCTAGGAATCCATCCTACAAGCCTGCCAACATCAACAATATTTATGTTCAACTTATTAAAAGATCACCATTTGTGTCACCCCCATACAGTAAATGTTTTTGTACAAATGAGTAAGAATACACTGATTTTTACAAATTCAACGTTATAGCACACTTTGTTGTTTACATTATAAATAAAATATGTGAACATAAAAAATAAAAATAAAAAAATAACAAAAATTTACACTAGCCAACCTGGCTCTTTAATAGTGCCAGGATGATGCAGCTTGTACTTGGCTCTTTAATAGTGCCCCAATGATGCAGCTGGAGGTGGAGTTATACCTTCACTAGCAGAGGGATTAAACTCTGTGTGTTCAACAAATCAAAGCAATACATAATAAATGGAATGGAACATTTTACCTATGAAGAATGGTAAACCTCTTTATTTTAGAAAAAAACGCACCACAGAGGAGATATGATACTATTATACAAATATATCTGTGGTCAATACAAACCATGTAAAATATATATATATATATATATATATATATATATATAGTGTAGGAATTTCAATCAATAGGAGGGACACCTCCCAAGAGAAAACACTAAATTGGAAAATTCGACCTTTACACGAGAACAGCAATTGTGGTCTGTAGTATTTATGGAAAGTGCAGACTGAGCATAGTGTAATCCAATATTGTATGAGGATAGACATGCAAAGTAATAAAAAAAACTCACATAAGGATGAATGATGGAACATCATCCTTAGATGGTATAGATGCAGCCCGATCCTCCTTCTCCTACAGAGCACCGCAATTGTGGAACGACCTCCCGCACAATTTAAAATCTTCCCTAAGCCGAAAGTCCTTTAAGAGATCCCTCTCTACATACCTCAAAACAGAATGCAACCATAATTACAGGCCAAACGGCCTTAATACTTGGAAAAATCAATAAAAGTACCTTATCTTCTAATTACTCATAATAGCTCATAGCCTTACTTACATACTCAATATTAATTGTAAAACTCAATTTATTAATAATGTACAAATAAAAAATAACAACTATTAAAAATAGTGTATATATTAAGAAAAAAAGCCGTGCAAAAAAGGGAAGAAAGTCCAGACCTTATTTGATATTCTCGGCGTCCCGAGTCAACAAAGAAAATGCTGAAAAATATCAGTTTAAAAGTCCTCTTTGAAGTGCAAATGATGGCTTGTATCGATGGGAGTCAGACCCCTCCAAACGCGTTTCTCCGCTTCGGCGGCTTTCTCAATGGATGCGGTCTGCTTCATTGTATCCGTTTATATAGTGATAGCCGGCTTGCTTTTTCCCGGCAAATTCAATAAAATAAATGCTACAAAGATGTGCTATCTTCTGTGAAACTAATAAGTTACATAATAGCAAACTTAAAAAACGTTGCTATTTGTTATATTCATCAACATAGTATATTGCATTCCTTTATTTATTATTGTTACTATAGTAACACCCGCCTAAGCAGGTTTAAATATAACTGCCGTTTTCATTTAATAAGACTGAACACAAAAAGATAATAAAATTAATTTAAAAATTACTTTTAAAAAATGTATTATATAAAATAAATTATATCTTTAATCCTTATATAATGCTCATATAGATAATGACTGTATTATACCTAAGATCAATATTTTGACCTAGGAATTTTATTATTGAGGCAGTCTAGATGTTTTAAACCTTAATACTTCTTCTGCCTCTATTAGTTATAATTCATTTAAGTTATATTTACTCTACAGAGCAATATATAGATATAAGGCTATTATTCTTAGAGGACCCTTGTAAAAAAAAAAAAAAAAAAGGAGGAGGCAATTTATCCCAAAAAATTACAAAGCTCGAACTCAGCATTTAATCCCTTAGGCTGCAACGTATCTAATTTGTAAATCCATTTCATCTCAGTAATGCCCAATTGTTTATTATGGTCTCCGCCTCTCCAGTTTTTATTTACTTTGCATATCCCCTTAAAATTCAGAAGACTCATATCCAAATTATGGTACTGCTTAAAATGGGCTGAGACTGAGTGTTGCATATAACCTTTTTTTATATTCAACATGTGTTCTCTGATTCTAACATACAACTGCCTCTTTGTTCTTCCTACATACTGGAGCCCACATGGGCACTCCAGTACATATATTACGTTAGTGCTATGGCAGGTGATATTTTCCTTTATTTTAAAAGATTCTCTCCCTTTCTTGCAGTTGTTGTTAATAACTTCAAATACTCCTTTTATTTGTTTGCATTTGCTTTCTTTGCATGCAATACAGTCTAGACAATAAAAGAAACCATTCTTCTTTGTTTTAATTGGGACATTCCTTCCTTTTAGATGTTTGTTTGTTATTTTTCTTCTTAGGTTCGGTGCACCCCTAAAAATTATTTTAGGTCTTACCGGTAAGATATCAGCCAGTATTTTATCTTTTTTCAATAAATGCCAATGTTTAGTAAGTATTCTTTTTAGTTGTTTATTTTCTTTGTTATAATTCAAGATAATTGCTGGAAAATCATCTCCTGATTTTTTTATTTGTGATTTATCTCTATTTTTCAGGAGATTAGTACGGTCTAACCTCTCTACTCTACATAGTGCCTCCTCTATTTCTTTCTGTTGATAATTTTTCAACAAGAATTTGTTTTTTACTGTTTCCGCATGTTCCCTATAAACTTCAGAGTCTGTACAGTTGCGTTTCAGACGTCTAAATTCATTGTAGGGTACATTCTTTAACCACGTAGGTAAATGACAGCTCTCTTTAAGAATAAAACTGTTCACATCGACTTCTTTGAAGTGCGTTTTCGTTTTTACTTTACCAGAATCTATATAAATGGTAAGGTCAAGAAATTCTACCTGCATTTTACTACAAGTAGTATTCAGTTGCACTCCCCAGGTGTTCTTATTTGCATATTCCAAAAAACTCCTGCAGATCATTCATCTCACCTTCCCATATAAAGAAAACATCGTCGATGTATCTTTTATATCTATGGATGTTCTTATTCCAGGGATGTCCATTCCAAATGTAGTTGTCCTCCCAATCCCCCATGAACAGGTTGGCAAAACTAGGGGCAAATTTCGTCCCCATGGCTGTTCCCTTCTTCTGGAGATAAAACTGATCTTCAAATAGAAAATAATTGTTCTTCAGAATAAAAGCAATTCCTTCTATTATGAATGAGATTTGCGTGTCTTCCAGTTCCCCATATTCATTTAATGAGTTTCTCACGGAATCACAGCCTTGTTGGTGATCAATAATCGTATATAGAGAGGTCACATCTGTAGATACTAGAATATAATTGTCTTGCCAGGAAAGAGAGTCCAGTTCTTTAATCATCTGTGTCGTATCCTTGAGATGGGACTTAACCTTGGACACATATGGTTGCAAAAATGCATCGATGTATTGTGACAAATTTGATGTGATGGAATTTATCCCCGATATTATTGGTCGACCGGGGGGTGCTGTCAAATTCTTGTGGATTTTCGGTAAGAAATAGAAGGTAGGGTTTCTTGGAAAGGGAATAGCAAGAAATCTGTATTCAGACTCCTTTAGGATTCCCATATCTCTAGCTTTACCCAGCATAGTTTCAAGTTTAATCTTTATTGTATTTAATGGATCAGTTGATAATTTCCTGTATGTTTCAGGTTCTTCCAATAGTCTAGATGCTTCTTTTAAATAGTATTCACTCGACATAATAACTATTCCTCCACCTTTATCCGCTGGTTTAATGCAGATCTTTTCATTGTTGGTTAAATCCTTAATTACTTCTCTTTCTTTACTTGTTAAGTTATTCCTTGAGTAATTGTTCTTTTCATCTTCCTTATATCATCAGTTACTAATTCCTCATATATTTCCATCCCAGCAGATACTTGATTTAAAGGATAAAATTTAGAAGTTGGTTTCAATTGACTATGTTGGAACCTACTCAGAGGCTCTTCTTTTACTGGAAAATCTGGCATCTAGTCAAAATGTTTTTTGATGCTCAATTTTCTTATAAACCTTTTGACATCGATAGTTGTCTCAAATTTATCCACATGTGCTGTCGGTGCAAATTTTAATCCTTTATTAAGTGCTGTAATATGGTGGGGTAATAATTGTATGCCAGCAAGATTAAATATTCCTACTGGGTGCTCTTCTTGGTCTTTTTCTTGCTTATCCCTTGTTCTTCTTCCTCCTCTATTTCTTCTAGGTTTGGCTCTTTTCTTTTTGTCCTTCTTGGTGTCATCGGGTGGAACCATGTAGTTATTTCTCTGGTGTTCCTTCCTAAAAAAACCGCCTCTCTTGTGGTATTATGTACCTCAGCTTGGACCGTTACTGTATTTCCTCCTACAGGGGTCTCCACATATTCTTCCACTATTCTCCTTTCAGATGTCTTCTCATTTTCCCTATCTTTATTTTTGCTGTATATTTCATTCCTCCTATTCAGGTTGGTATTGGGTGGCATTCTGTGTTTCCTCTCATCTTGACCTCTTGATATTCTAAAACCTTCACGTTCTGTATTTTGTTTGTACTTAGTCTCTGCTCTTCTTTGGACTAATGGTGGGTCTCTCCTCCTCAGCAAATGATCACCTTCTATGTTATTCACAGATCTTCTCCATCCCTCCTTTGTCCATCTTTTTTCATTGACTGGTATCAAATTAGGATTTTCTCTTACATAAAGTCTTCTTGACTGTTGGTTAGGGCTTCCGTTCCAATTATTATTTCTTCTCTCATAGTGGTTTCTATTCTGGTTTTCATATTCAGTTCTTTTAAATTGTTGGTACGTCTTTTTCTCCTGAAAGTTCTTTTTCTCATAATAGGAGTCATATTTCTTCTGAAAATTTCTGACTCTATCATTTTTATAGTCATCCATATCACGTAGGAATTTCTTCTTCTTAGTTTTCTTTATATCCTCCTCCAGTCTATCTACACTTTCAGCTATTTTAACAATTCTTTCCTTTGGGTTTTCACCTCCTTCCAGAGATTCTAGGATACTTTGTATTTCTTTAATTTCCTGATCTAATTCTACCAACTTCTTTTTTCTACATTCAATAATAATATCCATAAAAACAAATGAGCAATCTTCCATTGTTTCATACCATCTTTCCCTTGGGGTTTTCTCCTCCTTCCAGAGATTCTAGGATACTTTGTATTTCTTTAATTTCCTGATCTAATTCTACCAACTTCTTTTTTCTACATTCAATAATAATATCCATAAAAACAAATGAGCAATCTTCCATTGTTTCATACCATCTTTCTTTTTAGAAAGATGGTATGAAACAATGGAAGATTGCTCATTTGTTTTTATGGATATTATTATTGAATGTAGAAAAAAGAAGTTGGTAGAATTAGATCAGGAAATTAAAGAAATACAAAGTATCCTAGAATCTCTGGAAGGAGGTGAAAACCCAAAGGAAAGAATTGTTAAAATAGCTGAAAGTGTAGATAGACTGGAGGAGGATATAAAGAAAACTAAGAAGAAGAAATTCCTACGTGATATGGATGACTATAAAAATGATAGAGTCAGAAATTTTCAGAAGAAATATGACTCCTATTATGAGAAAAAGAACTTTCAGGAGAAAAAGACGTACCAACAATTTAAAAGAACTGAATATGAAAACCAGAATAGAAACCACTATGAGAGAAGAAATAATAATTGGAACGGAAGCCCTAACCAACAGTCAAGAAGACTTTATGTAAGAGAAAATCCTAATTTGATACCAGTCAATGAAAAAAGATGGACAAAGGAGGGATGGAGAAGATCTGTGAATAACATAGAAGGTGATCATTTGCTGAGGAGGAGAGACCCACCATTAGTCCAAAGAAGAGCAGAGACTAAGTACAAACAAAATACAGAACGTGAAGGTTTTAGAATATCAAGAGGTCAAGATGAGAGGAAACACAGAATGCCACCCAATACCAACCTGAATAGGAGGAATGAAATATACAGCAAAAATAAAGATAGGGAAAATGAGAAGACATCTGAAAGGAGAATAGTGGAAGAATATGTGGAGACCCCTGTAGGAGGAAATACAGTAACGGTCCAAGCTGAGGTACATAATACCACAAGAGAGGCGGTTTTTTTAGGAAGGAACACCAGAGAAATAACTACATGGTTCCACCCGATGACACCAAGAAGGACAAAAAGAAAAGAGCCAAACCTAGAAGAAATAGAGGAGGAAGAAGAACAAGGGATAAGCAAGAAAAAGACCAAGAAGAGCACCCAGTAGGAATATTTAATCTTGCTGGCATACAATTATTACCCCACCATATTACAGCACTTAATAAAGGATTAAAATTTGCACCGACAGCACATGTGGATAAATTTGAGACAACTATCGATGTCAAAAGGTTTATAAGAAAATTGAGCATCAAAAAACATTTTGACTAGATGCCAGATTTTCCAGTAAAAGAAGAGCCTCTGAGTAGGTTCCAACATAGTCAATTGAAACCAACTTCTAAATTTTATCCTTTAAATCAAGTATCTGCTGGGATGGAAATATATGAGGAATTAGTAACTGATGATATAAGGAAGATGAAAAGAACAATTACTCAAGGAATAACTTAACAAGTAAAGAAAGAGAAGTAATTAAGGATTTAACCAACAATGAAAAGATCTGCATTAAACCAGCGGATAAAGGTGGAGGAATAGTTATTATGTCGAGTGAATACTATTTAAAAGAAGCATCTAGACTATTGGAAGAACCTGAAACATACAGGAAATTATCAACTGATCCATTAAATACAATAAAGATTAAACTTGAAACTATGCTGGGTAAAGCTAGAGATATGGGAATCCTAAAGGAGTCTGAATACAGATTTCTTGCTATTCCCTTTCCAAGAAACCCTACCTTCTATTTCTTACCGAAAATCCACAAGAATTTGACAGCACCCCCCGGTCGACCAATAATATCGGGGATAAATTCCATCACATCAAATTTGTCACAATACATCGATGCATTTTTGCAACCATATGTGTCCAAGGTTAAGTCCCATCTCAAGGATACGACACAGATGATTAAAGAACTGGACTCTCTTTCCTGGCAAGACAATTATATTCTAGTATCTACAGATGTGACCTCTCTATATACGATTATTGATCACCAACAAGGCTGTGATTCCGTGAGAAACTCATTAAATGAATATGGGGAACTGGAAGACACGCAAATCTCATTCATAATAGAAGGAATTGCTTTTATTCTGAAGAACAATTATTTTCTATTTGAAGATCAGTTTTATCTCCAGAAGAAGGGAACAGCCATGGGGACGAAATTTGCCCCTAGTTTTGCCAACCTGTTCATGGGGGATTGGGAGGACAACTACATTTGGAATGGACATCCCTGGAATAAGAACATCCATAGATATAAAAGATACATCGACGATGTTTTCTTTATATGGGAAGGTGAGATGAATGATCTGCAGGAGTTTTTTGGAATATGCAAATAAGAACACCTGGGGAGTGCAACTGAATACTACTTGTAGTAAAATGCAGGTAGAATTTCTTGACCTTACCATTTATATAGATTCTGGTAAAGTAAAAACGAAAACGCACTTCAAAGAAGTCGATGTGAACAGTTTTATTCTTAAAGAGAGCTGTCATTTACCTACGTGGTTAAAGAATGTACCCTACAATGAATTTAGACGTCTGAAACGCAACTGTACAGACTCTGAAGTTTATAGGGAACATGCGGAAACAGTAAAAAACAAATTCTTGTTGAAAAATTATCAACAGAAAGAAATAGAGGAGGCACTATGTAGAGTAGAGAGGTTAGACCGTACTAATCTCCTGAAAAATAGAGATAAATCACAAATAAAAAAATCAGGAGATGATTTTCCAGCAATTATCTTGAATTATAACAAAGAAAATAAACAACTAAAAAGAATACTTACTAAACATTGGCATTTATTGAAAAAAGATAAAATACTGGCTGATATCTTACCGGTAAGACCTAAAATAATTTTTAGGGGTGCACCGAACCTAAGAAGAAAAATAACAAACAAACATCTAAAAGGAAGGAATGTCCCAATTAAAACAAAGAAGAATGGTTTCTTTTATTGTCTAGACTGTATTGCATGCAAAGAAAGCAAATGCAAACAAATAAAAGGAGTATTTGAAGTTATTAACAACAACTGCAAGAAAGGGAGAGAATCTTTTAAAATAAAGGAAAATATCACCTGCCATAGCACTAACGTAATATATGTACTGGAGTGCCCATGTGGGCTCCAGTATGTAGGAAGAACAAAGAGGCAGTTGTATGTTAGAATCAGAGAACACATGTTGAATATAAAAAAAGGTTATATGCAACACTCAGTCTCAGCCCATTTTAAGCAGTACCATAATTTGGATATGAGTCTTCTGAATTTTAAGGGGATATGCAAAGTAAATAAAAACTGGAGAGGCGGAGACCATAATAAACAATTGGGCATTACTGAGATGAAATGGATTTACAAATTAGATACGTTGCAGCCTAAGGGATTAAATGCTGAGTTCGAGCTTTGTAATTTTTTGGGATAAATTGCCTCCTCCTTTTTTTTTTTTTTTTTTACAAGGGTCCTCTAAGAATAATAGCCTTATATCTATATATTGCTCTGTAGAGTAAATATAACTTAAATGAATTATAACTAATAGAGGCAGAAGAAGTATTAAGGTTTAAAACATCTAGACTGCCTCAATAATAAAATTCCTAGGTCAAAATATTGATCTTAGGTATAATACAGTCATTATCTATATGAGCATTATATAAGGATTAAAGATATAATTTATTTTATATAATACATTTTTTAAAAGTAATTTTTAAATTAATTTTATTATCTTTTTGTGTTCAGTCTTATTAAATGAAAACGGCAGTTATATTTAAACCTGCTTAGGCGGGTGTTACTATAGTAACAATAATAAATAAAGGAATGCAATATACTATGTTGATGAATATAACAAATAGCAACGTTTTTTAAGTTTGCTATTATGTAACTTATTAGTTTCACAGAAGATAGCACATCTTTGTAGCATTTATTTTATTGAATTTGCCGGGAAAAAGCAAGCCGGCTATCACTATATAAACGGATACAATGAAGCAGACCGCATCCATTGAGAAAGCCGCCGAAGCGGAGAAACGCGTTTGGAGGGGTCTGACTCCCATCGATACAAGCCATCATTTGCACTTCAAAGAGGACTTTTAAACTGATATTTTTCAGCATTTTCTTTGTTGACTCGGGACGCCGAGAATATCAAATAAGGTCTGGACTTTCTTCCCTTTTTTGCACGGCTTTTTTTCTTAATATATACACTATTTTTAATAGTTGTTATTTTTTATTTGTACATTATTAATAAATTGAGTTTTACAATTAATATTGAGTATGTAAGTAAGGCTATGAGCTATTATGAGTAATTAGAAGATAAGGTACTTTTATTGATTTTTCCATTTGTTCTATATTATATAGGTCGTTAGGTCTCCTATCTTTGCACCTTATCTCTTATCTATATTTTTTTTAGTTAATCAGCGCTCCACTAATCATATATTCGGCCTTAATACTTGTCTCTATACTTATTTAAAGCTCTGCTAAACATATTGGCACAATTCCATAATGCATGCATGTTGCCTTTACAGCTATATTGTATCCCCTTCACAGACACCTTTTGTGTCATTATCCCTATAGACTGAAAGGGACAGGATTGTCTACTCCTTACTGATCCATATTTATTAATATTAATTTGAGAGGTCTGGAAAAATTTTGAATTTGTGTAGAATTAAAAAAACAAAAAAACAACTCAGCTCTTCTCAATTTGCTTATTTTTATCTGAAATTTGAATTCAAAGTGCATTTCAATTTAAGGCCAAAATAACCAAACTGGAAGCACAGGTGATTTAGAGATATTTTTCCAAATCAGATTTTTTAGACAAATTTTAAATTCACTTTCCAACAATTCTCGCTTTAGTGAATAACTTTTTCTTTGCCGTTCAAATAAATGAAATATAGGGAGGAAACCTGCAATTTTTTTTATTATTTCTGGTCTTCATATTTGAAATGTAAAGCTACTGACTTGTACTTGCCCACATGACATGTCAATATACATATTTTCTATTTTAGGTGATGTTCTATTTAGGTGATTTTCCTAAATACAAAGGCAGGGAAATGTAGTGTCACAGGGATAGTCCAAGCACCAAAAGAACCTTAGATCAATAAATCAGTTTTGGTGTGATGGCAAAGCCTGGGGAGGTGAGGCTGTGTCTAAAGTGATTTGACTCCTAAGAAGCAGAGAAATGAGCAACGAGACTGCAGGGGCATGATTTACATACTAAAACTGATGAAGGTATTTTGGTGCAATGAGTTTTCTTTTAATACTTGCATGTCTCTCTAGCAATGTCAATCATGGATATCAAACCATGCTTCCTGAAAAGATAGATTAGTTTCTCCCTACCCTAACTTCAGAGTCAGTATGATTGTTTACTTTAGGACTTCCATGGCATCCCAAGGAATTCCTTTGTATCTCCTTTCTCAGAGATGTGAAGCTGTTAGATAATGCCTGGATGATGCATTGCCTCTTGCCAGCAGCCTGTAGTGTGACTGATGAAAAACATCCACACTTGGATTTCTGTATAGCACAACACTAATGTGAGTATTTGTTGGAACTTTTCTTAGTGATCACTATACCCAGAGGGAACAGCCCTCCTATGCCATGAACTTAGTTGATTCTGTCCAGTTCAAGTTTCTCCACACAAAGCCTTTGGGTACCCATGAACAGACACGAGATGAAAGTTCGAAACCAAAGAAAGTTCGAAACCAAAGAAAAAGTTTATATAGGTTTGTAAAAATAAGTTTTGAGACTTTCAGAGGTGTGCGTAAGTAGGCAATACATGATTAACTAATAAGAGGTTTACATAATTAAGCAAACAGGTTGAGACATTTTTACGCAATCATATTACAGAAAAATAAACATTTTCTTGTATTGCTAGAACCTTGTGCATATGTGCATATGTGCTAAACTGTACGTTTTTCTTCTCTTACATACAAAGCTTGCATAGCAACAAACTTGCTCAACTTGTTTAACCCTTTAATAGTTTATTATTTTTTTAAAATCATTTTAAAAGATTAAGTCTTGAAAGCCTCTAGTGTCTGTCTCTTAGAAATTTGCTAAAGGTGCTTCCTGCATTTACACAAAGTTTAACTAGAGGTAAGTGTAAAAGGCTACTTTTTTTAACCCTTTCCACACTGGGGGGAGGGGGGGTGGGGGAAATAACCGTATGGATGAAGGACACTGTAGCGTTAAGAATACACTTTTGTATTCCTGACAATATAGTGCAGATTTAAATAAAGTAACTCAAGGTTGAAAATGAAGTGATGTAAATTAAAGTATAATCCATGATTTAAGGATAGAGGATTTAAATCAAATTGGAGTAATGAACAAAGGATACAATAAATAATATTGTCAAGGTCACATTGCAAAGGTCAGAACAGATGAAGCAGTCCAGAAGCTGGTTCATACACAATTTACAAAAATCAAATAGAGGCAATAAAGTGCACAAGAGTTAACATTTTTACATACCGGTACTTCTGAAGAACACTTGCATTATTCCATTAGAAATGTAATCTTTTTCCATAGAACAAAAAACATTCTTTAATAGGAAATTGGAAATTAGCAATACGTCTTTATTTTCTGCACATTAGGTCAGTAAACTACATTTTCATTTCTAAGCATAAATAAAGAAAAAAAAATCACCCATACTGTCTCAAATATACTCTAGGAGAGTGCAATGTTGTTATTGTTGGGGGTTTTTTTGCGCACAAATTAACAAATTGTTTGTTTGCCACAACGATGGTTTCATAGGAATTCAACATATATTCCAAGGAGTAGCAGTTAGTATACAGGCCCATTTTTATATTAAGTTAAGAGATAGTTATGTCAGAATAGTGGTAGTAGAGAACCAGTAGGCTGGTTTAGATAAACTGACATGTTGGTGTGCTTAGTTAAGACATGTGTAGTTGCATATGTGGTTTGGAACTTGCATAGGAATTATACAGGCAGCGAACCATATTTTACACATTTGCTAGGTAAGGGCAGGCTACTGTACCTCTGGCGTCTGCAATGTTGTTATTGTTAAGGTAGCAAATGATCCTGTTCAGCATAATTGTTATTTCCTGTGAGTTGTAATCCTTATGTTCTGAACAGCCACTTATAATACTATATTGAGACAGTCATGCCAGAGGCTACAACAGTATCAGTGCAACACAGGAAATAGGCAATGGTTCACACACAGTAACAGACTTTGTGTGGGGTCAAACTAAAAAGAGCACATTAAGTACCAAAATCTTAATGTGTTTGTGTAAAGACGACAATTCCTACATAATAACAAGCGTAAGCATTGCAGTTAGTGAGAAAGTGAATTGTTTACTTTTGTTTTTAAGGATGTCTCTAATGTTTGTCATTCAGACAGTCACTAGAGACATTTCCTCCTAAAAACTTTCAATAATTGAAAGCTATCATGTTCAGCATTGCAATGTTTCTCAAAGAGAAAAACTGGATTTAATGCTTTCCTATGAGAAACATCCGACTGCCTTAGCAGTTAAGCAATTAACGAACAATAGGAAAATCATAAAAGCATAAGTAGGACACTTAGTATAAATTACACTTAGGGATGCAGTGCAGTAATAATAAATGGAAAAACTTACCTGGAAACTAAAGGATGATATAACAAATGCTATATAAATGCCTCATGACAGGTCGCGCAACCAAACGTAGGACGAACGTTCTGAACCAAATTGAAAATTTAATTTGGCTCAATGTAGACCCAGTATACTTAAACAAAATTAATATGTAGCGTGGCCTAATTAATAATAATAAATGGAAAAACTTACCTGGAAACTAAAGGATGATATAACAAATGCTATATAAATGCCTTATGACAGGTCGCGCAACCAAACGTAGGACGAACGTTCTAAACCAAATTGAAAATGTAATTTGGCTCAATGTAGACCCAGTATACTAAAACAAAATTAATATGTAGCGTGGCCTAATTTAAGCCAAATATACTGAATATGTAGCACTGCCGAATTTAGACTGAATGTACAAAACAAAAGTGAAAATTTACCATAGCCGAATGTAGACAGAATGTACTAAGCCTGAATGAAAATATAGCATAACCAAATGTAGGACAAAAGTACTTAATTAAAAAACTCAACACACAGCCATTAATGTCCAAACCATTGGCAACAAAAGTGAGTACACCCCTAAGTGGAAATGTCCAAATTGGACCAAAAGTGTCAATATTATGTGTGGCCACCATTATTTTCCAGTACTGTCTTAACCCTCATGGGCGTGGAGTTCAACAGAACTTCACAGGTTGCCACTGGATTCCTCTTCCACTCCTCCATGATGACATCACGGAGCTGGTGGATGTTAGAGACCTTGCGCTCCCCCACTTTCCACTTGAGGATGTCCCACAGATGCTTAATAAGGTTTAGGTCTGGAGAGCTTGGCCAGTCCATCACCTTTACCTTCAACTTCTTTAGGCAGTGGCCGTCTTGGATGTGTTTTTGGGGTCATTATCATGTTGGAATACTGCCTTGCTGCCCAGTCTCCGAAGGGAGGGGATCATGCTCTGCTTCAGTATGTCACAGTACATGTTGGCATTCATGGTTCCCTCAATGAACTGTAGCTCCCATGTGCTGCAGCACTCATGCACTCATGCAGGCCCAGACCATGACACTCCCACCACCATGCTTGACTGTAGGCAAGACACACTTGTCTTTGTACTCTTCACCTGGTTGCCACCACACGATTGACACCATTTCTTGTGCATCATCTTTCCTTCTGGAATGACAGCCATTCAGACCAATTTGATGCAGTGTGTGGCGTATGGTCTGACCACTGATAGGTTGACGTCCCACCCCTTCAACCTTTGCAGCAATGCTGGCAGCACTCATACATCTATTTCCCAAAGAAAACCTCTGGATATGACACTGAGCATGTGCACTCAACTTCTTTGGTCGACCATGGCAAGGGCTGTTCTGAGTGGAACCTGTCCTGTAAAACCGCTGTATGGTCTTGCCCACCATGGTGCAGCTCAGTTTCAGGGTCTTGGAATTCTTCTTACAGCCTAGGCCATCTTTATGTAGAGCAACAATTATTTTTTTCAGATCCTCAGAGAGTTCTTTGCCATGAGGTGCCATGTTGAACTTCCTGTGACCACTATGAGAGAGTGTGAGAGCGATAATACCAAATATAAATTTCCACTTAGGGGTGTACTCAATTTTAAGTGTTGAGTTATTTTAAGGGGACAGCAATTTTACACTGTTATACAGGTTGTACACTTACTACTTTACATTGTAGCAGTGTCATTTCTTCAGTGTTGTCACATGAAAATATATAATAAAATATTTACAAAAATGTGAGGAGTGTACTCACTTTTGGGAGATACTGTACATACATACACACAGAGACGAACTGTCATACGGAAGCACATTTACACAGTCATACAGACACAAATACACACAAACATAATGACGCACATACTCAGACACATAGGGAGAGCAAATGCAACACTGTAATTAAGGGTAAGATGAATATAATTACCCAGCATTCTCACCTGAGGAGCTAACTTCATGGTGCATGGCTCCCTACAACTGCATGGCTTCTGACTCAGTCTTTAATATGGCTCAGTGCATCTGCTCCACCCGACAACAAACACAGGGAGACAGCTGTACAACAGGCAACATACAAAAATGGTGCCTGTGGAACCCAAAATACACACTGTGCAGGCTTGAAGAGGAGTTAATAGTTCGCCCCCTTCTTCCTCTAGACAGAACATAATAACAGGGTTCTGATGCAACTCTGTCATGCACACAGATAAAGTGAGGTAGGCACAGCAGACTGATCTTACATGTTATACTAGGCAAATTAAATCTCATATGTTAAATCTTGCAAGCACTCAGGGCCACCTCTGTCCTTCTTGCCACTTCGACCCTGTGGACTCTGTAGCCTTATGACAAATTTTGGACAGGTAATATGTATCCTTACTGTGGAACACTAACATTAAAAAATAAATTGATTCATTTTTGATGAGTTAAGGAATGACTGATTAATGATGAGCAATTCAAATCAAACATTATGAGAAACTATAAGATATGGGAATTGCAATAAAAGAGAATTATAACTGACTTATCTAGCTAAAACAGATAAGATAAACTACAACTTGCACCCCTACCACTACAAGTTTGATATCCTTCAGATATAAAAAGTAATTTACAAAGAATTCCTGTATTGTGCTAAGAACCCTCACACAAATTGCTGCCATGAACTGCAACCTACAAGATCTGCTGTCACTTATTTAAGAAGGGAGGACAGCGGCATAAATGTAGAAGAATGAAATTTTGAACTAACAGTATTGAACTCTGCAGTATACATGTGTACTCATTTTCGGACGAGTACAGTATTGTCTGAAATTTCTGGCTTTTTTGTATTTGTTTACTAAAACGTAATGAAAGTCCTACATATGAAATATAAACAAAACAAAAGAGCAAATGCATTACCTTTTCATTTCAGTCATTTAATAGACTCCGTGCTGCAGGAGAATTAACCCCCACAGCACAGAGGAGAAAAAAAAACGTTGGTTCTCCCTGCAGCCTGAGACTGCAGGGCTGCAAGGAGACTCTTACAAGCACGGGTTATGTGACTTAACCTGTGTTTGACGAAAATAACACTGCGCATGCACACAAAAATTAAAAGCAAGGAGGCAGCCGGTAGCGCTACCAGCTCCCTCCCTCCTTGTAATAAATAATATTAATTCCTACTCAAAATATAAAAAATATTCCCCCCCACAAGTGACCAGGGGTCCCCAAACCCCTAGCCACCCCTCTCCCCAATAAAAGGGGGAACAAAAACTAAATACCTGTAAGCTGGGGACATGAGGGAGGAAATAACCTCCCTTTTATTAATATGGGGGTCATAGTGACCCCCATAGGTTTTAATGCGGGGAGAGGGTAGGAATTAATATTATTTATTACAAGGAGGGAGCTGGTAGCACTGTAGTCTCCCTCCTTGCTTTTTATTGCGCATGTGCAGTGGTATTTTTGTCCTAATGGACGAAAACAAATATTTTTTTAACGGATTTTGTCTTTAAAACGAAATTAAAGACGAAATTTGGAATAGACGAATTAAATTTTTATTTAGCACAAATTCATTTGTACGAAATGAAAATTGGTGCACATGCCTACGCTGCAGTGGAGTAAAGTAGAATGTATGTTAGGAGCTATAGACTAAATTAATTTCAAACTTCCAAGATGGCCAATGTGGTACAGTGCCACAATTTATGCACCATTTATGTGAAGGTTGACATTCCATGTATAGTGGCAGTTACAAGTGCTGTCACAAAGTCAGCCTTGCCACAAGCAGCACAACTGGCAATTTGAGTTCCTGTGATCACAATGCCAATCAAGCAAAGCCAATAGAGGGACCTCATTAATAACTGTAAAACTTGTAATAGAGGTCATCACGGAGTATATTTGCTATTAATGGACAATTTTACTTGTGGCTGTTATCTATGCATAGCTGCCTCTGCAATTAGGCAGTCCAACAATAATTACTGATTGTCTCCCAGGCTGCCTGATTGACCAAGGAACCGTATAACTTCCCTTAGCTCTAAGTTAATACAATGTAATCACTATGACTCTCACAGTGATCAGAAGAGTTGTGCACGGTGAAAAAATTTGGCTCGGCTAAACAACTTTTTCCAAAAATAGTATATAGTTACATAGGCTGAAAAGAGAAAACCATTTCTTCTGGCAAAGTATTCCACATCCTTATTGCTCTTACGGTAAAAAAACCTTTCCTTTGCCTTAGACTAAATCTTATTTCTTCCAGTATAAACGTATGGCCGTGTGTACATTGTATAGTCCTGTTTGTGAATAGATTTCCACACAATTGTTTATATTAGCCCCGGATATCTTTGTATAATGTTATCATATCCCCTCTGAGGTAAAGTTTTTGTAAACTAAAGAGGTTTAAATTTGTTAGTTTAGAATTAGAAAACTTTTTTGGACACCCAAATTCTGGACAAAGCAAGATTCCAATTCAGGAACCAAATCAAAATAACCAAAAAGGGAGCAAAAATTCTTCAATTAGTATACTGCAAAATATGTACAGTATATAGTACTAGAAAAGCTACAATTTCTGGGAAATTGTGTGGTGTTCTTGCCTCCACCAGTAGTCTACAACTGAAGTGGGCGGAGTAACTGTTATTATTTATTCATATAGCATATTTAATTGCAACATTGTTGCCCAAAGTGCTTCACAGTTACATTAAACCATACATTTATAAAAACATTAGCAGGTGTACAAAAGGCCCTGTCTATGACATCACTTGCTGCTGCAGCCTGGCACAGGTCAGAGTATTTTGGCGGTTGCCATCTTCAAACGGTCGTATTAAAAACTATACATCCTACAGTGAAGAGCTTTATATTGTGAAAATCTCAAGACCCAGACCTACATTTTGATGCATAGTATGTCTCTGAAGTATTAAAAATGAAGGCACAGTTGCAGTTTAGAAATTGCCCTTCAAATTTGAGCTGGCTAGAGTGGAGTTTCAATGAATGTCAATGGATAGCGTGAGTTGCAAACAAATGGTCATTTTGTGAAAACTTTCAGGATTATGGCTTAGCCATGGACATTTTTAGTGGCAGCAGGGATAGCTGAAAGTTTTGATATAAGATTTGTGTAGGTGGGCTTGGAAATGAAGGAGTGGTGGCAGTTTAGAAATCATGTCCTGATTTTTCAGCTTTTGCCAGCTCCCACTCTAGTTTTGAACATTTTGCCATTCATTCCTATAGGACCAATTTTGCCACAAAAACAACGATATTCCGTGAACCATTCAGTGAAACGTTCCACAAAGTAATAGCAATCCAATCGGGAACAATCTGCACGTTTTGGTATATTACTGTCTATGTAGTGTAAACACTGTGGGAGGAGTTAGGGTGGTAAATTTGGCTATAATAAGAATAAGAATAATATATATGTGAGATAACATTAAGTGGTCTTGCTATGCAAGAACACTTAATAATAATCATAATATATATGTGAGATAACATTAAGTGGTCTTGCTATGCAAGAACACTTAATTATGCATATACATTGCAGTACACTAATAGGAGCATATTCTCACCATTTGGTTCACAAATTTCATGAGAAAAAGTAACAGAAGGATAAACAGCTCACATGCTCACTTCAAACTTGATGTGTGATCAAGAACACCATGTAGTGATTGTCCCTTGGGACAAACATCCTTTTTTTTCCCATCAATCCTCTCTATGTTTGTCACTATGGGTGGATTTCAGAATCATATCTCTGAACAAAACATGTTCGGTATTGTGTGATTTCGTTGGACCATGATTCGGGTACGTTTTGACTCGAAGTTTAGCCCAAGCAGAGCCAAACTGCAGTTCAGCCTGAAACTATCTCCATATCTAGTGATCAATCAGCCTTGGTGGCAATGTACTAAACAGTTAACTGTTAGAGTTAGTTAGGGTTAAATTGTGATGGTCATTATGGTAACACAGATAGTGTCATTTTATCAAATAGTATCCTTTAAAGAGCATGTAGAAATTAGGGCATGCTACTCGTTTGTTTCTTGAAGTTCCACCACATCAGACAAAGGTATATACAAGTACTTACGTAGCACATGTAACAGAAGACAAATCAAAGGTATTTGAAGATTTAGTATACACAAGGCCTGTGATAAAAATATGAAGAAATTCTACAGAATATTGTGTTATAATGTTCAAGTGAAAAGACTCAAAATGCCCCATAAAAAAATAGATACAAATGTCTTGTTTTACAAATAATATTCCATAATAGGAGTAAAATGTAGTTGAGGCAGAGCTAAATGATGAACTGTTTAAATGAAAGTGTGTTTTAATTAGATACGCTATAGGAACTACTTTCTACAAATGTAATTTTGTGTAGTGGTTTTGGATTATTTGACTTGCATTAAACACGTCTCTACCAAGCAATTGGTAGAGACGTGTTTGACATAAATATATGGTAAAATGGAAATATTGTGCATATATTGCTGTTCAAACATAAAAAAATAAACATTTTAAATTTACGCAATCTTTATTTTTAATTTATTCATTCATCCTTTACAGAAACACCGGGGGATTGAAAACTTTTAACCAGTATATACTTTACCTTATTTTACAATGTTTCATACAGGTTCAGAATTTTTTTTTTTTTTTTATTATAAAAGCATAACTACAATTTCTCTTATATGCAATGCTTGTAACACAATCAGATAAACAAAAATGGTCAAATACCATGCTTATAAGTAAGGATTCTAAAGAGATTACTAACAATGCAACTTTATAAAAATTGCAACAGAATGTCTAAAAAAATTATACATTTGAACATTACTCAGAGCCATATGAAAATTTGTTTTGCAAAGCAAATGAAAGCAAAAAGGAACATGAAGGTGAAGAAAACCCTATATGAATTTTAGAAGAGAAAGAGTTACTGCGAATATCATGACAGATTCAGTGATTTGAAGTGGACATGGTGCATGGAGTCTGTATGTGCAATGTTTCAAGAACACAATAATCACTAAAATGACTTTAGCTTAATGAAGCAGTTTTGTGTATAGATCATGGATCTGAAGTTTCACCACTCACTTCACTGCTATCTAAGTGTTAAATCACTTCTATTTTTATCCATGCAGCTGTAGCCACACCTTCCCTGGCTGTGACTGACACAGCCTGCTTGAAAACAAAATGGTTTCATTTTAAATCAGATGAAACTTATTTTAAAAGTTTGTATCTCCTGCTCTGTAAATTGAATTTTAATTATAGAGGATGCTCCTGCATAGTCTAGCAAGCTATGAACAGAGCGGAAGATAAGAAATTCTAAATTGAACAGAATTTGTAATAAAGGAAGTCTAAACATTAGATTACTCTTTACAGGAAGTATTTAGGAAGGCAGTGCAAGTCACATGCAGGAAGGTGTGCACGGGGCTGCATAAACAAAGTGATTAAACTAAATGGCAGGGAATTGAGCAGTGAGACTGCAGGGGCATGTTCTATACACCCAAAACTGCTTAATTAAGCTAAAGTTGTTTTGGTGACTATAGTGTCCCTTTCAGTTTGAATGGCTGCTCATTTTTTGACTATGTTCAAAAGATATATAGATATAGATATATAAAAGATACATAGAGACAATGTAGGGAGTATTTGATCTCTGTATTTCTATTTTGCCTGACTTTATTAGACTGTGTGGAGTCTAAAAGTCAGTCTTGACAGACGGCTACAGGGAATTCGTATAACTATATCAAATAAGGACCAGCGCTTATTATAAAGATTAAAAATCAATACAATTGGTAACACATATATTCAGATTAGCTGCTAAACATTCATATGGTGCTTCCAACACCTCAATTGGTAAGATACTTAAAAAACAGGAAAGAATGTAGCGCTTGTAAAGTTCAATTTTCACTTCTATAATAGTCTCTGAGGAATATATTCGGCATCGGTAACCAAGTGCCTAAAACGAAAAATAATCGCATATAGTGTAGATGGTATGTTATAAAAAAATCTCTGATGTAGAAATATAAGGATAAACTCACAAACAAGGAGCTGCAAACTCAGCTCTAGTTGGTATCACTTTTGGATCCGTTTAGGCGATCCTCCCCTTATCAAAGTTTTTCTCTGCTGGGTCCGTATGGGTGGTTTTTCCTCTTCTTTGGTTAATTTCCAATATTATGGTTTTTATCCTAAGAAGAGGGCAAAAACACGGACGATTGCGCAGTACAATTAGGATTCCTTAATAAGATAATATAAATTCCCAAGTGGGTACTTACAAGCCTGGAGTCAAATGTTTTGACTCAATTTTCACGTGTTGTGCAGTGTGGGACTGCACTCCCATCAAACAAAGGCAGGTAGGTGGGTGACTTCAGGAATCCAAATAGTATTAAAATTAGCTTTATTGTAAAATAAAAAGGCATAAATATGCCTAAAATCTATTTATAAAACGTAAATCATCAATGTGCTAGAATACAAGAAACCAGAACGCGTTTCGCCACTACACTGTGGCTTTTTCAACTGGACAAATTAATACAATGTTGCTGTTCATTAGATACTCTTTAAATACCTGTTGTTTGGCGGTGAAAGGTCCGTGTTGGCGCCGTAACACGCTGTTGCCACCCACAGGCAAGGCGTGTGCGGGTCAAGCCTCGGTCCCATTTACATACACAGTCGGCAAGTGAAATTTTCATGCTGCGATACAATATAACAAGCACCTCGTATTTTCGAACGGCAAACTTAGTCTCTTTGTGATCTTGCCGTCAAACACTTATCGAAAAACATTACAAATACATCATTTCAATTCCTCACTTATCCAGAATGTTTTAAGATACTATCTATACACGTATTTGTTTATTTCTTTATCCTATATCTTTTCTAAATACCGATATCGTTTCTCACTTATCAAAAAATCATTTCTGTTGTAGCATTATAGCTTTTCAATTGCATCAAATAATTAATAAAGTATCCCATATAATAATTATTGTTTTTCGGCTTATTCCTCAACAAAACTGTTCTTTCACTTATCTCTCATATTTCCATATCCCCCTTCTTCTTTTCTTATTTCTTCCTGTGTCCGGTGTAATAAAGTCCATACCAACAGTTTCCCTTGCATAATCAGGGAATGTGTAATACACATAATTACAGTAGTCCACCCAGCTCCATAAAATATGAGAGATAAGTGAAAGAACAGTTTTGTTGAGGAATAAGTGGAAAAACAATAATTATTATATGGGATACTTTATTAATTATTTGATGCAATTGAAAAGCTATAGGAGATATAGGATAAAGAAATAAACAAATACGTGTATAGATAGTATCTTAAAACATTCTGGATAAGTGAGGAATTGAAATGATGTATTTGTAATGTTTTTCGATAAGTGTTTGACGGCAAGATCACAAAGAGACTAAGTTTGCCGTTCGAAAATACGAGGTGCTTGTTATATTGTATCGCAGCATGAAAATTTCACTTGCCGACTGTGTATGTAAATGGGACCGAGGCTTGACCCGCACACGCCTTGCCTGTGGGTGGCAACAGCGTGTTACGGCGCCAACACGGACCTTTCACCGCCAAACAACAGGTATTTAAAGAGTATCTAATGAACAGCAACATTGTATTAATTTGTCCAGTTGAAAAAGCCACAGTGTAGTGGCGAAACGCGTTCTGGTTTCTTGTATTCTAGCACATTGATGATTTACGTTTTATAAATAGATTTTAGGCATATTTATGCCTTTTTATTTTACAATAAAGCTAATTTTAATACTATTTGGATTCCTGAAGTCACCCACCTACCTGCCTTTGTTTGATGGGAGTGCAGTCCCACACTGCACAACACGTGAAAATTGAGTCAAAACATTTGACTCCAGGCTTGTAAGTACCCACTTGGGAATTTATATTATCTTATTAAGGAATCCTAATTGTACTGCGCAATCGTCCGTGTTTTTGCCCTCTTCTTAGGATAAAAACCATAATATTGGAAATTAACCAAAGAAGAGGAAAAACCACCCATACGGACCCAGCAGAGAAAAACTTTGATAAGGGGAGGATCGCCTAAACGGATCCAAAAGTGATACCAACTAGAGCTGAGTTTGCAGCTCCTTGTTTGTGAGTTTATCCTTATATTTCTACATCAGAGATTTTTTTATAACATACCATCTACACTATATGCGATTATTTTTCGTTTTAGGCACTTGGTTACCGATGCCGAATATATTCCTCAGAGACTATTATAGAAGTGAAAATTGAACTTTACAAGCGCTACATTCTTTCCTGTTTTTTAAGGCTACAGGGAATTGTCTGTGTCTGTGGAGGATTCCACGGTCATGTAAGGATCCTCCATAGACCTTAATGCTGTACTCTCACACAGTTTGCTCAGATCAAGTTGGCTGCGCTTGTGAGGAACAGGTTCAGATAAGAAGATCCTGCACCCTGGCTACCAGACACCCAGCTGCGATGCCACTGTTGGGGGACTTTGCAAATTCAACAAAGTCCCCAAACAATGACAGTCCTACATTAAAGCACATTGCTGCAAAATTTAACTCCACCTACAGTAGCATCATGAACCAGCCCGGGTGAGGGTGATTAGGGGAAGTAATGTCCCCAGAGAAGAGTGCACTGCAGGAAGGACCTGTTTTTGTTTTTTATGGGGGTGCACCATTCCAACAACGTTTACTCAATCCAAAAACAACATTTTATTAAAACACTGTTTTTAGTTGGAGTAACTCTTTAAATTATCTTCAAACAAACATATAGAAAAAATACCAAAAAGGCCTTATGGGACATATGTATTTAGGATGGAAGTTCATTTTAGTTCATGTTCAGTTTAGTTCATGATGCAATAGATTGCTTAGATTTTCTGAAATAAGAATAAAAACATATTAAAAGAACAAGGATAACAAATGGTTTTCATGGTTTCACTATAAATACGGTCATTTGACTCATATATGTTAATAAGTAAAAAAATACAGTGCTATTCACAGGATTAAGTATTTCATTTATTTTAAGTTTGAAAATCTTTATTTTAAATGCATAAACCATAACCTCCATATGAAAGGACATCAGGTAAATTAAGCATGATAGATGAAATGTTATGATGTCATGATAGACATTTAACGTGTTTTCACGCATGTCTCACCACTGGCTGCAGAATGTCCATCCTTTCATACAATTAATATCGCATATTGTCAGCTTGCTTGGGTTTGTGTAGATGAATAAAAGTAAAGGATTTTAATAGTTCAATGTTGTCACGACTGCTCTTCATATTTAAAGAGAACATCATTGAAAAAAACACATCTTTGTTTATTTGAAGCTCATGGAGTTTCAGTTTAATCTCACCATTCTTCACATTTCTGTTTTCACCTTAAATTTCACTTAGAATTCTCACCTTAGTGAAGAACCCTGTAAGTCTATAAATGTTTAAAGGGTTACTCTAACCCTTTTGGGAGGGAGACCTTTACTGTGTAATATGCCATTTTGGACACTATTGAGAAGGTCCTTCTCCTTCATTTGTACTATAACCTAAAAAAGAAACAATTTATTTACCTGGAATCCAGCGCTGGGTGAAGCTCCCAACATTGACATTTATGCACCTTCCGACATCCCAAGGGCCTCAAATGTAAGCAATTGTCTATTATCTAACTTTATTTAAGTATGTCGTTATTTACATGTTAGTCACATGATCTGTGACATCATCTGACCATTTTTTTTTTTTTTTAAATGTGGCTGCTGTTTATCCCCTTAAGGACACATGACATGTGTGACATGTCATAATTCCCTTTTATTCCAGAAGTTTGGTCCTTAAGGGGTTAAACTGGACAGGTCCATTAAGCTGTAATATTCTGAGAAGGCCCAGTCTGGCGAAAGGCGCTAGTGTGTTTTCTTCTGTATATTGGTTTTATTATTTTTGTCTTAAGTAAACAAGTTTTTTATTACACTAGGACCTTCCTGATTTTATCCTTGCAGATTTTATCTGGAGGACTCACACATTTATTTACTTGGTAGGGAAGATAACGCCTAGGCTGTGTGGGACTGAGCTAAATACCAATAAGGGGGGGGGGCTTTTGTCCTCCCCCCTGGCCCCCACCCCTGAGCGGTGGGTGGGGGCCCTAAAGTAAAATAATGGGGGGGAACCTATTGCCCCCCCCCACCCTCACCCCTAATTTAGGGCCCCCATGCGCTTCTCAGGGGTGCGGGCCAGGGGGAGGACAATAGGTCCCCCCCTTATTGGTATTTAGGGCCCCCACCCACCGCTCATGGGTGGGGGCCAGGGGGTCAATACGTTGAGGCTCGGGAGGGGGACCCCGGGTTAAAAAATTTAGGCTGCTCATTGTTTAATAGACATGCCCCTTCTAGCTTATATAGAGGCTGGGTCACATGCTACACTGGCCAATCACAGCCATGTCATTAGTAGGCATGGCTATGATGGTTTCTAATGGCACACGAGTCACACGTTTGTTGATTGGCTGCCCTGCAGCTTTTCAAAACGTGCCATTAAATCGCTGAACACCGAACTCGAAACCAAACTGTTACTGAAATGTCTGGGTTCGGGTTCAAAAAATCGTAATGTTCGGTACGAACCCGAGCTTTATAGTTCAGGTTCGCTCAACTCTACTCATGAATGCTTGGCATCAAGAGTAACTAATTGGCTTGGAGCATCTCCCTGTAAGGACCAGGACTATCAACACATCTGCAGGCGGGAATTATTCTGCCCAAGCACATACATCTGAAATTAATCATAAACTCCAAGAAATTGTAAGTGTTACTCCATTTATATTATCCATTAGTCTCCAGGGATACTTCATTATATTCCATTTTCTTTTCTTTCATACTACCTCCACACTACATGGATTTGAGGTCACTTTGAAGGCGCTGCTTCCCTACATCCCCTTCAAGATGTAAATAAGCACATAATTGACATTAGGCATCCTAGAATAGAGTTCTAGCCTGCCTAATAATCTGTAAGCTGACAATGCATATAACCCTGGCACACAATCAACAATAACTATGAAACACTGCACATACATACTTCTACCACCATGACCTCTTCAAATCACTGAAGTGGTCATGGTGGGAGGAGTATCCCTTTGAGTAACACAACAAAAAATATTGGCATTTAGATTGAATGACGTAAAAGAAATGGTACAAATACAATTAACATTAATAAATAACAATCATATTGCAATGAATAAACATACACCTTCAAAGGGGCACATGGTGCGTCACACCTAAAAATATTGATAAAGAAGTACAGCTGCCTGAAAAAAAAATAATCATCACCATATTTATCAAATTAAATAACACCTGATTTAATGCATTCACTCGTCTGACTGATTTTTAGAAAATGCATTTCCTCATATATCATTTAAGGGGAAAAAGTTGCCTTTGAGGTCAGAGATGCAGAACTTTGAGAAAGTATTGGGAGACGTAAACCCTCTGCGTTTCCTGGTGTTAAGATAATATGATTAGAAGTCCAGTAGAACTTGACTCCATTTGCTATAGCCTTCAAAATGTCTATAAATATGGCCACCTCGCAGTCATTCTGCATGCCACTGATAACTGTTTTGCCCTCTCCAGGGAGCTCTGTAGAAAGGTGGTTATGTGTTCTCTTCATACGAGATAGACTACATTGAAGTATTGAAGGCCAGTGATGGAGGTAAGTTTAAAGGACCACTATAGTGCCAGGAAAACATACTCGTTTTCCTGGCACTATAGTGCCCTGAGGGTGCCCCCACCCTCAGTGTCCCCCTTCCGCCCGGCTCTGGAAGGGGGAAAGGGGTAAAAACTTAACTTTTCCCAGTGCTGGGCAGGGAGCTCTCTGCCTCCTCTCCTCCGATCCGACCCGTTGGCTTAATGCGCACGCATTCAGCCAGTCGCATAGGAAAGCATTCATAATGCTTTCCTATGGAAGCTTGCGTGCTCTCACTGTGATTTTCACAGTGAGAAGCATGCAAGCGCCTCTAGCGGCTGTCAATGAGACAGCCACTAGAGGATCTGGAGGAAGGCTTAACCCATTGATAAACATAGCAGTTTCTCTGAAACTGCTATGTTTATTAAAAAAATGGGTTAACCCTGGCTGGACCAGGCACCCAGACCACTTCATTAAGCTGAAGTGGTCTGGGTGCCTAGAGTGGTCCTTTAATGAGTAGCCTGTTTAGGAAGCTCATCCCCCAGTGCGGTAAGTTAAACTTCCACCTGCAAAGTGTGCCCTTGATTGGGTTGGATCTCTATGACACCAGAATGCTCGGAATGTTGTAAAGTGAACTTCTGCTTGTCTTAAGACACTGATCACTCAATGTCGGCTTGAGAACATGGGAATAAGAGCAAAACTGAGGAAGGATGAGGAAAGCTGAAAGGAGCACAAAGTCATCTGATCCCATGGGCAGACCCAGACTATCTGCTCCATGATGCAAAGCATATGTTAGGAGTTTGGATAGATGCACATTCGGTTCCTGTGTTTTCCAAACAGTTCTTCATCAGATAAACCGAATAGGTAATTCCAGCATATTTGTTCTTACAGTTGACAGTTGACATTTTTTGGGTCGTTTGACCTACATAAATCAACTCACAAGGGCATTTTAAAATATAAACAACATGTGTGGTGTTGCATGTTACAAATTGTCTGATCACATATTTATTACCTCTATGGGGATGAACCAATATCGGACCTTTAATCATTGAGTTACAACATATACAATTAATTATTCTTGAAGATCAGAATATCCAAAAATGAAATGGAACACTGGTTCATCTCCATAGTAAATTTTATGCTATCAGAACATCTGTTAAGAAAATATTCTGGATGTTTTGGATATTCTGATCTTCAAGAATAATAGAAAATTGGAGACAAGTATTTATAGGAAATCCCTGGACAGGAACACTATATTACACGTCGATAGTTTTCACCCTACTTTCGACGTTTAAATCTATATCAAGAAGTCAGTTTATGAGGGTTAAGAGATTAGTATCACAAACTGAATTGGTAGATCAACAGCTGGAACAGATGACCAAGAGATTCTGTGAGAGGGGATATCCCTTACCCATTCTCCAGACTGTGATGGGCAATTGTAGGTATAATACACATTGCTAAATTGTATTTCTTTAAACTGCAACTGTTTCTTTAACTAATAACCTTTTACCTATTTACAGTACACAACATGTTTACTCCATCTCGTCTTAGATTAATGCAATAACAATTCAAGGCTTTGCCTATGTCATCCTAACGTCTAGTCCAAATAAAGATTAAAGATGTCTGGGTTATGACATTAGACTGATAAGTATGTTTTTCTCTTATTTTTATATATGAACTTCTTTTAACCCTAAGGTGTATGTCAACCTAACTTCTAGTCCAAATACAGATTAAAGATGTCTGGGTTATGACTTTAGACTGATAAGGGTGTTTTTCTTTCATTTTTATATATGAACTGCTTTTAACCCTACGATGAATTAACCCATACATTACCAGTAGTAATTAGAAATGCTATACTACATATATACATGCTTGATCAATGCTAAGTAGAGACTTACTGACCGACTCTGGAGGTGACATACTGAGAGATTACCTGTATAATCAGGAGGGTATGGTTTACTAATACCTTATATTGCAGGCATTTATTCATTTAATTTTATATACTCTGCTTTATGATATATTAATGGAATATTAAGTTTATATATCTGTATTCATTTATATTCAATAAACTATATTAAAAAGACAAAAGTTATTGCTTTCAACTCCTATTTTTATTGTATTCTCAATTATTTATGTATTTTAAATAGAGAAACTCTATACCGACTATACAATATTTTAGCTAAGAAATCTGTATGGTTAACCCTGCTAAATTCTAAGTTATAAGACGTTATAGCGGTAAATAGGAGTACTAGCGGTTACAAGACTCAATTGGAATTTACAAAAAATATGGATAAACAGAACAAAACTTTTTCTAAAAAGAATAAAATAGAGGTTAGACTTAAAATTGTGTCTAGATATAGCACATTATCTACTAATTTTAAAAAAAGCCATAGACTGACATTGGCTTATATTATCGAATTGTCATACTAATATTATTGAATTTAAAAATAAACCCATGATGGTTCATAAATGAGCTCCATCTATAAGGGACAAACTGGTAAAAGCTGAACTACCAATCCCCTCTAAATCAGGCTCAAAGAAAAATGGCAATTTTCCATGCCATAATTGTATATGTTGTAGCTCAATGATTAAGGGTCCGATATTGGTTCATCCCCATAGAGGTAATAAATATGTGATCAGACAATTTGTAACATGCAACACCACACATGTTGTTTATAATTTAAAATGCCCTTGTAAAGATTTTCGAAACACAAGTCAACTATAAGAACAACTATGCTGGAATTACCTATTCCAGCACATTTCTCAGAAGCCCATCATAATATAACTCAACCTAAGTTTCAAATCATTAAACATGTGGAAGAAAGATCCAGACATGGGGATAGACAAAAAAGATTATTATGTAGAGAAGCGTATTGGATCAAGGAACTAGATACCTTAGTACCAAGGGTACTTAATCAAGAATACAACCTCAATCCGTTTATTTAAGTCAAATTTTGTCTTTGTTGTTTTTAAATGTTTAATTCATTTTTTTATCATTATTATGTTTTACAGATTATTTTTACAGATTATTGTAATCGGTGATGGTGGTGCTGGGTATTATTCTATTAAGCACATGTTTAATATTCGCTTCTTCTTCTGTCACAATCCTTGGATTATGGGATAGTTTTTTGATAATTTTTTTGATAATGTGTAATCTTTGAGATACAGTATTGGTGAATTAAAGGTTTCCCCTTTAAATTATCTTATAAACTTAATATTGACACATTTTTTCATTAGTCTATATTAGAAATTTTATCTATAATGTCTGACGTTATATCAGACTTTATATTAATATATCAAATTAAATTCCTTGATAGTTATCTTCTAAAATGCATTCTTCTTTCAAATTTCTCAAATTTTCTCAAATTCTACTTTAACTTGAATAAAAATCCTATTAATCCATCGGAATAGAAATATTAAATATAAGTATAAATATACTATATATATGCTCTATGAATTTGATAAATTGTATCTGAATTACAAATATATTCATTGCAATAATAATCCTCTAATGGTGTATTTATTACATTTTATTTAAAACACAACTACATTTATTCTATTAATGATGAAATGGAATTTTCTGCAACACTTTATTATTACTATATAGAATGATTTTCACTTGTTAATCTGAGATTAACTCTTATTGTAATGGAGTTATCTATAATATTCGATACACTGTTTAAAATATTATTACTTTCTATTATAATTATAATTGTAATTGTATATATATGCACATTTCACAAAAAAACTTTATTACTTTTATAATGATTTATGTTATCAAAATTATTATGAAGATATTTGTATGTTTTCACCATTGTGTGACATTAAAAATTGATACACAATTTTTTTCTGCTATGTATTTTTCTATTTTTTTCACTTTTATCAATTTTTGTAAATTTTTTTTATGTTTTTTACCATTAATCTCTATTATGTGATAAAGAACTTTGAAGAAAAAACTAAGGAAGATAATGTGATGATGAAACTTTTATGGTCTGTGATTGGGGAAAGGTATATATTAAAATAAAAATAAAAAATAAAAATATGTTGAAAATATTGGTAATAGTATTGTTTAGATTCACCTTTTAGTTATGATCCAGCATCTGGGCTGTCATTTTCATATAGGGCTCGTTACATATAAACCTCTGTATCTATTTATTTAATTATTTTATTTGTGCATTTGATACTATTGATAATAGAAACTTAAATGATATTTTTGCTAAAAGTATCTCGTACTTGTTTAAGAGATACCCGGCAACGCAACTAATGGATTAGTGCTTGATGCCGATTGGCCGATTGGCCGGATGGAAATTAACATGATTGCGCATGTGCCTTATTGCACCTGCGCTCCAGTTATGATCCGGACGGGTCTGATCATATGATCAACCAGGAAATATGTTCCTACATATTAGGCGTAATCACATGGTTATGATCATGTGACCGATCTGGAAATGTAAGTAACTTGATTTGTTCCGGCATCCTTAGTATTTACAAAAATTTGCTTAATTAATAATATCTCTGACAATTAAGATGTTGTATAACTAAATTGTTGAATTATTAATTAGTTAAATTGCCCTATGAGGGTTGACACCCCTGATGTGTTGGATAATAATTGAATAAGATATAATGGCTAATGACTATTGATTGATTGTGCGGTTAATTAATCCTGTTATATCACATGTTTTGTCACTTGTTAATCATCTGTACACCTATATATTACTTGCTGTGTATGTGTTTAGTAGCTTGACAAAGACTTTAGGGTCAAAACTTTGTTTTTTGGTTTGTGGATCCAATAAAAGTTTTCTTTTTTGGGATACTTTGGAGTGCCTGGATTACTATCTACATTTCTACTTATACTTTTGGTCCTCTGGTACTGGGACTGATCTGGCTAGCACCCAAGGATTCCTTAGATGAAGGTTTTGAGTGCAGTTCCACAATTTATCTAAGGAGAGATGTGGCAGCTGAAATTTAATGTGGATAAGTGCAAGATAATCTGAGGAAAGGGATTTAGGGGTAAGTATTTCATATGACTTAAAGGTAAGCAGACAATGTAATAGAGCAGCAGGAAATGCTAGAAGAATGCTGGGTTGTATAGGGAGAGGTATTAGCACTAGAAAGAGGGAGGTGATCATGCCATTGTACAGAACACAGGTAAGACCTCACTTGGAGTATTGTATGCAGTACTGGAGACCGTGTTTTCCGAAGAATATTGATACTTTGGAGAGAGTTCAGAGAAGGACTACTAAACTGGTTCATGGATTACAAGGAAAGGTTAAAGGATTTTAACATGTAAGGCTTGGAAGAAAGACGAGGCAGGGGGATATGATAGAAACATTTAAATACATACAGGTAATCAACATAGTAAAGAAGGAAACTATATTTAAAAGAAGAAAAACTACCACAACAAGAGGGGCAAAGGTTTAAAAATAATATCAGGAAGTATTACTTTTCTGAGAGGGTAGTGGATGCATGAAACAGCCTTCCAGCTGAAGTGGTAGACGTTAACACAGTGAAGGAGTTTAAGCATGCATGGGATAGGCATAAGGCTATCCTAGCTATAAGATAAGGTCAGGGACTAATGGGAGTATTTAGAAAATTGGGCAGACTACATGGGCCGAATTGTTCTTATCTGCCATCACATTCTATGTTTCTATGTTTCTAGCGGTATCAGTCATTGCCAGTGGCTGCTGGTGAAGTTATGAAATGGTGGGGCATCAGACACCTCTCCACCCCTTAACAATCACTACTGAAAAAAGCTATCAGTCCTTAGCATTAGTATCCCAGTGCTTAGCTTATACTATATAATGTGCAATAAGAATTATTACAACTATCAGTAACAGGTACCACAGTGTTTTCAATTAGAAATGTCTTCTCTGAACATATATATATATATATGCAAGTATTTATCCAATTGCAGTTTAAACATCTGTATGGACTCTAATAAAACAACTATTCAAGCAGAGAATCCCATATCCTTATTGCTCTTACTGTAAAAAAAAAACCCTTTCTTTGCCTTAGATGAAATATCCTTTATTCCAGTCCTATGTATAGCCTTGTTTATGAATAGATTTCAAGATAATGGTTTGTATAATGTTATCATATCCCCTCTGAGGCGCCGTTTTTCCAAACTAAAGACATTTACATTTTTTAACCTTTCTTCGTAACTAAAATGCTCCTTTTATCAAATTTGTAGCTTGTCTCTGCACTTTTTCTAGTGCCATGATATCCTTCTTTAGAAAAGATGCACAAAATTGCACAGCATATTCAAGGTGTGGTCTTACCAGCCATTTATAAAGAGGCAAAATTGGCGGAGCCAAGCAACGATCTGAAGCAGACGCACATTCCCGCTGCTCCGGGACAAATCCCGAAGAAATAGACGGTAACACCACAGCAATTGAAGAGACCGGGGTACAAACACCTCCAACAGGCAGGGGAGGTGCCCACGAGCTAGCGGATGCCCTTCATCTTTCCTGCGACCGCCAAAACCCGGCGCTGGGGCTCTCGGGCCTACCGCGTGGAAAGTCTGCGGCTGCAAAGCAACCTTTACTGGCTCGTGACAGGCCCAGAGGAAGACATAAACCCCGAGCACCACAATCACACCTCCCCAGGAGGAGAAATGGTGCGCATATCCCAGAAAACGTCCCAACCCTCAATCAGGGAAGGCCAGGACATTGGCCAAATACTAACCTTCAAGACCAGGGAGGCGACACCACCAGGCCCTGAGGAGACGGCAGACCCACCTGCAACGAAGCTCTCCATGCTGGAGGCTCCAGTGATAGCAGATGGTTATGCACCGTCCACCAAACAGGACATATACAATTTAATAGTGCACATCCAGCAAATGTTCTCAGCAGAGCTCAAGGCAGTATGGACAGAGGTACAAGCGGTCACAAACAGGGTCCAAATGACTGAAGCAGACCTTACCGACATCAAACAGTGCAAAGGGACCTTCAATGAATCCGTGCAACTCCTCCAAACAATACAAGCACACCAAGGCATCAGGTTGGCTCAGATGGAGCATAGAGAGCTGAACAGAAATATCAAAATCCATGGAGTGGCAGAGTCACTCCCACCCGAAGAACTCCCCCACTTCGTCAGATGCCTAGTTGCCTTTCTCATGCCCGCAAAAACTACAAAACAAATTACCTTTGACGGCATGTACAGCATAGCTAAATCATCACAAACACCAGCCAAGGGCCCACGGGACATCATTCTATGCTGCCAAACTCTTGCCGACAAACACAGGCTTCTCAACGCAGTGAAGGATAAGACCCCGCTACAATTTGAAACACATACCCTTAAGTTTTTTCAGGACCTAAGCAGAGCCACCTTACTATGGCGAAAATCAATGCAGCCGAACACAAAAGCCCTGCAAGGGGCTAGCCTCCAGTATAGATGGACTTTCCCCAGAGCTCTTACAGTCACCCAAAATGGAAAGACTTCCAAGCCCTGGGACCCTCAGAGGGAACTGCTTTTCTTCAAGCGTTTGCATTACAAGACCAGACCAACGCGGTCAGGCACAAGCCATACCTGGGATGTCTCCAGAGTTAATCCCTTCGTATCCAGCGAAACCAACGACTCGGTGACATGAATTTGAACGGGACTTCAGCATATGTTATGTCTTTTATTTTACTCAATAGTTTTTCTTTCTTTTTTTTTTTTACGTTATCATTTAGCGCCATTCAACCGTAAATGTCGTCAGACCTTCCGTTTAACATTAATGCCTATAAGAGGAATGTCATGTCTTATTTAATAGAGGTATGTCACGTTGATGTATGACACCGAGACTCCCATTTGCATTGCAGGTTGACACATGGGCTTAGACACGCAAAGATGACTATGTAAGGGGCAGCAGCCTACATAAGGTTTTTTCCGTTACGTTATTATTTCTTAATAATTACTAGTAATTTCTACCACGCATCTTGTTCACCACAACTGCCTCCAGGAGGAACGCCTTGTTTTGCCTAACAATGCCAAAGTTTAGCTAAGGGAAGCCACCGTTGCACCCTTCTGTAACGCAAACCGATATATATTCATACAGACACACAATGAGACAGCTACCCTCCCCACCCCCCCACGGTCCCATAGGTTAGGGGGCAGCAATATCCAGATCAAGAGTTATAATTCACTTCCAAAGCTACTCACGGTCTAGACCGTAACAAGCTAATAGACAGAGATGGAGATAAACACCTTTAATACACAATGCTCACTCACTCCTGTGTAGTTCTAGCTAAAATCTAGATGTATAAAAAAGAAAAAGGGCCAATTCACAAAAGATGATAATACTCATGTATAACTGCAATGTTTTTACCAAGAATATCTTTTGCTTTATTCAACTGTTTTGAATCACCCGAACAAAATAAAGAATTAAAAAAAAAAAAAAATAAAGAGGCAAAATTATATTTTCATCCAGAGAATTTATGCCCCTATTTATACATGACAAAACCTTACTGGCCTTAGCAACTGTAGATTAACATTGCATATTGCTGCCTAATTTGTTGTAAATAACAATTACCATAGCCCTAATTCCCTACCATTTAGGGTGTAAGTTGCTTGTGTATTCTTGACCCCAAAGTGCATAACTTTGCATTGCCATTTTAGTGCCCAGTCCCCCAATCGATCCAAATCCTTCTGCAGCAAAGCAATATTCTGCTCACATTTTATTACTTTACAAAGTTTTGTGTCATCTGCAAAAACTGAAACATGGCTTTCAATGCCTATTTCAAGATCATTTATAAATATGTTAAACAGAAGCGGTTCCAAAACAGAAGCCTGAGGGACACCACTTACCACTTTTGTCCAACCTGAATATTTACCATTAATGACAACTCATTGTACTCTATCCTTAAGCCA
>OW240913.1:150724087-150790881 GCA_933207985.1 Pelobates cultripes | reverse complement strand
ATGTTTTTATATTTTTAGGTTTGTGTGTTTCAATTAATTTTTTATTAATCCGTTGTGTGTTGTACAACAATACAATTACAATTATTTCTATATCGCCAACATATCCTGCTACACTGTAGTAGTAGGTAAACAACAAACCTTTCTAACAAAACATTGACACACGGGAACAGTAAAAGAAGAGGACCTTACCCAAACAAGCTTTCAATCTAAAGGACTGACTAATGACCGGCTTTATAGCAAGGGTTTCAATACTTGTAAATTAGAAAAATCAGCTTCATGCACTGTTAAGGTTAAATGAGTAAGCGACAACTTACTGTATTGTCATGAAAACCAGGCTTATCCGTTATGATTTGTACATTCTAAATGAATTTTAAATAGATTTTTCAGTTGTGAGATCGCTCCACGTTAGAACAAGTTCATTGGACAATGAAAATTTGGCCTGATGCAGTCCTGAGCAGTTGCTTGCATTGTCTTTGGGGTGCCATTTAAAAAGAGTATTACCCTCTGTAATAGCACAATCTCTTCTGATTTCTCCAAAGACAATACAAAATGCTTTTCAGTTAAAAAATATTGGATCAAGTGATTTAAAAAAAAGTATCCTCCCCTGTCTTAACCCATTAATGCAGTAGATGGAGCCGGACTTGTGATCGTTGTGCAGCTTACCCCCTTTTAACTAAGAAAGATTAATGCATTAATAGACCTGACTATGCTTATCCTTTTCCTGTATCAAATATGAGATTTTGTTTCCAGTGCAGTCTATGGTCGGTGATGGCAGATGGCGTTAACATGCGTGCATGTATAAATACCTCTGGAGTCAAACAGCTGAAAAGTATCAGCACAATTTCAAGCTATCTTGGTTAGCTCGTGTTATTATATATCTGGTGTGGTGTAGCTTCTCTTGGTGTAACCTAAAAGCCTAGTGGTATCCTGTGTTTCTTCATGTCTAAATAAAGAAGCTGTGGTTTCCTTTGCAAGGCCTAACGTTTGTAGCTACAAGCAGTGGAATTATTCTAGCCTCTAGTGGCAGTAGTGATCAGTGCCACCCCACTTGCTTCGAAGTTAAATCTGAAGAGCTGTGAAGGGTGCTTTATAGAGTGCATTATTATTTCAGCCTTCAGCTCTGAGGCTTCTCAGAGTGGTTTTCATTCTTTTTAATCAAGAGGATACTGGCTTTCCCTTTTAGGCCAGATGTCAGGGAGAATAAAAAAGGAAGTCTGTACCCCAGATGTTCTAAGTAATTGGGTGATCAGTTGCAACCGCTGCATTCTAAGTGTGGGCACAATGAAAGCATTCTATATTACCCACTAAGAATTTATTGTACATGAATGTTTCCCTTTCAACACTTCTTTGATCTGTCTTCCATATTTTTCATATTTATGTATGACTCGACACTGGAGCAAAAATGATGCATCTACAGCTATTGATATCTCGTCTCTGGGAGAAAAGTATGACCCCTAATGAACTTGGCAACGT
Source organism: Pelobates cultripes (assembly GCA_933207985.1). Classification (NCBI taxonomy): domain Eukaryota; kingdom Metazoa; phylum Chordata; class Amphibia; order Anura; family Pelobatidae; genus Pelobates; species Pelobates cultripes. The sequence goes on along the minus strand of OW240913.1, from coordinate 150,789,408 downwards.
TGTTGCTTCAGCAGCTGTTTTGCAATTAGAAGCAGAGAATATATTTTGAAATGCATCTGCAAGCCAGTTAGTCTTAGTATTTTGTTTCACTTCTCATTTAAAATTGCAGCTTTCAGCTCGATTTGACGTTATGTGTGTACCCACATGAGTAAGACATAACAAGTCTTAAGCGTTTGAGGAACATATTTATGTTCTGAGCAGTACAGGAAGTACTTTGTACTAAAACCAACCCTTTGGTGGATGAAGATTTGTTTGAGTCACACGTTCATATGTTAAATCATATATGTGAGTGTGCAACAAGAGGATTTTCCCTGCTGTGTCTGTTGTGGGATGGAAGTATTATCTTATTTTTAGGAGCTGAAGAACCTATAGTAGGGAGTGACATGGCTTCCTTGGTGTTCCTGCTTCATTTTTTATTCTGTCTGAGGGAAGCAGACTGCAGTGCTTCCAGTAGACCACACACGTCATGTCTAAAAGGTCATGTTGTTTCACATGGCGGTGGCTTTTATAGTTATGCATCTTTGTCTGAGTATATGTGTGTGTAATATATAAATAGTTATGTCGACTCAGACATTCAAGAACAAAAATCATAAAAAGTAAACATCTAGTCCAGGAGCATGAACCCCCTTTCCCCACAAAACATGTAAAATACACACAGTTTTAAAGTACAACAGTTCAAAGTATATTATTTAGTTTGTTTTTATAGGATCCTCACACCCGTCCTCTTTAAATAATAAACTACAGACAAATCATAAAATAAGATTTATTGAGATGAGATGGAAACAGTAAAGAAAACTGGGTTTAGCTGAGTGGAGAAAGATTGCTGTAATTATGATATTCTATGTATCATTTAGAACAGTGTCTCTTTTACATTTCTGCACTCGTTTGTACGGGCTCCCTTACAAGTGGTCTGCTGCATTATATACCACTTTTAAACCAAAGTGTGGGTTTAACGCTACATAGAAGTTCACATCTGCTTTGACCTTTATGGAAGCCTGAAGCCAACTGCTATTAGCACATTTTTAATTTAACTCTCTCTGCCTACTCCTTAGATGTAAATATTTCATTAGAAAAGGAAAAACTGCATAGTAGGCACTCACCACTTCTTGGCCAACAGATTTGGCACAAGATATTTAATGAGTATACATACAAATATTTAAAGCGTTTTTGTATGTGTGCTAGCTTTAAGTCCACAGCTCTAGTAACACAAACATATACCCAAGCCTAATATTGAAAGCTGTACATGTTTTATTGTTTACTATTAACTGCTTCTAGAGGCACACTTGCAAATGTAAACATTGCTATTTCTCACTGTATGTGCAGCAAACTACTACATTAAATACACTATAGGTCCCTTGATCACCTCCCATTGAAGTGGTCTAGGTGCAGTGTCCCTGACCCCTTAACCCAATGTAGAACATTGCAGGGTTAGGACAGCCTCTAGTGGCTTTCTTGCAAACCGCCAATAGAGGAACCTGTTTTTCAGAGTTTAGCTCAGTGAAATGGTGTTGGTTGTATAGTGTTTCTTGTTTGTTGAGATTTTGAAACTTAATGTGCCTTTACTTTTTTAATATGGCATTTCTTTTGCAACATTAAAGCTATGATCATGTCACTGTATTCACATTTGTTTGCTTTGGTATGTATATGCCAATAATAATTATTATTATTATAATAATTGTACCAGGCTTGATAAAGGCTTTCGTGAGAGCAGAAACTTTGCTCATCATTTCCACTTAAACTGTCTTGGGACAGTACCAAAGTGCCTTTTTTTGTATCCATCGTGAAAAAGGAGTGGAACTGCCCTCAGCGACTGTCCATCTACGTGCATGTGCCTTCTCCTATATTTCCTCAATAGTCTCTTTTAAACCATTGCTTGTTTTGCCAATGAGGGGAAGCTTGGGAGGTTGTATAGATTTTAGTATCTGTGAACATCCTTTTGACTGGATGGAAATCCAAAACTGATTGTTGAAAAGATTTAGAATAAATAATTTATGAAACTCAGTAATTGATTTAAAGACCTTCAGGCATTCTGTACATCATGTAGTGTTTGAACCATGGAGTATCTTTCTGCATTCAGTTGTATTGATTGTAAAGTACTCAGCTGATTTTAAGGATTATCAAGTCTTTGCATGCATTTTTGCCTATTTCATATTCTTTCAAATCACAGAAAACTAATTCCATTCTTTTGTTTAAGATAGATTTGTAAAAAAAGGAATTCTATCTTGGGTTAACCAGTTAGAAAAATGTCTGTCTACATAAACAAGGGGCTAGCCAGTAAGTTGACCGGAACTCACCTCTGCAGTGATGACTGTTTGGTACCAATCCAACCGTTATCGACTGAATCTGGCTAGTGTTTGGGGGGGGGGGGAACGCTGTAGAATTCTTTGGCTACTTTGGAAAGTTGACAAATTTATGTCAACTCGGCAGCAATGATTGCTCCCAACTGCAAGGTCTAATCTCACTGAAGTCAATGAAGTTCACTTGTTACAGTAAATGTGCAGATTTGTCCTCATCTTTGGCTTGCTAGCTTAGTAGAAGCTTGGTTTTAGTGGATGAGATGACATAATGTTCAGATCTAATGAATATGCTTAATACGTTGTTTTAGATTTGCCACATGGCCTAATGAATGTCTGTTTCAAGCCAATATAGAGAAGAGTACATTACAGCTGAGCAAACAAGCAGAGAGTCTGTCATCATTTCGCCCATTATGCAGTGGCATTAAATATACATATAAGGAAGGGAGCAGATGCTTTTGTTCATGAATTGATAAGTAAAGAAGCAGCCTTTCCCAGCAGGGTTCTGCTCAATCTGCTACTCCTTTACATGTAATGAATAGCTAATTTCTCCAGGATGGTCCAAGAAAGGTAGACTGCGCAAGTGCACGGAGGGGGAGATCCAGAAACTAAAACCAGCAGGATGCGGAACGATGTGCTTTTTAATGGGGATGCATTTTCACAATTGCAGGGGGTGATAATCATAAAGACATGCTCATCTGTTCATATTCAAATGAGAAATTTACAGAAACAAGGAGGTGCTCTCCTGGTATGTGAATAGCTTAAAAGGGAAGCAAGCACATTGTTAGATAGCAATGTGCAGCACGCAGGATTTACATTTTGCTAGTGTGATGGTTTAGTCTCCAGCATTTTTAACTTTGTGTACTGTAGGTCTAGGAATGCTTATTATTGAATGCTTCTCTTTCTTGAGGAATGTTTCATTTTTAGCCAGGCAGTACTGCACCACCTCTGGTCGTTTCATGGAGCAGTGCACCCGATGGCATATTTCTTTCCAGTTCTCATTTTGGTCTGGATCCCTCTAGAATATCTGTGTTTTACGTGAAAAAATACTTATGACAATTTTTAGGCAGTGTTTAGGAAAAAACAGTGCACATACAGATTTGATAATCTACTCTCATGCTTTTTGGGGTAAAGGGCAAACCATGCAGTTGTTTTCCTTAACTTTTGGCATGCTCACAGAACATATAGGGACTACCAAATCAGTGACTGCTTTTAGAAGTAGTTAGAACTGGTCATATTCCTTAAAGGGTCACTCCAGCACATAACTTAGCATTCCAATGGTTAAGGTGCAGTGTACCCTGTTTCTCGTGTCCTTGCTCAAAGTGGTTTATACGAGCAGTGTTTATCTGCTGAGCATTTAGAACAAGAGTACTTAGACAATGTTTGTGTGCATTAAAGGAGCACTCCAGGCTTTCATCCGAAAAATGTACAGAAACAAATGAAAAATAATGAATTCTACTTGCATTGAAAGAGCCATCTTTTGCTGCATTGCAGTGAGTAATCCTAATCAGGGAAGTGACTCAAAGGATGACTATTTCTGGAAAGGGGAGGCAAAATGGTAGCGATTTGAATATGGTGAAAAATATGTGGATATGAGGCCATATGCACTTAAAGGCCTACTCCAGGCACAATGTCCACTTCAGGGATTTGAAGTGGTCATGGTGCCCTGGGCTCTGTATGTGCAGTGTTTCACTGTGATACAGTTTAACCAGTCTGCTGCCAGAGGTGTAACTACTTTTGACAGTGCCACTAGCCAAGAGCTCCAGGCAGGCTAATGTCAATTCTGTACATATTCTTTGCAAAGAATTGCATAAATGATTCAAATTTGAATAAGCGAGTAGTCAGCTGACATTCTGAACCAATGATGAGAATGGCTGGTGGGATTGACTTTTGCACCTCTGCAGAAGCTGGGTGTTCTCACTGGCCACAGGAGGGCAATCTGCCCTGTGAGGACCCAGGTAAGAGTGCTAACTGTTGCAAATCTTTTTCCATTACTAGGAACCAAGGCCAGGGCACTTTTCCAAAAAACAGCTTTCAAAATTAGAAGACTGTAGTGGTTATGATGCTTGGAGTAACCCTTTAAGGGAATACAAACTTCTGCTGCGTGCGCTCTAAGCAAATGTTTCTCATAATAAAGTATTGTATACTATAAAGTGAGCTGCATTTGGTCACATGACAGTGGTCTGGGTGCATTAAATGGTCCTTTAAGTTGTGTTGGAGTCTTTCGTGTCCCATTAAACCAATAAGATTTCTAACGTCATATGGTCTTTTACAGAAGAGTAATGGCAAAAGAAATGAATGTGTCCGTTTTAGATGCAAAACCTGAGATGGCCTGCTGAATCCTGCGTTTCCTGCATTTTATAGATAATGGACAAATGTGTCTAGAACAATGGATATGTGAAATGTTTTTTCTATTGGTGAAAATTCTAAATTAAAGGAGGAAATACCCGGATCAACCTTTCACTTGATGAAGGCAAGGCAAAAAACTGTAAATAAACTTTCTGCAAAGCATGTAAGGTAAACCTGCGTAAGTTTGTTTGCAGAGGGCAAACTAGTTTGGTCAATTCGTACATATGTTATTGTAATCTGTTCCTTGAAATGGGATTTCAGTTATTTTTCTAGGGTAAGTATTCTTTAAACAATAATGCAAAATAGGCATGCTGGAAAAAGTCCTCAGGCCTTGCTAATAGGGCAGAATTTCTGGATCTTGTATAAGCACAGGTGGCTTGATCACGTGTCTAATTCATGTAGCACCGGTGGCCAACACAGTTTCCAAAACCCAATTGCATACTTATTCTCGGAGTTAAAATAGGTCAGTAACGCACAAGTTGCTGCGTGGAAACAATTAATATTCACTTAATATAGGATGTTGGCAAATTAAAACAAATTACTCTATTTCCTTTAAATACTAATTTATCTGTAAGGTTTTCCTACAATTTACTCCTCTCCTCAATGATAAAATTAAATACAGAGTGTCAATCCTGACCTAGTGAACCTTTGTTTTTAACATTTAAATGGACTCTATGTAGGGTAGAGGTGTTAAAATGTCTCCTTGAGTAGTGTTAATCCTGCTAGAGATATAAAATTTCTCTAACTTGTAACTAGTTAACTCGAACAGCAAATAGCGTCTGGAACGTTGTAATGTTAAATCCAATTTACACATACAGATTAGGAATACCTTAACTGCTAGATTTAGAGGATGCACACTATATGAAAAGTTTAATAGCTTGCCTGATGCCCTAAAACTGCATGTTTACGTTAAATCAATGTTAGATTTGTTGACCGTCTAAATCAATCCATGCCTTCTGCTTCACTTTGCCAGTGACACAAGTCTAATGCTGCTAGTTTCCTGCTATTTTTAAACGTTTTAGAAAATGACAGAACACTTCAGGTAAATTCAGGCACAGCCAGGGCACCCATTGCAAATGGGGAGAAATAAAAACATTGTTTAATTGTGAATTGTGAATTGTGAATACCCCTTCAGCAGCTTACCTTATTCCAGCGCCAGGCTCCCTCGGCACTGGTGACCTCTCCTCACCCGCTGTCAGCAGAGCCGAATGCGCATGCGCAGCAAGTGCCGCTCGCGCATTCAAAGTGTCCGTAGGAAATAATTTCTCAATGCTTTCCTATGGACACTGCGCGATGGAGGCATAATATGCCTCCAGCGTTGCAGATGCGCCTCTAACCCCAAATGTAAACATGGCAGTTTCTTTGAACTGCTATGTTTGCATCTGGAGGGTTAAAACCTGAGGGACCTGGCACCCAGACCACTTCATTGAGCTGAGGTGGTCTGGGTGACTATAGTGTCCCTTTAAGGATTTTTTTTTAGTAAATTTTTCTCATAATACAAATCACAAATCCCGGAAAGTTACAGTTCCCATTTTAAAGTGACAGCTTGAGGAACATTCATTACATTATTCTGAGATGTAAGCTAAGAGCGAGAAGACCACTATATTCATATCTCTAATGTTGTTTAAAAAAAAAAAAAAAAAACTCTCAATTTAATAGTTAAAGGAAAAATAAATACTGATTGTTATGGAGAGACATTAACCCTGTCCCTTTTAGTATTATGCAGAATGCTGGTTGGCATGACAACCATGTCATATTGTCTAATGAGATTTTTATTTTAAATGCACACACTTTAACCTTTTCAGTACCACAGAGGCTTATATCTGTCACAGTAGTGGGTTTTGTTGTTGAATGAAACCTGACCTTGTCCACAGAGAGAGACTTTTCAGACTATCTCTGTAGATCTCCATGGTTTCTGCAGTAATCTCCCTTGTCCTTCAGTGTCCCAAGCTGCCATCATCTGAGTATTCTGACACGTCTCTCCTGAAGGAGTTTCTTCAGGGCGTCACTTGTTCTACGTGGAAGTCCTTATGGGAGAGCCCATACCTCCCTGTGCTGCTCATCAGAAGCACTGCTAGATGAATGTAAACATTTTGCTGATTGCTTACAGACTGTATCTGGCATGAAAATAATAATGCTTGGCTTTAAATTTCCATTTCCATTTGCACTCCTCAGGTTTACTCTAGCCATCAGATTTCTGTAAAGTTAGCTGGAAATCATTATCCTCTAGAATTCTTTATTAGAAGACCTGAGTGTCTATGCAATGTCCGAATAAATTCTTTAATAAACATGCTTCACAAAAGCTATACGTGGTTTTTCAATGTGTTACTCAATTATGAAATCTCCAGAGAAGTTACACTTCCCCTTTAAAACCTTTTTTGGAGCCATTAATCCTTTCCCCCACCTAACTAGGGATGTGTTTCTGCTTACATGCCTGATCTCTAAGGCCAGTACTAATGGTAAATTGTTTATATCTTGAGTACATTGTTGTTTTTAGATGACCAGTATCTGTTAGTGCAGTGCTCTGCATGCTTAAGATATATAATATGGTAAAAAAAAAAAAGTGCCTTTTTTGTCATGTTAAAGGGGAGAGTGTTAAATCTTGGGAGAAAATGGAGAGGAGATCCATTTTCACTGACCGCTGCTCTCTCTAAAAGGTCTTTTGTGAGTGGTTTTTCCTTCTTGTTGCTCCTGGGTGTTAAGTTTTTGTTATTTCAAACATGTATGTGATTTACACTTCGGGAAATGGAGCAAGCCACTGTTGGAAATAAAGGAGAAGGGAGTGCCTGTTTCCCCTACTGAGAAATAGGCTTTTTTTTCTTCTTCTTGAAAACCAGTATTAGCTTATTAGTGTGAATTTGCAGACCGAATGCCTTCAGCAAAAGAAATTTACTGGAACTTAAGCCCTGCACATTTGCTGTCTTTTATGTTTGAGACAAAATAGAACCTTGTTTTTAGTTTAATCCGGCAGCATTTATTTTCTTTATATTTTTTAAATTTTGTAAGATTCCCCCCAACTTTTCATGTTCTATTCTGCTTGATATGAGTTTTTGTGGTGGTGGTGGTAAATGCACTTGTTGGTCTGTTGATATCTTTAATAAGTCTCATTGCCTGTCACTGGATTGGGCCTTTATTCCACTTTTATTATTGTAATGAATAGTCGTGCTTAACATTAGATTTTATTGGGACTTAGAACCATTTTCTATTTTATTAATTTAGAAAATCATTTTGGGGAATCATGAGGTTTCAGGAGCTGCAGATACGCTTTTGGCCCTTGTAGGTTGCAGTCTTGTAACATAATATTAAATGATTAGATAATTTTTTTAACACACGTGCAGTCTCACTAGCTGAGTGACTGTTATATATGTGGTTATTTTATTAGTTTGTTTATGGGGCATGTAGGGATTAACTACGAGTGTTTGGCATGTTGAATTGCTGTTCGGTTTCATTCCTAGTGAGTGAAGCAAATTCTTATTTGTATCCTTAGTCCCAATGATACATTTTGTAAAGGTTATTGTGCTGTGCTTCCTGTACTTGCTCTCCTGTGGGATTTGTAGGTGTAAGCAACCAACCGCTGGGTTTACTGTTAAGGAAGCTCATCTGAAATGCCTTTTGTAATAGCAATCAGCATTCTCTCATTTAGAAGTAGATACAAGCCCAAGTCATATGCACTATTAAAGGCAAAAAACTAGCATGACCAGTCACAAGCTCTAATATGTGTACAGATTCTCAACGTCATGATAGTTGCAAACAGAAATATGGAACGTTTAAATAATGTTTGTTTGTGTTTTTAAAAAAATCTGAAAATAAAAGAATGAATAGTATGATCCAGATTGAGGTATGTCTTCAGTCAAGTAAGAGCTAGATCTAATAATAGCTTTGAAAGTGCACAGACTTACAATATTTATTCATTCTAAACTCCTACTATCTTACCCACTATAGCCTTCTATAGTGGTTTTGGTGGTAGTAGCAACATGGCACTGTTCCACGGCAATGGGGCAAAGCATTTTACAACAGTTTATCCTCCCTTGCTGTCTTAAGACATCTGGGTTCTGCAGAGAGGCAGTATCCTAATGCCGACCCTCCCTAGAACTTCACCTGACTGCTTTCAGCCAATGAATGACATTCTGTGTGTAGAAATATGCACAAAATAAGCATTTGCCAGACCAGAGCTCTTGTCCTGGACTGGCTAATGATGCCTAAATGAAGCTGCCAGAGTTAGAGATACACCTCCTGTAGCAAAGAGGTTAAACTTGGCATGTGCAGCATCCAAGCACATGATCACTTTAAATCACTGAAATGGTCATGGTGCTTGTAGTAACCCTTTAACACACCTGATGTTTTGTTTTCTGTTTTTGCATTTTATCAACAGAAAGGTACTTGTTTGACAAGTGATTCCTTATGGTGATCACTTATGGTACAGGAATACCCCAATAGATTTGCTTCTCATTTTAGAACTGCAATCTGATTGGCTCTGATAAACCACGCAGTGAAGTATGCATTTTGGTTTTTACTCTTTGAGGATAGCTTATTCATTTCCCTTTGCTTTCTCTTTCATGCAGGTTTCCATTTGAGTGGCACAGTGACAGAGCCTGCAATGCAGTCAGAGCCAGAAATTGTTTGCAATGTAGCCATCAGCTTTGATCGTTGCAAGATTACCTCAGTGACCTGCAGCTGTGGAAACAAGGACATCTTTTATTGTGCTCATGTCGTTGCACTCTCATTATACCGCATCCGCAAGCCGGACCAGGTGAAACTACATCTTCCTATTTCAGAGACCCTCTTTCAAATGAACAGAGACCAGCTGCAGAAATTTGTACAGTATTTGATCACAGTTCACCACACAGAGGTCTTGCCTACCGCTCAGAAACTAGCAGATGAAATTCTGTCACAGAACTCTGAAATAAATCAAGTTCATGGTGAGTTATGCTGCATTTTGGTAAGATCTTCCAATTCTGCCTCTCTATCAGATTTATTTATTAAGAAGCACACCCAGTGTAGACAGACAAGCAATCAATAGTAGAACATAATGCGATGGCATCTGAATATGTGACAGCATAAGTTTTTCAAACGCGAGAGCAACTTATCAGTGTGTTAACCACTTTCTTCCTCTTTCTAAATGAAAAAATGTCATTAGATTAACAAATTATAATTACCATCAGAACCTGTAGTGGTGGCATTGAGTTTCATAACCGTGCTAAGTTCAATAAACTTCAAAGCCTAGTGTTGCACACTGATTTGACCATTAAACTTTTGATGGCGGAAGGGAGTGAAACACATTTCATTTTGTAATCATTGGCCCCCTGTCCGAGGCTTCCTGTTTCAAGAAGCAGAGAGAAGCAAAAGACAGGGACAGACCCAAACAGCACTGGCTTTAAGATTTTGGTGTTAAACAGTTAATGGTTTAACCCCTACAGGTAAGCCAGCACCTTGGACCTCCTGGTAACGTAGCATAACTTCATTCCGATTAAAGGCACTCTATAAGAAACCAAACGACTTGATCTCCTTAAAGTGATCTGGGTACAGTGTCCCTGTCCCCATATCTGCAATGCAAAACTTTGCAGTTTTACAGAAACTATAATGGGTGACAGCCACTAGAGGCACTTTCTGCTGTTTCAAGGAGTTCAACTCTGAGAAACGGTGCTGGATGTCCTTTGCATAAGGATGTTCAGCGTCTTGCAAATACCCATATGAAAGTCTTGATTCAATGCTTTCCTATGCAGAAGGTCTACTGTGCACATCACGCTTGCCACCCTTGTGCATTAGGTTACCCCTTGCTCTGAAGTCGGTGTTTCCAGCACTTGGGGACCTCAGTGCTGGAAACAGGTAAGTGTTAAAAGGGTTATCTAACCCTTCACTTGCCAGGAGGGGGGCAGTTAGGGCAGAGGAACACTACAACCATAAATTCTATTGTATGGAGCATTATCCTATAAACCCCTTTCCAACAGAAATTAATAATACATATAATTTGTCTCCAGCCACAGCTCCATTAAAAAATAACTGCGTGGAATTGCCAATAAGCTAGTAACAGATACATTAGCTGCTATCTCTTTACTAGCAGCTCCTTTCACATGTGCCTCTTCTCCTGTTTAATCTGGTCTATCCCTGTGCTCATCAAAAGAAATGTTAATATGTAGGTCTCTTTGATTTTTAATAATGTTTTCAGTTCAGTTTGTACTCTGTTAAAGCAAATTTATCCTGCTGGTGACATCTAGGCCTTGTGTATCCGTTTGGTGCTTTAGTGATCCCAACTGGTACTCTTAGATTACATTACTCGCTGACCATTGTCCAGGACTGCGGCTAGGGATGGTCTTTATGTACCTTTTTTGAGTAGACTGTTAAAAGGGTTGTACCTAGAATTCATATACTGCAGGAAAGAAATTAATCAAGGGGGTGTCACAAAGGAACTACGACCAATAAATTCTATTCAGCAGCTCATGGCTACAGTCTGGCATTCTTTATGTGCTACACATTATTGCGAAGTACGGTAAATTGTCCAGGAAGGCTTGGTGGAACTGATCATTTGCAACCTGTGCATTACAGGCGTGTTAAGTGTTATTGTCACTGGTATGATTGTGTTACTTTATCTGTATACATGCTGAAATGAAATGTTTGAGGCCTTCTGCCATCGTTTTAGTTTGAAATGGTTTCATTGCGTGCATTGCTGCAGGAACAGGATGTTTGTCTAAATGTGTGGAGAAGGTTATTGAATCTGAGACTTAGAATACGAGGTAAGTGTTTGGCTCTTAGAGTTGCATTACAATATTTGCATATCTGTTATTCATGTTTGGTAAAAAATGCTGACTTAAAATACAATAATGAAGTGCACAAATTGTGCACATGAATAAAAAAAGCTTAAGGTAGAATAAGAACAGAATTTGTTCTTGAAATAATTATTTTAACTATTTCACCTAATTACAAATTGCAGCAAAGTGCAAACTAGCCACTGCAAGATAGTGTTGTTAAGAGATAGACAAGTTCAAACATGCTCCATCTCCAATGATTCAATTGAATCCCTTTCCCCACCCCAACAAGGCATAGTTTTTCTTGGTTGAAGATGGCTGATTTTTGCTGAAATCACTGGTTCTCATTTTCAAAGAATTCCCCCTTTGCAGAAAATACTTGTTCACTCATAGCTTAATGTATCACATGTCACTGTTTGTTCCACTGCTATAGACAAGAAATGTCTATGCAGCGTTCATATCTGGGAATTCCACCTACAGTGGCTTTCTTTTCACATTCTATTATTGACCTCCCCTGCTTTGCTATAGAAGCCTTCATCTGGAGAATAATTGCTGAAAATGTAAGGAAATTGACTTACATCTGGGTACTGATACTGAGTGCAAAAAGGATGGAGCTTGTATAACCATCACATGTATATGCCCATTGTGTCCTGAGCAAAACAGTGTAGTGTTGGTCAGGGCCGGACTGGCCCACCGGGATACCGGGAAATTTCCCGGTGGGCCGCGGCACCTGGGGCCGGTCTGACAGCCCTGATCATTGGGCTGACAGCTCCTGTGATCCCGGCGGCCGTGTGTGAGCTGTGCGGCCGCACAGAGCCCCATGGGAGCAGGGGAAGCCAGGCGGCCGGCTCACACATGGCGCCCGGGATCATTTAAAAAAATAAAAAAAATAAAAATATTTGCGGCGGGGGCGGAGCTTACTGTGCGGCGGGGGCGGGGCTTAGCTTGCGGCGGAGGCGGAGCTTACTGCGCGGCGGGGACGGCTAATTGCAGCATGGGAAGCAGGAAGGAGTCCCTGCTTCCCCAACAACCAGTCTCCAGGAGCTCCAAGCAGGAGGTAAGAAAGAGGTCAGTGTGTGTGTGTGACTGTCTGTGAGTGTGTGACTGTCTGTGAGTGTGTGTGTGTGTGACTGTGACTGTCTGTGAGTGTGTGACTGTCTGTGAGTGTGTGTGTGTGTGACTGTCTGTGAGTGTGTGACTGTCTGTGTGTGTGTGACTGTGACTGTCTGTGAGTGTGTGACTGTCTGTGTGTGTGTGTGACTGTCTGTGAGTGTGTGACTGTGTGTGTGTGTGACTGTGACTGTCTGTGAGTGTGTGACTGTCTGTCTGTGTGTGTGTGACTGTCTGTGTGTGTGTGTGACTGTCTGTGTGTGTGTGTGACTGTGTGAGTGTGTGACTGTCTGTGAGTGTGTGACTGTGAGTGTGTGACTGTCTGTGAGTGTGTGACTGTCTGTGTGTGTGTGACTGTTAGTGTGTGTTTGTGTGTGACTGTCTGTGTGTGCGTGTGACTGTGCGTGTGACTGCCTGTGTGTGCGTGTGACTGCCTGTGTGTGTGTGTGACTGTCTATGTGTCTGTCTGCCTGTGTATGCTACTGTCTGTGTGTGTGTGACTGTGTGTGTCTGTCTGTGTGACTGTGTTTGTGTGTGACTGTGTGTGTGTAACTGTCTGCCTGTGTGTGTGGCTGTCTGCATGTGTGTGTGTGTGTGTGACTGTCTGCCTGTCTGTATGTGTAGATGTTTGCCTCGGTGTCAGTGACTGTCTGCCTCTGTGTGTGTGTGCGCACCTGCTAGTGAGGGAGCCTCTGTGTGTGTGTGCTTGCTAGTGAGTGAGCTTGTATGTGTGTCAGTGAGCTTGTCTGTAGGGATCATATGTGTGTGTGTTAGTGAGCTCTTGTCTGTAAGGAGCATGGGTGTGATCGTGGGCTTGTCTGTAGTGAGCGTGTGTGTCAGTGGGCTTGTCGGTATTGAGCGTGTGTGTCAGTGAGCGTCTGTGTCAGTGAGCGTGTGTGTCAGTGAGCTTGTCTGTAGTGACCATATGTGTCAGTGAGCTTGTCTGTAGTGAGCCTGTGTGTCAGTGAGCTTGTCTGTAGTGAGCATGTGTGTGTCAGTGAGCTTGTCTGTAGTGAATCTGTGTTAGTGAGCTCTTCTGTAGGGAGCATGTGTGTGTCAGTGGGCTTGTCTGTAGGGAGAGTGTGTGCGCATCAGTGAGCTTGTCTGTAGTGAGCGTGTGTGTGTGACAGTGAGCTTGTCTGTAGTAAGCTTGTATGTGTATCAGAGTTTGTCTGTACTAAATTTGTGTGTCTGCCAGTAACCTTGTCTGTGTGTGTCATTGAGATTGTCTGTCAATGAGCCTATTTGTGTGCATCAGTAAGATTGTCTGTGTCTGTGTGTTAGTATGCTTTACTGTATAATTTAATTACCCTGAAAGGACTAATATTTTGAATTAGAAGAAGAAATGTATCAATAATATATATATATATATATATATATATATATACACATTAAAGGTCCACTCTAGGCACCCAGAGCACTTCAGCTTAATGAAGTGATCTGGGTGCCTGGTCCAGCCATGGTTAACCCATTTTTTCATAAACATAGCAGTTTCAGAGTGCTATGTTTATTAATGGGTTAAGCCTTCCCCTATTTCCTCTAGTGGCTGTCTCATTGACAGCCACTAGAGGCGCTTGCGTGCTTCTCACTGTGATTTTCACAGTGAGAGCACGCCAGCGTCCATAGGAAAGCATTGATAATGATTACCTATGTGACCGGCTGAATGCGCGCGCAGCTCTTGCCGTGCGTGCGCATTCAGCCGACGGGGAGGAGAGAAGGAGGATCGGAGGAGGAGAGCTCCCCGCCCAGCGCTGGAAAAAGGTAAGTTTTTACCCCTTTCCCCCTTGCAGAGCCGGGCGGGAGGGGGACCCTGAGGGTGGGGGCACCCTCAGGGCACTATAGTGGTCCTTTAATATATAACATCCTACATAGCACAATGACTTATGGGGCTGGCATAGATTTTTTTCCAGGGCTGCTTCGTATCCCCAGTCCGGCCCTGCTGGTAGGGGGTCCTGAGGACTAACGTTGAGAACCCCTGCTTTACAGTCTCAATAAAGGGAAGAAATTTGTTGCAAGTATTGTATTTATTTGGAGTTCTCTACTTTTGTTATTGAAAACTGTGATAACAGTTGATTTGGAGACTTGTGTGTTCCAAATCAAAAATGTGGTCCCAAACTTTGCAACTTCTTGTTTAAGGTCCTAAAACTTAGTGTTTAGTGAATAACATTTTTACAAACCTTAATTCTCAACTTTCAAACTTATTGTGTATTTTATGTTAGTTATATATAAGATTGCCTTCTTGTAACTGAATGAAGTGTGAAACGTAATTTATTTAACTAGCACAGCACTCTGTATGACCCTTTCTAACACTTTATGCATGAAGTGACAAGTACAGTTTAACTCAGAAATAATGTAATGAAGCATATTTTATCACAATTTACTGCTTTCTCCAGCTGTGCCACCTCTGGGAAACTCAGAACCAAACAGCTTAACGTCACAGGACATGGACTGAGGGTAAGGTGGTGATAATGAAGTTTGAATGTGTCACAGGAGGTGAACATTACATACATCTATATTTCCCAAAAATGTGTCAAATATTTATTCACTAACAATAAAGTATTTTTTTTGTCCATGTACTGAACCATCAAATCGAAGTTTAATCCTATCTAGAGATGTAAAATTGTATCACTACACTGTCAGCCGAAAAATAAAAAAGTTAAACTAGAGCAGTTATGGGATTATTCTCTAAATAGTAACTTGTAGTGAATCTATATCCTAATTGCAAATGTATTATTATAATATATTATTATTATATTATAATCTTTATTTAAATAACACAGGCTCCATTTTTTTTTTGTTGCCAAAATAATTATTGCATTTGTAAAGGACAAGTGATAAGTAAGCTAATTTGAACAGCTTTTTCTTTTCTTTATTATTTTTTATTATCAAAATTCCACATACAAATATATTCACATACATAAACACAACAAACAAGTAGCATGCATTTACAGAAGTATATTTATATTTATAGAGCACCGTCAAATTCCGCAGCGCTTTACAATGGGTGGACGAACAGACATGTAGTTGTAACCAGACAATTTGGACACACAGGAACAGAGGGGTTGAGGGCCCTGCACAATGAGCTTACATGCTAGAGGGAGTGGGGTAAAATGACACAAAAAGGTAAGGATAGTATTAGACTAGTGACAGTTGCAGAAGAGGAATCAGTCAGGAGCTATTAACAGTTTAATTGATACGCTTTTATGAAGAAGTGGGTTTTTAACGATATTTTGAAGTAGTGGAGACTGGGTGAGCATCTAACAGAGGAGGGAAGCGAGTTCCACAGGAACGGTGCAGACCTCGAGAAATCATGAAGGCGAGCATCAGAGGTGGGAGTACGGACAGAAGATAGGCGTAAGTCTTCAGCAAATCGTAAGGGCCTAGACGGGACATACTTGTGTATAAGGGAGGATAGATAGGTGGGAGCAGCATTATGTAGAGATTTTAAATTGAGCTCTATATTTTTTAGGAAGCCAATGTAGGGACTGACAGAAGGGTGAGGCATGGGAGGTGCGGGAGGACAGGAAGATGAGCCTCGCCGCCGCATTCATTATGGACTGTAACGGCGCTAGTTGGGAGCACGTAAGACCACTGCGAAGCAGATTACAGTAGTCAAGGCGAGAAAGGACAGTGGAATGGACCAACACCTTAGTTGCATCTGGCGTTAAGTAGGGGCGGATGTTTGCAATGGTTTTGAGATGGAAATGACAGGATTTGGCGATGGATTGAACACGAGGCTTAAAGGAGAGGTCGGAGTCAAAGAGAACACCTAGGCAGCGTGTATATATAAAATCAGTTATGCTTGTCATAAAGATCCCATTTATTTATCCAGTATTCCAATGTATTTAATTTTTGGAACTTCCAACTCATTATTCTGGCACAGCCCAGCTCCACTTTACTTTGCCAGATGATTTGTTTAACTAGCATATCTCTATTGTGGATATTTATTTTGGGGGGAGATTTACAATTCCTCGCTATCATTAATTTCACCATAGTTAGTATATGTAGAACTACAGAAAGTATATCCCACTGTATATTATTTACACTTATATGCAGTAGAGACAATTCTGGGTTCATCTCTATTGCTGTACACACAAATTGTTCATAAAATGAAACACTAATTACCAAAACCTCTGAACCAATGGGCCGCTCTACAAAATATGTACAAAATTCCTGATATCCTTTCCACATCTCCAGCAAAGGTCATTATCTACTGTGTTATCCATCAGTTTCCTCAATCTATTTAGAACTCAATACCGTCTGTTATGAAGTTTATATTGTGTTTCTCTTAAATTTAGGCAATGTATGCATTTATGTGTAACCATTAAGAATGCTTCCTATTCTCATTGCTGAATCTCTATTGCAAGGTCCTTCTTATTTTATAAATAATCTGTGCGCATTTTAACATAAAATCTTCATAATTAGTTTGACTTATTAAGGCCTTGAGATCTTCAACTGCTTCAGATCTATCTATATATTTAGAAATATACTAGGTGGTTAAATATTTATTTCGCTGTATATTGTATTCTAAGACCAAGTTGGGAAAAGGTTTTTATTTTAGCTTGTTCAATAATATAATTTATTTGATATGCGCCTCTTCTTCTCCAATCTTCCCCATAACCAACTCTAAAATGTTTAGGGGTAAAGAAACCACAAATTTGTCTTCTACATTTCATTTTATTTTTATTTTATTCCAATTGTCTATTATATTGCTTAGACTCCTCACATCTGGCAAATATTGTTTTTGGCCATTATAATTCCTTTGTTGCCAAAACAAAGAAGATGTCGCTGACCTTAGAAAAGTCTTGTTCAGTATGAAGCGATTGTAGCGGAACGCCAATATTAAATCTACGAATTCCGCTGGTCCAGAAACGAATCCACAGTCAAGCGCTGAAAACACCAAGGCAATATCCCCAACCTCCCAATAACCGGACGAGACACAGTTTTGGGAGTCAACTGACAATCCTTTAATCGGCACGACAATTTATACAAGTCCCCATGCAAGGGGTTTCCTGAGTCCCTTCCCAGGGGCATTCCCAGAGGGGACTACATGGGGGACTTACAGTATAACATATTTCTCCCATCAGGCACCGCTGCACGAGAGGGATCATCCTCCCAGAATGCACCGTTAAGGGGATTATCCCCTCGTGCAGCAGAACCGGCAATCCATACAAAAATACATAACTTTTAAAATACACGGTGGATTTACACGAATGGACGTTCGGTAGATAGCTGGGGTCTGGGCGCATCATTCGTGAGATTGCCGCTCAGATCCCAACTAAAATAACCGAACGCCGCACAGAAAACACATTTCTTTCAAAACACACGAAAAGAACGGATTGCTTTTAGTGAACCTGGTCCTGAAACTCCCGAACGTCCTGGAGGCTCAGCGGTGTTCGTGCCGTCGAATAACTATTGGTAATGCTATGCGTTCGACAACACGGACCCGCTGAAGAGCAAGGGATCCAAGATGGCCGACCGCCGCATGGTCGGTAGTCGAACGACGGCCACCCAGGAGAGCCTCTAATTACCGATTGCAACATTGTTGCAATCGGTTAACTAGCGCCACATGCCTCTAAGTGTGTGGGCTATTAGCGGGTGTCGCGTTCGTTTCACGAACGGCCCTCCAAAGTGCCGTTCGTGAAACGAACGAGAATCCCCATACAAACCGCCATTGGCATTCGGCGAAACCAGTAATTACAGTCTCCACAGAAATACATCCAGCACATACATAGGAATACAACGCATCTCTCTCCAGACCTGTAGGCAACCCTTAAAGGCACAGTCTCTAGTTATTGTCCAAGTGGCTAGGTTTGCCACAATGCTCCCCCAGAACCAAACCGGCATACACAGTCTGATCCCAACGGATCGGCTTGGGGATGTCCGGAGGAGTGCTCACAGATCATTTCTCAAGGTCTGTTTGTCTGGACAACCCGACGGCATTACCGTTTTGTTTCCCTGGGCGGTAGTGAATTGTAAAGTCAAAGGGCTGCAGCGCCAAACTCCAGCGCAGCAGCCTGGCATTGTCTCCAGCCACACGGTTTAGCCACACCAACGGGTTGTGATCTGTGAGCAAAGAAAAGGGTTGCCCATAGAGATACGGCTGTAACTTTTCCAGGGCCCACACCACGGCCAGGCATTCCTTTTCTATGGCGGCGTAGCTCACCTCTCGGGGTAACAGTTTCCGACTCAAGTATGCTACGGGGTGTTCTCCGCCATCGGCTCCAACCTGGCTCAGTACTGCTCCCAATCCAAACATTGAGGCATCTGTGTGAACAAGAAAACGTTTAGTTGGATCAGGAGCAGCCAGTACAGGGGCATTGGTCAGAGCCGTCTTCAGCTGATGGAATGCCTGTTCACACTCTGGGGCCCAGACGACCTGCCGGGGCAGGTTTTTCTTCGTCAAATCCGTCAGGGGTTTGGCCAGGGCACTGTAGTTGGGTACAAATTTTCTGTAGTACCCTGCGGTACCTAGGAAAGCCAGGACTTGGGTTTTGGTCCTAGGGGTAGGCCACTGGGCTACAGCTTCAATCTTTGTGGGCTCAGGCTTCTGCTGCCCGCTACCAACCCGGTGTCCTAAGTACTGGACCTCTGCCATCCCTATGTGGCATTTGCTGGGTTTCAAGGTAAGCCCTGCCTCTCGGATCCGATCTATTACTGCCCCTATGTGTTGTAGGTGCTCTGACCAGGTCTGACTGTATATGGCAATATCGTCCAGATATGCACACGCATAGTCCTGGAACCCGTCCAGTAGCCGATCCACCATCCGCTGGAAGGTCGCGGGGGCGTTCTTCATCCCGAATGGCATGACTCGAAATTGGTACAAGCCAAACGGGGTGACAAACGCCGACTTAGGGATGGCGTCCTCGGCTAGTGGAATTTGCCAGTATCCCTTACACAAATCTATGGTAGTGAGATACTGCCCCCTGGCCATCCTATCCAGCAGTTCGTCTATCCGAGGCATCGGGTAGGCGTCCGACACAGTTTTGTCGTTCAACCTCCGGTAGTCAACGCAGAACCGGGTGGTACCATCTTTCTTGGGAACCAGGACTACCAGCGATGCCCAGGGGCTATCTGAGTGCTCAATAACCCCCAACTGCAACATCTCTTCAATTTCTTTTCTCATGTGTTCCCGCACGGATTCGGGAATCCGATAGGGAGTCTGTCGCATGGGAAGCTGTCCCGGGGTTTCTACTCAGTGGGTGGCTAGTGGAGTGTACCCAGGTAGGTTAGAAAAGGCGGCGCCCTTGGTTGCTATCAGTTCTTGTACCTGGATACGCTCTTGAGGACTTAGCCGCTCCCCCAGTTGAACCCCCTGAGAGGGTTCCTTCTGCTCCTCCTGCTCTAACAGATCTGGAAGGGGCAGGTTCTCCTGATCTTCGGAGGCGGGCGTGCAAATAGCTGCCACGTCCTCCGTCCGCTCGTGGTAGGGTTTGAGCATGTTCACATGGAGCATGCGTCTCTTCCCTACTCCTGAGCATGGGCCGATCACATAGGTGGTATCGCATCTCTGCTCTACCACCCGGTATGGGCCCTGCCAGACGGCCTGTAGTTTATCGGTGCGGACAGGTTTAAGGATTAGTACCTTCTGTCCCACTTGAAAACTCCGGTCTCTGGCCCCCCTGTCATACCAACGACGCTGTCGTTGTTGGGCGGCCTGGAGGTTGGGGCGCACTGCCTGGGTCAATTCCTCCAGGCGATCCCGGAACGCCAGCATGTAGGGTACAATTGGGGTCCCATCTGCGCTACTCTCTCCCTCCCAATGCTCTCTAATGAGATCCAACGGCCCCCGGACCCTTCTCCCAAATAATAGCTCAAATGGGGAGAAACCTGTGGACTCTTGGGGCACCTCTCTGTATGCAAACAACAGATGGGGAAGAAATCGTTCCAGTCCTTATGGGTCTCTCCGAATGTCCGGAGCATCTGTTTTAGGGTGCCGTTGAATCTCTCACATAATCCATTGGATTGCGGGTGGTAGGCGGAGTTAATGATCGGCTTAATGCCACATATCCTCCATAACTGCTGAGTAACTTCAGCCGTGAATTGCGTCCCCCTATCGGAGACCATTTCCTGTGGGAACCCTACTCGGGAGAATATCTTCATCAAGGCTTCGGCTACGGTCTCCGCGTGAATATTCGTTAGGGCAATCGCCTCGGGGTACCGGGTGGCGTAATCCACCACGGTTAGGATATACCATTTCCCAGCGGGGCTGGGTTTTGGTAGTGGCCCTACTATATCTACTGCTACACGGCTGAACGGTTCCTCAATGATAGGTAGGGGACACAGTTTCGCCTTGTGGCGGTCCCCCCTCTTGCCTACCCTCTGGCACACATCACAGGAGGTACAATATTGTCTCACATCTTTAGAAATCCCGGGCCAAAAGAAAGCGTGCGTTAAGCGATACCGGGTCCGGGTCATCCCTAGATGGCCGGACAGAGGGATATCATGGGCGATTCTTAGTAACTCCTGCCTATACTTCTGGGGCACTACTAGCTGCTTAGTTTGGAGCGTCACAGAGTTGCCTATTGCCCTTTCCGCCACCCGGTATAGTAACTTCTTCTCCCACCTGTACTGTTCTCCCTCCCGCCCCACCTGGTCCGTATCTACCCTATCCCGGTATACCTGCAGTGTGGGGTCGGTCTGCACCTCTACTTCAAACGTGGACGGGGTGTCCCAAGTCATGTCTGTCAAGGGGGGGTCATGATTTCTTACCTGAGCCTCAGAGTGTGCGGGGAATGCCGTGGTGCGAGCCTGTTGCCGGGTGGTTACCGGATGCGCCTCTTGTGACGGGGCCTGGGGTAGAAAAGCAGAAGTCATCTGGCCCAAGTCATTCCCCAAAACAACATCGGCCGGTAGTTTTTTCATTATGGCCACTTCCACAACCCCCTCCCCAGCACCCCAATTCAAATGTACCTTGGCCGTGGGTAACCGGTACATGGCTCCCCCTGCTACCCGGACTGCCACTGATCCGCCAGTGTGGGCCGTATCTGGAATTTAATGGGGGGCCACTAAAGTCAAGGTGGCTCCTGAGTCCCGCAGCCCCTGCACTTCTTTCCCTCCCACAAATACAACTTGGCGGTGATGTTGCCGGTTGTCCGTGGCTTGCACAGACATCACCTCGTACAGAACGCCCAATGGTTCCTCAGTTGGTATACTGGTCAGCTCCGCGTGGTCAGGTTCTGCGTGGTAGAAATGGGCCGCCGCCCTGGGAACGGAATTCTGCCGTACCTGGTTCCACGCCTGCCTGCTACGATTCTGGGTGCACTCCCGGGACATATGCCCCCACTGCCGGCAGGTATGGCATTGTATGTTGGCCCTGCCGTTGTAGCGGGCTGGCGGTGGGGGGTTTCCTGGTGGTGGCCTGAACGGGGTAGAGTTGGCGGGTGTGGAGCTGGTTGGGTGGTGTTGTATTGGCGGTCTTAGGGGACCCCTGTTGGTGAGCCCGTGGTGTCTCCGGGCATCAAAGTGTTCGTCTGCCAATCGGGCGGCTGCTGTGAGGGTGAGAGGTTTTCGGTCCCTTACCCACTCCTGTGCCTCTGGTGACAGACCGTTGAAGAATTGCTCCAGCAAGATGAGTTGGCGCAGTTCCTCCATAGTGGTGGCTTGACTTGCCTGAATCCACCCTTGGGAAGCTTGGTCCAGCTTATGCGCCCATTCTGCGTGGGAATCTCTTTCGGGCTTTTTCAATCCCCGAAATTTCCGTCGGTATGCCTCCGGGGTTATGGCATATCTTTCTAGGATGGCTCTTTTTACTTTAAAATAGTCCTTGCTGTCCTCTCTGGGCACAGCGCGGTAAGCCTCTGCTGCTCGTCCCGCCAACTTGCCTGCCAGTAAGGGTACCCACATTGTCGGTTCCAGATCGTGCAGGTCGCATAGCCTCTCGAAATCCTGCAGATATCCGTCTATCTCATCCTTCTCCTCGCAGAATGCTTTAAATGCCTGGTACGGTATTTTCTGCTTTGTTGGAGGGCAGAATGAGTTGACGATGGATTCCGCCCTGGATGGTGACCTCTGGGGTTGCTGTGCCATAATGTAGTCCTGGACGTCGGCCATTAGCACGGTTAAGATGTCCAGGGTTACTGGCTGTGGTACAAATTCCAGCCGGGTTCTCAGTTCCCTCTGGTATGGTGTTTCCTCTCTGGCAGGTGGGGGTGGACTGCTGTGTGCTTGGTCGTCCTCCATTAGCTCTGCAATCAGTACTGCCTTCGATTTGTTGCTAGCGATTTTCCCTCTAGCCTCCAGCAGCTCCTTTAGCGTCTGTCTCTTTAACGCCGTGTAATCAGTCCCCATTCACTGATCGCTTTCGTCTGTTTGTTTCATACGAATTGCCTTTCCGTTTGGTTGTTCCTTTCATTCGAATGTGCTGTATTCGGCTGTAGAGTTGGATCCCGTCGCTTGCCACCAATTGTAGCGGAACGCCAATATTAAATCTACGAATTCCGCTGGTCCAGAAACGAATCCACAGTCAAGCGCTGAAAACACCAAGGCAATATCCCCAACCTCCCAATAACCGGACGAGACACAGTTTTGGGAGTCAACTGACAATCCTTTATTCAGCACGACAATTTATACAAGTCCCCATGCAAGGGGTCTCCTGAGTCCCATCCCAGGGGTATTCCCAGAGGGGACTACATGGGGGACTTACAGTATAACTTATTTCTCCCATCAGGCACTGCTGCACGAGAGGGATCATCCTCCCAGAATGCACCGTTAAGGGGATTATCCCCTCGTGCAGCAGAACCGGCAATTCATACAAAAATACATAACTTTTAAACTACACGGTGGATTTACACGAATGGACGTTCGGTAGTTAGCTGGGGTCTGGGCGCATCATTCGTGAGATTGCCGCTCAGATCCCAGCTAAAATAACCGAACGCCGCACAGAAAACACATTTCTTTCCAAACACGAAAAGAACCGATTACTTTTAGTGAACCTGGTTCTGAAACTCCCGAACGTCCTGGAGGCTCAGCGGTGTTCGTGCCGTCGAATAGCTATTGGTAATGCTATGCGTTCGACAACACGGACCCGCTGAGGAACAAAGGATCCAAGATGGCCGACCGCCGCATGGTCGGTAGTCGAACGACGGCCACCCAGGAGAGCCTCTAATTAACTAGGTTAACTAGCGCCACACGCCTCTAAGTGTGTGGGCTATTAGGGGGTGTCGCGTTCGTTTCACGAACGGCCCTCCAAAGTGCCGTTCGTGAAACGAACGAGAATCCCCATACAAACCGCCATTGGCATTCGGCGAAACCGGTAATTACAGTCTCCACAGAAATACATCCAGCACATACATAGGAATACAACGCATATCTCTCCAGACCTGTAGGCAACCCTTAAAGGCACAGTCTCTAGTTATTGTCCAAGTGGCTAGGTTTGCCACAGCGATCTTTCTTTTTTTTCCAACGAGCGTTCTGTGTAATTAGAGCGTGCATGAGTCTAGCTGCCATATAGTATTCAAAAATATCTGTCATATCCATTCCTCCATGTTTCATATTAACAACTAATGACTTCCAATTTATACATGTTTCTTTCCCAACCATACAAATTTCATGAAAATTGTGTGCAATAATTTGAGCCAGCTCTCTGGACAACTTAGTAAAATGAATCTAAAAATACATATCTAGTTGGGAAAAACATATACCCATAAAATGTGTATTCTTCCCCGTCATGGAAAGCCCAACTTTCTCCAATTAATTAGGTTTTTATTTGTTTGTTTTAACAAAGACAGGAAATTACTTCATATTAATTAATCTAGGGAAGGTGTAATATCCATGACTAAATATTTAATATGATCGTGCGCCCGTATCAGTCCATAATTTTTATGCAATTATCTAATATATTACTCTGAAGATTTTTTTAATTAAAAAAAATGGACTTCTCCAGATTTATTTTGTAGCTTCAGTATTTGAACAGATTTTTCACCTCCTGTTATATTTTGTACTACATGTTGTTGAATATCCCGATTCTATAATTGTAAAGTGCTGCCGAATATGTTGGTGCTATATAAATGATAATAATAAAAAGAATAATAACTGTGTGATAGAAAAAAAATACATGCTTTTTTCTATCATGATTAGACTTAGTAGTGTAGCTTTCTCATCTGTCTAGATGGCTGGAGATACGGTGAAGAGACTAAGTAACTAATCACTTCAATGTGGGGCTGAAAAAAATCTCATCATTTTCCAGGTATACACCTCTCAGGTATGCTTAATCTGCTTTAGTAGGATTTTGGATATTACCCATTGGCTTTGCATTAGTCCATCAGATCCTCAAAATATATTCCTTTATATTGTCCTATCTTCTGGGGTTATTCTTGGGTAACATCTTCAGTGGGTGAAGTCAGACCTCTTTAAAGTGGTTGTTGTGCACTTACATTTATAGTTTTATGGTTGCAGAGGACATGACATCATATTAAATGAAGGGTTGAGTATATGATGTAAAATGGACAGAGTTGAATGCAGAGGTTAAAGTATCATCCTGCAAGTAATGATTGTGAGTAATCTTATAGTTATTTCTGATATACAATCAACCATTTTTAAAAACATTTTCAGCAATAATATTTATTGAATCACTATAATTCTTACTCCTACATTTAACCATCATCCTCTGTTGTGCTCTGAGCTGTACCTACAATTATATTGCTCTGAAAATGTTTTTTATTTCTCCTTCACAGTTCTTAAAAGCTTATATCTAGGCATGTGCATGGGCAAAAACATTCAGTTCAGTTCGGCACTTCCGAAATTCGGGACTTCGGCAAATCGGCAATTCCCTAACCCTAACCCTACCCCTACCCTCTACCCCTAACTCTACTAGGGTTAGAGTTGGGTTAGGGGTAGAGTTAGGGTTATGGGTTAGGGTTATTGGTAGGGTTAGATTCCTGTCTTCATTCCCTTAATTTTCCCTCCCTGTTCTGTTTTGCCACTTTTCAGAAATCCAAAGCACTACGGCACTTCGGAAATTCGGCAATTCAGGACTTTGGCAATTCGGCACAGCACTTCAGAAATTCGGCACTTTGGAAATTCAACAATTCAGCAATTCGGACATTCGGAAGCATCTGAATGTCAGAATTGCCGAAATTCAGACCGAAACAAATTGCACATGTCTACTTAGATTGTGCTCTTTTTCCCTTTTTACTTTCATAGAGTTATTTTGTAATTCTACTTAAGTCTTCCACTGTGCAATCATGCATTCAGATAGGACCTCATCTCTACAAGACATTGCTAAGAAATAAATATTTTGAACTAACCTTATTAAAATGTTGAAATGGTAAACAAGACCAATAAAAAATCCAGGAATTAAGCAAGAGACTGCCAAGTCAGATAAATGAAGTATTGTCACAAAAACCTCTTAATCTAATTTAATAATAAATTTTGATTAAAATTGATTAAAATTGATTATCAATTTTATCAATTAGAGATTTGTTCCATAAAATCTTCATATTTTCTAAATTTTGCAGAATAATAAAAATGTGTGTTTTTTATACATTTCAAACACAAAATATATAGATTTCAATATGTTTATTATGATAAATGTAAACAACATTTTGTTTATTAGAACATTCAGTGGTTTCATGTCAGAATACCTCTTACTAGAGGAACTTCCTAGTAAAGACATTCAATTATTGACAAACACATTGAATGTTTTTTTTTATATAGAGAATCATTGTATTTATCGGTTCTCTATTAGAAGCATTTGATTGGCTGAGCTCAATGATTGCCATAAGAAGCATTGGACTGGCCCAATAATATAGGCTATAGCAATAAACCAGCACAAATGGCAGTGGGTAGAAAGGGAATTATATGTATTAAATTAGAATGTTCCTTTAATTGACACTAATATAAAACACTATCTTTATCAAGTTGAAATCAGTCACTCACTTGCCTCTGCTAACAAGCACCTCCTTACCTGTATACTTTGGACTCTGAAATTATAAGAGCAAAGTAATTTGCTTATTGATTATTAGGACTACATATACTTTCGTTCTCTTTTTTCTGTTGTTTAGGCATTTTAATTTTTTACCTCATTATATTCTTACATCAATGGCATCAATCCAGCATTTAGATGACTATTTTTCTCCTTCTGTGGTTCAGTCTCAGTTACAGAGGTGCATATTCAGGTCCTCCTGATGTCTATGCAATATTCCATGGAGGCAAGTAGTCTCAACATCGTCACAGTCTTTGAGAGAGAGAGAGTCACAGTCTTTGAGAGAGAGAGAGAGAGAGAGAGAGAGAGAGCACAAATGAAAGGCCCAAAACAAGTTGGCCAATGACTCCTTGGCACTGGAAGATCCTGAATTTGTCTAATGCAGAAATTAAAAGACACATTTTGATAAGACATCTGAGGAAGATATATCAAGGCAAACCAGGCGCTGTGTTGAGGCAATGTTCTAAATAACAAGTCATCACCATGGGAAAGAATATCATTTTTTCTTGTCATTTAGTGCTTTGGACCCAGAATGGCACTTGTTTCTCCTTGATAAATAACCCCAGATATGTGCAGCAGAAAATTCCATAGTTATAACCCCCTCAGCTTTGAATGATGATGATGAAGAATTCTTCTTGTCTGTCCTTGCAAATGTGTTTGCACAAGATATGTTTTAATGGAAAGAAGCTACCATTTAAAAAATCCCCAAACTGTACTGGAGATCATACGGGGGAATGTTATCACCAGACTACAAAAAAAGTTCCCATGTCAAGGTGTAGTGATTATTTGAATTTTCCAGATTATATAGGAAAATTCATTTCATTCAACTATGAGACTTTTCTTTTCAAACCGTGTCATCTTAAATCAGAAACTCACATTCTTGCAGCAACTACTATCCTCATAGGGACACAATGTAAGGTAAAAAAAACCTTATCCCATAAAACTTTTAGTGGATGATCTCCCATTTTCCATTAATTTAATATTAATAACTTAAATTCAACAGATTTCATATATCAAATTGAGTTCTACCTTTGTCGTGTTCTATTTTCTCTTTGTCAATGGTTTTATTATGTTTGAATTTTACAAATTCAGATGTTATTTACATTTAGCTTTTCTTCATATGTTTTCTAATGAAACTGCTAATTTATCATACTTACATATTTCACATGCCTGTTTCTTGTTATGACAGTCCTTTCTGTGAAGTCACGTTCGTGTGAATGTGCTTATTTTGTTTTTGTTTCCAAAGACACATGCAGGTATTATTGGATTAGGATAATGTTCACTACCTGTCAGTCCATTTCCTGCACTTATCTATACATTTTGACATAAAGGAGCTTAACACATATGGAGTGAGCAGCAGGTGTAAATGTATAATTGTGTTTCCTGTGCATTGTACTGTGAAGTATGAACTGAAGTATCTAGAGAATGAAAATAAATTTAGCAAAAAAAGCCAATCATGTTATCTATTAAAACCTACTAATCACCTTTCCTCACTGTTTTCTACGGTAGCATCTCTAATGACTTTGCTTTGAGCTATCTTGAAATAAATTAGTATTTCCCTTTCCTATGTGATCCCAGTCTTGGTAATTCTTGAATTCATCTATATTTTACTAATAGGTAATATCCATACAGAAGTCCCAGAGAGGGAAAAAAAATACTAAATGTTGAAGGCCTGAAATTGGAAAGTTTTTATCATTCCAGGTTAACAGGGATATTTACTATAGTGAGAATTCAGAGTGAATTCAAAGTGAATTATAAATTTAACCCCAGTGTAGCCAAACTGAAAGCAAAGCTAACCTAGAGAATTATTCCAGTTAGGCTGTTGTCAGTTTAAATTTTAAATGAGCTTTGACTTCACCTTGAATTCTCACTTTAGTTAATGACTAATGATTAATGCAAACTGGTCAATGATCAATGCAAACTATGTACTGTGTACAGAGATGGCCTTAGGCCTTTAGGCTTCCTGTGTGAAAAATATTCACAAAATTTTCTACCGGGCCAAAACCCTCTCTGACCAGTTCCTCTCATCCAATATCCCCCACTATTTAAAACCTCCTATGGAATGCAGTTTGTGTGTATAGTTATACAATAGTTGCATAGTGTGATTATAGGGGCTATTGTGTTTGTACATAATGGTACAGTGTGCATATGTGAGTAAGGCGTGTAGTGTGTGAACGGAGGTATATTGTGTGTAGAGTGGCTGTAGTGTGGATGTTTGTAGGTGATGTAGTGTAAGTGGTTAGGGGTATTGTGTGCACATAGGGAGTATAGTGTATGTATACAGGGTGTGCACTATATGTATGGGCGTATGTGTGTATAGATAGGAGATGCAATGTATGTATCAGGGATAAATTGTTTGTATAAGGGCTTTCTTAATGTAATATTTTTTTTAAAGAGTCATATGGCAGGGTGGGTATTATGATAAGGCTGTTATTATATAGCAGGGTGGGTATTATGGTAAGGTGGAAATGTTATGGCAGGGTGGGTATTATGACAAGGTGGGTATAACATGTATACTGCAGGTCTGAACACATGCTAAGGTTGCCAAGATTTATTTTTTAAGCTCTAGAAAGTTAAAGACATGATACCTGAAGGAGCGAGATGTCCCAGGGAGAAATAGATGTGTGGTCCAAAAGGTTAGAAAATTAGATTTTTTTAGTAGTCTGTAACATTTATAGACCAATGTCTGCCAGCAGCCAAACAACACTGTCCAAGTTTTCCTTAGTCTCATCTTCTGTAAATCATATAGAAGAAAGGGAGAATGATTCTTTTTCCAATAAGAAATAAGTCACTATCATACTTTCTTTAATGTAATGATATTATTTCCACTCTGGTCAATTTCGAGGGAGGAGTAACCTTTTAGTGATGTTGCCGTATTTAGCCTAAATAATTATACCCCATGACCATAACAGCAATTCTAGCAGAATTATACACATCAAGTATTAAGAGGTATTACCAGCAGAAAAATCTTGAATTTGAAAAAAAAAAAACAAAAAAAAAAATCCATTTGGAATGCAAGAGAAGTTTTTTTTTTGTTTTGTTTTTTTACTTATCAACAAGTTATAGTTTTGATCATCTCCAATATACATTTAATATGTCCCACTCTCTTTAAAGTGTCCTGCTTTATTTTCTCCATCTCACCAGGAAGGATAACAAATGGATGGATGTACACATAAGGAATTGGTTTATGATATAGAGATAACAACAATTCTGTTTTATAATCATTGAAAAAAGAAGTAAATGTTCACTTTAATGAAACCTCTAATTTGTGTTATAGCATTTTGAAATTCTGATATACTTCCTTGCTGATATACAAAGCCAAGCAGAGACTGTATACAGTAATTTCTGGCATTTAAAAATGTCACTCTTCAAAGAGCCTGAACAATGTGTATAGATAGTTATAGAAGTGTGTGTGTGTTTATGTGTGTGTATAAAAAGGCATAACTCACCTAAATGTGAAAAATCATGCTTGCTTTTGGAACGGATACATTATACAAATTACAAAGTGTCCAATTCCTAATTACATGTCTGTTATATACTTATTAATTTTTATAACAAATTTGGAATGAAGTTAGCTGTATTTTACATGTTGTATAGGCAAAGCAGAGTTAGGTAGGATTCCCTTTATACTTGTAATTATAATTTCTGAGACATGCACACATTTGGCACCTTGTCTCCGTTAATACTTTTCAACAAAATCAGAGTACTCATCACACCAGTGAACCTACAGTACAATATCAAAGCAGTTCTTATTTAGCAGTCAATCTTCAACTGCTGCCATCTAGTGGTAGAAATTCTAAACTGAAAAAAAAAGCTTGCATCACTTGTTCGGGAAACTTATAGTTAGTAATAATTGATTATTCTATAATTCCCAATAGTTATTGGTTAAATGCCAATAGCAATATATGTATATATTTGCAAAAATGCCATTGCTATATTGGCATATTCAATGAAGGAAACATGTTTTGTTTAAAAATTGGCTAGAATTATAATATTTCTCATGCACTACAGATTCCTGTAATGCTATTGTGTCTATCATGAATGCTTAAATATACAATAATTAATTTTATAGTTATTTAATTTTATATTTTTATTTATTTTGTTATACTATATAATAATTAAAGTGTGCCTTTGAAAATGAAAATAGCTGCAATGTTTGTGTTATATACAAAAAAAATTACAATTTAATTCAACATGGATACAATTATAATGTAAATAATTTCCTGAATAATATGAAAACTTGGGGGTTGTGGTTTTCGGAACGAGATCGGGATGTTGCATAGAGTAAACAGTCCGTGTTTACACATTTTTACTTAAACCCAGAACTTTTTGAAAATGGACAGCTATTTCACAGCTAGCATGATTTCTTTTTTCAATTTTATAATAAAATATGAAGAGATATTTCATGACATCATAACTTACCACATATTTGTCACGGTTCTGCAAAAGCCCAAACAAACTCAAATTGCCATGAAAAAAATACTTTTAAAAGTAACACTAAAATTTTACATACATTTGATTAAAAGTACAATTAACCTCACATGTTAAATGCATACAATTTTAAATTGTGATGGATGAGTTAGTCAGTTTAATATACTCATGGACTTTTAATCACAGTAATTGCACAAGCCAACAAAAAATAGCAACAAATCCAGATCACAAACTCGGAAGGGGCACTGCTGGATTTTGTGACAAATTCTAAAATGTGGACATACACCCACCTGAATATAGATGCACACATTTACAATTATTCCTAGAGTGACAAACACCTAAACATTTATTAATGCATCTTCTACTATGACATTAATATTAATACCCTGATTTATGCTTGATAAATTAATTAAATGCCCCACTTTCTCTCTATATGTGGCATGCTTAAAGCTTATAGAAGCACAATAGTGTTAGAAATATAAATATGTATTGCTAACATTACAGTGTCCCCCTGGTCTTAACTCTGCAATGTAAACATTGTCGTTTGATGCCTAGGGCTCCCTGGTGTGAGATTTAACCAAATCTGCAAGGCATTCAATGCTGTCCTAAAGGCATTTAAGCCTACTATATGAAGGGACATCCTAAGGAGTTAAATAATAATATAATATTAGGAGGCATGTATATAGATCAATCATGAATCTAAACCAGGTGTTAAAGAAATGGTGTGTGATGATACAGGTGAGCTGCGTAAGCCTTATGGGTCGAAATATATATAGGAGAAAACGGAACATTTTACAATAGTAGGAACATATTACAAACCCAAAATATGAATTCTGATGGGGAAGATCAACTACTGTTTCAAATCAATAAAGCTGCACACCTGCAAATGGATAATGAATATAAGGTGCAAATAGCTGCTCATCTGAGGGGGAGCTAGATATACTAGGCCCACAGTTTGATAGAACATGTGTCAATAACGGAGACACTACCTTTTCTGGATGGAAGCAGTTAGGACTTCACAGGACTCAAGGTGTATGGCTAATAAACTTTGTTACAATAAAAACTAAATTGAAAACAAATATAAAAAATAAGGCAAATATAACCAGAATAAAATAATGTTCACAAATTCTTCAGTGAATTTCATCCCTCAAAAAATTAGATTATTTTATTTAAAAAGAAAATAAGAAATGAGGCAAGTTATTTTTATAGATCATAATATTTTTCCTTTTGTTATCTTGTAATAGAAAAAAAGGGATCAGTGTAAATATAGAAAGGAAATAGGTGATTTATAGAGATGTGCATGGGCAAAAAATTTGGTTCGGTTCCAAATTCTGCTTCAGCAATTTGGACCAATGGCATTCGGTTCGGCACTTCCGAAATTCAGACTTTGGCAATTGGGCACTTTGGCAATTCAAACCCCTAACCCACTTCAGGACTTCAGCAATTCAGTTCAATTCACACTTCAATTCGAACGAGTTCAAATCCGAATGCCGAACTTCACGATTCATCCACCAAAAAGAAAAGGAAAAAGTGAGTGAGCAGTTGACTACCCACTCACCCCTTCCACCTGACAAAAACAAAGCTTTCCCACACATACAGTCAATAGCGTCAATAACCATCCTTCAGTTTGGTAAAAAAACTATGTCCTTTCAGTTTATAACAACCATGTCTGTAGGAGCAGAACGCACTGCAAAACTCAGTCATGCATGGCAAAACCACTATAATGCATTATAAAGAGGTATTTGAAAGAGGTGGATTTTTTTAATTCAGGTTTTACTACATTCTAGCACATTTAGTAATATATTTGAAAGAAGAGGTGTGCAGCCAATTAGACCTCCACTAGATGATACCTTAAGTATCAAAGTGAAGAGCAGGGTAACCAAATTTGGGGAGATTAAACTTGAGGAAGACTGTTTGGTACATCAGTGGCAGGTATATTTGTGAGGATTGGGGATTCAGAATCTTCCCTGTAAGAGAAAAAATGTGCTCACTTTGAACAGTGGTTAGTGGACATGACAACAGCTGCTGGTAATCACACACAGAACAGACCACACACTCTTTTTATAATCTCAGATATTTAGATGATCATTACTAGGGGCTAAATGAGGTAAAGGAGGTTTGGACAGGTACACTTTGACAATTTAAGAGGCACTACTCTACTTTCAGCTGCTTGTTGCTTCCCTTGCTACCACCAAACCGCCAACAGCTTCAACCAAAACCGCAGCTGCTTCACTCTGTATTGGAGTCATGCTGCCACTGCTGCTGCTAGGACTAGTAGACAGTTACAACATGGTGCACATCTTGCTCAAACAGCATTCATCTCTTTTGCTGAAAATCATGGATGATGTTTATAAGTTTATCCCTTCAGTATATGAGGCTGTTGAATTGGAGTGTCACTTTCTCCTTAATCCTAGGATTACACAGGGAAGCTAGCATCAGTTATGGGCAATTAGAAATGTATATCAGATGAGCAATGAGTAAAGCTTTCAGTTTCCTGACCACTGCTGCTGCTACATCGGTGGACTATGGGGTGGAACTAACAGAGAGGGCCCTGGTGGAAGAAATAAAAAAAAAATAATATATACATATATATATATATATTTCATCACAAGATTTTTAGTTAAACAATATATAATCATCACCAGATTTCTCACCATCATCAACACCAAGACCAGACATTGAGGACACTACTTGAGTATTCTGTTATCCTTCATCAGTAAATGGTATGTCTGATGGCACTGACAAAGTCTCTGCTCAGCTCTCCCAAATATGTTCCTTTGGGAGGGGGCTACAAAAAATAGGTAACACAAGCAATGACAACAAGTCCACTAGTTTCACCAATCCCTTGCTCTAAGCACCCTAAAACACATATACTGAAGCATTTAAACTAGCTGTGGTTGAAGGAGCTGCAGTGCTGCTGCAGCATCACATGTTATTGCAGCATTAGAAGGCTTAGTAAAATTCAATTGCCTCCTGGATGGTGAATCAGATGTAACAAACATGCTGATAATCCCACTATCATACTACTACTAATAGTGATGGTGTTGGTGGGGGAGTCAGAGTTGAAGAAAGAAGGTTCACAGCAGTTTAAATGACTGAGGAAGATGTATTCAGAATCTCAGATGCCATGGCACTACTGGTGGATTGATGAATCACAATCCCTTCCCCACCCTGTCTCAATTTCTTTTTGAGAATAGAATACAACATTGAGTATGTTGGTTTTTTTTTTTTTTGCTACAATAACTTTGGGATAGGAATGACTGTGTGTTGTGTAAAATAACATTATTAATTAGGTGCTTGTGTTTCACATTCAGTTGGTGCTAAGTGTTAAGTGACAGTGTCTAGCAGTAGGACATGGCACCAACCCCAACCACGATTTTCACACTATTATGAATGAAGCAGGATATTAACTACCCACATTTTGTGTGAGTGCCACTGTCGAGTAGCTAGATATGAGGATTTCAAATTTTTTTTTTACTAAACAACAGAGTCATCCAAAAGGATTTTCTTTCTACAAACAGTCTAACACTAGGATCAGTGACACGATGGCAATCGCCTATCTTCCATTCAAAGTTGTTTTTAGCAAACAAAAAAGTGAAACCGTAAATAAGTTATATAGCAGTAGCTAGCAGTAGGACACTGCACCAACAATAACCACCAGTCTTACACTAGGATAACTAAAGCAGACTTTCTGTCATGCAAAGCTTATATGAGTGATGATGTGGCATAGCTAGAATAGAAAATGTGTTTTGTTTCTTTTTACTGATACACACACAACCTTCCAAAAATAAATTCTTTCTACAAACAGAAAAAGAAAAACCTTTTTAAAACTATAAATCGGTAACCTAGTTTAAGCTTAGTGACACAATGGCAAACTTCTATCTCCTACTCCAAGTTCTTTTAAGTGTCACAAACAATAGCTATACTGCTAGTTAGTTAGATAGACACAACAGTTCCGTAAACATACTTTCAAATTAGGTTCAGTGACACAATAGACACTCCTATCTTACACTCAAAGTCGTTTTTAGTTTCACTGGCTGTTAGCTTGGTAGATAGATACAGCAATATCTTAAAACTAGTGTCACACTAGGATCAATGACACAACGGAGATCAATGGTTCAAATGCCCCATAGCAGAATCTAACCGTTTAAACAGTCACAAAATAGAAACAATGGCCCACACTATCTCCCACTCCAACACAGTATGACTGCTCCTCTGTCTCCCTCAATAGCTGTAGTTCAAGCGCCTAGTGTCACCCTACTTGAAAGTCTAGATTGTTTTACGTCTTCCTCTGCAAAATCTTAATAAAAGTAGTCACCTAACCATCAGTTATCTTTTTTCATCCTCTTGATTGCACAGGAAGACTCTTGTTCATTCTTGTTCATCATACTAAGTTGCTTATTTGCCACACAAAAAAAAAAATCCAAAAACAAAAATAAACACTTATTTTTCTCCATTCAAAATACCCCTTTTCTAGTGCCAGGAACGTTACTCCAAATCATGAATTAAAATGAGCATGTTTGGGATTGTGCATGTTGGTTTACCCTAGATTTTGACATGTGTCAGTTTGAAAATTGGAATTTTGATTGGCCCATTCTAGTTCGCTGTATTGTAGTTGCACTTCAAATTATTTGCATAACACCATAAATACTTAATTTGAGGCTAATCTGACATCGTTTGTTATTTATCTAACAACTTCAGTAGAAACTGGATTTTATTAAATTAAAATGACTAAATATGTTGCTTGAATTGCAAGAGCAGCAGAAAAGTCAAGAATATCAACTATCATAGAGCTCCAAACTATTAATTTACCATTACTGCTAATAGTCTAAGAGCAGTGGGGAGTAAATACCAGATCACAATTTGTAGAAAGCATCTCAGATTTACTTAATGATTGTATGCTTTTAGAGCCCATTAAAGATCTGTTGTGGTAAATCTGTCCATTTTATATCTGATTTGTTATGTTGTTTATTTTGCATTTTCTTCTTGAGAGTGAAGAGCAATTTATCTTTCTTTGGTAATTTATTTTTCGTATTAATATAGTTTGCCAGCAATTTATAGAAAATTATTAATATGCACTCATTATAAACATGGGTTTTTAAACATTTAACTCTGTCTCAGTTTTTGGAACTTGCTGGTTTTCTTAACAATAAGTGTCTACAAAGGTACAGAACTTCTTTAGCTGACACAGGACATTAAATATGTATGGCAATGTTCAGATATTGTTACAAAGGAACTTAAATAGTTCCAATGAGACATTCATTATGTTCTAACCAGAAGGTTAATTGGCCATATCAGGTGAGCTATACTTTTAATTACAGAGATTAGTTCCAGTTGCAACCACTGTAACTTTAGCTACACATATGCCTTTACAGATCAGTTCCTGAAATACTAATAGGTAATATTAGTTTTGATGAGTAATGTGTTGCATTTTGTGAATATGCGTATTGTGTATCTAATTAGCTATGATTTTGCCTATCTACCTAATACTAAATCTAAAATATTTAAATGTATTTGTTATAATTATAAAATATTTTTCTCATTAATACATTCTTTAATTACGTTTCAGTTTTATACTCGTCACAGTAAACAGATAATATAAAGATTTCTGTTTCAGGTCCTAAACATATTTTTCTATGTTTGTCTTTAGAGTAAAAATTATGCGCACATTTTGATTTAGTTACTTTTGACATCTATGTAAGTCACATTAATTAATCAACAATTTATTATACATTGAACTTTTAGTACTGTTGACTAAGTTATTGCATCATTAGTTTTGCATTAGTTAAGTGGATATTACATCAAACTTTATTGTATCAATACGCAGCCCTAGTGACACATATCGGTAGACACTGCTAAAATCCTTGTGTGGGCAAACATATCCTGAAATTACCCTATTTTTTTGAGGAATTTTGTCTGTAAAAAAAAGCAGTGCAGCAGGGACCCTGAATAAGGACTGTCCCATCAGATCCAAATCTATTAAATGGGCAGACTCAAAATAGCGTTTGTGTAATTGAATGGATGCCATACTTTCTCTACTGCTGTATGTTTACAATGAAAGTATTTTCACAAAATATCACAGATTTGGCATTTTATGATACTTTTTAAAATCACTCTATAACTATGGATCAGTTCCTGAAATACTAATAGGTAATATTAGTTTTGATGAGTAATGTGTTGCATTTTGTGAATATGCGTATTGTGTATCTAATTAGCTATGATTTTGCCTATCTACCTAATACTAAATCTAAAATATTTAAATGTATTTGTTATAATTATAAAATATTTTTCTCATTAATACATTCTTTAATTACGTTTCAGTTTTATACTCGTCACAGTAAACAGATAATATAAAGATTTCTGTTTCAGGTCCTAAACATATTTTTCTATGTTTGTCTTTAGAGTAAAAATTATGCGCACATTTTGATTTAGTTACTTTTGACATCTATGTAAGTCACATTAATTAATCAACAATTTATTATACATTGAACTTTTAGTACTGTTGACTAAGTTATTGCATCATTAGTTTTGCATTAGTTATGTGGATATTACATCAAACTTTATTGTATCAATACGCAGCCCTAGTGACACATATCGGTAGACACTGCTAAAATCCTTGTGTGGGCAAACATATCCTGAAATTACCCTATTTTTTTGAGGAATTTTGTCTGTAAAAAAAAGCAGTGCAGCAGGGACCCTGAATAAGGACTGTCCCATCAGATCCAAATCTATTAAATGGGCAGACTCAAAATAGCGTTTGTGTAATTGAATGGATGCCATACTTTCTCTACTGCTGTATGTTTACAATGAAAGTATTTTCACAAAATATCACAGATTTGGCATTTTATGACACTTTTTAAAATCACTCTATAACTATGGATCAGTTCCTGAAATACTAATAGGTAATATTAGTTTTGATGAGTAATGTGTTGCATTTTGTGAATATGCGTATTGTGTATCTAATTAGCTATGATTTTGCCTATCTACCTAATACTAAATCTAAAATATTTAAATGTATTTGTTATAATTATAAAATATTTTTCTCATTAATAGGCCTTGCTTTAATATTTTTGCATAAACTTTTCAAATTTTTTAATTAACTTTTAAAATTGTTCACAATAGACATGATTATTTTTATGCTCTTTGATTTTAACATTAGTAAATAAGCCCATAGACGAACAAGCTCATTTCTGTTCAATGTATAGAGGGTGTTGGTTGTTTACAAGTTTGGACTTTATACCTTCTTTCCTATCTCCTACCCCTCTTACTGCTATTTGCCCAGTAACAGTAGTAAAGTCCCAACACCTCCCTTACTGCTATTTGCCCAGTAACAGTAGTAAAGTCCCAACACCTCCCTTACTGCTATTTGCCCAGTAACAGTAGTAAAGTCCCAACACCTCCCTTACTGCTGATCTACCTAGTAACGGCAGTAAAAGTCCAAACTAATCACCATATAACATGTGATATGCATTAAATCTTTAGAGAAGTTACTGTAAACAACTTGTGCCTGTGTCAGTTTTTGGTGGCCTCTTCCCACCGCTGGAAAGAGATTGCAGGACAAACCAGAAATAACTAAATTAAATAGATGTAAATGGCAAAGAAGTGGTCAATTACATAAAGAGATCTTCATTTTATTCTTACAAATGTTTTGAAAAAATATATTAGTTTTAAAATCTTTTATTGTTATGATGCAATGAAAAATGACAAGCAAGATATTCACTCTGAGTGACTTGAAAAGCGATATAGTAAATTTAAAATGTTTGATTTTTTTTAATATAATCAGAAAAAAAATCCAAATATAATAAACAAAATGATAAAGGGTGAAAAGCAAAACAGAAACCAGAACAATATAGCTATATATTTATATTATATTATATATATATATATATATGTATATATATATATATTGAAAGTCATATAACGATAGCACTCTCAGGACTAAAACTTAGCTTTTATTACCTTGTATAAAGCAGTATCAACGTTTCAGCTTGATCCCCTTAAGCTTTCATCAGGACAGATGTATATAACTACAAACCCAACATATATAACTCAAACAATATACTTACTTACCCCCACCTGTGGTGCAACAGACTCCGAGGACGCCCGGACCGGGACTGTCGCAGGTTACGCAGACGTAGGTCCGGAACCACGTGGTGTTGCGTTCTATGACGCGGCCTTGGGTCATTGCCATGGAAACACATAAACACTGCATCGATATCTATGTAAGTGGAAATAGTGATACCATAACATATTTACATCTTAAAAACACATCACGGCAAGCAGAACCGATTAAATATCCAAATTGGAGCAGTAAAGACAAATATTACCAATATTACACTGCTCTAATCTTGAGTATGACTATGCCAATCTGTACCCAAGGGGATAGATTGTCCTAATGAAAGCTTGAGGGGATCAAGTTGAAACGTTGATACTGTTTTATACAAGGTAATAAAGCTAAGTTTTATTTCAAAGTCCTGAGAGTGCTATCCTTATATGACTTGCTGCATTTTTGCTGGAGAAGCACCAGGCAAGAAATTGTATTTGATGGAGTGCAAGATTCTTCATTTTATATATATATATATATATATATATATAGACACACACACACACACTCTCTTTTCTCAGTTGTTAGTAGGTCATCATGACAGATGAGGTCTGTCACCTCGGAATGACCTGGTAGATGATTTATCAGGGGGTGCAGATCCAGCTTTTCCCATGGAAGAGGGCGTTTGGATCAAATTGCTATGGGGGTTGGACTCTTGTGACCCTCGTCTGTGAATGAAATAATGGACTGAATGAAATAATGAAATGAATTAATGTATGGTTGCCATGTAAAAATTACTGTTTTTGTTACAGTACTTTTATTGAGAGAGGTTTCTTTCCATTCCGTGTGGAACAGGAAGAACAGTTTCATTGTTAGTAAAGATATTAATGGAGAGAATGGGTCTATCCATTGGTGTAATATGTTTATAACTGAGAAATCAGAAGCTTCTTACAGAGATAAAATAACGCCAATGATGGGCTGGATTTATGGCTCCCAAAATGTAGTGCTTTGAAAATGTGTTAATGTTTTATTGGTACAATGTTACATCACACCCGTAGACATAAATGCACTTTATCATGCTGCCACGCATTAAGCCTTTGGGCAGTTCTTCATGAAATGGTGTGATTGTCGCTTATTTGGGGTTCCCCCAGTACTGCTATCAATAAGGGTCCAGGTTAAAACAGAGATCTCTAAATTGAAATTCATGGCATTCTGTTGTATTGTATATGAGGATCTTCACAACTAATAATTATTTAGTTAGCAAAAGACCTATTGAGTGGTCCCAGTCCTCCGAGCCAAAGTGTGGCTATCAAACTAAATGTCTGTAAACATTGAGGTCATGAAGTCTATTTTTAAGTTGTTGGAATGTTAAAGCTGTTTTGTTGCATTTATCTAAGAAATTGTGTATATTAGTTTGGTCAGCAGCAGCCCAAGAAGTTTATGAATGATGAGCTTCCCCAACCTGGAAGTGAGGGTTACTTAAAAAGGGAATTAATCTGGTGAATTTCCATTGGAGTCCCAAAATCTCTCACTATCTTCTGTGTTTTGATGGTGGATCCTAATAGGGGATTATCCCATGTCTCTTCTGAAAGATAGGTATATGTATACTCCAGGACTCAAGTGTTCTTTTATATTTGCTGCTGTGAATTGTCCCAAACGTTGTATCCAATCTAAGACAAATTTGTAGTTGCTGCTAAAGTATAGAGTTTAAGTTTGATATTTATAGAGTTTAAGATATTTAAACCCAGGTTAAATCTAGCTTGGGAAAGTTTGTGCATTGCTATTCTTGGACATTTTTGTTTCCAAAGAAATTTGGAGAAAAGCTGGTTTAGGAGTTTCTCATCTGAATGTGAGAGCAGTATAGAGAAGTCCTGTAAGAGTTAGAGGAGTTTTTCTATAACAGATTTTAAAAGAGTACTTCTGCCAGAAAGAGATAGGGTGAGATCTCAAGTGATTTTATATTAATTTATTATACGGTAGATATTTTGAGGGTAAGGACTCGCACATATTTGATGTTGTCAATGATAAAGTGGTTGGTGACCATAGCTGTATTGGTGGACCCACGCCCAATCTCAGTGCTGTCAACTTGGATCAATTAATTTAAACGTCTGTAATAGGTCCATCGGTCCATATCTATTGAAAAGAGCAACTTTATTCAGGAGAGATGTAATGGGGTTTGAGAGATAAAGTAAACGTTCATCCAGAAATAGTGTGCAGGCCTTCTTGGATTCCCTTTATACTCTCAGAGAGAGAATAAATCTTATAAGTGGGTCTATTGCTAAATGGAAAAGATTTGGTGATAACGGACAGTTATGCTTCACCTCTCATGATTAGGAGTTCCATTGAGTCTAGGTCGTTCGTATTGATTTTTGTGGATTGTTGAGGATATAAATCTCTTCTACGATTATAAAATGGGATTACAAAGAAGCAGCACTTTAAAATCCTACATAGGTGTGGCCAAGGTACTTGGTCAAAAGTTCTTTGTGCAAGTTATCATATAATGAGTCTGCGGCAATTGCTGTTCTGATCCCTTGAACTGACTGCCTGGTAAATCTCAATTGCTAGAGGTGCAAGATTGAGGGGCAAAAGTCTGTAGGTTAGTATTTTAGTGAGCAGCTTGAAATCATTATTTAACAGTGTGAAATGTGGGAGGCTGAGGGCTGAGATCTTAATAAGGTTTTAATATTAAACTTGTTCTATTTGGTGTCAGGGGTTATATTGGTTCCTTAATGATGTACACAGCATTAAAGAGAGATATTAAAGTATTGGTGATTTGCCTCTCAAAATTTTATAATAGTTGATGGAGAACCCATCAGGACCCAGAGGTTTCCTGCCGTTCCTGACTTTAAATCCCATGCCCATACCTCCCTGATTGGGGAATTGAGGACATATCTTTGCTCATTCATCAATCTTGGAGGGTTTGCCTCATTAATTCTATTCCTAACCAAGAGTCATCTGGCTATGAGGCAAAAATACTACAGAAATAGACATAGAAAGCTGAGTTTATCTCTACCAGGTCAGTAACGCGTGTCTTTTCAGCTTTGGAAATATGTTTTATATGGTGCTGACCAGGTTTTGGCTAAGCTAGGTGCATAATAGGTTTTCCCATTTGTCCTCCCATTAGAAAAAGCTGTTTTTTGAGAATTCCAGTTTTTTTTTTTACTTTCAAAAGCAGGGATGAGTCCAGGAATGGTACAACAGAGAAGATTTACACCTTTTGGTTGACACTTGTGTTGAGTAGCCTTGAAATATGAGAACTTTGTATTCTTGGTAGCAAATTAAACACATTTTTCTGTATGCTTGGAGTATGGTTTCCTTGTTGTCGAAATTCAAGTGATAGATAATTACAGGTCTTATGAGAGGTGAAATATTTCTGGTATCCAGGATTATAGTAAAGGAAGCTAGGGTTTAATGGACTCCGGGAGCCCTATAAAACAAAGATGATTTTTTATAGCTTCTGTTTTCTATATCCTCTATTTTTGTTTGAAGTTATGTAATAAGGTCTGACTGCTATTCATCCTGTATTCAAATTGAGGTATCTTCTAAGTCACTGTCTGTTTTCAAGGGCATCAAGTCCCGAGGAGTTGACTGCCACTTTGTTGATAAGATTGCCAATCGTGTGCTGTATGGAATCAAATTTTGCTTCCAGCTTGGGCCATACTAAAGCCATGCTGTCATCAGGCTGTATTGTTAATAATAAGATCAGGTGTGAACAAACAACATTGATCTTTTGACCAATATTCAGGTAGGTGAGCACTTGGGAAATAGTGATCACAATATAGTGTCCTTTGAAATAAACTCAAAAAAACTAAAGCACATGGGGTATACTAAAACATATAATTTAAAAAAAGCCAATTTCAATAAGTTAAGGGCAGCTTTACAATATATTGACTGGCATAAACTCTTTAGTGAAAAGAACACTGAGGATAGATGGATCATCTTGCAACAAATATTAGAAAGGTGCATTTCTCAGTATGTACCATTGGGAAATAAATATAAAAGAAACAAATTAAAACCAATGTGGCTTAGAAGAGAAATAAAACAAGAGATTAAAAATAAGAAAAGGGCATTTAACGCATTTAAATCAGACAAATCAGATGCATCTTATAAAAGATATAAGGAAGCAAATGATGCATGCAAAAAAACAATTAGATTTGCTAAACTTCAAAATGAAAAAATGATAGCTAAAGAGAGCAAAACCAACCCCAAAGCATTAAACAAAAATTAAAGTGTAGGTACACTAAAAACTGAAACGGGTGTGTTAGTTAATGAAGACCAGGAAAAGGCAGGAATTTTAAATAACTATTTCTCCTCCGTATATATTAAGGAAGAACCCATGGCAATAGATGTGCAAATGATTGCTACTAAAAACTTGCAGAATCATTGTAATTGGTTAACTCAAGACAAGGTGCTGCAGCAACTAAAGAAAGTTAATATAAACAAAGCTCCAGGGCCTGACGGTATCCATCCACGACTACTTAAGGAACTAAGTGTAGAAATAAGTGAACCTCTGTTTTTAATCTTTCAAGATTCTTTTCTTTCAGGAAGTGTTCAGGAGGATTGGAGGAAGGCAGATGTGGTTCCTATATTCAAAAAGGGTTCAAAATCCTTGCCTGGAAATTATAGACCAGTGAGCTTAACTTCTGTGGCTGGGAATTTTTTTGAAAGGTTATTAAGCAGGGGCGTATTAGCCGCGAGGCAAACAAGGCATTTGCCTTGGGCGGCATTTTTCAGGGGGCGGCAAAAAACGCCGCCCCCCAAATGCCCAGGGCAAATGCCTAGTTAGCCTTGTGGCTAACTGACATCCCGAGCGGGCGGGCGGCGCTGGCTGCTGTGCGGGCGGCTGGCGAGGGAGCACTTCCTATGAGCTGACTGCTCAGCTCCCTCGCGCGCCGCAGAATGAGGCTGGGAGCCGGAAGATGATAGGGGCGGACTGACCGGTCAGGCACTTCGGACACGGTCCGAGGGCCCGGCCGGGAGGGGGGCCCGCCGCCAGGGCCGCCTTCAGGGGGCCCGGCGGCAGGGCTGGATTGGGGGCGGCATTTGGGGACTGCAGGTGCCACCGGGTGGCCGGTCCGGTGGCACACTGTGAGGGGGGGCCGGCCGTTTGATGCTGCAGCCGCCGGACCGGGTAGCAGCCTCGCCGGTCCGGCGGCATTCCTCCTACTAACGCTGAAGAAGAAGGAGGAGGAGGAGGAGGAGCATGTGTCTGTCATGCTCCCTGCGGTTCCCACAATTCCCAGCACAGGATGTGGGAACCGCAAAGGAGCATGACAGACACATGCTCCTCCTCCTCCTCCCCCTTCAGTGTTAGTGAGAGGAATGCCGCCGGACCGGCGAGGCTGCAGCATCAACGCCGCCCCTCTGACTTGAGTAAGGGGGGATAGAGAGATGGGGCATTTAGGGAAAGAGATATGGGGAGAGGAGGGGAAAAGTATGAGGTATAAGAGGGGGGCAGATATGGGGAGGGGGGAGAGGGAGGGGGGAAAAGAGATATGGGGAGAGGGAGGAGGAAAAGAGATATGGGGAG
The DNA here is from genome assembly GCA_933207985.1 of Pelobates cultripes. Lineage (NCBI taxonomy): Eukaryota > Metazoa > Chordata > Amphibia > Anura > Pelobatidae > Pelobates > Pelobates cultripes. Next base: position 150,744,983 of record OW240913.1, on the reverse strand, counting down.
AGGGAGGGGGAACAGAGATATGGGGAGAAAGGGGGGAACAGAGATATGGGGAGGGTGGAGAAAGAGGGGGGAACAGAGATATGGGGAGAGGGGAAAGAGGGGGGAACAGAGATATGGGGAGAGGGGAGAAAGAGGGGGGAACAGAGATATGGGGAGAGGGGAGAAAGAGGGGGGAACAGAGATATGGGGAGGGGGGAGAAAGAGGGGGGAACAGAGATATGGAAAGAGGGGGGAACAGAGATATGGGGAGGGGGGAGACAGACAGAGAGGGAAGAATGAGACACTGGGAGAAAGAGGGGGAATAGAGAGATAGGGAGGGGGAGAAAGAGACACAGGGGGAGAAAGAGATGGGGAGGGGGAGAAAGAGACATAGAGGAAGAGAGATGTGGGAGAGAGACAGGGAAAGGGGGGAGAAAAACAGTGGAAGAGAAGGAGAAAGAGGCAGAGGGGTAAGAGAGACTGGGAAGGAGGGGGGAGAAAGAAACATACAGAGGGACGGGGGGAGACAAAAAGGCACACAGAAGGGCTGTATATATCACTGGTGGATCCAGGGGGGCAACAGGACAATTGCTCCCCCTCCCCTGTCCGCAGGCACCGTGCGGGCAGGGGAGGAAGGAAGAGAGGACCTGGGAGCTCACCCTGCAGCTCCTCTGGGTCCTTCTTGCACAGAGCGTTGCTGCGATTACCATGGCAACGTTACCGCTCTTGCGAGAGTCAACTCTAGCCCTGGAGCTACGGTCTAGTGTTCACTCTCAACACTGTGACCCCCAGATTCCTGGTGGTCGCAGTGGTGAGAGTGAACTCTAGCCCCATAAACACACTGCCCCCACACACACACCATACACATTCACACACTGCCCCCATACACACCATACACATTTACACACATTGCCTCACACACACACATACACTGCCCACCCATATACACACAGACCCCCATACACAGCCCCCATACTAACATTGCCACACACATACACAGCCCACACACCCTACACATTCACACACTACACCCCCACACACACTGAACCTTTCACACACATTGCACCACTGCTCCTATTCCCTACTACAGCCCCATATCCCAGCAGATCCCAGGTAAGTTGTCAAACTGTTCTTAAATGGTTTGACTACTTACTCTGGATCAGTAGTGGTTATTGCGCATGGATTATTTATTTATATAATCTACAAGTGCCCCAGTAGCCAGCCAGCCAACCCACAGGCTGGCCAGTAGCCAGCCAGTTAGCCAGCCCACAGGCCAGTAGCCAGCCCACAGGCCAGTAGCCAGCCCACAGGCCAGTAGCCAGCCTACAGCAAGCCACAGGCTTACAGCCAGCAAGCCCACAGCCTGCCAGTCGCAACCAGCAAGCCACAGACTGCCAGCCGCAGTCAGCAAGCCCACAGCCTGCCGGCAGTAGCCAGCAAGCCCACAGCCTGCCAGCCGCAGCAAGCAAGCCCACAGACTGCCAGCCAGCAACAGCAATTAAGGTAAGAGGAGCCAACTTGGCCTAGGTATCAGTGAGCTATGTTGTGTTGCTATATTGTGAATAGGAACCAGAGTGTTGGAGAGACCACCCTCCAGGCCCCATTAGACTCCATTGTAGTCTCTAATGGGGCCTGGAGGAGATTATTTCTAACACACTCTCTAAAGGACACTGAGATAGCCTCTGCTAGAAATCCCCTCCATGGCCCATTAGCCCTCAATTGTAGTCTCTACTGGGGCCTTGAAGGGCTTATTGCCCTTTTGTTCCTTGTGTCTAAAGATTGTGTAGGGTGTGGCTGGAGGCGGTGCATGGAGGCGGGACAAGGGTGGCGCTTGCTGCAGAGTATGGGTGGGGCCTGTAAGGGGGCCCTTGATTTATTTTTCCCGGGGGCCCTGAGGGTTCTCAGTCCGCCCCTGGAAGATGACGTCATCTTCCGGCTTCCAGCCTAACTCTGCAGCCGGCGCGCGAGGGAGCTGAGCAGTCAGCTCATAGGAAGTGCTCCCTCGCCAGCCGCCCGCCCGACCTGCAGCCACTGGACCACCGGACCACCAGGGAGAGAGACCCCCCCCAGCACTCCCAAAGGTAAGGAGGTTGGGGGGGGATTTAAATTAAAAAAAAAGTTAATGTGTATGTGTGTCTGACTGTGTGTGTGTTTGTGTCTGACTGTGTTTGTGAGTGTGTGTGTGTTTGTGTCTGACTGTGTGTGTGTGACTGTGTGTGTGTTTGTGTGTGACTGTTTGTGTCTGTGTATGTGTCTGACTGTGTGTGTGTGTGTTTGTGTGTGTGTGTGTGTTTGTGTTTGTGTCTGACTATGTTTGTGTCTGACTGTGTGTGTGTGTTTGTGTCTGACTGTGTTTGTGTGTTTGTGTGTTTGTGAGTGTGTGTGTGTGTCTCTGACTGTGTATGTGTGTGTGTCTGACTATGTTTGTGTCTGACTGTGTGTGTGTGTTTGTGTCTGACTGTGTTTGTGTGTTTGTGAGTGTGTGTGTGTGTGTCTCTGACTGTGTATGTGTGTGTGTGTGTCTCTGACTGTGTATGTGTGTGTGTGTGTTTGTGTCTGACTGTGTTTGTGTCTGTGTATGTGTCTGACTGTGTGTGTGTGTGTGTATGTGACTGTGTGTGTGTGTGTTTGTGTCTGACTGTGTGTGTATTTAGAAGGTGGGGCGGGGAAGGGTTGGGTGGGGTGGCGCTGGGGGGGGCCTGAGTTTTGTCCTGCCTAGGGCAGCACAAAACCAGGATACACCAGTGTTATTAAGGGATAATATTCAAGAATTCCTTGAGAAGAACATGGTTATCAGCAAACATCTGCACGGTTTTATGAAGCACAGGTCATGTCAAACTAAATTGATTGCGTTCTACGAAGAAGTAAGTAGAAGTATAGATCAGGGTGTTGCAGTGGATGGGATCTATTTGGATTTTGCCAAGGCATTTGATACAGTTCCACACAATAGATTAGTGTTCAAACTCAAGGAAATAGGTCTAGATGTAAATGCTTGTTCTTGGGTAGAACACTAGCTTAAAAAGAGTACAAAGAGTTGAAAGTAATGGTAAATTTTCAAGCTGGACAGAGGTGGCAAGTGGTGTCCCTCAGGGGTCTGTTCTGGGACCCCTTCTATTTAACATGTTTATAAATGATCTTGAAGACAGCACTGAAAGTCATGTTTCAGTGTTTGCAGATGACACAAAACTCTGTAAAATAATACAATGTGAGCAAGATATTACTTTGCTGCAGAGGGATTTAGATAGACTGGGGGACTGGGCACTCAAATGGCAGATGAAATTTAATGTTGAAAAATGCAAAGTTATGCACTTTGGCGTGAAGAATACACAAGCAACGTATACCCTTAATGGAAACGAATTAGGGATAACAACACACAAAAAGGACTTGGGAATTGTTATAGACAACAAACTATGCAACAATGTGCAATGTCAATCAGCAGTGGCCAAGGCCAATAAGGTATTGTCATGCATGAAAAAGGGCATTCATTCTCGGGACGAGAATATCATTGTGCCTCTTTATAAATCACTGGTAAGACCACATATTGAATATGCTGTGCAATTTTGGGCACCTGTTCTAAAAAAGGACATTATGGCACTAGAAAAAGTGCAGAGGCTACAAAATTAATAAAAGGAATGGAACATATCAGCTATGAAGAAAGGTTAACACATTTAAACCTATTTAGTTTAGAAAAACATCACCTGAGAGGGGATATGATAACATTATACAAATATATTCGGGGCCAATACAAACCATTGTGTGGAAATCTATTCACAAACCGGACTTTACATAGGACACAAGGTCATTCGTATAGACTGGAAGAAAGAAGATTTCGTCTAAGACAAAGGAAAGTTTTTTTTTACAGTAAGAACAATAAGGATGTGGAATTCTCTGCCTGAAGAAGTGGTTTTATCAGAGTCCATACAGATGTTCAAACAGTTACTAGATACATACTTGCAAAAACAGAATATGCAAGGATATAATATTTCAATGTAGGGGTAATAACTGCTTGATCCAAGGATAAAGCTGACTGCCATTCTGGGGTCAAGTAGGAATTTTTTTCCTAGCTTGTTGCAAAATTTAGCTTGGGTTTTTTGCCTTCTTTTGGATCAACAGCAAAAAACAAATGTGAGGATGGCTGAATTTGATGGACGCAAGTCTCTTTTCAGCTTTGTAACTATGTAACAGTGTTTCAGACGTAGCTTGGCTTGATGGTGTCGAGGGAGTACTCTCCGTCTTTGTTTCTGATGGTTTCAATTGAGATTTGGAGTGCTCGGTATGGGTTTTGTTTTTTGTTTTCCCAGGTTGGATGAACTTCTCCATGTTTTCTAGAATATAGTAAAGTAGAGAATATACAGTCCCTGCATGAACTTGAACAACTGATGTTAAAATCAGTAGGACTTAGGTCATGGTGTCACCAGCGGTTGTGATGGAGAACAAACATGGCCTTTTTTTGTTATAATTGGCTTGTGCTAGTTGAGCATTCACTGAAATAACGTTTGAAGCAATTATGATGAGATATGAAGTATGCAGAAAATAATGAAAAATAAACTATTTACAGTTTCTGGTTTAACTTGGCTAGCCAGAATGCAAGTACAGAACTGAGCTGACAGTTGGGTGTAAATCATTTGATTGATCTATGCCAAATGTATTTTTAGCTTTCTGAAATTAGAATACCCCTTATTCTTGTTGAAGAAAATCAGGAACTGATTTGGGTTTGATGCAATAAATAAACTTGATGTGTAGATGAGATGAGGCAATCAATATCAAGATATGAAGTAAAAAGCAATGAAACTAAAGTATGTACAAGCTCTTCACGAGGATGTATTGAGGATCTGGAGTGGATCATCCATAGAGCCATTGCTGAGAAGACGGGCCCAGTAAGACTGTAGAACAAGTAGACCTTGTGGGGGGACAAGCGCCATGTCGTGCTCTGTCTGCGGTTTGATATTGTCAGGATCTTACCGGATGTGGTGTCCGAAGTGCAGAGTTATATGCTCACCCTTGCAAATAAACACAGACCAAGGTGACCAGGTAAGAAGCCACCTGGGCTGTGAGTCTGTGCACGGGGGCTGTACAGGAAAGTCAGGAGAAGCCAGAGGTCAGAGTAAACGATGAGATAAGCAAAGGTCAGAAGCCATCTGGAGAACATTGGATACACAAAAACTGGAACCAGAGTCAATGAACTGACACTGCCCTCAGAGAGAGGCAGTGTTTTATACCTGGCTAATAGCGATAAGCTTCAGGTGGACTGAGCTAGATAGCTGCAGCCACAGGAAAAGTCCAATCCCCAGTGCTGGAGAAAAGGCAAGGAAAAACACCAGGCTGCAACAAAAACTGAAATGTGTGGCTCAAAGGTAAATCAGCAGGCCCAACACACAGAAGGATCCAAGTTCATGTCCCCTGTTGGGTACTTCTGGGGCGACCACGTCTGGATGTCACGGTGAGAACCATGGCAGATATTATGTAATATCAGGGTCTACCTTTTGTGCATCAGTAGCTGACAAGTGACTGTTCTGCCCTGTCCTCAATCCTGTGTTCAGTACCGAGGAGGTGATAAAATAGGGGTTCTCAAGGAGCAGGTATTCTGGGCCGTTTTTGAAAGCATCTCTGTGTGGAGCTCCCTATCCTGTGTCTATTCCCCTAAAAAAAAAAAGAGAGAGAGAGTATTTTTTTTTTATATTTAAAACAATTATTTGTTTTGAAAATAAAATAATGTTAAAAGCTACAGTGTATAATATCTAATAAAGTAAAGTAAATAATAAGTGCATAAAAAAAATCTGAATAATTCTCTAAAGCAGTGTACTACGCCATCGTGACTGACAAAGATATAGCAGATGTCTCCTATAGCAATGAACAACTATTCAAGATATGACCTGCATTGACTAAGCTGGGTTTGGAATCATCATTGCATTTCACTATTATACTAGTATATAAGCTCAATTTATAAATTATGAAATATGGGGTTGTAACGAACCCTGAAGTGGTAGCAATGGGTTCGTATGATTTGGCCGAACGGCTGAGAGCCTGGATGATTATAGCTCACCGTTCGGTTCTTCTGGTCGGTAGTTAAAGTCCAAAGAAACTAAATCCTCTAGTACAGCTTTCCCCAAGTAGTAATCAGGTACCCAAACACCAGCCGAAACATGATGAAGGGTGTAACAAGACTAATGTTTATTGAGACCACACAGGCTTTTATGGAGGTCCCTTTGCAGGAGGACCTCCCACAGTACACAAACTAAATAGCCAATCATAAGGTACAGTTACACTTAAACACTCCGTGCCTCCGCCTGTGAGATAATGAGATAAGTTAAGGAATAACCCAATTATCTCCAGGCGAAGTGCACACATTTTCCCCACAACTCAGAACACCCCTTTATGCTTAAGGTATCCCCACAAATGTCACATCTCCTGATAGCCCTGATCTGGGGGAACAACATATTCAAATTTCACCCAGATCGGTTCAGAGGTTTTTAAAAAGTGTGGAAGTCTTAAGTTTCCGACCACACAGAAAGCTCTTGCCCAAAATAGTTCCACGAATTCAGCGTGTGCGGTCGGTCAATTCTGAAAATGTTAAATAACTACATAATCCACGAACGGAGCCTCCTGGCTCATAGGAGCGATTGTTCCCCTCACACGAATACATCAAAGTACTGAAAAGTGCTCTCCAGGCTGTTCGGGAAATACAGTTCCATCGTTCGTATGTTTGAGACCGGTGTTCGGGAAGTCAAATGTCTGATTTTTGTTCCAGACACTCGACGACCAAGTCCCGCTGCCTTTGTCCTGAACAAACAAGATGGATGCCGTTTTCTCTGCCATGTGGCATTCGTATATACGAATGGCGGCCACCCTGAGAGAGCGCTTAATTGATGGGCTCCTTTGAAGTTAATGAGCCAGGAGGGTGGTCTGTGTTCGATAGTTTCAATCTACCGAACCAATGTGGCATAAATTAGCCGAATAAACTAAACAGATGAATGCTCAGAGAAAACCCAGAACTCCCAGTGGGCTTTCTCACAGGGGTGCACTGATTTTACATAGCAAACATACATAAATTATACGGATGCATTTTTGTGTATAATAATGTTACCACGCGACTGAGCTTTTGCGTTGCAATAAAAAAATCTTGGTATTTTAGGTTTATGTAAAACATTACATTTACATAACTACAAATAAAAAAATGCAAAACATATTGTCGCAGTGTTTCTAATAATAATTTGTGCACACATAGTACAGTTAACCCATTAAGGACTGAGGCTCTTTTGAGATGTTAAACATTTGGGTTTGAAGCAAAAACAAACGCCTTTTTGGCACTTTTGCTATACACCCATTCTACAATTTCACTCTTTTTGTTTAAGTGCACCCATACATGATATATATAATTGTTAAAGGAAAATAGTGCTTTTTGACATCCTATATGTATACATTTGATAATATTAAATATGAATAAAAAAGTAAAAAAAAATGGGGAGAACATGCTTTTCTATGTTTTACAATTAATAACTTTCATTAATTAAGTTTCATTTTGCAACTAAAGAAAATGAACTCAAATTAGTTTCACTAATTATTCCTTATTGTTAAAATTTCAAATATGTCTAGGATTTTGAATACATTGTTGATATAACATATGTTAAAAAACAAATATTGCAAAGAGTGAATTATGGTTTTAAAGGATCACTCCAGTCTTCCTAACAGCAGCATCAAAATTAAGTTGCTATGGTGCCAGGAGGCCCCTTGGCACTCTTACGTTAAAGGGACACTGCAGTGCCAGGAAAACAATCAGTTTTCCTGGCACTGCAGGTCCCCTCTCCCTCCCACCCCCATCCCAGGTTGCTAAAGGGGTTAAAACCCCTTCAGTGACTTACCTTTATCCAGAGCCGATGTCCCTCGGTGCTGGTTCAGGGTCCACCCACGCTCCTCCCCCGCCAACGTCATCCGACGGGGAAGACCTATTGCGCATTCGCGGCAATGCCGCGAATGGGCATTAGACCTCCCCATAGGAAAGCATTGAAAGATGCTTTCAATTCTTTCCTATGGGGATTTCAGCGATGCTGGAGGTCCTCATATAGCGTGAGGACATCCAGCGATGCTATAGCACAGAAGATCTGTGCTATAAACCAGGAAGTGCCCTCTAGTGGCTGTCTAGTAGACAGCCACTAAAGGAGGAGTTAACCCTGCAATGTAACTATTGCAGTTTATGAAAACTGCAATATTACAGTTGCAGGGTTAAGGGTAGTGGGAGGTGGCACCCAGACCACTCCAATGGGCAGAAGTGGTCTGGGTGCCTGGAGTGTCCCTTTAAGGTGTTAAACAATTCCTGAACAGTTTAACCTTAAAAAGCTGCCTCCATTGCCAGTTCTCCAAGTCCTCCAGCAGCATCCGGCATAAGCTTTAAGAAAATCAGTAGCTCCCCATTCATAAAAAATATATAGTTTTTTTATGAACAGTTTAACTCCTTAAGGTAAGAGAGCAGTAGGGGGCCTTCTGGCACCATAATCCAACCAAAAATCCTACCTATAATCCAATTTCAAACCCTACCTACAAGACTAACCATAATCCTCTCCATAAATCAATTCCTAATCCTACCCATAATGCTACCCCTAATTCTACCTTATCAGTACTCACATCATCAAGAAGTTGAATCTAGGGAATATGTCTATTGTAATACAAACTACGGTGGTGAAGGGGATTCTGTACTTCAATGAAGCTATGAGCTATACCATGTAGGGGCACCCATGATGGGCAGGTCATAGCAGAGAAATCAGACAAATTGCGGTCCACTGGAAAAAGAACTGGCAACTCATTCCAGTAACGTTGCTAAGATAACTATATGGACAAGCACAACCAGAGACATAACGATATGGCACTGGAAGATGAGCCCCTCAGGTCAGAAGGTGCCTACCACATTACTGAGGAAGAGCGGAGGGTGAGTACAATTAGCACCAGATCTAATGAAGTAGTTGGGCCAAAGCCGAGAGGACACCCAACTGTGGATGTGTTTGGAGGGGAAAGGAAAGTCAGCTGCTGCAAAGACCAATTTAACATAGGAACTTGGAATGTTAGAACTATGAACCAAGGCAAATTGGATGTGATCAAACATGAGATGACAATGTTAAACATCGATGTCCTGGGAATTAGTGAACACAAATGGACTGGAATGGGACATTTCACATCAGACAACTATCACATCTTCTACTGTGGACAAGAATCCCGCAGAAGATATGGAGTAGCCATCATAGTAAATCATCGGGTGGGCAAAGCAGTGCTCGACTACAACCCAATAAATGACAGAATGATTTCAATTCGAATTGAAGGCAAGCCATTCACCATCACAGTGATCCAAGTTTATGCTCCAACCATGGATGCTGAAGAGGCTGAAATTGTTCACTTCTATGAAGAAATTAAACACATTATAGATATAACACCAATAAAAGATGTTACTATCCTTGTAGGAGACTGGAATGCTAAAGCAGGTCAGAGATTAGTACAATTTTCTGGTCATAGCAAACACCCTCTTCCAACAGGCTCCAAGATGACTCTACACATTAACATCACCAGATGGACAATATAGAAATCAGATTGACTATATAATTTGCAGCCAAAGATGCAGGAGCTCTATACAGTCAGCAAAAACAAGACCTGGAGCTGACTGTGGCTCGGACCATGAGCTTCTCTTGCAAAGTTCAGAATTAAACTGAAGAAAAGAGGGAAAACCATCAGACCAATCAGATACGACATAATTAATATCCCTTGTGAATATGCAGTGGAAGTAAAGAATAGATTTGAGGGACTAAACGTGGATGTTAGAATGCCTGAAGAATTTTGGACCAAAGTCTGCAAAATTATCCAGGAAACCGCAAGAAAAATATACCCAAAAGACAGAAATCTAAGAAGGCAAACTGGCTATATGATGAAGCTTTAAAAATAGCCCAGGATAGAAGAAAATCGAAAGGTGGTGGGGATTGGAAAAAATGTGTCAAACTGAATGCAGAATTCCAAATGATATCAAGAAGAGACATTCTACAATGAGCAATGTAAAGAGATATAAGAAGATAACAGAATGGGAAAGTCAAGAGATCTATTCAAAAAAATTGGGGATCTAAAAGTTACCTTTCAAGCCAAAGTGGGTGTGATAAAAGACAAAAATGACAGGGACTTAACAGAAGAAGATCAGATAAAGAAGAGATTGCAGGAATACACTGAAGATTTATACAGGAAGGATCTTAACAGCAGTGATGACCTCAATAGTTGGTCCAATGAGATGGAACCAGAAATCCTGGAGTGCGTAGTAAGATGCGCCCTAGGATGCCTTGCAGATAAGACTGCAGGAGTTGATGAAATCCTAATTGAACTATTCAAAATTCTGCAAGATGATGCTGTGAAAATTCTGCTTGCCTTATGCCAACAAATTTGGAAAACTCAACAGTGGCCAAAAGACTGGAAAAGGTCAGTCTACATCCCAATCCCAAAAAGGCAATGCCAAAGAGTGCTCCAATTATCGAACAATTGCACTAATTTCACATGCCAGTAAGGTAATTCTTAAGATCCAACAAGCTCCACTACTACAATATATGGACTAGGAATTACTAGATGTACAAGCCGGATTCCGCAGAGGACAAGGCACAAGAGATCAAATTGCCAATGTACAATGGATAACAGAGAAAGCCAGAGAGTTCCAGAAAAACACATATTTCTGCTTCATAGACTATTCTAAAGCCTTTGACTGTGTGGATCACAACAACATGTGGCAAGTTCTTAAAGAGATGGGGAGTACCAGATTGTCTCATCCGCCTCCTGAGGAATCTGTATGTGGACCAAGAAGCCACAGTCAGAACTGAAAATGGGACAACAGAATGGTTCAAGATCGGGAAAGGAGTGCGACAAGGTTGTATGTTGTCAACTTATTTATTCAACTTATATGCGGAATACATAATATGTAAGGCTGGGCTGGAATCAATATTGACTCAATCCAGAGCTGGAATCAATATTGCTGGAAGAAATATCAACAACCTCAGATACGCAGATGATACTACTCTAATGGCTGAAAGTGAGGAATAACTAAAGGACCTGTTGATGAGGGTAAAAGAAGAGAATGCAAAAGTTGACTTGCTGCTTAACGTTAAAAAGACTAAGATAATGGCAAACAGCAATCTTAGTTCCTGGCAAATAGATGGGGAAGAAGTGGAGGCAGTGACAGATTTTATTTTTCTGGGATCTAAGATCTCTTCAGATGGTGACTGTAGTCATGAAATTCAAAGACGTTTGCTTCTGGGGAGGAAAGCTATGGCAAGCTTGGAAAAGCTCGTAAAAACTAAAGATATTACACTATCAACAAAGGTCAGCATAGTCAGAACTATGGTATTCCCAGTAGTAACATACGGATGTGAGAGCTGGACTATAAAGAATGCTGAGCGTCGTAGAATTGATGCCTTTGAACTTTGGTGTTGGCGAGAACTGCTTAGAATCCCTTGGATTGCAAGAAGATCCAATAAATCCGTACAGCAGGAAATCAAGACAAACTGTTCACTGGAAGCTATGATCATGAGGTTGAAGCTCAAATATTTTGGCCATATAATGAGAAGGCAGGGTTCTCTAAAGAAGACTTTGATGCTGGGAAAGATGGAAGGCACACGAAGAAGGGGACGACAGAGACGGAGATGGATAGATGAGGTCACTGAAGCCATGAACATGATGTTGTTGGAGCTCAGAGGGGCGGTGACTGACAGATGTACCTGGCGTGCTATGGTCCATATGGTCACGGAGAGTCAGACACGACTGAATGACTAAACAACAACAATACAAACAGCTAACACAGTTTATCAAAATAATTTCTGTGGACTGTGTTTGATATATAAAGCTGCCAAGCAAATGCCATCGAGCAAAAACTGCCTTTGTGTTCAATGAAAATAAATGTTAACATCAATGGTATGGCTGGACAAAGAGTTTTCATCAATGCAAGAAATAAAAATGCTTTCTGCCTTGTGGGAATTAGAGAAATGGTCTGTTTCTAGCAAAATCTTTGCTATTTCTATTATGAATTAAATCTGTTTCCAGACCAGGGGCAGAACAGATCATGAGATCAACACAGAACCTATGAAGCTGAACTCAGAAGTGCAGAGCATGAAGACAGAGCTAGTTAATTGGTGAAGCCCCGGAGACTGTCCGATAGTATTAGTTATTGTGCTGTAGCTGCAATGCAGAAGTGTCTTTTTGAATTTTTATAAATATACCATAGATACATATAAAAAGAACATTATTTTCTGGAATAAAAGTGTTTTAAGAAAGAGTATAGATTGTATGATTCTGTAGTATGTTCAAAATGAAAATTATGCAATCAGTGCAAAGTGTCATTATTATTATATGTTCCTGAACGAGAAATATTTTTGTGCTAAGATACTTGTTCATGGTTTGAAAACTATCTTAAAAAGTGCAAAAGGTAGATGTTAGGGAACATTTTTCATTTTGTAGATGAGGAACAGTGGTAACATTTTAGGTTATTTTGTATGTACACTTTTCTTTAATTAATGATCTTAATGGCATTCAGTCACATATATTTATTTTCTATGACACAAAACATGTTGAGGTAATACAATCTGAGCAGGATGTCACTTTTTTTTTCAAACACATTTTTAACCAATAACAGAGGGAAGGGATGCAGAATAAGAAAAAGGTAAGGGAGAGAGAGCTTTTCCATCCACAATAATACAAAAATTAATACAATTATTCAAACACATGTAGGATCCCTGCCCCCCTTGTCCTCCTTAAATAAGTTAAAAAAAAACTCATTTTTTCCAGCACCGAGCGAGTCTGACGTTGTTGGCCCACCCTTGATTTGCCTCTTTGACTGACATCATCAGAATTGATGATTTCAGCCAATCATAATTCTTTACCATACATTGTACATCGCTGCAAAACTTGTTGGCCCTTTTAAAAATAATAATAATAGGAAAGCATCAGATTAGCTGAGGCCCCACCTCACCCCCAGCCAAGAAGTCAGGGATGGGACCAAATGCCACCCTCAGCATTTCCTCATAGAGATGCATTGATTCATTGCAGTGTTCAGCGTTCACACTGTGCATCACTGCCCAGGAAGCACCTCCTGGCTCCAATGGCTGTCAAAGATGCGTTCCTTTCGGGCGCCATGTTCTGGGGTGTGTTCCTGCTTAGTGTCAGGAATAGAATGGCTCCAAAATGGAACGCATGACGTTAGGCATCACCGCGTACCGAGCGCAGTGACATCATTAAAGACAAAATTGGACATGGACATTAATACCAATCAAGGGGATTTAAAAAGAGGGAGGGAGGGATTTTATTGCACTTTATTGTATTGTTGGTTTGCACAGCTCCTTGTCCTTGAGGAGGTCCCTTGTTAGGACAAAACGCATGGGACTGGTAGACTGGTAGACTGGTATTTTTACTACCACACATGCTGTTTTTAAGCAGGGACGTGTCTTACATTAGGCAAACAAGGCATCTGCCTTGGGCGGCACTTTGCAGGGGGAGGCAAAAAAGCCACCCCCAAACGCCCAGGCAGATCCCTTGTTTGCCTGATGTCCTAGGGGGCTTAAGAGCTGGCTGGCTGGCCACTTTACAATTTATTAGTATTTGCACTATATTTTTGCAATTTCTTTTTCCAAACATCTATGGTCCAATGCTACTGAGGCTACATAGCAACAGGAGAAAACCTATTGATATCACCAAACATATTATGAAGGCTTGAACTTGACATTTAAAGTATGAGTGGTATCTAGCACCACTTTTAAAGGACCACTATAGTGCCAGGAAAACATACTCGGGGTGGAAGGGGTTAAATCTTACCTCCTTCGGCGGTGGGGACTCTCCTCCTTCTTTCCACGTCAACGGCTGAAAGCGCTTGCGCGGCACGAGCCGTGCATGCATTCAGCCAGTCCATATGAAAGCATTCTCAATGCTTTCATATAGACGCTGGCGTCTTCTCACTGTGAAAATCACAGTGAGAAGCGCAGAAAGCGCCTCTAGCGGCTGTCAATGAGACAGCCACTAGAGGCTGGATTAACCCATTTGTAAACATAGCAGTTTCTCTGGAACTGCTATGTTTACAGCAGAAAGGGTTAATTCTAGATGGACCTGGCACGCAGACCACTTCATTAAGCTGAAGTGGTCTGGGTGCCTATAGTGGTCCTTTAAAATCAACATCGTTAAGCACTATGTTGTGCCTTTCTTCTCATTCTCCCTAGCAGATTCACCCCTATTGTCTGTATATATTTATGTTTGAAGATTGAGGAAGCCTTCGGGGTTGTCATTTCTACATAAGGGAAGTTTCATTCAAGAACATATATACATTTTTATATATATTTTTTTACTTTTGTTTGCACAGTTCCACTGCCAAAGGATTGTGATTGTCAACTTGCATATTTCTATATTTTATTGAGCTCTACCTGTTGTACCCAGCTCTGTGTATTGTATAGATATTTTTGTGTTGTGTCCAGCTCTGTTTATTGTATGAGTATTTTTGTATTATTATTATTCTCAGCTCTGTGTATTGTTTGAGTATCTACATAATGTTTGGTTCCATGTATTGTTTTGGTATCTTCTTTTTGTACTGTTTGTTTTTTGTATTGTATGCAGTGGCATAGCTAGAGCTTTTGCTGCCCAGGGCTGCCCTTGAGTTTTCCGCCCCTATCTCAACTCACGTCATATCTGGTACAGTCGTGGATGTCTGTGGCAGCACCGGACATACCTCTTTTAAGTACTCAACGCCTCTAGTCCAACACTGTTTACGACCTTTTCAAGCTTTAAGATATACACCCAATAAATACTGCATGTAATTCATTGGGGGCATATCTGCTAAACAGTAAGTTTATGTGAGGGTTTGCCCATTTGGGTAGAGTGTTCCTTTAAATAATTATTGTTACTGAAGGGTTACAGTATATTTAACTTTTTAGATGTGTTAAAGGAAACACTTAGGAGTGAAAAGTGGATTATTGAATCACATTTTTTTTCTACACATTAATATATATATATATATATATATTGAAGCCCCCTAATATACTTTATTTTTTGGCAGGGAGGGATAGGGAGTATGCAAAGGGCAGGAAGTGATGTGGAGGGTGCAGGGAAGGGGCTGTGGAGGTTGCAGGGAAAGAGGGGGCTGTCATGGTGCAGGGGAGAGATGGGATCTGTGCAGGGAGGGAGGGAAGCTTTCAGGATGCAGGGAAGAGAGGTGATCTGTGAAGGGAGAGAGGGGAACTGTCAGGGTTCAAGGGAGGGAGGGAGACTGCAGGGAGGGAGGGGGACTGTCAGGGTGCAGTTGAGGGAGAGGCACAGTGCAGGGAGGGAGAGGGACAGTCAGGGTGCAGGGGAAGGGGGGTACTGTGTAGGGAGGGAGGGGGCTGTCAGAATGCAGGGGAGAGAGGGGATATGTGCAGGGAAGGAGGAGGACTATCAGGATGCAGAGGAGAGAGGGGATATGTGCAGGGAAGGGGACTGTCAGGGAGGGAGAGGATCTGTGAGTATTCAAGGAATGGAGCCCCACCCTGCACCCCAGGTGGCACTTTCTTGGGGGGGGGCAAGTTCCCTGCTCCCTCTCATATTGGCAGTGATCCTCCTCCAACCTTCTGAGTGAGACCTGGCAGCGATCCTGCTTTTGCTTGCCAGGTCTCCTCAGTGCGGCGCGCCACTGAATGTATGGGTATCTCTGTATTGTACCTAGCTTTGAGTATTGCTCAAACTAGTTCTGATTGTTGTATGGGTAACTCTGTATAGAATGGGGACTACCATTAGGGGTCAAGCACATGAGGTTATGCAGCTAGATGCCACAGATCAGAAGATGGTGCCTACATAGTTAAAGGGACACTATAGTCACCAGAACAACTACAGCTTAATGTAGTTGTTCTGGTGAGTATAATAGGTATTATTATGTAAACACTGCCTTTTCAGAGAAACGGTAGTGTTTACATTGCCCCTAGGAAAACCTCCAAGTGACCACTCCTCAGATGGCCACTGGAGAGGCTTCCTGGCTCAGGTCTGCACAGTAAGCAGCCCTGCCATTCAGCGTCTCCACGCTCTCCATGGAGACGCTGAATTTTCCTCATAGAGATGCATTGATTCAATGCATCTCTATGAGGAGGCCCTGATTGGCCAAAACTGAATTTGTCCCCGCCCCGTGCCAATTTTAGCCAATCCAATGCTTTCCCTTGGCTAAAAATCGGCCATTTCGATGATGTAACAAAGGGGGCTGAGCCAGCGCCAGTAGACCCGTGCGGCGCTGGAAATAAGGTGAGTTTTATACTTTTAACAGGGGGCTAAGGGGGTATCCTCTTGGGTGTGTGTGCTGATACTGGACCTATGTACATAAATGAATATGCGTTTCCAGTCCCTTTGTGTGAGTGTGAGATTGAGCTCAGACTCCGAAGAGCTTGTGTATTTTGGCAAAGGGGGAGATGCTTCCTGCTGCAGTATGTTATAGATTATTGAGAGGTGTTTTGTTTTAATGCCTCCAGAGGTGCAGTGGTTCTAAAATATTGTAGGTTGTCTGTTCCCTTTGAGGATGTTATGGGTGGATGTGATATGTGGATGTGATAAAATGGGTGAGCTGGGAGTACCTGTATGATTCTAACGCTGAGGGTTCTGTATCAGGCCATAGACTACTGAGTGGTGTGAGTACTGAGCGCAGGATGAGGTAGTGGGAGGAGTGAAATGTTGCGAAGGATGAGGGATAAAGTCCAGGTGGAAAACTCTGATTGTGTGTATCTGGATATAAAGGGGATGGGTGAGGAGATTTGCTCAATAGTTCCCTGTGGTTCGATAGTACAATTCAATGCCCGGAAGGCCTAAGCCAACTTGTTGCTTGTAGCATGTGAGCAGTGGCGTACATACCGTGGTCGCAGGGGTCGCGGCTGTGACTGGGCCCGGCCCACCAGGGGGCCCGGCCGCCCTCTGACCCGGTATGTACGCCAGTGTGGCCAGCCTCTTCTCCTGGGGGGGCTGAGGAGCTGAACACCTCAGGGCCCCCAAGGCTGGCCTTGGTGTCAGTGGGTGGCCAGTCCTGCGGGCGCGCAAGGGAGCACTCTCCCCTGAGCGCTCTCTGCCCAGCTCCTTCGCGCCCACCTCACTGATGCCGGAACTGGAATATGACGTCATTCCGGCTCCGGCATCAGTAAGCGGTGCGCGAGTGAGCTGGGCAGAGAGCGCTCAGGGGAGAGTGCTTCCTCACGCACCCGCTTTCCTATGGACATCCAGCATCTTCTCACTGTGATTTTCACAGTGAGAATCGTGCAAGAGGCTGGATTAACCCTCAGTGAAACCCTCTGAAACGGCTATGTTTTCAGCTACAGGGTTAAAACTAGAGGGACCTGGCACCCAGACTACTTAATTGAGTTGATGTGATCTGGGTGTCTGTAGTGATCCTTTAAGTGTATGTGTATCTGCATGCACTGGCGTACATACCGCATCGCAGGGGTCATAGCCCTGCGACCATGTGCCTGGCACCATGTGTTGCAGCCCCGGCCCATGGATCACTTTTCGCACCGGGCCCCATGGGTCGGGGGTGAGTGTGCACCCAAATGAAGCGAGTGAATGCCCTTTTAATTTCTGAGAAGAACGATTTGGGTATGGCTATAGGGATGGTTTGAAGTAGGTACAGAATTTTGTGAAGTATGTTCATTTTTAGAATGTTTATTCGGCAGACAAATAGTTTAAGTTTAAGTCAAAGAGTTTGGATGGGAGTATATGTTAGTAAATTCCCAGATATTTAACAGATGTGGACGATCATAGGAAGGGAAAGGAGCTTGTTATGGACGTCTTAGTTTGATCATTTAGCACTAATGGGAGGATTTTGCTCTTTGTAAAATTGACTTTAAAGTTGGACACATGATGATATAATTCCCTCCAGGATCTGTCGTGTAATTGTAAAGGGAAGGTCGCCAGCAAAGGCTCCCACCTTGTATTCGCCACCCTGGACAGTGAAGCCATGAATATTGGAGTTGTCGCTTATGCCCTGAAGGAAAGGTTCCATGATGGGCACCCCTGTCTCATGCCATTTGAGCAATCGTGAGGGGATCGGATAGTTGGCCATTGATTCGAATTTGTGCTCTCGGTTTAGAGTAGATGGATTGTATCCATTGTAACCAGTTCGGGCCAAAGCCCATAGCTTTGAGGGTTGCGAACAGCAGGGACCAGTACATCCTGTTGAATGCCTTTTCCACGTCAATCGATAATAAAAGGCTCTGTATATCGGATTTTTGAGCCAGCTGCAATAAGTTTATTAATTTGGTGGTGTTTTTGGCTTCGCGTTCGGGCACAAAGCCCGTCAGGGTGGACCAATCCCTGTAGTAGGTTGGCTAGAAGTTTAGTAAAGAGTTTAGGGTCAGTATTAATAAGAGAAATGGGGCAATAATGCCCACACAGGGTTTTGCCCTTCCCTGGTTTAGGAATGAGGGTAATATTGGCTTCAAAAGCAGTCTCTGGTAGATGCGGGGATGTGATGAGTGAATTAAATGCATCTATAAAGGGGGCTGTGAGCAGAATGTCTTATAATATTTGAGAATGTCTTATAATATTTGGCCATGAAGCCTTCTGGACTAGGGCTCAAATGGATTCTTCTTTTGTCAGTGCATTACTCACTACTTAATTTAGTCCAGATTTTTGTGCAATATTTATTTATATTTTTATTATATTTGTATTTTTAAAGAAATACTTAATAATAAATAAAAATTAATTAAAAACAAATTTCTTTGTGTGGGCATTTGTGAGTCCACAGGATGCATGTTGTACTTTCATGTTGATTTTTACTCGCACTGAATCCACCTTACTATCATATATCACGTTACTGTGAGTCACTGGTCAAAAGGCTAACTGACCTTGTGAAGCCACTGACCTAGTCATCTATCAGAATGAATGATCCTCTCTGCTCTTTACAATGTGCAGACACTAAAAAAACATGTTGTCACACAATATCGTATTAATATTTAGAACAGACATTAAAACAATCACTTCTCTTACAAGTTCTCCCTTTGGGCAAAAGTGCAAATTTCTCTGTCTGTTTTGGGTTCAAAGAATAGATCTTTCTTTCATTTTTAATGTCAATATCAAATAATATTTTCTATCCTACGTAGGTGTCATGGCTGACAGAAGTGTCTATAAAGAAATGTTTCTGACAGAAGGATTTTACAGCAATTTTCTTTAAGCATATTACTTGTTTTGGAGAGTATGGTACTTGCAGGTACATTATCCGTAAGCAGGTCATGCGAGCTCTGCACTCTCAATCATTTTAATGGATATTATTTGTTACCTAGTTAGTCTCATGAGGTAACCTAGCAACATGAAAAACGTGTTTTGCAAGCATAAGAGCATTTACATATTTACAGCAGTACACTAGTATCATGGTTGCTTACACGGTACCAGGCGCATGACTCTCTTTGTACATAATAATCTGATTTTATTTGTTTACTTTTCAAGTCTCCAAAGGCACTCCCTTTCTCTAATTCATGTTACTAGATGTTTCTGAGCCTGATATGCAATGTCCCACTGGGGCATGATGAAGAGCTGGTTATGGTTGAAATCTAATTCATTAATGTATATTTTTATTCTGGTTGTCAGGCTGCTGTTATGCATTATATATTCCACATTTCAGCAATGGCTTGTGTTCTATTAACCTACTGGCTTCTACATTATACTTTCAATTTTCCCTCTCTGCTCTATGCTCTCCTTATGACCCTGACTGATCTAACAGAGACTACAACTTTACACTATCACTTTTGCTCACTCAACCCATGACCTTTGATAAACTGCTATAAATGCTGCTAGCCTTCAATATTGCTAGTTATTGCCTCGGGAAAATAACATGTGTTCTAACAGTACCTTAATACTATTGTAATTTTTATTTTAGAAATAAACTCTCATGATGTTTTTTATTAATTCATCATGACAAATCACTCATTAAACATTAGGTCTGGTGCAGGTGTTCAAGATATTTTGAGGGCTTTTATAGGGTAGAACTAGACAACCCTTCAGAACATATTAGAAATTCCAATATACAAATATTCTTAAATTGACATCTGAAGACAGAAATGCTCAATACTACAAACACTGCGCAAGAGCTTGAAAATTGCACATAATATCCTAATATGCATAAATAAAACCCAGGTATATTAAAGGAACACTCCAAACACTCTAACCACTACACTTTACTGTAGTAAAGTGGTTATGGTGCCATTGGTGCCCTGGCATCCCTTTTGAAAGTAGTTAAACCACTTTTTTTAACATTCTTTATTTTTGATTTTTTAATGTATTGCTTGTATTCTGTGGGAATACGTCATCAAAACAGATCATTACAGAAAGAGGAAAAATATAACATAACAAAGATGCGGGTAGTGAAACCGCACAATAGGGTTATAGCAGTAGTTATACATTATGCACTAAACAGTTGATAAAGTGTGTGAAGTTAAGCTATTCCTAGTACATGTAAATGGTTACAGTGAATACATATTACAGTGTAACAGAAATGTGTCATTCAATAGGATGTGATTCGTCAAAATTTATTAGCGTTTTAATACTTTAGTTCTCCACTTGTTGACAGGAGAATGCAGACTTTCATTCATTTGGTATGTTTGTTTACCGTTCTGGGGTCCAAGTAGTGTGTGTGTGGTTAGGTCAATGTTTCCCATTTTAGGTAATTGCCCGTTGCTGCTATAGGTACGGGCTGGTGTTGGTGCCTGCTTTGTAGTTCCTGGGTAGTGATATGTAGTAGGAGTTGTTTTGAGTGACCTTGGGTGGTTCTGGTCATTTAGTGCTGTCGTGGCGAGGAGGGACCGTATGTGCAGTATAATGTAATTGCGTGGAGTGGTAACTGTTGGGGGGAGGGGAGGTGTCCTTGACAAAGGTGAAGAAGGGAGGACTGAGAGGTAGAGTGGGACAAACTCTCTGGGTCAGTGGCATACAAAGC